>OY804586.1:75961753-76633003 GCA_963680875.1 Bathymodiolus brooksi
ACAATCTTCCCATAGTGAACTTTCCATGTATACGTGGCTGCATTCGAGCACCGCCTGGATATGGAGTATATACATCTCAGTTGATCCGATACCAGAGCTTGTGGTTCCAATAAGGATTTCCTTGATAGACGCTTGCTACTAACAGCGAAGCTACTGAACCAAGGGTTCCTATTGGTTGAGCTGATTTTGTCACTTCGAAAGTTTGACGGTAGCCACCATGGCTTGGTTAATCGCTACGGAATAGCTGTGTCACAAATGACCACGGATATACCGTGCGTGTCGTACACACTTTTCGTCCTTTCCTCATTCATGACTTATTACCGGGTTTGTATCTATCACTATGTCACGAGTGGCACTAGTGGAGCAGGAAATGATAATCCTTCCGGAGCACACACGTTTTCTGTAGGGTTCATGTTTTTCCATCTCTAGTTTGATGTGCAATGTTTTTGTGAATCGTTGTTTGTACTTTCTATTTTTTCTGATCACCATTGTGATGACTGTTCTTTGATTTGCGGATTCTGATTACACCTTTTGTATCTTCAAGCTCTTCCTCTATGACATCCATTGACATATCAGGATAACATTTTTGGTCAAATGCTACTCATAGTTTGCTTAAACTTGATATATTGTTGAAAGCGATGCCCTTTATAAGTGACATGTCATTGTAATCTAAATCTCTATAAATAATCATCATTTCTTTTATGTTATTACTTTATTAATTATGTAGTGTAATTTTGAGTTGTTTCAATAACAGGTATGTCTATTCTTCTAAGGTAAAAATAAACAACCAATTATATTTAAAATAGCTATTTACAAATATGGGTTTCAAATTGGGTTCCATTGATAACTGCCCTCACTATTTACCTGTTGCACTTTACATGTATGTTTCATTATAATTAAGCCAATTATTTTATTTTGTTGTGGACTTTGACTTTGAGTATTCTGCGAAAATTGTTCTTAAGCTAAATAAGTAGCACATACACATGCATTGTAAGTTATATAATGGAATAAAATAAGAGGAATACTTACAACACTTTCAAGTTCGTCAAGTTGTTGAACGTGTCTGATGTGATTGATGTGATTTTATTATTGCTCAAATAACTGTCAAATAAAAAATATACATCAATTCTACAAACTTTGATACTCTATACTTAAGTCATCAAACATTCATGATTTGAATGAAAACATGAATTAGTATACCTCGATATACCACACCACATGTACAGTTGAATCTAAAATTTCTGTATTGCAAATAAAACAGCAATGAGATTGGACAATAAGCTATCACAAATTATGGAGTTTCCTCTTCCTACAACTCATACACATATATCAATGTCAACAAATCTAGCACATACACAGATATAGGTAATAAATAGCACTATATAGTGGAACATGGGAAAGACAATTGATGATGATGTAGACGAGATGACGTACCACTGCTCAAAATAGTTTTGTATTTCTAATATCTGCTCGAACTTTATTAAAGAGCTTATCATTTTCGCTTACCGGGTATATCAATTTCATTGTTTCCAAATAGTAATGTTTCAATATTTTTGTGGGTTTCTTTTTAGTTTATAGAAAGACAATCTCTTTCGTATTGGTGTAATGGACAATCCATCATATAACGATTTGAATCTTCCAAAGGGGAACCACATTGCTAATTTGAGTCTATGTTTATACAAAATATATCAGAATTCAATGAGCTGCATTGATGTCGTAGTCTAGCATGAAGTATGCTTATTTTTCTGGACCCTTCACCATAATATTCCGGTGATTTAATAGTATTTTCTTTAATCCTAGATTTAAAACAAGACGTAACAGTGGGTGGCATAGAGGATGTCCTGGACATTCGGAGTCTACTTTATGGTGTTGTAGAGTTTTCATCGTTTCAGAGATTATGGAGATATTTTAAATAATACATGTTATTAATATAAACAGATAAGAAATTGTTTTCCAATACACACAGATGGGGAGGCTGGTCAATAGTTATATAATACTTCAATAGCATGATCTCATGTCAGATTACAATCTGATGTCCTGTCTGTTCTCTTATTACTGCTCATTATTTAGTCATGAGTGCCATCATGCCAATGATTAAGGGGGATGTCTCAAATATATGTACTAGAGGGCCATGTGATTTATTTTCGATTGTACAAAGCAGTCAGTTTAATTTTAATTTTGGAGTAGGTGAATGCAGCAGGCATTTTTGTGCTGTGGAAATACTTTGTTTCTTCCCACCATTTCCCACAAAATGTATATAATTAATGTTTGTTATTGTGTTATATCTTTGTGTAGTTGTCTTAGTTTTAGTATTTAGAGTAACCACAGTTACCTCCTACATGTATGAGGAGTATCACAGTTTTGCATATCTATGTATTTTTCATTTGCATGCATATAATGGATACATTCATAATGAAAATAATTAAACTGTGGTTTACTTGGACCAAACCTGTGTTTTGTTTTTATTCAATTATAACCCACAAGCAGTTGGTTTCTTCACTGAGTTCTGAGTTGCCTAATATTCATAATGGTAGTCTGGGCCTGGTTGAGAAACATATACATACGCATTTTCAAAAACCAGGACAATGAACATAGGATCACAATCCTAGAGGGTGGGACAAAAACGTTAATGTTTTGAATTAATGACCACTGATATTAGATGCTGTAGGAGGTAGACAATTACCCAACTATTGACGACATAGGTTATTATGCATTTTGTAAATTGTTGTCAGCTTGTGATATTTACTTCTAGAATACAAATATCCCCACCATGTTTCATAGGAAAGAGAATATCTACTTGTAAATTGTGTTAGTCCTGAAATATTCTAGCTGATTCTATTTGAACATTTTCCAGTATTGTTATTTCTCGCTCAAAGAACCCACCCAAAACCTCGCAATCATATTCTAATCCTGTCCTTATGAAAGTAAGATACATATTGGATAGAGTTTGCTTGCAAAGAGTACACTTAAGTTGTCCGAGAACATTAACCTGTTTGAAAGTATAGCTGCTATGTCTAATTGTAAAATCGTAGACACAGGTGCAAAGGAGTTACCTCTAATACATATGTACTTAACCTCTAACTTAATTGTTAGAATTGGGTGCACAAACACACACACACATTTCTGTAACATAATTGTTATCAAACATCATCTAAATTGATCATAGCTTAAATTTGGGTGTCACTGCAATCATAGTAAAACCGGCATCGTAAACAGTGGGTGCTTTGGGCTCTAATGAATCAATTTTAATTGCATAATGCTCTGTTAATCCTACTTATTGAAATACTACTTATGACAAAGAGGAACATTTGGATGATCACAAGTCATGCATCTTTTCATAGAATATTATGCTTAACAAGGAACATGATGCCTTTTCTAGTATATATTAAATACCAAAACACCACAAGAATCCTTATAGAGAAAATAATACTGCAGTTGCTTCTGCTTTTTCAACAAAGTAATTGTTTATAAACATGGCTAACTGATTTCAAAGAGGGAATGCAATTATACTGGAACGAATTCTATTAACGTAGTAGTTTCAATCACATATGAATACTGAAATATTGTAAAGATTTTCTGGATAATTTCAATTATCGTTCTTTTTTGTGGAAAATCTACACATTACAAGCTATTCATCGTGGGAATGCATAAACACGCTTAAGCAATTCACTTTATATCGAATGCATCTTTAAAATGGTAAGAAAATATACAAATTGATAGTTTTCGGTCGTTAATTAACTTATTTTATGTTGTCAAGCAAGAAAAAAGAAAACAATGCATTACTGAGCAAATTGAGTTACCACTAAGTTGGTGTTCCGTATCGATGACATATCTGTAGGGCACATTTATCAGCGACTTGATTTATATAACATATCATTACATATGACATGCATTGACATATTAGGACTATTTATATGTACAAGTCATACTAAATGATACTCACAGATTATGTAAGTTTTGTAGATTGCTGAACGTGTTGTCCTCTATCACTGATATGTCATTGTGTGCTAAGCCCCTATGAATAGTCAACACATAACTTATGTTTATACTTGATTAAGTCTGTAGCTATATATTCATATTACTCTGGAAATCCTACTTACCGAAATACTAGTTATGACAAACAAGAATATTTGGTTGATCACAAGTCATTCATCTCATCATTGAATATTCGGTTTATCAAGGAACATGATGACTTTTCTAAATTAGATTGAAAAACAAAACTTCCAAGAATCCATATAGAGAACAGACTACTACAGTTGCTTCTACTTTTTCAAGAATGTAATCATTTATTAAAAATGGCTAACATTTTGACTGCTATCAAAGAGGGCATAACATTATACTGGAACACAATTTATTAACATAATAGCTTCAATCAAATGTGGATACTGAAATACTATAAAGATTTTCTGGATAATTTAAATTATCGTTATTTTGCTGGAAATTTCGTTTGTCCCATCATGCAACTTTTCTACACATTACAAACCGTTCCTCGTGGTAATGCATCAACATGTTTAACAATATCATTTAATACACATTTATTTTTAAAATGGTAAGAAAAAATACAAATTTATAGTTTTCTGGGGAACCTGTAAGGTGTGAAACGAAATAGAAAAGAAACGAAACGAAACGAAACGAAACCGAACGAAACGAAACGAAATTAAACGAAACGAAACGAAATCAAACGAAACGAAACGAAACGACGTTACATTTCGCTTCGTTTCGTTTCGATCGGTTTCGTTTCGTTCAGTTTCGTCTCGTTTCGTTTCGCACTTTACAAGTACCCTCTTTTGACAGTGGGTTTAGTACAAATGAAATCTTAGAATTAATTGTATTTAATTAAAAGTTCATCCCAAGTGTAGCATATTAAACACTTGTTTGCCCTGGATCTTCATACCCCGCCACGTTGCACATCTATTCAGTCTTCAAACTGTCGCAACTTTTGAACCAAATATCTGATCACACTTAAATTCGAACTTGATCTGTATGTTATGGAACCAAACAACAGTACACAATTTGAAATCCGTTCTCAAGTTATCTCTGGAAACCATTGGGGCGGTCAAAGGGATGGACGGACACATACACGTCAAATCAAACGAAGGGTATCACATAATACCTCGCCACTTAGTGTGGAAGGGTATGCTAAACCATCGGCTGAATTAGAAATAAATGTTGATGTAAAATGTGTCGGCGAAGACGAACGAACAGACGGATAAAAGGGAGAGTTGGCACGGCTTGAGGGAAATGGGAAAGAGGTAAAGATTTCGGGAAATGGGTAGCATGTGGCAAATATTGAAGGATAAGGGAATTGAACAGCCAAATAGGAATTGTTAGATGTAATTGAGAATTGAAAAAAAATGGTTCAAATTGTAGGGAATTTGGAATGGGAATTGCTTAAAAATGGGGAATTTAGGAAACATATACGCACGTATCACAAACATTCGATTCGTGGCCCCCTTTTTCGAGAATTTCGCCTATGTCAAGAAACATCACATATTTTCTCTTCTGTTCAATAAAATGATGTTGATATGATATGAAATACCATTCAGGTCGACTTTGTGAAGTCTCTGAAAACTGCGCCGTATACTAGGAAAAATCATTTTTCAGATACTGCACAAAATCCACATTGATAGTGTGGTATTTTGTTTCAAATAAGCATTATTTTATCGAACAGAAAAGAGGTAAAACAAAATATGTGATCTTTCTTGTTCTAGGCAATTTCATAAAAGGTGGATCCCATGGTGGAGTTCTTGTGGATCAGTATCCACCTCCCCATCATTAAATACGGTTGCTTCGCTTTATACCAGCCGTTTATAAAGAGGAAAGTATGTATATTTGCAATTTGACATATTCTTACCGAACTGTAATCGTAAATTGCAATTTCGTCGATGGCTACAACATTAGCTGTGTTTTGGATTTCAAAGATTTGTAAGCACTTCACTGCCTTATGATTCAGAATAAAAGTGAAGTGCCGAAGATGTACGTGCCTTAACAAACTAAAAAAATCGATCAAAGGGCGTGCGAAGTTGCTGAACAACTTTTTCAGTTTCATTCTCCAAAGAAAATTACCGCCTCTGGTTGTTTTCTCTCGGCGAGAGCAAACATGCAACGGGGTAACTTCAAAACGCCTTTGAACAGTTTGTGAGGTCCTGCATAAGCGGTAGCCAGGGATCGTATACTCACTAATATAATCACATGTTTTGCCACAGTAATCATTATTTTTCCCTAAACGCGATACTCAAATAATCAGAAATGACCTTGTGAATCAGATAATCAGGAAAAATTACCCCTGTAAATAAAATTATCATTTTTAAATTGCCAAATAATATATTAATCAAAAACCCTATTCACAGGCTCGTTTGTCGGTGCCTTTCAGTGTTCACATTTAAGTTTTGATTTTCTGTGCAGTGATATTTCCTCTTTCTTTTTCGCAAAAAACGCGTTTCTTCCTTAAACTCTTCTTAATTTGGATAATCAATATATTATAAACACTCTTAGTCTTCATGCCATATTGAATTTTTCATTTTTTTTCACTTACATTTCGTTTTGGAAAAAAATCGTTTCATTTCGTTTCGGTTCGTTTGATTTCGTTTCGTTTCGTTTCGTTTCGTTTGATTTCGTTTCGTTCGGTTTCGTTTCGTTTCGTTTCTATTTCGTTTCGCAATTTACAGGTGCCCAGTTTTCGGTCGTTAATTAACTTATTTTATTGTGTCAAGCACGAAAAAAGAAAAAAGTGCATTACACAGCAAATTGAGTTACCACTAAGTTGGTGTTCCGTATCGATGACATATCTGTAGAGTTCGAAGGGCACATTTGTCAGCGACTTGTTTTATATTAAATAGCATTACCTATGACATGCATTGACATAATAGGACTATTTATTTGTACAAGTCATACTAAATGATACTCACAGAGTGTGCAAGCTTGGTAGATTGTTGAAAGTGTTGTCCTCTATCACCGATATGTCATTTTGGTGAAAGTGCCTATGAATAGTTAAAAAAATGTCTCATGTTTATACTTTATAAAGTATGTATCTTTCTGTTCTGTATTAAGCAATACATATAACACGATATTGTATAATTTTGAGTTTTTTCAATAAAATGTATTAATATTATTGTTAAGAAGAACATCCCATTTGCATTAATTTAGCTATTTAGGAATATGGTGTTTCAAATCAGTTTGAATGAACGAATGCTCCCAATCATTACCTATCACACTGTTCTTGTATATTTGATTATAATCATAAAATTGATTTATTTTGTCGTGGAATTTATCATCGATGCGTAAATCTATCTTAAGGAACATAAATTATAGATATACATGTAGTGTATGTAACAGAATTGAACAAAATCTTCAGGACATTATTACCTCTGTCTTTGGATTTTCTATCTTTTATTGACCCTTCGGGGATCTCTAATTTTTATTTATCAATCTATGTTTCACTTTACCCAATACATTACTAATGATATATATTGTTATGATCGAGTTATACATTTGTGACAAATAATATTAAATTATACTTACAGGTTTATTAAGTTTGGTAGATTGCTGAAAGCGTTGTCCTCCATCACTTGTATGCTATTGTAGTTTAAGTTTCTATAAATAGTCAACAACTATTTAGTTTATATTTAATTAGCTATTGGCTGCTAGTATGTCATAAACATTGCTTATAGTAAGTTAACTTTCGAGAATACCAAAGGGACAATCTGGAATGTACAGCTTCGAGACACTGACACTATTGAGTACACATGACAGAGGACGAAGACAAACAAACACAAAAGAACAACACAACACTGAAAACTAAGTAATATATTTTAGGAAACACGTGCACTAATAATAACACATATTTGTTCATCAAAATCATAGGCATTTTGATGATGTCAGAGAAATAGTTGTTAGAATCAGAGTGTCTTTTTATTTAATAAATAAAGCATTCTCTCCCTACAACAATGTATTTGTATGCAAGTTGTCCTTTCTTTTTAATAAAGCCCTCAAACATACAGTATTATTGTGTTTTTTATTTTGTTAATTTCGTAAATAAGGGTAATAACAAAATTACCGAACTCCGAACAATCTTACAAAGGGAAAGTTAAAACTCATAAGTATATAGACAGAGCAAATCAGTCAACAACTCGAAAGCTGTAAAAACGGTAATTGATCGAATGCTTAAAAACAAATACGAGACAACAATTATCTAGAAAAGTACTTGTGAAGCACCCGTTATTGCTCACATTTTCCAGTACCTGAGTTAATCCCGTTTATTTTCTATGGTGTCCGTGCTCTGATCTTTCAGTTTTCCGTGTTGTGTTCCTCTCATTTGCTTGTCTTTGTACTATGTCATAACCCAATTGCCTTTGTCTCTGGATTGCCCATTATTTCTTGCACGTAATATTTACTTACACATATATATTTAACGTATCCCATATAATTACCTAGGACATGTATGTGACGCGTTATGACATTTTTGTTCCAAATGCGGCATTACGTAATCAAAGAAATAACGTCACAAACGCCGCACATTACAAATATAAAATTTCTCCAGCGGTTTTAGTTTGTTTTACAATTAAACCTCTCCTGTTTGTTGAAAACTTATTCACGGTTAACGTAACTTGCATTTATATTGAATAATTAAATTCGAGCATTTTCACGCAATCTATTTATATACAAATTATATGTAAATTTTGAATCTATTTTAAGAAAAGAAAGTACAATATTGTCTCCCCTAATCTCAATTTCCATTGTCAGAAAAACGATTTGTAGACACGTCAAGATGTGTAATTTATATTTTTAAGCAAAAATAGTGAGACGATGGAAGACTTTATATAATCTAGTTAATCCAGTACTGCAAGTGCGATACCTCCGGGAATAATTTCTTACGATGATGATGATTTTCTGAACGAGATCGATCGCGTAAATGACAAATCAAATACTAGCAGTGAATTTTCCGTTGAAGAGATGATACAAAAGGAACAGAAAACAGCGTTGATGTGTACACCTTTATGTCAATTATGAAATTTAAAAACACAAGGTTGGAATCATGCCCACAAATCCTTATCGTGAAATCATCAATTGATCTATGTCACAACTGTCACCCACACTTATTAACAAATAGTGGTAACTTAACTAAAGAAGAGTAAACAGAAGAGCTAACCAAGTACCAGGATCACAGTGATAAACTACAGATGCAAAGTAGTCATTTATATATAGGAAGCAGTATGAGGATGCAAAAACAAACTGTAATAGCCTGAATGTTGAAAATAAAATTAGAGGTATTCATTAGTATAATTTAATGTAAAAATTCAAAGATACCAAGGTGACTATCAACAATATATTTGTTTATCATCAAAAATCAATTGAGTTTTTTAGACAAACAACACAACATTAATTTATTTGTATAATTGTCTATTATATAATATGAAATTAATCTAATAGTTAAAAGCAAAAAAATAATGCCATCATTTACATGTACCATGTAAATATAATTGTATTATTTCATAAATATATCTATTTTTATGTGTATATGTATGCATATGTATGAATATGCCTTTTTATATGCTTATGTATACATGTACATATGTATCCTTATACAGAAAAATATATTAATTACTAGTTAACTTATTCACAATCTATATTAGCAAATTTCACAATTAAAAAATGGACAGTTTTGAAATTCTTACAACATTTTGAATTTCTCATATGTAATAATTGGGTACACCTATCATAATGTAAGTTAAGTATTCATGTTTATCATTATACTTGATGTTCTTAGTTATTGAGGGAGAGCACTTACATAGGCTATGTTTGATATACAATCTATTGGATGTTGTATTATTATATTTATGCGGTTTTTTTTTCAATAAAATATTTAAATTGAATTGAAGTAAAACATATTTTATTTATTTAGAAGTTATTAAATATTATAGTTGAAATTAATTCATGCTCTGTTTGTAGGTACACAAATGTTATATTTGATTGATGAAGCACAATATTCTAATAAAGGGGCCAATAGTGTAACAGGCATGCTGTATTGTCATTTTGAATACCTTGGTTATAGAGAAACTGATGTGAAGTTACATATGGACAACTGTAGTGGACAAAATACAAATAATACAGTAATTGGGTATGTATAATTCTAAATGTAAATGTAAAAACTCATTTTGGCCTGAGACCTCATTTGGACGCAAAATCTCATGGTCTGTCACATATCTGTATGATTGAGCTATAAATTTGTACAAGTAATATTAAATGATACTTACATATCTTTTAAGTTTGATAAATTGTTGAAAGTGCTGTCGTCAATCACAGTTATGTTATTGTGATGCAACAATAGATAGCACTTATATTTAGTTTATATTTTTATTAAAATAATGGCGTTCTAATATTTCTTAAGTATTTTATATACCATGGATCTTACGAATTAACTTATTTAAACCAACGAAACCGAAGGATGATTTGGTTTAAATAAGTTCATGAGTAAGATCCATGGTATATATGGTTTGTAACATTATATGTTATTAAGCTATCAGACAGGGTATATAATGTGACATTCCCGGCTTATGATCTATATTCCCTGAGGCGCAGCCAAAGGGAATATAGAGCATAAGCCGGGAATGTCACATTATATACCCTGTCTGGTAGCTGAATAACAAATATATTACGGATTTAACCATTTTTTTGTTAAATACAGAACCAAACTGTCGTATAATTTTTTTTTAATTTTTTTTAATTATTTTTTTTGTTTGTTTCCTTTTTGTTTGTTTATTTTTATTTTCCTTTTGTTTTTTTTACCACGTACATAGTCCCAATTCATATTTAAAACATTATTAAATATTTTGCATCTTTTATTTTCATTTCCCGTATTTCTAGATGTCCCTTTTCGTACCTCTGACATTCTTTGTTCAATGACGTCAAATATTTGTCACGTGATATTGTATGTACTGAGGTGTCTCATAAAGGAAAATCCTGTTCAATATTTCTATATCAACACAATTTCATATGCAGTAAATTTAGTAAACTTTATAATTATAACATTAATATATTACATAACAAACCAACGGGTTTGTGAAACAATTTCAATAATTAAAATGTTAACAATAAGCAAAAACTTGGTGTGGCCCAGTGACTTCGAAAGTTTTAAAGGCGAAACTTTAACACACTTTCACTTGTTGATTGTTATGTTCAAATTTGTAATGGTACAGCCGTGGAACATGGGAGTTTGCTGAATTGTTCTGGTGTTTGTGACGGAATTAACTGTTGTAAGAGTGTTATAATCACAAAATAAATAATCATAATTTACATCCAAAATGTCAACGACGTCCGTAACCGACGATGAAACATGTGTATTGGCTCTGATTTGAACAAGTGATGTTGAACTTGAACTGTTTTGTGTCGGCGGCATGAGTTGCAACCGGGAAGTACTGTGCGGTGGCATTATTGAGGATAGTTGAGATGGTTGCTCTCCACGAACAGAACTTGTGGTAATGTCTCCCATAACTTGTTTTTCCTTTGATGAAACACGTTGATATACTGCAACTGACGAGGCAGATTTGTGTCCGGTAACTGCCATAATTTGTGCCATTGAACAGTTTCTTCCGAGGATAGTTGCACCCGTTGCATGAATTGAGTGGTTGATGTAAATTTGTGAAAGGTATATTTTAATTTTTTATTGAAGAAAAGAATATCTTTGTTGTTCATACAACCGTTTTGAGTTTAAAAACAGCATTTAATTTGGTAAAAATACATTTATTATTCCGTATTATGATATTGATTCAGTGAAGCGTAAATATTTCTGTTTTTGTCATCCACGTTGTTATTGTTTTTTGGGGCCCAAATGAGGGAGACCGAAAACGTACATATATACCCCGTCTGTTTTCCGAATATATGCTGACATTCAGGGTTGAATAACCAATGAAAATGTGCGTAACAAACTAAATTCGTAATATAAATCAATATTGGTTGCTTTGGTCGAGGTCCGCAAGATCATGGAATAACATTAACATTTTGATGTTGTTCCATGATTTTCATGTCAGACCATGTTTTGTGAAAGTCACTATTTTTAAGCTGATTACTGCATAAAAAGCATCAACGGAAACATGCGTATTTATGTTACAAGCATGGTTAATAATAAACTGGGTATTGGTGAGTGTTGAAATCACATAACTAGCACGTTCGTGTACTCAGGTGCTCACGAAGGTAAGAAGTTCCTGCTTCTTATTAGACACACTCCGTTTTACTTAAATAGTCAATAGCGGTAAAAGCATTGGCAGTGATTCAGGAAATAAAACATCTACGTAATAAGGAAACCAGTCATTGTCTTTTGAAACATTGATATTTCGTAACGGTCAACATGATTGTGCTGTTCAATGCAAATACAAACTAAATGATACCGAACACTGCTACAGGGCACAGTTCTTATATACTTTTTACATGATATTCAATACGTTAATTAATTTAGTTTTAATAAAAAAATAACAATAACATGCATTGACATAATGCGGTTATGCATTATTACAAACCATACTAGATGATACTCACATATATTCTAGGTTTATTAGAATGTTGAAAGTGATCTTTATGATCTCTATATTGATTGACTGGTGTTTAATCTATATTACTTTTCCCTTATGTTAAACATAATTTGGTCATACATTTAAACAAATCATACTGAACGATACTCACATAGTGTTCAAATGTGGTAGATTGTTGAAAGTATTCTCCTTTATCACTGATATGTCATTGTTCTCTAGGTACCTATGCATAGTCAACAAATGTCTTTATTAAACTATCGCCTTACTAATATGTCTTAAACGATACATAGTTTATATCTCGAGATAATACAAAAGAGGAGTTAATAGTTTAGAACGCTTAATACGATGACGTTGTAAACAATCTGATTACGAGCTTAACGTAAAATATTAACTGCATACGCGAAAGCGGTTGATATATTGCTAACAAGGTGTGAAACATGCATAATGGCATAATTGAAATCATCTCTTTTATGTCTTAAATAAACGTAAGCGACTACGGAAGAGGGAACAAGAAATGGACAATCCAGTAAAACTGGCAATATAGCGTACACAATTCCAAGAAAATCTAAAGAAAAACACAACACAATACGTGTTGGACACCACTCTGCGCAAACAAAAACAGAAAATATAAATAGACACGAGCAACTGGAAGTAAAGACAAACAGAATATCTTTTTGTTCGGAAATCGCAACGGACATCACGACACGGAGCTCACGAAGGGTTAAAGGTTTCTGCTTATTATAAGACACCCGTCGTGTTGCTCATATATACAGTCCAGTCCGGTAAAAATCTGTGTACTCATAGAGGAAAGAAAACATCTATGTAAAAAGTACAAGATCTATTGTCATTTGAGATATGAATATATCATTACCGTCAACCGGATTGTGATAACGACCTTAGATTTTCTGAAGCGATAGCTTCAAACTATGAACAACGTAGCCTTGCTTGTGCAGCTTTTACGTTAGCAGCTGACATATGTTTAGACAATCACTGTGATATTGGAAAAGTGAAGTAATCGTGTTTGTCGTAGTGGTTAGTTTTTAATTTTCCTCCGTTGTCGTTTTAAGGTGAATGCCAGGGTCAGAAACAGGCTTTTGAGTTTCAGTAGTATCCTTTAGTTCAAGCTAATTTGGATATATGCGATGTACTTGATCACTGATTGATGCGAGGTAGTTTATCACCGATTCGAGAATTGCTCAATGACAGAACATCATTTTCTTAGCGGAAGCTGCAATTGCAGGTATGGGCTAATTGTCTATATTTTATCCTGAGAAGCCAATGAAGGAAGTATCCATCATGATTTTGAACGGCTTTCGACAAAGCAAAATGTGTTTCTACCAATAACAAAATACTGATACCTTTGTTCCCCGTTGTTCTTTGAGAAGCAACATGTTTTAGCAATGTCATAGTGTTTATAAATGTCAATTTAAGATCCACTTTGACATAATAAGTTATGATCGTGGAATATTGTATCATATATATTTTATAAATCTACATGTGTGTGCCTTTAAAATCTAGCAAAATGCCATGTACAACCAGAAACAAACAAAAAAAGGTAAAGCTAAAATCTGTCTAGTATGTGTATTATATACTACTGTTAATTTAAATTCCAATTACATGCAAATTTGGAACATGGTCAATCAACATTGCATGTCAAGTTACATTTATGTTTTTGTTTAATCGAGTGAGACGTCTTTATATGAAAGATAAATATTATAATACAATGATAGATTGTGTTCTAAATTCTGGACAAAACAAATATTATCGCTTTTCATTACCCAAGTTTGTTGGTTCGCTGGACGGAAATAAATGAACATATTGACATACGTTATTTTGTTCTGAAAAATCGATTTTGGTCATTATAGCAACCCCCCCCCCCCCCCCCCCCCCCCCAACCGTCCATGCAGTTTTGCATTAACACGGCTATTTGAGCGTACACTTATTGAAAATTATATAGAAAGTACTTATGAAGCACACGCTATGTCCAACATTTGCCAGCACCTAAGTTAATCCCGTTTTTTTTCTATGGTGTTCATGCTCATCTTTCAGCTTACCGTGGTTTGTTTCTCTCATTTTCTTCTCTTTGTATTCAACATTATCCCATATAATTACTTAGGTCATACCTTCTTATGATTGAGCTATACATTTGTACAAATAATATTAAGTGATACTTACAGATAGTTTAGGCTTGATAAATTGTTGAATGTGTTTTCCTGGATCACCCGTATGTTATTGTGACTTAAATGTCTATAAATAGATAACAAATATATTTAGTTTATATTTTTATTACAATATTGGATTTCTAATATTTCTTAAACATGGTTAATAATAACCTGGGTATTGGTGAGTGTTGACAGAGCTCAAATCACATAGCTACCCCGCTCGTACAGTCAGATGCTCGCACAGATAAGCAATTTCTGTTTCTTATAAGACACCCACCATTGTACTGGTATATAGTCAAGTACAATAAACGTATTGGCAGTTATTCAGGAAATAATGCATCTACATAAAAGGAAAACTAGTCATTGTCTATCCGTCACGGTCAACATGATTGTGATATGTAATACTGTTTAAAAAGCAAAGAACATCTAACACTGCTACAGTTCACAGTTCTTATATACTTTTTATATGATATTCAATACGTTAATTAATTTAGTTTTATTAAAATAATTAACAATAACATACATTGACATAATGCGGTTATGCATTATTACAAGCCATACTAGATGATACTCACAGATATTCTAGGTTTATTAGAATGTTGAAAGTGATTGCTATGATCTTTATATTGATTGATTGGTGTTTAATTTATATTACTTTTCCCTTATGTTAAACATACGTTGGTCATACATTTATACAAATCATACTGAACGAAACTCACAGAGTGTTCAAATGTGGTAGATTGTTGAAAGTATTCTCCTTTATCACTGATATGTCATTGTTCTGTAGGTACCTATAAATAGTCAACAAATGTCTTTATTAAACTATCGCCCTACTAATATGTCTTAAATGATACATATTTTATACTCGAGATAATACAAAAGAGGAGTTAATACGATGACGTTGTAAACAATCTGAATACTAGCTTAACGTAAAATTTTAACTGCATACGCGAAGGCGGTTGATATATTACTATTAAGGTGTGAAAGATGCATAATGACATAATTGAAATCATCTCTTTTTGTCTTTAATAAAAGTAAGCGACTACAGTAGAGGGAACAAAAAATGGACAATCCAGCACAACTGGCAATATAGCGTACCCAAAACCAAGAAAATCTAAAGAAAAACACAACACAATATGTGTTGGACACCACTCTGCGCAAACAAAAACAGACAATGTAAATAAGACACGAGCAACTGGAAGTAAAGACAAACAGAACATCTTTTTGTTCGGACATCGCAACGGACATCACGACACGGAGCTCACGAAGGGTTAAAGGTTTCTGCTTCTTATTAGACACCCGTCGTGTTACTCATATATACAGTCCAGTTCGGTAAAAGTCTTGGTACTCATAGAGGACAGAAAACATCTACGGAAAAAGTACAAGATCTATTGTCATTTGAGATATGAATATTTCATAACGTCAACCGGATTGTGATAACGACCTTAGAATTTCTGAAGCTATAACTTCAAACTATGAACAACGTAGCCTTGCTTGAGTATCTTTTACGTTAGCAGCTGAAATATGTTTAGAAAATCACTGTGATATTGGAAAAGTGAAGTAATCGTGTGTGTCGTAGAGGTTTGTTTTTTATCTTCCTTCGTTGTCGTTTTTAAGGTGAATGTCAGGGTCAGAAACAGGCTTTTGAGTTTCAGTAGTATCCTTAAGTTCAAGCTAATTTGGATATATGCGATGTAGTTTATCACTGATAGATGCGATGTAGTTTATCACCGATTCGAGAATTGCTCAATGACAGAACATAATTTGTTTAGCGGAAACTGCAATTACAGGTATAGGCTAATTGTTTATCTTTCATCCTGAGAAGCCAATGAAGGAAGTATCCATCATGATTTTGAAAGGCTTTCGACAAAGCACGATTTGTCTCTACCAATAACAAATTACTGATACCTTTGTTCTCCGTTCTTCTTTGAGAAGTAACATGTTCTGGCAATGTCATTGATTTTATAAATGTCAATTTAAGATCCACTTTGACATAATAAGATATAATCGTGGATTATTGTATCATATATCTTTAATAAACCTGCTTTCTTCCTTTAAAATCTAGCAAAATGCCATATACAATCAGAAACGAACAAAAAATGTGATGCTATGATATATCAATTATGTGTATTATATACTACAGTTACTTGAAATTCCAATTAATTTCAAATTTGGAACATGGTCAATCAACATTACATGTCAAGTTACTTATATGTTATTGTTTATTCGAGTGTGACGTCTTTAAATGACAGATAAAAATTATAATACAATGATACATTGTGGTCTAAATCCTGGACAAAAGCAATATCTTATCGCTTTTCATTACCTTGCTTTGTTGGTCCGCTGAACGGGATTAAATGAACATGTGCCAGTACTTGAGTTAATCCCGTTTATTCTATGGTGTCCATGCACATCTTTCAGCTTTCCGTGGGTTGTTTTTCTCCTCGTTTGCTTCTCTTTGTATTCAATGTTATCCCATATAATTATTTAGGTCATACATTCTTATGATTGAGTTATACATTTGTACAAATACTATTACGTGATACTTACAGATATTTTAGGCTTGATAAATTGTTGAAAGTGTTGTCCTGGATCACTCTTATGTTATTGTGATTTAACCGTCTATAAATAGATAACAAATATATTTTGATTACAATATTGGCTTTCTAATATTTCTTAATCATGGTTAATAATAACATGGATATTGGTGAGTGTTGACAGAGGTAAAATCTCATAGCTACCCCGCTCGTACAGTCAGATGCTTGCACAGGTAAGCAATGTATATTTCTTATAAGACACCCTCCATTGTACTGATATATAGTCAAGTCCAGTAAAAGTATTGGCAGTTATTCAGGAAATAAAACATCTACGTAAAAAGAAAACTAGTCATTGTCTTTTCGTAATGGTCAACCAAATTGTGATATTTAATACTATTAAAAAAAACAAAAAACTAAAAAACACTGCTACAGAAACCCCTGTATGAAGTCTGCTTCATAAAAATAAAAGAACAATTCGGCGAAAAGAAGAGCACAGTTTGTACCTATAGGTATGCCGACTCTCTTTTGAAAAACACGTCCACCAAAATAGCAAATTTGTTGTCAAGCATGTTGAAGATATCAGTTTCAGATAACTTTTTTGATAGAATCAGAGTGGTGTCTTACAAAATAAGAACTGTCTCGTTCAATAACAAGGTATTTGTATCTATATTGGTGATTCCTTTTGATGAAACACAGTTGGAACAAGAGAATTGCTCAATGACAGAACATAATTTGTTTAGCGGAAACTGCAATTACAGGTATGGGCTAATTGTTTATCTTTAATCCTGAGAAGCCAATGAAGGAAGTATCCATCATGATTTTGAAAGGCTTTCGACAAAGCACGATTTGTCTCTACCAATAACAAATTACTGATACCTTTGTTCTCCGTTCTTCTTTGAGAAGTAACATGTTCTGATTTTATAAATGTCAATTTAAGATCCACTTTGACATAATAAGATATAATCGTGGATTATTGTATCATATATCTTTTATAAACCTGCATGTGTCTTCCTTTAAAATCTAGCAAAATGCCATATACAATCAGAAACGAACAAAAAATGTGATGCTATGATATATCAATTATGTGTATTATATACTACAGTTACTTGAAATTCCAATTAATTTCAAATTTGGAACATGGTCAATCAACATTACATGTCAAGTTACTTATATGTTATTGTTTATTCGAGTGTGACGTCTTTAAATGAAAGATAAAAATTATAATACAATGATAAATTGTGGTCTAAATCCTGGAAAAAAAACAATATCTTATCGCTTTTCATTACCTTGCTTTGTTGGTTCGCTGAACGGGATTAAATGAACATGTGCCAGTACTTGAGTTAATCCCGTTTTTTCTATGGTGTCCATGCACATCTTTCAGCTTTCCGTGGGTTGTTTTTCTCCTCGTTTGCTTCTCTTTGTATTCAATGTTATCCCATATAATTATTTAGGTCATACATTCTTATGATTGAGTTATACATTTGTACAAATACTATTACGTGATACTTACAGATATTTTAGGCTTGATAAATTGTTGAAAGTGTTGTCCTGGATCACTCTTATGTTATTGTGATTTAACAGTCTATAAATAGATAACAAATATATTTTGATTACAATATTGGCTTTCTAATATTTCTTAATCATGGTTAATAATAACATGGATATTGGTGAGTGTTGACAGAGGTAAAATATCATAGCTACCCCGCTCGTACAGTCAGATGCTTGCACAGGTAAGCAATGTATATTTCTTATAAGACACCCTCCATTGTACTGATATATAGTCAAGTCCAGTAAAAGTATTGGCAGTTATTCAGGAAATAAAACATCTACGTAAAAAGAAAACTAGTCATTGTCTTTTCGTAATGGTCAACCAAATTGTGATATTTAATACTATTAAAAAAAACAAAAAACTAAAAAACACTGCTACAGAAACCCCTGTATGAAGTCTGCTTCATAAAAATAAAAGAACAATTCGGCGAAAAGAAGAGCACAGTTTGTACCTATAGGTATGCCGACTCTCTTTTGAAAAACACGTCCACCAAAATAGCAAATTTGTTGTCAAGCATGTTGAAGATATCAGTTTCAGATAACTTTTTTGATAGAATCAGAGTGGTGTCTTACAAAATAAGAACTGTCTCGTTCAATAACAAGGTATTTGTATCTATATTGGTGATTCCTTTTGATGAAACACAGTTGGAACAAGAGAATTGCTCAATGACAGAACATAATTTGTTTAGCGGAAACTGCAATTACAGGTATGGGCTAATTGTTTATCTTTAATCCTGAGAAGCCAATGAAGGAAGTATCCATCATGATTTTGAAAGGCTTTCGACAAAGCACGATTTGTCTCTACCAATAACAAATTACTGATACCTTTGTTCTCCGTTCTTCTTTGAGAAGTAACATGTTCTGATTTTATAAATGTCAATTTAAGATCCACTTTGACATAATAAGATATAATCGTGGATTATTGTATCATATATCTTTTATAAACCTGCATGTGTCTTCCTTTAAAATCTAGCAAAATGCCATATACAATCAGAAACGAACAAAAAATGTGATGCTATGATATATCAATTATGTGTATTATATACTACAGTTACTTGAAATTCCAATTAATTTCAAATTTGGAACATGGTCAATCAACATTACATGTCAAGTTACTTATATGTTATTGTTTATTCGAGTGTGACGTCTTTAAATGAAAGATAAAAATTATAATACAATGATACATTGTGGTCTAAATCCTGGAAAAAAAACAATATCTTATCGCTTTTCATTACCTTGCTTTGTTGGTTCGCTGAACGGGATTAAATGAACATGTGCCAGTACTTGAGTTAATCCCGTTTTTTCTATGGTGTCCATGCACATCTTTCAGCTTTCCGTGGGTTGTTTTTCTCCTCGTTTGCTTCTCTTTGTATTCAATGTTATCCCATATAATTATTTAGGTCATACATTCTTATGATTGAGTTATACATTTGTACAAATACTATTCCGTGATACTTACAGATATTTTAGGCTTGATAAATTGTTGAAAGTGTTGTCTTGGATCACTCTTATGTTATTGTGATTTAACCGTCTATAAATAGATAACAAATATATTTTGATTACAATATTGGCTTTCTAATATTTCTTAATCATGGTTAATAATAACATGGATATTGGTGAGTGTTGACAGAGGTAAAATCACATAGCTACCCCGCTCGTACAGTCAGATGCTTGCACAGGTAAGCAATGTATATTTCTTATAAGACACCCTCCATTGTACTGATATATAGTCAAGTCCAGTAAAAGTATTGGCAGTTATTCAGGAAAAAAAACATCTACGTAAAAAGAAAACTAGTCATTGTCTTTTCGTAATGGTCAACCAAATTGTGATATTTAATACTATTAAAAAAAACAAAAAACAAAAAAACACTGCTACAGAAACCCCTGTATGAAGTCTGCTTCATAAAAATAAAAGAACAATTCGGCGAAAAGAAGAGCACAGTTTGTACCTATAGATATGCCGACTCTCTTTTGAAAAACACGTCCACCAAAATAGCAAATTTGTTGTCAAGCATGTTGAAGATATCAGTTTCAGATAACTTTTTTGATAGAATCAGAGTGGTGTCTTACCAAATAAGAACTGTCTCGTTCAATAACAAGGTATTTGTATCTATATTGGTGATTCCTTTTGATGAAACACAGTTGGAACAAGAGAATTGCTCAATGACAGAACATCATCTTAATAGCGGAAGCTGGATTCTTAGGTATGGACTAATTTACTATCTTTATTCCTGAGAAGCAATGGCTTTCTACAGAGCAAAATGTGTTTCTACCAAAAACAAAACACTGATACCTTTGTTCTCCGTTCGTTTATGAGAAGAAACGTGTTTTGGCAAAGTCATAGATTTTATAAATGTCAGATTATATCCACTTTGACATCATAACGAACAATCGTGGAATACTATACAGATATATCATGTTTGGGAGGGGTATTTGCGATCAATACCAGTCGAGAGACGAAAAATATCCCGAGCCGAATAGCGAGGTAAAGTTAGGCTGAAGACTGGTATTTTTCGCAAATACCCCTCCCAAACATGATATATTTGCTTAATTACACCGAATATTATTTAAAACACTGGCTAAATAAATAATACCTTTAGTTTGTCGTTTTCAGAACCTAACATGATATATTTGTTTAATTCTACTGAATGATGTTACATAAAACACACAACTGATAATATTTTGCAAATTTTGTTACAAGCGCCTGGGTGAAGGGTAAGAACCACAAATACGATTTTGCAGTTAAACGCACAACTGATAACATTTAACACATTTTGTTACAAGCGTCTTGGTGAAGGATAATTATTAGGCAAATACCCCGGCAAAGGCGGAAAAGCTGAAAAAACTAAGAATTGGTAAAAGAAAAATACACCTTTCATCAATCAATCAGAAGAGAGCATTCTGATATAAGGTTTAATTGTGTATAATATATGATTGATAAACCTGCATGTGTGTGTCTTTAAAATCTAGCAAAAAGGTCATATACAATCAGAAACAAAACAAAATAGGTGATACTATAATAAGTCTATTATGTGCCTGATATACTACTGTTAATTTAAATTCATATTAAATACAGAACATATTCAATCAACATTGTATATCAAGTCAAATTTATGCTTTTGTTTATTGGATTGTGACGTCTTTTTATGAAAGATACACATTAGAATACACTGATATATTGTGTTCTAATTTCTGGACATAAATAGAATTTATAGTTTTTCAAGTTTGTTGCTTCACTGGACGGGAATAACTGCACATATTGACATACGGTATTTAGTTCTAAAACACACATATTATGAATATATTTTTGAATTTTAAATATCGACATTGCAGATGGGGCGATTTTGGTCATCATAGTCCCCAGTCATCTGGGGGCCGATCCCCTTTCCCGCTCTCTCGGGCAGTACATGTATTTCTGAAGTTATTTTACATCTTGGCCTTATTGAAGAATTATATATTCAAAATAATAAATATTACTAATACAACCTAATATTTTGGTAATTAGAGACTTACAAGCTATGAATGTTATCAGGTAAATCTGTTGGAATACTATCCAGTTCTCTACCGGAACAGTCAACCGTAAATCCATACCAGGTGTCAGTACAACTACAGACACTATGACATGATGATACCACACCGACAAGTAAACTCACTACAACTATTGCTGTTTTAAGAAACTGCATTTTGCGTCGTCAGTCTACAAATACAAAAACAATTTACTTAATAATGTCCAATATTGTTATTCATGTATAAAGAAAATTTATGGAGAAATATATAATACGATTATTTATATTGAAAATAATATATGACATTTTCCAAATCAATCCGAGAACCCATATAAGCCTTAGACGCAGTCATATACTACCAACAAATGGTTTTACCAGGCAAATAAAAATAAATTTAAATAAATAAAAGTGAATGACATTATTTGTAAGCTTAATTGTGATTTCAACTGATACATTTTCAGAACCCTATTGTCAACCAAGAGCATATTCAACCCTATTAATATTAATGGCTACGTGTCCTATGACCCTATTTTGAAACATAGAAAATGTATCTGATTGCTTCGTTGTGATTGTATGGAAATTGGGTTTATATATACCTATGCGATAAGTCCTTATCAGCACTAAAGTTGTGAGTTCGAATCATGCGAGGTGTAGACGATACAACATTATGTGATAAAGTTTGGCAGTGACTGGGACGGGTCGGTAGTTTTGCCCGATTTCCTCCACCAATAAACTGACCGCTACGATATAACTGAAACATTTTTGAAAGTGGTGCTAAACACCATACAATTATTGTGCGTTCTTCGTGATAATCAGCGGTCATCAAATGTTAATATCATTGTTTTAATGTGGTCTTCTGATGAATTTGTTTCTCCTTTCAACTCGATTTGTCAAGAGTACTGGTATGTATACTCGTCACCTCCATTGATTCTTGGAGGCACGATTAGTAGGGAATTTAACAAGGATGAAACGTACTTTTAAATAATTAGTGCTAGCACCAATAACAACAGTTCGTGGGACGAAATGGGGAATCTTTATAGAATACATTCCATTGATGCTTCCCACCAACTTGCTGATCATTGGGCTAAGTAAATTAAGAGAAGATTAAAATGTTTAAAGCTAACAGATAACAGAGTACAGATGATGGACGCCAAGGGGTGCCAAAAGTTGGCATGGCCTTTTTTGGCCAGGTGGGATAATATCGACAACAGGACACTTATGATCTACAAAACACTACACTGAAAATTAAAGATTGAGCTCCACGAACACCTACATAACTTTTTTGCTTTGTAATCAACAGACTTAGTACAACAGGGAAGTATACTATTTTATAACTTGGCTAAATTAATAAAACATATAACAATATAAGGGTACCTATAAAGTGCGAAACGAAATAGAAACGAAACGAAACGAAACGAAACGAAATCAACAAAAACGAAACCAAAGGAAACGAAATCAACGAAATGAAAACGAAACAAAACGAAACCAACGAAAGCAAAATGAAATCAACGAAAACAAAACGAAATACGATGCTAGACTACCTCCCACTACTTCCCACACATGTCTCAGTGTCTTTCATCAGGAGAGGACAGGATTTGATCACCATTGAACAGGAATACTATGCATTTATTCAGCGGGAGTCTGTCCTTTTCACTTAGTGGCTTCTTTTAAATTTGGGAACCATACGAGCAACGTCAAATCTGTTGAAAGGAGAGGAATTAAAATAACAGAAGTGCAGTAGTTAAAGTTCACGAATGCATATCCCCTCCGAGCAAAATTTAAAAGTGTGTCGGAGAGACGAAAAAGTGTGATGACCAGAGGGACAAACGAACGAACGGACAGCAGAAGTCCTTTATACCCCAATCTTTCTTTGCGGAGGTATGCAAATTCTATCAAAAATTAACTTTAGAAATTTTAAAAAAATCTACATATCTTGTAAAAGTACCTTTTTTCCATTTGGCATTGATCCCTTTTCATATTAAAAAAAACACATATCTCCCCCCTCTCCAAATTTTTTTCCGGTATTAATAAAATTTGATACGGCACATATTTTTATACCCCCGCTATCCAGTGGGAGGGGGGTATATAGTATATGTCCGTTTGTCCGTGAGTGCTTCCCTCACTGCCTATGCAATTCCTCCTAAACAACTTGATGGAATTGAATGAATCTTACAGGAAATCTTTAATACCATATGGTAAAGTTCATTAATTTCATGAATTCTTTAGTACCAAATGGCATTGTGCACCTTCTATTTTTGTTTTCCCATTTTAACAGTTCTTGCTAAAATTTCTTCACTTTTGGACTTTGTCATTTAAGGCTTTGTAATTGTCATACAAGGCTATACAATAGAGAGAGGATACTGTTGCGGTATCCATAACTCTTCTTAAACAACAGAATGGATTTCAATAAAACTTCCAGAACAATAGGATTTGAAATAACAGGTTTATAGTGTTGGGTCTTTTTGATCCCTGTATATCTCGGAAGGAACAACGGTAAGACATTACGCCAGATCTGTTGGCACACTACCGAATAAAGGTAATAACAATGGTACCGCGCTTTCAAAAGGGAAAGTCCACAAAAACAGACAAAACCGATAAGAAGCTCAACCATCTGAGTTTTCAATCAACGGAACAACTGAAAAACAACACATTCCTGACTGGTACAGGTATTTTCCCAGGAAAATGGTGGGTTCTGATAGCAGATAGGCAGATGCCACTCGTCTAACCCTAAGACGTTACCAAGAATAAAAACAATCGGTACATGTAAATTCTCTAATCCTAAGACATGACCAAATTTGAAACTAGAAAACAACTATCATATTCCCGACTTGGTACAGGCAATTCCCAAGAAAAGGGTGGGTCAAACCTCCCACTTGTATGACAGTCGTTAATAGATCCGTTATATTGACAAATGGGGGGGGGGGGGGTGCATGGGGATTAAACGTGACAAGTCGGGAAAATCCAGTAGTCAAATAGTGCCAAGAATCTGAAACTCAAGACCATCCTGTATGATTTGCGAATAAGGAAATTTATAAAGAATACAAACGAAAAACGTAATAAAATCAGACGAAAAATGAACCCTCAATATCCCAATCTATGAACATACCCATCATATCCCCCTTTTTTCTATATGCCCATTCCAGAAACTTTATAATTCATAAATACTGACACACACTCCAACACAATTAAAAATATGACATTTGAACTTCTGAAAGTTTGTCGGCAAACAAACCCGGCTTGAATTGAATTGCGGGTAATGTACTTGAGGAGTACTGTAACGGACAGACATACAAGATGGGTTTCCCGGCTATAATTAAACAAAATTATTGTATTTAGAAAATCGAATTATCTTTTTTTTTTATTTCTTTATTTCGTTTTGTATTTTATTTGTTTCCTTCCATTTTCTTCATATCAGTCTATTTCGTTTTGTTTTCGTTGATTTCGTTTTGCTTTCGTTGGTGTCGTTTTATTTCGTTTTCATTTCGTTAATATCGTTTCGTTTCGTTTCGTTTCGTTTCGTTTCGTTTTCGTTGATTTCGTTTCGTTTCGTTTCGTTTCGTTTCTATTTCGTTTCGCACTTTATATGTACCCAACAATATAACGACTAAATGAATTATTTTAATCTAAAATTAAGTATTAAATAAGCCTCAATGGTGCATATATGCTTTTCTGAAAATAAAGAGTGAATTTATCCGATCTGATTGTTCAACACATCGTACTAATGAGGACTTAAATCTATATGTAAATGTAAAACATAATAATTGAATCATATCATTCTACATAAAGAAAAAAAAATCTCACCTCAAAAATTCCTTTTAGTCTAGTAAAACTTCATTGTGGCAAGCCGTACAAGTATGTTCAAGTATGTGTTCGTCACAAGTACCTAAGATATATATTCGATCGATTATATAACCTGATCTGTTTGCTACTTTAAATAAGTTGCATACAAACAACAAAAAGAATAATTGATTTAAATGCTCCTGAATTCAAAGTGTATATCATATCAACAAGATCTACATATACGGATGGCTAGGTAAATGCAAGGCTTACGTAACAGACTATAATGGATTGAAACAACCAGACAATACATAGATCTAACTGTCACGTTTTCATATTAACTTGGTCTAAAATCTTGACGGTGTGTTTCTTCTCTTAATTTAACTCTACATTGTCGATTTCTCTAATATTGTTTACATTTCTGATTTCGTTTTTATCGTAGTCATTATTTCACATATTAAAATCATTGGAAGCCCACGTATGATCACGATTGGATACTCTACACTCTTCATCGTTGGGTCAATTTAATTAATTATATTCGCTCAATGCGTTACTCAAATCTCACGATTGGTCTGTACGTGGCAAAAAAAAAATAATATAATACAATGTTTTTGTTTATTATACAAATATGGTGTCAAATCCATACAACTCCCTTGATCTAAACGTCACGGGACCAATCAGATGTGAGGTGAATTATTCACGAGTACGACGAAATTTCCAGTAAATGACCAACGAGTGATGAGTGGAGGGCATAGGAGTGTGCTCGGTCGTGGGTTAACGGGTGATGAGTAGAGGGTATAGGAGTGTGCTCAGCCGTGGGTTAGCGGGTGATGAGTAGAGGGTATAGGAGTGTGCTCAGCCGTGGGTTAACGGGTGATGAGTAGAGGGTATAAGAGTGTGCTCAGCTGTAGGTTAACGGGTGATGAGTCGAGGTTATAGGAGTGTTCCCAGTCGTGGCTTAGCAATTGATGAGTAGAGAGCATAGGAGTATGGTCAGTCGTGGGTTAACGGGTTATGAGTTGAGAACATAGGCGTGCACTCAATCGTGGGTTAACGGGTGATGAATAGAGGGCATAGGAATGCGCTCAGTCGTGGGTTAACGGGTGATGAGTAGAGGATATAGGAGTGTGCTCAGTCGTGGGTTAACGGGTGATGATTAGATGACATATCAGTGTGCTCAGCCGTGGGTTAACGGGTGATGAGCATAGGGCAATGGAGTGTGCTCTAACCGTGGGTTTACGGATGATGAGTAGATGACATCAGTGTACTCCGCTGTGTGTTAACGGGTGATGAGTAGAGGGCATAGGAGTGTGCTCAGCCGTGGGTTAACGGGTGATGAGTAGAATGTATAGGAGTGTGTTCACTCGTGGGATAACGGGTCATGAGTAGATGGGTAGATGGTATAGGAGTGTGCCCAGTCATGGGTTAGCGGATGATGAGTAGAGGGTATAGGAGTGTGATCAGTCGTGGGTTAACGGGTGATGAGTAGAGGGTATAGGAGTGTGCTCAGTCGTCGGTTAACGGGTGATGAACATAGGGTATTTGAGTGTGCTCAGATCTGGGTTAACGGGTGATGAGTAGAGGGCATATGAGTGTGCTCAGTCATGGGTTAACGGGTGATGAGTAGAAGGTATATGAGTGTGCTCAGCCGTGGGTTACCGACGATATACAAAGTTTGATCTAGCAACATTCTACATCACACTATGCACTCGATGTGGTATATTATGTCGTTCGTGTTGGTACAAATTCAGAGATGCATTTGCAGATCCAGTTCACGTTTTACAAACTGTCTTGTTAGATTTGTCCAAAATGTATGTGTGCTCAGTCGTGGGTTAACGAGTGATGAGTAGAGGGCATATGAGTGTGCTCAGTCATGGGTTAACCGGTGATGAGTTGAAGGTATAGGAGTGTGCTCAGCGTGGGTTACCGACGATATACAGATTTTGATCTATCAACATTCTACATTACAATATGCACTCAGTGTGGTATGCTTTGTTGTTCGTGTTGATACAAATTCAGAGATACATTTGCAGATCCAGTTCACGTTTAACAAACTGCCTTGTTAGATTTTTCCAAAATGTATGTGTACTCAGTCGTGGGTTAACGGGTGCTGAATAGAGGGAATAGGAGTGTGTTCAGTCGTCAATTAACGGGTGATGAGTAGAGAGCATAGTACTGGGTGATGAGTAGAGAGTATAGGAGTGTTCTCAGCCGTGGGTTAATGGGTGAAGAGTAGAGGGTATATTAATGTGTTCACTCGTGGGTTACAGACAATATACATATTTGGATTTATCAAAATTCTACATCACACTATACAGTCAGTGTGATATTTTTTGTTGTTCGTGTTGATATAAATTCAGAGAAAGTTCACGCTTTAAAAACTGTTTTGAGAGATAATTTTGTCCAAATGTAAATTAGTAAAGCTATTTAATGCTGCTTCTAAAGTAAGCATTACCAGCAGAGATTGAAGATAGCAAAGAGGTAATCATAATCCGTAAATCGAAAAAGAACAGGCAGCACAATTGCCAAAAGATAAAGTGCACAAGGACAAACAACAAGTGATACACGGATATCAAACACAACTGGTTTATAGTGTATGAATAGCGATTTGCATTTTGCAAATTCGTTTAAAGTTATATATTTTTATCTGCATTTAAACTTTGTAATATGATAATTAAATCAATCTTCAGCCATTGCGTAATATATGTAAGCATATAAACGTACATAATGGAGGGTTAAAGTTATTGTTTAACTTCAGTAAGTCTGGGCGTCCATTATTGTACTATGACAATTTGAATGTATACAAATTATTGTTTGGCAATGCTATGACGAGTCGTGTACCACGAGACAAATAAGTTTTAAGTCACGTTATTTATGTCTATTGATCTTATTTTAACAAGGGGGATGTCGTGGTCGTGATCGCATGATAGTTGGATTTAAAACTATATATGCATAGCTCTACCCCTGACCCTTATTCTAACAACAAAATCATCACATCACACTTAACGCACAGAAATATGTAAAAACAGACAGATATACAATATGACACGAACGCATAGTTCTTCAGGCATAGGAGGTGACAAGCTAATATATTTAACAATATAAACAAAAATAAAAACCCACACAGCTGGAACAATTTCAAAATTTAATGTAACAATCCATGTATTTATAAGTCTAACCAAAGGTCACCTTCAAAAACCGTTTTGCCATTTATTACCATTTGTAAACGTACCAATTTATCTAACTTTATAATAACTTCCAAGTCCACACTTTTTATGTTAATGTGCGGGAATGTACACCCTCATCCAGGACCATCTACAGTTAAACGTACCTCTAGATGTCTATGAAATATAGGTTTATATGTTACAAAGGAATATTAAAAACCGGCTAAATCATACACTATGATACATACAAATACAAGTTCCCCACAATATCACAAACATGTATATTGCTGCAAATGAAAATTGACTTTCCGGGACCTGCAACCTCCAATATATTTGTGATGCATGCTCCTTTCTTTCGCTTTCAATCACTGTAAATCCATATTTCGAATGCTCTGAACAAAATCATCATTCAAATGTTGTACAGTTTCCATCAGCTGTTACAGAGGACTACTTCAAACTATATAAAGAAAAAGACAGGTCTTATTTTTATACATCTTAGGATCATTATTACAAAACTATCTAAACTAATATTAATTGCTTTAAAATCCAGAGCGGCAATTACAATCAGTATGTGAAACACGAATAGACGAGCCGGTAAAGGGTGTGAAAATATATATTGAGAATTAAGGTGTTGTACGCCCAGACAGATAAATAAACGACCGGGAGTTTATATTTATTTATGAAGTGACTTCACCTTCAGTCTTTTGCAAGTTATCAAAATCGAAGAAATGGAATCAATTTGGATAGAAATTATGCTACCAAAACAAATAAAAAAACAAACCAATAATAGTGAGTAAGTGTACGTGTTACAGACCACCCACACACAATTGTTTTTTGGAATTACTTGAACAGACATTCAATAGACTAATTTCACATTGTGAACAGATTATAATGTTGGTGGCTCAGCTATCAGATAACTATATTGTGAATGTGAGTATCAGGGTTCATGATGTTTCTGATGCTGGCATTGGTTCTGGTATTCATGTCTCCTCTGATGGTATAGGTAGGCGAAAGAAACATGTCATCTTCAACATTTGTGTTGAATCTCTGAAAGCTTCACCTAATGAACTAGACTTGAACGTAAATAGGTAAAGCTCCCATCGTTGAGGATGGAGAGCACTTTGCCGATGCTGATGTCGATTATCTCGGGTAGTGATCAGAGGTAGGAATGTAGCGACTCGTGCTATCATAGTCGTGCAGTTAGAGTAACGGGTAGACGTGTTACGAGTAGGGCTACGCAAAGCTGCTGACCATCTAAACCATAACAAGCTTCCATCTGTATTTGGTTCCTCTATACAAACCCACAATCGATCCACTATGAGGCGTCATGGTCAGGATGCAGTGAAGTGAGCATCAACCGACATGGGTTTCCATCACACCTATTGGTACGACGATATTAGGCAGTTCCCAATGTTTGGTAAATTTTAAGAGCACCAAAGCACGGTGTTGTAGCATATCGGCAAACTCCTTTCGTTTTAAAAATAGTTGAAATTTATAAAAGCCTTGTAAACATGCTTTTTTCACATGAATTCCTAGTAATATAGGAAGCCAAGGACGCCTTTGGTATATGTACAATTGTTCTATTCCATATAAGCCTTTTTATATTTTATAACGTTTGCAGGACAGTTGGTACCATCATATTCATAACAAATTACACGAAATACATTCCCTACTTGGCAAAACTCCTTGTTTTTACGGTCAACATTTGCAGGAACGAATATTATTAACTAGATGTCGTATCGTACATATTATATTTTCTCATAGCCATCTATTAAATAATGAGGAAAGACCGGAATGTATTCCGTATGATTTCAATTCATTACTTAAGCATATCTTAACTGACTGTGTAGATGTTGCTGATGTTCGGCAGACATTCTACAATAGCAACAATTTATCTAATTTATTTACAAGACGAGTTTGAAGATACCAAAGGGCTAATCAGAAGCCTTATATAAAAAAAAGAACAGACAAGCAATATGTCAGCTATATCTAGGACTAGAACAAGTTCACTAATAAAACAAATGCATAGGAAATATGGAGAGGATGTATCACACTCCCCACACATTAACCACTATAGTCTACTGTCAGGTTAACCGTATTATAACCTGGCAAATCCCCATTGGCAACTACAAGATGAAAAACAGCAATGCAAAGGTACGTTATATTTCAACCTTGGTTACATGTACTACAGTTGTTTTTTCTTTTTTCTACGCAATGAAGAGGTTCATTTTGTTCTAGACCAACCTGCTTATCTTTTTAGTGCTAGCTCACTGAAATAAAAGTCTGCGGGTAGACATGTCGCTCCACTCGGACACAATATTCTTACTCAGAGCCAACCGGTCATCACTCTTTCTCATTGAGGCTGCGTGCTTAGCGGCGAATCAACAGATACCAATGTTATAGTATTTGGTTTGACCCGACCGGGGCTCGAGCCCACGATCTACCACACTCGAGGCGAGCACTCTAACCGTTACGCCACCGATACGGTTCGTCAAGAAACTAACTCTTATTATTAATTTAATTAAAGTGATACACACTTAGGGACACTAATATAATTAATTTATATACACTTGTGCTACCGACAACCAAACATCATCTGAATCAAATTTATCACCAGGAAACTCAATTATTCATTTATTTTAAGTGACACTTAAAAGACTCCTGTAAAAAAAAGCAGAAAAGCATTTCTTTTGTGTCATCCTGGGAAGGATTTCAGCTAGAGGTATTTGGTGTTTTTCCCATTTTAAATATACATAATTTAAAGCTACGCGTGCACATAATTGGTATAGATTCCTAAATGAATGTTACCTTTTAATTTTACCTTAACTGTTATCAATAGTATTGTTACCACATGTATATGTATTTTCTTAGTGGAGTTTAACGTCACTATCAACAATATTTCAGTTATATTGTGGCGGTCATTTTTATTGGTGGAAGAAACGGCGAAAACCACCGACCTTTCGCAGGTTACTGACAAGTTTTATCATATAATGTTGTACGCCTCGCCCTGATCAAGATTCAAGCTCACAAAATCAATGGTGATAGACACTGATTACATATGTAGTTGTAAATCTAACTACCATACGATCAGGGCCACGACGGCCCTGTGACATGTATGTTGTTTGTATTTATTGCTATTTCAAATTCGTCTTCATTGTATATAGATTATATTGTCAATGTTTTGTTTATATTTTGCAGATATAAAATGAAATTGTTCATTGTCATGGTTTCCTTGTTTCATGTTGTAAAATTACAAGGTAAGTATGTATATATATATATATATGTTCCGTTTGTGGCCTCCAATACGTTGGCGAGTCTAAGCAGCCCTTCCACAAACGCCTGAATGGACACATCAGTGACCTTACCAACAAGACATTTCTTCCTGTGAGACAGCACTCCAGACTGTCTGACCACAGTCTCGAGGATTTCAACAGAATGAAAATCCTCATCATTGAACATAGGTGTCTGTGGAGTGATTTTAAACGTGAGAATCGGGAAAGATTTTGGATTAAAGAACTCCGTGTTTTACATCCGGACGGTATTTACAGAAAACAATAATTTCCTTATATATATTTTCTTTCACAGTGTTTATAGTTAACGAATATTTTACTACTGTCACAAAGTTAAAGATTTGTGCTCACCACCTTTTATTAACGATTATCCTTAGCATTTTCAAATGCGTCACACTTTACCAGGTGACAATTATACCATCATATCTTTACAGTGAAATGAGGGAGTTAAAGATTTTTAAAGATTCTCAATGCGTCACACTTTGTCACATGACTATTTAGAGAGTTGTAATTAAATCATCTAATCTTTACAAACTCAGTCTAACTTTGATAGACACTGGGGAAGGTCATTTGGTCATCGACAATGATGTCAATATATTTTGTGTAGCACCTTTATCGGTATCGTTGCACAATCTTCTAGACTTCTATATATATATATATATATATATATATATATATATATATATATATATATATATTTATATATATACGTCTGAAAATTAAACCAAACAGTGTTAGAATTAGATGGTAGAGCAGTCAACATTTTGTTCTTCCCTCGACGGGATTTGAACCCACACCATTGATACACTGCAGCACCATTTGCTTAGCCTTACGTCTAGCGCCCTAGACCACTCGACTACATCCACTCCCTTAAAAGGGAGCTTCATTAATCGTAGTGTTACCTTTTCCCGTAAGGCAAATCTAGGGATAGACGTAAGACATGTGTATAAGCGTGTGTAGATGGTACATGTATACTTAATATTATAATTTGACAGCAATCTAACTCAGCAATTTTTAATATATTGTATAGGATAATGAAGAATTCACTATAGAGTCACAGGAAATAAAGTATATTATACAAACGTCTAGAAGCAAGTGACAACCATACAATATATCTGTCCCACTGGATCTCAAAGTTACTAAGGATACTAGGTTAATACTAAATATTATATACGTCTGAAAATTAAACCAAACAGTGTTAGAATTAGATTTTAGAGCTGTCAATTTTTGTATCTTCCCTCGACGGGATTTGAACCCACGCCATTGAATTTAATTAATACTTCTAATAGGAATAATGGACTTACTTGTATATCATTTAAGTGAAATAATTTGTATCTGGAGATAATTTTCCAAAAATCAAAATTGTATTTAGGAGATGTCGTGGTAGTGATCGCACGGTATTTAGATTTACATCTACCTATGTATTAAGCGCCTATCAACACTGACTTTGTGGGTCCGAATATCGTTCATGGTGAGGTGTATTCTATACAACATTTTATAAAATGTGTGTCAGGGATTTGCGGCAGGTCGGTGTATTTTTCTCCGGGTACTCCGATTACCTCTACCAATAAAACCACCTGCCACGATATAGCTGAACTATTGTTGAAAGTGACGTAAAACATTATAAGCTTAGCCTATATTTATCTACAATTGCATTTAATTGATGTACAATAAATTAAATGTCGTCTCGAGCTTTTCCCATCTGAATTAAAAACGTAGATGGGCGAAATGGTTTCAATTTTGATTCACAAGATAGGACAATCCACTTACCTAAAAAAACAACGCCCGGGGCATCACAAGTCATAGGATGCAACTGTCACTCGTCAATTTCTAGACAATAGTCAATAGAAACGGAGATATCAAATGTAGTTCCAAAGTCGACAAATGGGTTAACCAAAATTTGCCAAGGTCACATGTGCCTGCAAAATACGAGACAGGTATATCAGAATAATCTATAATGACGACTGTCCTATTCTTTATAAAATATTTCTTTTCTTTTTAGATTGTGTAACTCTTACAATAACTCCCGCATAGACAGCAACAGAAAGTAATAAATATATATGTATGTATGCTAAATCATCACAGATGCATGCTATCTATCTTGCTTGATCACATTCTTATTTATGTTTGAATATTCATTATCGTGTGACAAAATATCCTGATTTATCGTCGTTCATGTAAATGGGATGTATGCTATTAACTCTGAGGGAAACATTTCATTTTTAAGAATAAGTTAAATAAATCATATTTTCTTCAATATATATTGATATACAGGAAATTAAATATGGTACCGAAGCTTTTCCCTCTTGAATTAAAACCATAGATGAGCGAAAGGGTTTCAATTTTGTTTCACACGAGGGAAAAGAACATTTGTGTGGGAGAAAAACAACACCAGGTGCATCACAACTCATGGGATGTAACTGTTACTCATTCTCAATATCTAGACAGTAATAAATATAAACGTAAATATTAAATTTAGAGCGCATGGCGCGTTTTTGTCACAACCTTCATCAGGCGCGTTCCAAATTCGAAAAAAATGGAACGCCAAACATTTTTTACAATTTTTGGAAGATATAAAACCAAAGGGCATAAATAGGAGAGCCAACATCGGCCAAGGTCACATTAGCCCATAGACATGATGCCGGTACATCAACATAATCTATACTGACGACTGTCCCATTCTTTACAAACGATTTATTTTGTCAAATTGTGTAACTCTTACAATAACTTCCGCATAGACAACAACAGAAGTAATTGATATATATGTATGTATGCTTAACAAACAAAGATGCATGCTATCTATTTTGTTTGATCAAATTCTTAATTGTGTATGAATATTCATCATCGTGTGACAAAATATCCTGATTTATCGTCATTCATGTAAATGATCTGTATGCTATTAACTCAGGAAATCTTTTTTTTTTCATTTAAAGAAAATAATCTTATTATCTACATTATATATTCAAACTACGGGTAAAATTATCTAAATGCATTTTAAATTGGTATTTACGAAAGATGTTTTGTTCTTAAACATAAATGGTATTTGCAATAAAAAATAACCATGTGTATGTCTTAGATGAATTTCTTCATGAATACCTATATCTCCCCCTATATTAAAACATTTGGTGGAAATTAAATAGATATTACATATAAAAAAAATAAAATTATAAGCAGCTAGAGGTAATTTTTCCGTCATCATATTTTGTTTTCCAACCACATTGGTGGTGTATTGATTAGACTGCTCGCTTCGTGTGCGGTAGAAAATGGGTTCGAGCTTCTCTCGGGTATGACAAAAGACTATGCAATTGGCATTTGTTGCCTCTCCGCTCAGCACACAAATTTAAGAGGAAGAGCAACTACGTGTTGGCTCGGATTCAGAAGAATGTGTTCGAGTTGAACGACATGTCTACCCACATACTGTTATGTCAGTGAGCTAACACTACACGAATCCAACTAAGCATGTTGGTGTAGTAAACGGCGGGCATCACCATCATCATCATCATCATCACATCAAATTGTAGATTGCTCTCGTCATGATATAGCTGAATTTTCGTATCCAGCGTTTCCCTCCTGTATATAACACATACAAACAACAACACATATTAATTTAATTAAATGCTCCTAAATTCAACGTTGATATCATATCAACAAGATGGCAAGATAAAAATAGGCTTACGTGACAGACTATAATGGTTTGAAACAACCCGAAAATAAATCGATCAAACTGTCACGTTTTCATATTAAGTTGATCTACATTTTTGACGGTGTGTTTCCTCTCTTAACTTAACGCTACATTGTCGATTCTTCTAATATTGTTTACATATCTGATATTTGTTTTATCGTAGTCATTATTTCCCATATTCAAATCATCGGAAGCACATAGATGATCATGCTATGATGCTGTTCACTCAGCATCCTTTATCAATTATATTTGCTTAATTCGCGCCAGAGATGCTCGGATCTTAAGATTGGTCGGTAGGTCTGAAACACAATATGATATATATATATAAATGTGTTTTTGTTTATCGTACAAATACGGTATCACTTCCATACAACTCCCTTGACTCAAAGGTCACTTGTCCAATCAGATTTGAGGTGAATTATTCACGAGTACGACGATATTTCCATCAACTGACCGACGGGTGATGCGTAGAGGGCTTAGGAGTGTGCCCAGTCGTGGGTTACCGACGATAGACAGTTTTGGATTCATCAACTTTCTACATCACACTATACACTCACTTTGTTGTTCATGTTGATACAAATTCAGAGATAGACCCAGTTCACGTTTTAAAAAGCTGTCTTTTTAGACTTGTCCAAAATGTAAATTTGCAAAGCTATTTAATGCTGCTTATAAAGTAGGCATTACGAGAAGAGTTTGAAGATATCAATGGGGTAAACAGAATCCGTATATTGAAGAGGAACAGACAATATAATGGACAAAAGAAAAAAGTACAACAGGACAAAACATGAGTGATACACGAACATAAAACACAACTGGTTTATATTGTATGAATATCGATTTTTATTTTGTAAATTCTTTTAAAGTTATGCTGTTTAACTGCATTTGATCTAGGTAATCTGATAATTAAATCAATTTGTCATCCATTGTGTACTATCTTTGACATATACACATACATAATGGAGGTTTAAAGTTATTGTTTAGGTTCAGTAAGCATGTGCATGCATTATTGTTCTTTGACAACTTGAATGCACATTATTGTTTGGCAATGTTATGACGAGTCATGTACCGTGGGAAAAATAAATTTGAAGTAATGTATACTCGTGAACAGGTACACTATAAAGAAGAAAACATCATGGAATTTGTATTAGTCACATAATTTATATCTGTCGATTTTATTGCTAATAGGAGACCGTCGTGGTCGTATGGTAGCCGGATAAAAAACTACTTATGAAATCATTTCCAATCAACACTAACGTTGTGAGTTCGAATCCCGCTATCACGAGGGATACTCGAGACAGCACTATATGATAAAGTGTGTCGATAACTTGCGACAGGACAGTGGTTTTCTCCGCGTACTCTGCTGACCACCACGATATTACTGAACTAGTGTTGAAAGTGGAGTTAAACAACAAAAACAATATAATAATATCATCACATCAAATTTAGCGCACAGAAACATATAAAAACAGACAGATATACCATATGACACGAATGTAAAGTTATCCAAACATAGGAGGGGACAGGCTAATCTATTTAACAATAGAAACAAAAATAAAACCCCACACAGATGGAACAATTTCTAATTTCAATGTAAAAATATATGTATAAGTCTAACCAAGGTCACCTAAAAAGTAACAAAATGTTGGCCATTCATTCCCATCTGTGAACGTACCAATTTTACGTATCTAACTTTACAATAACTTCAAAGACCACACTTTGTATGCTAATGTGATGAGGTGTACACTTCATACATGACCATATATAGTTAAGCATACCATAGATGTCCATGCAATACTGCATATGCAACAAAGGAATACAAAGAGGAAAAGCATGCACTGTGAAATAGGCAAATAGAAGTGACACATAATATGTGCGAAAATGTATATTGCTACATATTACATTATTATGCAGATTGGCTTTCCGGGAGATCAAAAATAAATCTGAGTAAATATATATGCTTTAAATTCCTGAGCGGAGCAAATTAATCAGTGAAACATGCTTAGACGATTCGGTAAAGGAGGAGGCAAATGACGCATTGTATGGTCATATATCCAAATGGTCAATTCCATATTCTGATTTTATGCATTGTATGATGAATAATGAGGAACGTGTCCGTGTAGCTTCAATCATTCATTGAAACCTGCTTTAATCGACTGCGTAAATGATGCTGACGTTCGTCGGACATTCTACAATGTCAATAATTTATATGATTTATTTACAAATGTCGCAGGCGATACAAGTTTTAAATTTTAAAGAAATGTATTTCTATGCAAAACTGTAGTTAGACAGCATACGTTCTTAATATATGGTTTTATCTGTTTAATGTTTATTTTATGTGTACAAATAATCAGATTGTTTTATAAACAAGGATTTTATTTCTAAGGATCTTACATGTATCTAAGTTAAGAAATACAATTTGCTCATGCCACGATTTAGCTGAAATATTGCAAAACACATATCAATCAATCAATACCCAGGTTGTATATCCCCAGAAACAGGTGATAGAGACGATTGCATCATGGTCGTAGTGTATGGGGATTTTGTCATAGCAGGACTATATTGTGCGTCAGCGGTTTCGTCTCTATCGACCCCCCCCCCCCCCCGTTTAGGGAATTAATGTGCTCAGAAATGTCCACCCCTGTCCCGTTATCCATTCTTTGATGGTATTTTTCCCCGCCACCTCGGGTATTGGAGACTCTAGACTCGTCATCACTTCAATGAGAGTCATGTCCACTTCCATCACTTAGCCTGTTAGATCAACCCCACTTTAATTAGAGTTACATCTACTTCTACCCGTCCTATTGCTAGTTTCCACTCTACCAGTAGTCCGATGGCTCAACAGAAGGAGAGGTCCCTATTCCCAGATGATACTGGATTGCTTAATCCTTTGGTGTCCCAACTATCAGTTGAACCTAATGTGGATATGGATACCGGGTTTGCTAATGGTCATGTTGTCGGGGATAGTCATACTGCACAGGGTTCCATATCCCCACTTTCTGATATATATATAGTGCCCAGTGTAATGATATACGTAGGAGGTTGACTATTCCCTTGGTGTCATAGCTATGATATGACCATATTGTGGATTTGAGAAACAGGCACTGATTGCATAGATAGTTGTAGATCCAAGTACCATACACTCACGACAATCAGGGCCCCTTGAGTCTATAATACCATTGATTATCAAGCTCAATTGATGCATACTGTTTGTTTCATTTGAAATACTTTAACATTGTTTTCCCTTTCCTACAACGTAGAAGACATTTTATTGATGTATGAATTAAGGTACATAATAACGTGAACTTAGTTTGAACTTTATTTCAAATAGCCTGTATAACACTGAAACATCAACTGAAAACATATCTTCTTTATTTACTGGTGCCATCTTAAAGTTATCAAGAGTTTACCCAGTCGCTTCCACCTCCTACACACGTGTCACAGTTGTTCTATGTCATTTGATTGCAAGTGTTGCGTGCGGATATAACGTGCGTGGGTGTTGCTTAACTCCAAATGAGCAATATTTAAGCTGAACACGTACCGTCTTTATCTGTAGTTGCAATCTTAAGGTTATCAAAAGTTTAATCAGCCGAACAGGTACACAAGTGCCGGCACTTCATTTGATCGTTGCATGCTCATATATAGTGAATAAATGTTGTTAAACTCCGAGTGAGCAAGTTTCAACAGAAACTGAACTAAATTCTTCTTTATCTGTATCTGCCATCATCAAGTTATCAAGAGTTTAACTAGTCGTTTCAACCGTTTACAAACATGTCACCGTAGTTCTATGTCATTTGATTGCAAGTGTTGCATGTGCATATAACGTGAGTGGGTGTTGTTTAACTCCAAGTGAACAATATTTAAGCTGAAATGTACCAGTTGTATCTGTAGCTGCCATCTTAATGTTATCAAGAGTTTAACCAGTCGCTTCTACCTCTTACACACTTGTCACCGTTGTTCTATGTCATTTGATTACAAGAGTTGCATGAGCATATAGCATGAGTGGGTGTTGTTTGGCTGCAAAATAGCAATATTTAACCTGAACACGTACCTTTTTTATCTGTAACTGCCATCTTAAGGCTATCAAAAGTTTAATTAGTCGTTCTGAACAGGCACAAAAGTGCCCCCACTTTATTTCATCGTTGTATGCTCATATGCAGTGAGTAAATGATGTTAAACTCCGAGTGAGCAAGTTTCAACATCAACTGAAGTAAATTCTTCTTTATCTGTATCTGCCATCATCAAGTTATCAAGAGCTTAACTAGTCGTGTCAACCCTTTACAAGCGTGCCACCGGAGTTCTATGTCATTAGATTACAAGTGTTGCATGCGCATATAACGTGAATGGGTGTTGCTTAACTCCAAATGAGCAATATTTAAACTGAAATGTATCCATTTTATACTGTAGTTGCGATCTTAAGGTTATCACGAGTTTAATCAGTCATTCTGAACTCGTTCAAATGTGTCACCATGTCATTTGACCGTTGCATGCCAACATAAAGTGAGTAGATGATGTTAATCTCCGAGTGAGCAGGTTTTAACATCAACTGAAAACGTCTCTTCATTATCTGTAGTTGCCATCTTTAGGTTAACAAGAGCTTACCCACTAGTCAGTGTTTCTGCACTGACATGGTTTATTAGATATAGTTATTACTGAAATGTACAGTTCCTAAGTAATGTGATTATTACTACAACTAAGGCTCTCTTCATACATTGGTGACATTAGCTGATTCTGTCCAGATTAGGCCCTTAGCTTTTGTCGCTCCGAAAATTTAAATCATTTTGCCTTTCAATCTTTCAATGTTGCGCGTACCTGTTGAAAGTTATTCCAGAAACACGTCGTGCGGACTAAATAACATGAGCATATAAAGTGAGCGGGTGTTGTTAGACGCCAAATGAACAATATTCTAGCAATTTCATGACGAGAACAAGTTAACTATATATCGATGAGAAGAGGATTATGACCGCCTTGTACTATATCAACACGCTTAGATGTATTTGAATAGTGCTAGCTCACAAAAGGATACAGTTCGGAGGTTGACATGTCACTCTACTCGGATACATTGATTATCTCGATTCCAAGGCAACCAATCTTTTCGTTGTTCTTATACTTTTATGGTGCGTGCTTAGCGAAGAAGGATATAAACATTTCACATTTGTTTTACGATTCGTCATACTCAATCTTTAGTTTTCTGTTTCCTGCTTTGTAAATCATTGTTTTTCCTTTTGTCTGTTGCCATTGTATTATATGTCCTTCTTCGATATTCGGCTTTCCGATTACCCCATTGGCGTGTTCAAACGTTTCATGTCGCATAATATAGTATGGATTACAACGGAACTAGAATGGAATCTACAACTTTTCCGTGGATAGACAATGACAACACAAGTAGAACACATAACGCAAAACAAATATCTCTATTTTATGGTTAACATGCATGCATAGAATTAGGGAACAATGGTATTATATTTGATGTGTTGCTCTCGTTAATCGTCAGATTTATTGTCGTAAATTGAGTTACTGAACCTTTTCGAATTAGATATCAATCACTTTATAAAATGGTCAATGCTATATTATGTAACCATACTAGAACATATCGACTCTAACATTTTATTTATCTTAGATGACAATTTTAATAAGAAATTTAATGTGTGTCATTACAAATGAATATTGTGACACAGCTTCCAAGAAGGTAAAGCGTAAAATTTACTCTGACGCATAGATGCAATTGACTAATGAAATTACTTATTGCATAATAAATTGCATTATAATTCTAAAATTAATTTGGTTTTTCAAGCTTTTGAATATGAGTGTACCAGATGGAGTCCAGGAACGTGTAATGCATACTAAATTCGATATCTACTGTTTTTACTTAAATACGAATTTGCTGGCAGTGTATGTGATTTGATAGTATCTGTAGTTGTATGGTGAAGTCCGGGACGTTTTCCGCTTTAAAACGATGCTCGATTCGTCTTGACACATTTGGTTTGTAGGGAGTTCATGCTTTATATATGTTAATTGTATTTATTTACGCATACTGATGTCCAACACAATTTCCGTATCAGATGATGTTCGTGTCGTTTAACAATACCACGACAGGTGTCACGTGTGGAGCGTGAACTGCTAACCCTTCCGTAGCACATGATAACATAGGTAGTTGTAAGTCTAACTACCATACGATCAGGGCCACGACGGCACTGTGACATGTATGTTTTTTGTATTTATTGCTATTTCAAATTCGTCTTCATTGTATATAGATTATATTGTCAATGTTTTGTTTATATTTTGCAGATATAAAATGAAATTGTTCATTGTCATGGTTTCCCTGTTTCATGTTGTAAAATCACAAGGTAAGTATGCATATAAATATATATGTTCCGTTTGTGGCCTCCAATACGTTGGCGAGTCTAAACAGCCCTTCCACAAACGCCTGAATGGACACAGAAGCGCCTTACCAAAAAGACATTTCTTCCTGTGAGCTAGCAATCCAGACTGTCTGACCACAGTCTCGAGGATTTGAACAAGGTGAAAATCCTCATCATTGAATATAACTGTCTGTGGAGTGATTTTCAACGTGAGAATCGGGAAAGATTTTGGATTAAAGAACTCCGTGTTTTACATCCGGACGGTATTAACAGAACACAATAATTGTTTAATGTATATTTTCTTTCACAGTGTGTATAGTTAACGAATATTTTACTGCTGTCATCAAGTTAAAGATTTGTGCTCACCACCTTTTATTAACGATTTTCCTTAGCATTCTCAAATGCGTCACACTTTACCAGGTGACAATTATACCATCATATCTTTACAGTGAAATGAGGGAGTTAAAGATTTTTAAAGATTCTTAATACGTCACACTTTGTCACCTGACTATTTAGAGAGTTGTAATTATACCATCTTATCTTTACAAACTCAGTCTAATTTTGATAGACACTGAGGAAGGTAATTTGTTGATCGAAAATTTTGTCAATATATTTTTTGTAACACCTTTATCGGTGTCATTGCACAATCTTCTAGACTTCTATATATATGAAAATTAAACCAAACAGATGAGTTGTCTGCCCGTGGAATAGTAGGTTGAGTTGATTTCGAGCTCCGAAATTGTTTTTCCAAAAATAGCTAATATTGCCTTTCGATGCCGAAAATTTCCAATATATAATGTAATTATTGATGGAATACTGCAACAAACCAACCAATATGTGGGAAAACTTCTCCTGATAGTTTATGTTAATGTTTTGTTGTGTTTGTCAACATACGGTTGACAATTAACTATATACAAGTAAACACAGCTCACGTCCTATTCACAACATTCATGGCAGAATGGAGAAAATAAACAGAAACTTATCGGTACATTTTAATAGTAAATTGTTTACGGGAATTAAACATGATGATATTTTATCCGAATTGGAAAAAGACATAAATTTAGAAGATATAATGTCAATCCAGATGACAGAGAAATCCTGTATTGTAACGCTGAAAAGTGAACAGGCAAAATACAAGATCCTCAAATCGGAAATTTCATTGAAAAACAGGTCAGTTAACTTTTTAGAAATTGATAAAAATGTAACTAACGTGACAATTAAAGATGCGCCATGCGAAGTGAGTGATCAATTCATAGCCACACACATGTCGAAATACGGGCAAGTGATAAATGGTTCAATAAAAAGGGGTGTCATTAAAGGCACAAACATTGGAAATGGGACCAGATATGTTCAGATATTAAATTGTGCACCAATTCTTCCAGTCAGAACCAATTTTGGGCGATTCGAAATCCGACTGTATGCAGATAACAACAGGACGGAATGTTCATACTGCCAACAGACAAACCATCCCTATTACAGATGTCCTACTAAACCGACATCAATAAAAACTTGTTATAACTGCAATAAACAAGGACACATAGCCAAGTACTGTAAATATGATATCTTGTGCAAGCATTGTGGTGAGTGTGGCCATATACAACGTGACTGCCCTGCTCATAAAGAAGAAACAGCAAGGAAGGAATATGGTGACTATTGTCATGAAATCATAGAGGGTAGAAATACTCGAGACAACTCAAGCTTGGATGAGGAAACAGAACGTAAAGACACATCAGGACAGGCTGATAGTAATCCTACTACAGACGACAACAATTCAGTAAATGTTTTACTAGGGGCTTCTAACTGTAAAAGACTTGGGAAAGTTTAACCATATTGCATAAATGCATCAATTTCAGATGCAACATTAGAAAATATAGATGAGACAATAAAACTAGCCAAATCTAAAGTGTTTGATAAAACTGTAGATAAAGTAGTAATATCCTTAGGTACAAACGACATTACAAAGTCTAAAGGTGATCATGACCAGGTTAATATTAATCTTACACATGCAATACACCAAGTAAAATGTAATTTCCCGAATTCTGTAGTTGGTATATGTACTATTCTCCCTAGAAAAGGGAAAGGTCCAAACATAACAAAATGTAATGACACAGTTTTAAATGTCAACATATTTTTGAAAAAGTTGTGTATTAGAGAACAAATTGAATGTGTAGATGCTTATGAATTGTTCACGAAACAAGGAAATGTGTTAAAGTCATTATTTGATAATACTGACTCCTCAGGTGTCCATATTAGCGTTGAAGGTTGTACGAACATTAGAGACGAAATTGTAACCTTTTTCGATTCAGATAAAGTAATAAGTGTAGAGTTGAAAACCCCACGTAAACGCACAAACAGTGCGCTTTCGTCGACACCAAATTCTGTAGAGAGACAAAACAAACAAACCCGAATTGTATCGCCACCAGTGTAGTAATTTAATATGTGTACTGCTTTATTATGATAGTATTCATGTTTTTATTTTGTATAAATTATTATATTTGTGTGTATACAAATATTACAAGAGACTGTATTGTTTTGCAACAATTGATGTTATGATTTATTGTCAAGAATACGGTATTGTTACCGGTTGTAAACAAATAGTAGAAGTTGTAGGATTGAGCAATCAAGCGATAAAAAAACAAATTAAAATTTCTCGTTATCGCATGAGATCTTTAAACACAAAATTTTACATATTCTCCCACTATATGATTTATTGTAAGATACATGTTACTGTTGTTTGTTCCATACAAATGAAAAATCGTAAAATTGTGGAATTAAGCGATATATATCTATATATATGTTATTTTTTTCTATCGCATGAGGCTTTAGATCATAATATTACACTTTATTTATTTATGTCATGTCAATTTCTATTGCAACTATAAATATAAATGGGCTGAGAGATGATAAAAAACGTACAACTTTTTTTGATTGGTTGATTAGTAAAAAAATCAATGTAATATGTGTTCAAGAGACGCACTGTACATTTTCTGAAATAGAATCATGGCAAAACTTGTGGAAAAGTTCTGGTGGATGCGAATGTAGATGGAATTGTGGAGTAAGGGCATCGCGAGGGGTAGGGGTTTTATTATATGATATGGATGCTACTGTTAAAGAAATTAGTTCCGATGATTTTGGGCGTATATTGTCATGTGAATTAAAATACGAAAATAAAACTTATATAATAACAAACGTGTATTGTCCAAATGATAGTGGGGTTAGAAAAACTTTTATTAGAGATATTGATCCATATGTGACAGATGAGAGTCTTACTGAAAAAATGCATATACTCACTGGCGATTTTAATTGTGTTTTAGATAAGGAAATAGATCGTTATCCTTCTCGTAATTATGATGATACGGGGGGAAAAGAACTTAAGACTATTATGACGAAAAATAATCTAATCGATATTTGGAGAGAAAAAAATCCGTCAGTGAAAAAATACACGTTTAGAAGAGGTAATTCTAAATCACGTATAGACTTAATATTGATCAGTGAAGAACTTTCATGTCATATCATTAACATTAAAATAATTCATTGTCCGTTCAGTGATCATGATATTAATATTATGAAATTAAACGTATGCGATATCACTAGAGGGTCTGGTACCTGGATAATGAATTTGCATACAATTAGATCTGATTATTTTCGACAAGTGTTTACAAATTGGTGGGTATATTGGACATTAGAAAAGAAATCTTTTTCAAATTTGAGGGAATGGTGGGACATAGCCAAAATTAAGATTAAATCGATAACTATAGAAGCGTCTTTAAAGGTAAACACTACTGACGACAAGATAAAGGCTCTAGAAAATAAATTAGAGACATTAAAGGATATATCTGAACCCTCCAGGCACCAATTAGAAGAGTTAGCAGACTTAGAAAACCAAATACACTCACATTATGAAAATAAAACTGACGCCGCAAGGTTAAAAGCTAAAGTTGACTGGTACGAGAAGGGGGAACAATCAACTAAATATTTTTTTAATCTAGAGAGAAAGAATGGGCAAAATAAATTATGGCAAAAAATCAGGGGTCTAGATGGTAATTTAAAATATGATATCGACGAGATACTAGATGAACAGATAATTTTTTACGCAAATCTATTTTCAACAGAAGGGTGGGATAAAAATGTAGCAGAGGAACTGGTTACTCATATGGATAGAAAATTAACATGCGACGAAAGTGAAGATTTAGAAAAAGACTTGACAATTAATGAAATTAAGAAAATAATTTTTTCGATGAAACAATACAAATCACCTGGATTAGACGGGATTATAAATGAATTTTATCAGATATATTGGGATACAATAAAGGAAGAATTATTTGAAGTAATACTAGAAATTTTTTATAAATTTGAAATATGTGATTCCCAGTGTCGAGGAATGTTGACACTACTCCATAAAGGGGGGGATAGAGATAACATACGTAACTGGCGTCCAATAACTTTATTAAATAGTGATTATAAAATCATATCAAAACTTTTAGCAAACCGCATGAAGCCAGTATTAAACAAAATTATTCATACGGATCAAAAAGGATTCGTAGCAGGGAGAAATATAAGCGAAAATAATCGTATGATTGATGATATTATAGAATTTGTAGATAATGAAGATGAGGAAGGTGTAATTATTTTTGTTGATCAGCAAAAAGCATTTGATAGAATGGAATGGGGGTGGTTAAATTATGTTATGGAATGTTTTAATTTTGGACTGAAATTTCGTGAATGGGTTTATATGCTATTTAAAAAGGGAAAAACCTGTATAAAAACAAATGGTTTCATATCAAAATGTTTCGCAATATCGCGTTCAGCCAGACAAGGATGTCCAGCTGCACCGATTTTGTACATTATTCAGGCAGAGCCGATGGCTTGTGCTATCCGAAACACTCCGGAAATACATGGTATCAAACTACCCGACTGTGAGGGGCAGCCCGTAAAGGAAGCAAAAATATGCATGTTTGCAGACGACACGCAACTCTTAAACAAAAACGAAGAATCTGTTGAACAATCCTTTTTAATTCTTTCGAAATTTGAAAAGGCATCCGGCTCTAAGATAAATTATGAAAAAACAAAAGGATTATTTATTGGTAGATTAAGGGAGAAACGACCCAGATTAACTAACATATCATGGATTTCATATAATATAAAGACTTTAGGTGTTTTTCACGGGTACAATATAGACACTGATGACATTTGGATTAACATAGACAATTTTTTCAAAAGTAAACAGATAAAATTTATATACAAATTAATCAACAGTGAGATGGACTCATGAAATGCGATAGGTAAACACTGGTTACAGAAATACGATAACAAATTTGGAGTTGATTTTTTTCTTTGTAAATGCTCCGATATTAAAGGTTTAGATATTTCATTCATTCCAAAATACTATCAAGACGCTATACAAGCATGGAACAATTTTTTGGGGTCATGTTCTACGGAGTCTAAAAATGACATTTTAGATCAAAACATATTTGGTAACTCTGAGATCAAATTTAATAAAAATCCACTTTTTTTTCAATCGTTTTTGAGAAATAATATATTTAAAATAAACGATATATGGGATAAAAACAATAATACCTTTGTTGATAATCAGACTATATTTAATAGACTGGATGATAAAAGGAACTAGATATCAGAATGGGCAAAAATAAAAAAATCAATACCAGAAAATTTTGTTAAGAAATTAAAATCCGATGATTACGAAAAGATAAAAAAAATCATTAGGTTTAAAAATAGATAGTAATTTGAATATTAGAAATCATAATAATAAAATCATTGTTCCAAAGAGCTGAAACTAAAGAATATCAAGAAAGAAATACGTAAACCAATTACGCAAAAATGTCAATTCAAATGGGATACAATTTATGAAAAGAAATTTAACTAGATATTAATTTGGTATATACTGAACAAGATTAAATGTAAACAAAGCATTATCCAGTTCCAATGGAAATGTTTGCATAACATTGTCTATTCATAATATAGATTACAAAAAATGGGAAAATCAGATGGTCAATGTCATTTTTGTAAAAATGAAATAGAGTCCCTTATGCATTTGTTTTACAGGTGTCATAAAATTAAACATGTCTTAGATGAATTAAAACACATTTTTAATAGCATTTTTGAAAAAAATATAGTACTTGTTGAGGAAAACTTAATCATTGGGGTGTATGAGGGAGAAATAACTGAACATCTACTTTTAATGAATTTAGTAATTTGTATATTAAAATGGGTAATTTGGAAAACAAGAAATTATATAAAATATAATAAAAGTACTTACAGGGAAGCAATAGTTATCACAAATCTCAAAAATGAACTCAGAAGTAATATACAAATGATGATTAAGAACCCAGAAGTTCGAAACTTATATAATATTAGGAAATTACAGCTATTATTGGATACATTATGAATTTAGTTGTATTAATAATTCCTTTCATTGTTTACTGTGTAAAAATGTATGTTTATAAATTGAATATGAGAGATAAGGTATGATTTATTTGCTTATGGTATTGTATTCTTACTACAATTGTACCAGTATTTATTTATTTAATTATATTGTTCATTGTAAATATTTGTAAACCTTTGAGGTTTCCTGGCACCCAGAGGTAAATTGTTCACAGGTGTAATATAGATATAATAAAAAAAAATTAAACCAAACAGTGTTAGAATTAGATTTTAGAGCTGTCAATTTTTTGTTTTTCCCTCGACGGGATTTGAACCCACACCATTGATACACTGCAGCACCTTTCGCTTAGCCATACGTCCAGCGCCCTAGACCACTCGACCACATCCACTCCCTTAAAAAAGAGCTTCAATAATCCTAGTGTTACCTTTTCTCGTAAGGCAAATCTAGGGATGGACGTAACACATGTTTTTTGTTCTTCCCTCGACGGTATTTGAACCCACACCATTGAATTTAATTAATACTTCCAATAGGAATAATGTATTTACTTGCATATCATTTAAGTAAATAATTTATTACTGTAGATAATTTTCCCATAATCAAAATTGTATTTATGAGATGTCGTGGTAGTGATCGCATGGTATTTAGATTTACATCTACCTATGTATTAAGCGCCTATCAACACTGACTTTTTGGATCCGAATATCGTTCATGGTGAGGTGTATTCTATACAACATTTTCTAAAATGTGTGTCAGAGATTTGCGGCAGGTCGGTGTATTTTTCTCCGGGTACTCCGATTACATCTACCAATAAAACCACCTGCCACGATATAGCTGAACTGTTGTTGAAAGTGACGTTAAACTTTATAAGCTTAGCCTATATTTATTTACAACTGCATTTAATTGATGTGCAATAAATCAAATGTCGTCCCGAGCTTTTCCCATCTGAATTAAAAACGTAGATGGGCGAAATGATTTCAATTTTGATTCACAAGATAGGAAAATCCACTTACTTCAAAACAACAACGCTTGGGGCATCACAAGTCATGGGATGCAACTGTCACTCATTGTCAATTTCTAGACAGTAGTCAATAGAAACGGAGATATCAAATTTAGTTCGCACGACGCGTTTCTGGAATAACACTCACTAGGTACGCTCCAAAGTCGAAAAATGGGAAAACCAAAATTTGCCAAAGTCACATTTGCCTGCAAAATACGAGACAGGTATATCAGAATAATCTATAATGACGACTGTCCTATTCTTTATAAAATATTTCTTTTTTTTTTAGATTGTGTAAATCTTACAATAACTCCCGCATAGACAGCAACAGAAAGTAATAAATATATATGTATGTATGCTAAATCATCACAGACGCATGCTATCTATCTTGCTTGATCACATTCTTATCTATGTTTGAATATTCATTATCGTGTGACAAAGTATCCTTATTTATCGTCGTTCATTTAAATGCCCTGTATGATATTAACTCTTAGGGAAACATTTCATTTTTAAAAATAAGTTAAATAAATCATATTTATTTCAATTTATATTGATATACAGGAAATTAAATATGGTACCGAAGCTTTTCCCTCTTGAATTAAAACATAGATGACCGAAAGGGTTTAAATTTTGTTTCACACGATAGAAAAGAACATTTGTGTGGGAGAAAAACAACACCAGGTGCATCACAGCTCATGGGATGTAACTGTTACTCATTCTCAATATCTAAACAGTAATAAATATAAACGTAAATATTAAATTTAGAGCGCATTGCGCGTTTTTGTCACAACCTTCATCAGGCACGCTCCAAATTCGAAAAATGGAAAGCCAAACATTTTTACAATTTTTGGAAGATATAAAGCCAAAGGGCATAAACAAGACAACCAAAATCGGCCATTAGCCCATAGACACGATGCCGGTTCATCAAAATAATCTATACTGACGACTGTTCCATTCTTTACAAGCGATTTCTTTTGTCAAATTTGTAACTCTTACAATAACTTCGCATAGACAACAACAGAAGTAATAGATATATATGTATGTATGTTTAACAAACAAAGATTCTTAATTGTGCAAGGATATTCATTATCGTGTGACAAAATATCCTGATTTATCGCCATTCATGTAAATGCTCTGTATGCAATAAACTCAGGAAACCTTTTTTTTTTTTTATTTATAGAACATAATCTTATTATCTACATTATATATTCAAACTACGGGTAAAATTGTCTAAATGCATTTTAAATTGGTATTTACGAAAGATGTTTTGTTCTTAAACATAAATGGTATTTGAAATAAAAAATAACCATGTGTATATCTTAGCTGAATTTCTTCATGAATACCTATATCTCCCCTATATTAAAACATTTGGTGGAAATTAAATAGATATTACATATAAAAAAATCTAATTATAAGCAGCTAAAGGTAATTTTTCCGCCATCATATTTTGTTTTGCAACCACATTGGTGGTGTAATGATTAGACTGCTCGCTTCGTGTGCGGTAGAAAGTGGGTTCGAGATTCTGTTGGGTATGACAAAAGACTATGGAATTGGCATTTGTTGCCTCTCCACTCAGCAAACAAATTTAAGAGGAAGAGCAACTACGTGTTGGCTCGGATTCAGAAGAATGTGTTCGAGTGGAACGACATGTCTACCCACAGACTGTTATGTCAGTGAGCTAACACTACACGAATCCAACTAAGCATGTTGGTGTAGTAAACGGCGGACATTATCATCATCATCGTCATCATCATCATCACATCAAATTGTAGCTTGTTCTCGCTGTGGTATAGCTGAAATTTCGTATCGAGCGTTTCCCTCCTGTATATAACACATACAAACAACAACAAATATTAATTTTATTAAATGCTCCTAAATTCAACGTTGATATCATATCAACAAGATGGCTAGGTAAAAATACGGCTTACGTGACAGACTATAATGGTTTGAAACAATCCGAAAATAAATCGATCAACTGTCACGTTTCCATATTAAGTTGATCAACATTTTTGACGGTGTGTTTCCTCTCTTAATTTAACTCTACATTGTCGATTTTTTTAATATTGTTTACATATCTGATATTTTGTTATCGTAGTCATTATTTCACATATTCAAATCATCGGAAGCATATGGATGATCATGCTACGATGCTGTTCACTCAATTATATTTGCTTAATTCGCCCCAGAGATGCTCAGATCTTAAGATTGGTCGGTAGGTCTGAGACACAATATGATATATATATATAAAATTTGTTTTTGTTTATAATACAAAAACGGTAACACTTCCATACAACTCCCTTGACTCAAACGTCACTTGACCAATCAGATTTGAGGTGAACTATTCACGAGTACGACGAAATGTCCATCAAAAAACCAACGGGTGATACGTAGAGGGCTTAGGAGTGTGCCCAGTCGTGGGTTACAAACGATAGACAGTTTTGGATTCGTCAACATTCTACATCACACTATACACTCACTTTGTTGTTCATGTTGATAAAAATTCAGAGATAGACCCAGTTCACCTTTTAAAAAGCTGTCTTGCTAGATTTGTCTAAGATGTAAATTAGCAAAGCTATTTAATGCTGCTTATAAAGTAGGCATTACGAGAAGAGTTTGAAGATAGCAAAGGGGTAATCAGAATCCGTATATTGAAGAGGAACAAACAGTATAATAGACAAAAGAAAAAGTACAACAGGACAACACACGAGTGATACACGAACATAAAACACAACTGGTTTATATTGTATGAATAGCGATTTTCATTTTGTAAATTCTTTTAAAGTTATGCTTTTTAACTGCATTTGATCTAGGTAATCTGATAATTAAGTCAATCTTTCATCCATTGTGTACTATTTTTGACATATAAACATACATAATGGAGGCTTAAAGTTATTGTTTAGCTTCATTAAGCCTGTGCATCCATTATTGTACTATGACAACTTGAATGCACATTATTGTTTGGCAATGTTATGACGAGTCATGTACCGTGGGAAAAATAAATTTGAAGTGATGTATACTCGTGAACAGGTACACTATAAAGAGGAAAACATCATGGAATTTGTATTAGTCACATAATTTATATCTGTCGATTTTATTGCTAAAAGGGGACCGTCGTGGTCGTATGGTAGCCGGATAAAAAACTACTTATGAAATCATTTCCTATCAACACTAACGTTGTGAGTTCGAATCCCGCTATCACGAGGGATACTCGAGACAGCACTATGTGATAAAGTTTGTAGGTAAATTGCAACAGGTCAGTGGTTTTCTTCGCGTACTCTGCTGAACACCACGATATTACTGAACTATTGTTGAAAGTGGAGTCAAAAAACAAAACCAATATAATAATATCATCACATCAAATTTAGCGCACAGAAACATATAAAAACAGACAGATATATCACATGACACGAATGTAAAGTTCTCCAAACATAGGAGGGGACAGACTAATCTATTTAACAATAGAAATAAAAATAAAACCCCACACAGCTGGAACAATTTCTAATTGCAAAGTCCAACCAAGGTCACCTAAAAAATAACAACATTTTGGTCATTCATTCCCATCTGTGGATGTACCGATTTTACGTATCTAACTTTACAATAAATTCAAGACCACACTTTGTATGCTAATGTGATGAGGTGTACAGGACCATCTATAGTTAAGCATACCATAGATGTCCATGCAATACTGCATATGCAACAAAGGAATACAAGCAGGAAAAGCATGCACTGTGAAATATACAAATAGAAGTCACACATAATATGTGCGAAAATGTATATTGCTACATATTACATTATTATGCAGATTGGCCTTCCGGGAGATCAAAAATAAATCTGAGTAAATATATATGCTTTAAATTCAAGAGCGGCAGTAACATCAGTCTGTGAAACATGCTTAGACGACTCGGTAAAGGAGGAGGCCAATGACGCATTGTATGGTCATATATCCATTTGGTCAATTCCATACTCTGATTTTAAGCATTGTATGATGAATAACGAGGAACGTGTCCGTGTAGCTTCAATTATTCATTCAAACATGTTTTAGTCGACAGCGTAAATTATGCTGACGTTCGTCAGACATTCTACAATGTCAATAATTTATATGATTTATTTTAAATTTTAAGTTTTAAATTTTAAAGAAATTTATTTCTATGCAAAACTGTAGTTAGACAGCATACGTTCTTAATATATGGTTTTACCTGTTTAATGTTTCTTTTATGTGTACAAATAATGAGATTGTTTAATAGACAAATATATTTTTTTTCTGAGGATCTTATATGTATCTAAGTTAAGAAATACAATTTGTTCACGCCACGATATAGGTGAAATACTGCAAAACACATATCAATCAATAAATACCCAGGTTGTATATCCCCAGATACTGGTGATAGAGACGATTGCATCATGGTCGTAGTGTACGGGATTTTGTCAGAGCAGGACTATATTGTGCGTCAGCGGATTCGTCACTATCGACCCCCGTTTAGGGAATTAATGTGCACAGAAACGTCCACCCTGTCCCGTTATCCCTTCTTTGATGGTATCTTTCACCGCCACCTCTGGTATTGGAGACTCTAGACTCGTCATCACTTCAATGAGAGTCATGTCCATCTCCATCACTTGGCCAGTTAGATCAACCCCACTTTAATTAGAGTTACATATACTTCTACCCGTGCTATTGCTAGTTTCCCCTCTACCAGTAGTCCGATGGCTCAACAGAAGGAGAGCTCCTTATTCCCAGATGATACTGGATTGATTAATCCTTTGGTGTCCCAGCTATAAGTTGAAATTTATGTGGATATGGATACCGGGTTTGCTAATGGTCATGTAGTCGGGGATAGTCATACGGCTCAGGGTTCCATATCCCCACTTTCTGATATATATATATATAGTGCCCAGTGTAATGATATACGTAGGAGGTTGACTATTCCCTTGGCGTCATAGCTATGATATGACCCTATTGTGGATTTGAGTAATAGGCACTGATTGCATAGGTAGTTGTAGATCAAAGTACCATGCACTCACGACAATCAGGGCCCCTTGATTCTAGAATACCATTTATTATCAAGCTCAATTGATCCATACTTTTGTTTTATTTGAAATATTTTAACATTGCTTTACCTTACCTACAACGTAGAAGACATTTTATTGGTGTATGAATTAAGATGCATAATAACGTGAACTTAGTTTGAACTTTATTACAAATAGCCTGTATAACACTGAAACATAAACTGAAAACATATCTTCTTTATTTACTGGTGCCATCTTAAAGTTATCAAGAGTTTACCCAGTCCCTTTCACCTCCTACACACGTGTCACCGTTGTTCTATGTCATTTGATTGTAAGTGTTGCGTGCGGATATAACGTGCGTGAGTGTTGCTTAACTCCACCTGAGCAATATTTAAGCTGAAATGTATCAGTTTTATCAGCAGCTACCATCTTAAGATTATCAAGCGTTTGCCCAGTCGCTTCCACATATTTAAGCTGAACACGTACTGTCTTTATCTGTAGCTGCAGTCTTAAGGTTATCAAAAGTTTAATCAGCCGAACAGGTCCACATGTGCCGGCACTTCATTTGATCGTTGCATGCTCATATATAGTGAATAAATGATGTTAAACTCCGAGTGAGCAAGTTTCTACATAAACTGAAGTAAATTCTTCTTTATCTGTATCTGCCATCATAAAGTTATCAAGAGTTTAACCAGTCGTTTCAACCGTTTACAAGCGTGTCACCGTAGTTATATGTCATTTGATGGCAAGAGTTGCATGCGCATATAACGTGAGTGGTTGTTGTGTAACTCCAAGTGAGCAATATTTAAGCTGAAATGTATCAGTTTTATCTGTAGCTTCCATCTTAATGTTATCAAGAGTTTAACCAGTCGCTTCTACCTCTTACACACTTGTCACCGTTGTTCTATGTCATTTGATTGTAAGTGTTGCATGCGCATATAGCGCGAGTGGGTGTTGTTTAGCTCCAAAAGAACAATATTTAACCTGAACACGTACCTTCTTTATCTGTAACTGCCATCTTAAGCCTATCAAAAGTTTAATTAGTCGTTCCGAATAGGTACAAAAGCGGCCCCACTTTATTTCATCGTTGCATGCTCAAATGCAGTGAGTAAATAATGTTAAACTCCGAGTGAGCAAGTTTCAACATAAACTGAAGTAAATTCTTCTTTATCTGTATCTGCCATCATCAAGTTATCAAGAGCTTAACTAGTCGTTTCAACCCTTTACAAGCGTGCCACCGTAGTTCTATGTCATTTGATTGCAAGTGCTGCATGCGTATATAATGTGAGTGGGTGTTGTTTAACTCCAAATGAGCAATATTTAAGCTGAAATATATCCATTTTATACTGTAGTTGCGATCTTAAGGTTATCACGAGTTTAATCAGTCGTTCTGAACTCGTTCAAAAAGTGTCACCATGTCATTTGACCGTTGCATGACAACATAAAGTGAGTAGATGATGTTAATCTCCGAGTGAGCAGGTTTTAACATCAACTGAAAACGTCTCTTCTTTATCTGTAGTTGCCATCTTAAGGTTAACAAGAGCTTACCCACTAGTCAGTGTTTCTGCACTGACATGGTTTATTAGATATAGTTATTACTGAAATGTACAGTTCCTAAGTAGTGTGATTATTAATAAAATTAAGGTTCTCTTCATACATTGGTGACATTAGCTGATTCTGTCGAGATTAGGCCCTTGCTTTTGTTGCTCCGAAAATTTAAATCATTTTGCCTTTCAATCTTTCAATTTTTGACGTACCTGATGAAAGTTATTCCAGAAACACGTCGTGCGGACTAAATAACATGAGCATATAAAGTGATCGGGTGTTGTTAGACGCCAAATGAACAATATTCTAGCAATTTCATGACGAGAACAAGTTAACTATATATCGATGAGAAGATTATGATGACCGCCTTGTATTATATCAACACGCTTAGATGGATTTGTACAGTGCTAGCTCACAAAAGGATACAGTTGGGAGGTTGACATGTCACGCCACTCGGATGCATTGATTATCTCGATTCCAAGGTAACCATTTATTTCTTTGTTCTTATACCTTTATGGTGCGTGCTTAGCGAAGAAGGATGATAACCTTTAGACCACCAATGTGGTAGTGTGTATATAAACAATTCACATTTGTTTTACAATTCGTCATACTCAATCTTCAGTTTTCTGTTTCCTGTTTTGTAAATCATTGTTTATCCTTTTGTCTTTTGCCATTGTATTATATGTCCTTCCTCGATATTCGGCTTTCCGATTACCCCATTGGCGTGTTCAAACGTTTTATGTCACATAATGTAGTATGGATTACAACGGAACTAGAATGGAATCTACAACTTTTCCGTGGATAGACAATGACAACACAAGTAGAACACCTTGTACCACTATAATGCAACACAAATATCTCTATTTCATGGTTAAGATGCATGCATAGAATTAGGGAACAATGGTATTATATTTGAAGTGTTGTGTCGTAAATCGTCAGATTTACTGTCGTAAATTGATTTACTAAACCTTTTCGATTTAGATATCAAGCACTTTATTAAATGGTCAATGCTGTATTATGTAATCATAATAGAACATATCGATTCTAACATTTTATTTATCTTAGATGACAATTTTAATAAGAAATTTAATGTGTGTCATTACAAATGAATATTCTGACACAGTTTCCAACAAGGTCAAGCGTAAAATTTACTTTGACGCGTAAATGCAATTGACCAATGAAATTACTTGTTACATAATAAATTGCGTTATAATTCTAAAATTAATTAGTTTTTTCAAGCTTTTGAATATGAGTGTACCAGATGGAGTCCAGAAACGTGTATTGCATACTAAATTCGATATCTACTGTTTTTGCTTAAATACGAATTCGTTGGCAGTTTATGTGATTTGATAGTATCTGTAGTTGTTTGGTGAAGTCCGGAACGTTTTCCGCTTTAAAACGATGCTCGATTCGTCTTGACACATTTGTTTTGTAGGGAGTTCAAGTTTTATATATGTTAATTGTATTTATTTACGCATACTGATGTCCACCACAATTTCCGTATCAAATCATGTTCGTGTCGTCTAACAATACCACGACAGGTGTCACGTGTGGAGCAGGAACTGCGAACCCTTCCAGAGCACATGAATGCACCACGTGTTTTTGGCGGGGTTCGTGTTGCTCAATCTTTAGTTTTATGCGTTGTGGATCGTTGTTTGTCCTTTTGTTATTTTTTTTTGGCCATTGTATTTTCTTGTATTTTCTGTTCTGTTTCGATTTGCGGCTTCTGATTACCATTTTGTATCTTTGAAAATGAAATTAACTTTGACGAAACCACGATTCGCTTTAATTCAGTTGTAAAACAAAGGATTTTTATTTCAAAAATGAAAAAAAAAAATCATCGTTTTAAACTGGTTCACAATGATGTTTATTGACTGGTACAGAACTGGTGAAATGCTGTAGAAACATTTCAGATTAATAAAGAAGTTCATGTATGTAGCATGTGATGCTAACTGTGGATATTAAATTAGTTAGTGTGCTGATCACAAGGTGGGTGGCTTGCATCTATTAATATTAAATAACAATTTATAAATATTTATGCAAAAACAATGTACTGTTTTTGTATATGAAAATCATTGTAATATTAATATATGATTAACTTAATGGCACAACGACTTGCACTAAGCCACCTTAAATTCATCTATATTCATGTCAGTAATATATCATTTCAGAGCTTGTGGTTCCTATCAATATTTCCTTGATATAGGGTTGCTACAAACAGGGAAAATACTGAACCAAGGGTTCCTAATGATACAGTGCATATCGCCACCATAACTTGATTAACCGTTATATATATATCTGTGTAAAACAGACCACATATATGTTCTGTTTGTCGTAATCACATTCATGGCCGCCTATCGAAAGTCACAGACAACATATATTAGATATTATGATTATATTGATTACGCCTCATAATGAGCGGGATTCGTACTCCCAGTCTTATATATATATATATATACGTTCCCTCCCTGACCTTATTATATTGCATAATCGTAAATTGAGTGCATATCCTTCTATAGGTCATTTGTTTGTATATCTGCCCTTTATTTGTAGCCATTGCATTGTCCATTCTTCGAATTACAGCTTCTGACTGCCACTGTGATATCTTTAGACTTTTCTTAATTGTGTTGTTGTGTAGGTATACTGTACAAAGACTTAATACACTATCACATGTGTGGGAAAAAGGTTGTATGTTCTTGCCTTTTTTAGGTTTGGTTTAGGATACGACGCATAACGACACTTTCAACAGCATTTCAGTTATAATGTGGCGGTCCGCTTTATTGGTAAAGAAAACTACCATCCTGTCGCCAGGCACTGACAAACTTTATCACATAATGTTGTAAGCCTCGTCCTGATCGAGATTATGTCGCCAAGCACTGACAAACTTTATCACATAATGCTGTAAGCCTCGCCTGATCGAGATTCGAACGCCCAGCATCAGTGGTGATTGACACAGATTGCATTGGTAGTTGTCATACAACTACTATGCGATCACGTCTTCGACGACTCTTGGTGTTTTTTAAGTGGAGTATCTTATCGCGGATTGCACTAGGAAAAATGCTAGATATAATTATGATTATATATATTTTATCGGGATGACAGGCATGGGTTAAGCTTGCCAGAATCATGCGACATGTCTTTGATTTTCACTAGGTATTACGGTTTCCTTAATCAATATACAAAAATGGCCGCCTATCGAAAGTCACAGACAACATATATTAGATATTATGATTATATTGATTACGCCTCATAATGAGCGGGTTTCGTACTCCCAGTCTTACTGGTATATGTATGCAGGTAGTGTTTGCATAGGTAAATATAAATTCCGCTACCATACGATCACGAACACACCATCCTTTGATTCCGTCAATGCTTGTGTCGAGCCAGTAACTCGGTTTTAAAATCAAGAGACAACTTTAAAAAATAATACAGTTTAATAGACTATTTGCACATTTCCGATTTGGTTCCTAAAACTTATATATTTTTGACATTTGTTTAAAGTAGATATTTCCCATACAGAGAGAAATTGTTCCCGCTGCCGTCCAACGGAAAGGGCAAATCATTTGAGCATGATTTCCTTAAAAGTTGTAGATATATGTACCTTGATAAAGTTCAGGGAATAATTTTATAGAAAATAAAATATTCACAAGTTGCTACATTTAAATTGTATACAGAGAATGAAAAGATATATGGTAATGTCATTGTAATATACAATTGTGAAAGCATTGAAGGGAAGTAACTCTAGCAAAAACGTGTAATTTTAGAAGCAATTCGGAAATGTGCACACATTCTATTGTGACAGTAGATTGCATCATAAAAATAAGGTAGATACATGTATACATGTAATGCAAAATTATACACAAAATCGACCAAACAATATGTTATAAAACCTTGCGATGTGGTCACCTGTATTAAAAAGTCACCCTTTTCTTGTCCTGTCATAGAAATGTTCGTATAAATTGAACCTGTTTTAAGAGGTCGCCTATCTTACAAGGCCAACAGTGACCTCTTAGTACAAGTTTTACTATATTTAACAATATGAATTATTATTTTTTGAAAATATTTCTTTGTCTATGTCTTCAACCCGCGTCATTAGTGTCCGCTTCGGTGACGTATTACGTTTTAGTTTTTTCTTCCTCCAGTGCAAATTGTACATGTTGATAATACATAATACAATTATTGACCAAATTCGGCACCGAAAATCCTATCATCAACAAACCAGACACTGCTGTCAGTGAACCAATCACGTAACCTCATTCAGTCACGGGGTACATGTCGCCATATCCTACGGTCGTCATGGTGATAAGCGCCCACCAGAAACTATGTGGAATACTAGTAAACATTTTTCCGTCATCTGCATGGTAAATTAAAGTTGAAAAAATTAGCATTCCAACACAAAGAAACGCTATCACTAAGAACAGTTCTTGGAGATTCGCTTTCAGTGTATAAATAAAAATCCACAATCCCGGAGCATGTCGCACCAATCGAAATATTCGTAGTATCCTAGTAACTTTCAAAATGGTGATAATTTTGTTGAAGAACTGTTTACAAGTGTTGGGTCTATTGTTACCATGATAAAATTTATAAAATCGGGCAAGAGTGCGGATAGGTCAATGAGTCCCATGATTGACCTCGAGTATCTTAATCTTTTATGGATAAATGCAATTCTCAAAATATATTCTAATGTAAAAAAAATACCATACAACACAGATCAATGATGTTCAACACCGGATGAACAACTTGTATTCTTCGTTCCACGGTCGACGTTATTGTGGAATTTAATGTGACGTTAAACGATGATTTTATCTCATAAAGTATATCTTTCTTCTTAAAACTTGGAAAGCTTTCAGCAAGAAATGAAAGAATTGTTACTGCTACCACACAGATAGATACAATCCCGTACACCTACAAAATTAAAGAAAACTATATTGATAACGCGGATAGTGTATCACACACTAAAGGATATAAAGCCGTATACCTGTATAAAAAGAAGAACAAATGGTATATATCAAAATTGACAGTGAAGCTATTGTTGTAAAGTCGATGGTAAATCACGAACGTAGGAAAGAATATAACTTCTCTATTGAAAGTATCGTCTAACGATAAAACTTTTAGGGACACCAATGCAAGAAATGAAATCCTGACAGTAACAAAAATAGAAATAGCTGAATAATATAGATTTCTTTACAGGAAGTAGTGCACGAACCCTTAGAGCGGAAAGCACAGACATGTCTTTACATTGAAAATGCGCATGCTCGAACACATTCATGATGAATCGATATATACCTTATCTTTCCAGTTTCACTGGATTGTCCAACTTGTGATTGCCCCTTATGTATTGCATGCTGGGAAATTTGGTTACATGTCTGCAAGATAAGTTTTGATGATTAACATTTATTTACATTTGTAGAAGTGGATGTTTCTGGATGGTTAAGAATAAGGGAAGTATGTCTTCGAAATCTGTGACATGTTGTCACATTTCTTGTGTCATGTGACTCTTCCGGGAAGTCAAAGCTCTCATGACGATCTTTTTCTAACCGATTCAGTGCTTTTAATTTTGAATTGAACGCATTATAATGAGAGTAACAACACCGTTCTATAATAGTATCCGGAATTCCCCAAAATTCAAGTTCCACTTTTGCTGTAGGACCACACATGTTGCGTGGCAAATGGAGCTCTCCTGTGCGAAGATATCTCGGGATAGCCTGTAATTACACAAAATATGTGCAAAATGATTAACTGATCGTTGGTTAATGCGAAGTCGTTAATATTTTAGCTGTTTTCATAACTAGATAAAGGTGGAAAAAATACATTTTGTTCGTGAAAAGGTAGTACTGGGGTTTGGCCTATATAAGGAAAGTTAGATTGCCACATACAATGGGGCAAGGCTAAGGGCATCAATGATCACACCTAACAGACTACTTTTCATAAGGGGTTGCTGTAATGTGGAATGAGTGTGACATTTTCGGAACAAGAAACTCCCTTAGTTGGTCCCGTTCTATGGGAGAGTTGTTTAGTTGCTTCTGTCTCTACGGTTTTTCTATTTAATAAATTGACATCAAGTTTATATATAGGCTAGTTTATACATGTACACATATAAGTTTATCTCAGACTTCTGAGTGGGTTTTCATAAATTCCTGTGGTTGATTATAACTATGCATTTATACATTGTACCAAACTATTAGTAAACGTAGCCCCTGGCAAATGCGTCGACGTTTTATTGCAAAATTATATAATAATAGTCATATAATAAAAATCTTTGATAATTTTTACCTCAAAAGGCAAATTATGATCATACACGTTTTATTGACAATATTATCGTGACTGATTATATTCTTGTAAACATACATGACCTTTTTAATTTCTATTTTAGGAATAGATAAAGTACAACAACCTATTTTCAATGTGTATGGTTCCGGTGCTGGTAAGCGATTTCAAATACATATCATTAAACTATATATTTATTGTTTCAGAGGCCACATCATGAAGTATATGCTTTCTCTACAGTTTGCATCAAGTCTCATGGACTGCTATTTTGCAACTAGCAGTACAAAAACGCAACAAGGCTGGAAAAACGGTTTCATTTATGCAAAGTTCAGTGAATGTTGCATAAATATATATCTGTTCAAAATTGTAGCAATTGGTGAGTTTTGATTTTGTACAATGTTCATATATCTACAGATTATGAGTAATATATACTCCAAGTCGTTGTCTTTCCCATTTATCTTGCTAGACTGTGTACTATTTTTTGCCCGTCATAAGGGAAATGGGAAATAACTCGAATTAAAAGGGAATACAAATATATAATTTTAGAATAAAATCTGGAATGTGGGTCTATTGTAGGGGAATATGGGTCTATTGTACGGGAATGTGGGTCTATTGTACGGGAATGTGGGTCTATTGTACAGGAATGTGGGTCTATTGTACAGGAATGTGGGTCTATTGTACAGGAATGTGGGTCTATTGTAGGGGAATGTGGGTCTATTGTACAGGAATGTGGGTCTATTGTACAGGAATGTGGGTCTATTGTAGGGGAATGTGGGTCTATTGTAGGGGAATGTGGGTCTATTGTACAGGAATGTGGGTCTATTGTACAGGAATGTGGGTCTATTGTACAGGAATATGGGTCTATTGTAGGGGAATGTGGGTCTATTGTAGGGGAATATGGGTCTATTGTACAGGAATGTGGGTCTATTGTACGGGAATGTGGGTCTATTGTACAGGAATGTGGGTCTATTGTACAGGAATGTGGGTCTATTGTACAGGAATGTGGGTCTATTGTACAGGAATATGGGTCTATTGTAGGGGAATGTGGGTCTATTGTAGGGGAATATGGGTCTATTGTACAGGAATGTGGGTCTATTGTACGGGAATGTGGGTCTATTGTACAGGAATGTGGGTCTATTGTACAGGAATGTGGGTCTATTGTACAGGAATGTGGGTCTATTGTAGGGGAATGTGGGTCTATTGTACAGGAATGTGGGTCTATTGTACAGGAATGTGGGTCTATTGTAGGGGAATGTGGGTCTATTGTAGGGGAATGTGGGTCTATTGTACAGGAATGTGGGTCTATTGTACAGGAATGTGGGTCTATTGTACAGGAATATGGGTCTATTGTAGGGGAATGTGGGTCTATTGTAGGGGAATATGGGTCTATTGTAGGGGAATGTGGGTCTATTGTAGGGGAATGTGGGTCTATTGTAGGGGAATGTGGGTCTATTGTACAGGAATGTGGGTCTATTGTACTGGAATGTGGGTCTATTGTAGGGGAATATGGGTCTATTGTACAGGAATGTGGGTCTATTGTACAGGAATGTGGGTCTATTGTACAGGAATGTGGGTCTATTGTAGGGGAATATGGGTCTATTGTAGGGGAATGTGGGTCTATTGTACAGGAATGTGGGTCTATTGTACAGGAATGTGGGTCTATTGTACAGGAATGTGGGTCTATTGTAGGGGAATGTGGGTCTATTGTAGGGGAATGTGGGTCTATTGTAGCATAACAATAGTTTTTTCTTTGTTTGGTTTGGTTTGCTTTTTTGTTTTTTTTTTTGCTTTTGGTTTTGTTTTTTTGTTTGCTTTTTTTTTAATTTTGCAATTATTTATTCTTTCTGTACGAGCAAAATGTACATATATACTGCAGCAAAATATTGGCCCAACTAATGTTAGCTACTTACTCTAAGCATATCGGGGTCCCTGTCAAAGAAGTAATCTCCCTGTTGTGGTCTGTGATACTTGCTTAAGAAGGAAGGGTCCGCTAAAGAGCTTTCTGGCTGCTTAAGTAGCGTTGATCTAAAAGTTTCAAATTGTACTCCTCCTATATTAAAAATGACAGCTTCAGAAGATATTCCGACGTTAATTGAATTTTTTCCTTTTTCGTTGTCAATTTTGGCAACTGGCAGTAGCGCCATTAACGGGCTGTGTTTGACATCTTTCTTTGTCTTTCCCATCTTGGCTTTCTAATATAGTGTTCATGGAACGATAGGGATCGTGATGCGACTGAAAAAACATTTCTTTTATAAAATTGACAACAAGTAAGAATTTGTTATCATAAGAAACGTAATCATACTATAATTTTGACTTGAAATTATTCATACATTACTACGCTACATAACTTTAAATACATACCTCATTATCTGATATTGCATACTAAACTAATTAAACAGACATAATTAACTCATTAAAATGTTCTTAGGACGATGACATTGTGTACACCTCTAGTCAAGCGAGATTTACCAGCATTGGCTATAGGTATTATATATATAAAAGTTATGTGTATCTAGTTGGTTGAATCTAAATCAGGTTCACTTTAAAAACATGTTTGTATTAAAATAAAAATTTAAAGCTTCTTGCTAAATTCTCATTGAATGAAAAGAAGGTTAAGAGGAGATGTAGATAAAATGTACGTTCTGTTCACACATGAACGTGTATATTGAAACAGTGACGGGAACATACAAGGTACATTTATATTGAAACCGTGAAGAAAATAAACAGGCAATGGAGGTGTGCCTAATGTTGGCAATGCCTCTGAATTGGCCATTGCTGATTATAGTTTTATTGGTGGAGCAAACCGGAGTACCCGGAGAAAACCACAAACCTAACGTAAGTAACTGATAAACTTCATCACATAATGATTTATCGTCTAAATCTCGCCATGAGCAGGATTCGAACTCACAAATGTATAGGTGATAGTCGATAGGTACTAATTGCACCGTCAGTTATAAATACAACCACCATACGATCACGACCACGATTATCCCTATGGTTAAAGAAAATCTGGGCGATAAATAAATACACAAAAGACAACCGCCTGTTTCTGTGGTTTAATGTCTACCTGCTGGCCTCGAGGGACAAAGATCATTGATTCGGTCAACTGTCGGGTCATGCAAACAACATTTAATAAATCTAATATATATATATATATATTTACTTCAAAGCTAGACTTTTATTTCGGGGACAACCACTTTCGGGGCGTTTAGTCGTTGCGTCCAGAAATGCATCTTAATATTGTATGCATGCTTAGCTATTTAGGTAGAGACAAACAGAACCAAATAGAACACGAGTACGAAATTGATATTTACACAAAAATATATTTTAATATACGGCTTATGAAAAAGTTGCAGCAAAAATAAATAAACATAACCGGGAGGTGCACCGCCGTTACACTCACGTTACCGGATGAATGATGTCATCATATTGACGTCCTACAGAACGAGGCATGCCGGGAAATGGATTTGATATGTTGAGGCTCTTCCGAGGGGGTGGGACAATGGTCATCAAGTGCAAAAAAATAATGTTTTAGAAATGTAGTCATGTAGTATATCAAATGAAAGGCTTTGACGGTAGGTTTCGGATTTCATATTTTGGGGCCCTTCCAAAATGCATAACTGCCAGTTTTGTCACAGTTCCTATGCATGACCTCATGATTTGACATATCAAAAGGAAGCATGACCCCGAACAGCAAGGCATGCATTCCTACATTTAAATTGTTGGACGTAGTTACAAAGTAAAAATGGACATATTAAACAATTGTGATATGATCATGAATTTATGAAAAACACCCTAATATTCGTATTTACCATGTACTAATTGATTGGGTCTTGTTGTATTTTGAGTAAACAATTTAGAGGTGAATTTCCTTTGCTTAAATTCAATAGTCAGAACAATAATATGTTCTTCAAAATTTTACTAAGTTGAACTATTTCGGGTTTATCTTGAAATTAGAAAAACATAAACATAAACTCACTGATCTTTTCAGTCCACTTGTAAATAAGCTTAATACATTGTGTCTTATGAATGAATAGGCTTGAATACACACAGTGTGGGTATAGGGACAAGTTCAAGTTTAATATCAGATATTTAAATGTATGTTACCGTACCATAACATTATAACATTTGTCATGATAAAAATAGATGTACATATAATGTAACACTATGCAAACATTATGTGATATATGTAATGCCTTTCAAACATGGATAATAGTTGTTTAAATCTTATATGTTATTAGAGCTTATATTTAGGCGTTTATAGCCAACGGCAGATTCATAGATTCATCAATAACTTTAATTATACAGATTCTGACCCCTTTGGTATCATGGAACTCTTCTTGCTATTCCCATGCAGAGTACCTAAATGTACTTAAAACTTAAAACAACTCATTCAACTATACTGTAATTATGAAATTGTTAAGACACAAGGTGTATTTTCATTTAGAAAACGGCAAAATGCCAATCATAACGAAAAATACAAAGATACCCAGATTTAACATTTATCAGCAACTGCAGATTATTGTTGATTCATTTTCATGTGATTGTTTTCCTCAATTTAAATTCCCGACAACAAATAGTTATATAGTAATGTTTTCCCCGGGAAATATGTTATATACCAAGTGTTTCTCCTTCACCAGCGGTCATATCTAGCTTTCCCTCTTATTAGTTTTCACAAAGTACATGGTTAAAATTTATCAATAGTTTGCGGGGTTTTTTGCATCTCACATATGTCTAAAAATGTAATACACGTCTAAATTCTTTGAAATGTTTTATATTTATTAATCTAGACGTTTTGTTTTAAATAAATGTACAATGGCGCATTTAATAGATTTTAGCGCATTTGATATGATATGTGATATTTGTGTGCATTTGACATGTTTTACGCATAAACTAAAAGATCAGTATCCCTAAAGTTTAAGGTTACCTTTCCAATTTGGCTAAATTAATAATCAATGAGCGTAGCTATTGAAGATTATTCCAGATACGGAAAAAGATTGAAGATATCAAAGTGGTAACCATAAGCCGTAAATCGAAGGACAGACAACGCAGAGACAATCAGAAGAAGGACGGACGGACAAATAATGATCTACAAACCATTGCACAGAATAATAAAGATCGAACAACACGAACCCCACTTAAACCCAGGATGCTCCATAAGGGTAAGAAGGACCTGCTCCACATGTTTCAAACCCGGTGACAAGTCATGAATGAAAAAACGACCGGATTGTGATTTCGACAAACATAACATATTCGCAGTCATTTGTGACACAGATATTCCGTAACGGTCAACCAAGTCGTGGATATCTACTGTGTTATCTTGTTTGTATTTTCTTCAAATCTGTAATTAGCGTAAACGTGGGATCGGAAAACATATTTAGGCTAAAATGTCAATAATATTCACAAGTGATTAATAATTTCATGTTTAAGTCTTGCAATTGTAGTATCACTTCTTGAATGTCGATACAGAAAAATGAAAAATAACCCACGAAAGCCACTCTTTTATGAAAATATATCAGCCTGAAGTGAGTCTTTAATAACAAATAATTAACATGAGCGAGGATGAGGGATTACGTAGTTTCAATTAAAAAGAAATGATATAGATGTAAATGAAAGTACAGACTATCAATCTTGACACTTAGACAATAATTAAAGTAAAGGAAGCTCTTTAGTGCTGTGATTGGCAAATTATTATTAAAATAATCATTTGGTTTTTAACAGACGACACCACTTTTTGTTGTTGTATCTCGATAGTATATATAAAATGACATTTCACCTCGTTTTAATAAGATCTGTAGTTCAGCGATGGATGTAATCGAAACGTGATGGTAAGAAAAAAAAACGTTGTTTTTTAATGATCTTCGTAATTGTTAAAAGTTGTGATTTATCAATTCCTGTCGCATGTATTAATTTAATAATTACGCAAAAAAATATGGCTTGCTAAAAAAGCTATTAATAAACCATAAATTAATCAAAAGGATTATAAAATCCCACATAATAGCTAGTTCGCAATCAAAATAAAACATTATTTCACGCATTTGTCTTATAAGTGTTCAACTATTTGACACAAAATAATGTTTACTGTAAGTGTATGTGAATAATTGTGACGTTTCATATTTCATTTTAAATGAAATGATAGCATAAGTATGTCTGTGGGGTGTAGAAAATGCCTCAAACTCCCAGAGATACTCGCGCCCCGGATCGCAGCTACAGTAAACAAATTTCAGTCAAGTCCAGCAAAGGTACTGTCGTGAAAGAGGACAGAAACATTTACTTTAATGTCAATTTTTCCTTGTGCGAGTGTCGTCCATATTATATATTTTAGGTCAGTTTGTACACACACTAAGCGCACATTTAAAACTGTAAAGGGGCCGTCTTGGTCGTGATCGTATGGTAGTTGGATTTACAACTACATGTGCAATTAGTGCATGTAACCACTAAAGTTGCGAGTTCGAACCCCTTCCATGACGAGGGGCACTCGATACATTATGTAATACATTTGTGAGTGAATTGTCACAGGTCGTTGGTTTTCTCAAGGTCCTCCTGTTTCCTTCATCAATAAAACTGACTGCCACTATATAATTGAAATATTGTTGAAAGTGGCGCTAATCACCATAACCCGCACCAATAACCCATGTAAGTCCAACTTTGCTTCAATTAGATGTTTATGTCTTTCCCATACCTTGGTGAGATAAAAGTGCTGTCTGTATTTCCAGACTGTAATGCCAAAATGATTTCCACCCATCCAGCATTTATTATTTTGCTTAAATATGCGCGTTTACGTGGCGTTAAACACCATAAACCAAACCTTTAAAAAAAAAATAGTCTTGTGAACGCCTTACAGACCCTGGATAGTTTAAGTTAACAAATATTTCATATCGTTTGCGTTTTTCGTTCGTTTCGTTTTCGTGTATCGTTCGTTCTATTTTCGTTTTCCGTTCGTTTGCGTTTCGTTCGTGTAATTTGTTCGTTCGCTTCGTGTATCGTTCATTTCGTGCATCGTTTGTTCCGTGTATCGTTCGTTTCGTGTATAGTTCGTTTCGTGTTTCGTTTCAGTTTATGTACACATTCCAATTTTGCTTTAGTTAAAAACAAAGTAAATTGTGCATTAACAATTCATAAACACAATTACAATATATACCCATTGTAAGTATTCAAACGCACATATGTGCAAAGTTAGAGGGTGTGCGATGTTGCCAGACTGGACTATTTAAATAAATGTTTTAAGGGGAAACATATTTAATACTTGCATTTTTTTCAATAATTTACTCTACGGACAAAGAAACAAGAAATTACTACATGTGTAAAATTTATATGTATGTAAACAAATGCCCCTGGCGGTTTCACTTGGGACAAATATGCACTGCAGGTGTGAAATGTCAACTCTTATTTTCATTCTAATTAACAATTATACTATTTATGACCTTTTTAAGCCACAAACCTCTAGGACAGCTTGACCAGGAAAACAACTGATACACTTATGTCTGGTTATCAATACAGAATCCGAATAAATATATGAATATAAATTCTGAATAATTATATAATTATATAAATATGAAGTCATATTTGGAAGTCAAATATATGAGATTTAAAATGTAATCATAAATATAATTATTAAACACATTGATAATATAAACTATTTAATATAAATTGTATTATCCTAATACTTTACCGCCTAATTTATCATTTATATATCCATTTTGTATCAATTGTGTATAAAATATAAGACTAGTTAATCACGTCAATTTGCACACAAGCCATTTGAATAATAATACGATACTATATTGTACCTCTATATAACCAGGATTGTTTGTCATTGGTTAATATATGGCTACATGTACGCTCCAATGATTCGTTCGTTTCGTGTTTCGTGCATTCGTTTCGTGTATCGTGCGTTCGCTTCGTGTATCGTGCGTTTGTTTCGTGCATCGTGCGTTTTTCGTATCGTTCGTGTGAAGCGTTAGTTCGTTTTTCGTTCGCTTCGTTTGCGTTTTCCGTTCGTTTGCGTTTCGTGCGTATTGTAAACTTATACGATCCAGGATCTGTACCTGTTCTTTGCCTAGGAAAATATACACTTGAATGTCAGCTATCAAATTGGCATGATATTAGTATTTTCATCCTGAATGGGGCAGTGGGCTATACCAATAATATACTGCCCTTGTTTAAATTCCAGGCATATTCTGGCTTCCACTATTTATTTTGATTCTGATATGTTTAATAGTAAAACTACTGTAGTACACTCTGAATGACTGCAATTTATTTTTTACAGATGTGGGCTAGGTCGCCAACAATTTATGATACACTGGTTGCTGTTCATTCCAAATCACAATGGTTGGTCCTACGGACATTCGGTTCAGACAGGTTTCGTTGTACAGATGCATGCACAATAATGCAATATTATAACCCGTAAAAATAGTTTAACCCCTGCACTTTTTTTGAAGTGCCTGTAACAATTTGTACCAAGTCAGGCAAGTGAGAAGTCATGTAATTGCGAGATAGGGGTATCAATTTTGCATCATTCTGTGATTTTTTTATTGAAATTTTGGAAATGTTCTGACAGTGTGGTGATTTTTTTTTTTTTCATTTCTCTATTGGATTGAGGAACGATTCTGACAGTGTGGTATTTGTAGTTTTTCATTTAATTATCTATATATCTTTATACTCATCAAGCCAATGTATTACAATGGTACAGAGATATAACTATACAATCAAAATAACAACAACTATTTACAATATATATATATACAAATTAGGAGAGAGATTACAAAGGACTAAGAGCCTGGAGGACAAACACCGGTATTAATAGCACTTATAAAATGACAGAGTTTCTTTAGTATTGGTTTTCTTTTACTTGACATAAGTTCAGAAAATTTGATAATATTATGTCTATATATGAAATAATTTAACAGTGACTGCTTACGTTTTTGGTTAACATAATCACATTTAAAAATATAATTGTATTCATCTCCAATTTGGAATCTATTACATAATATACATTTACGATTTTCCCTTGGAATGTTCTGCCATCGCCCTGTTTCGATGGGGAGTTTATTATTTGTTGTTATAAATCTGCAAAGAAAAATTGCATCTTGTATTTCTAAAATATTTAAATATTCTTCATATTTAAGCTCTGTTTTAAATGATTTATAATTTATGGCTTTAGGTGAATTTTGTACTAAAGGATTCCAATTTTGAGGAAACTGATGCTCTAATCGCTGTTTAATTACACATTTCAAATATTCTACATTGTCAAAAAGTTCTGTTTCCCATATATTTGAGAAGCCACACTCATTAAATATTTGTTTTACAAACAATATCCAACTAAACTGCATATTATGATTTTCATTCAATTGACGACATAGTCTATACAATATATTAGAATACTTTGCTTGTTTACCAACTATAAGTCTTGCCCAGTAACATACGGTTCTGATTTTAATATCAATATATATAGGGTATAGCCCTAGTTCACCATACACCATATAGCTAGGCGTTGATGTTTTTAAATTTAAAAGAATCTTACAAAATGTTAGATGTATTTTTTCCAGAATATCATTGTTGCTAAAGCCCTACACTTCACAACCATATAAGAGGATGGGTTTAATCATTTTGTCAAACAGATCAAGTAGACATTTTATTGATAGTTTATACATTCTTGCCATTTTCAAAACTTCATACATAGCTTTTAGCGCTTTATCAGCTAGATGTTTTTTTGTAAAACTAAAATTTCCTCTTCTAGTAAAAATAATCCCAAGATAGGTGAAATATTTAACTATCTCAAGATTCAGATTATCATAGTTGAAGATCAAATTTTGTGGTAATCTCCCATTCTCAAACACCATTACTTTGGTTTTATTTGCATTTACTTTTAATTTCCATAAATTACAATATTCATAAAAAAGCATCCAGTTGAGTTTGGAGATCATTTGCCGTTTCAGCTAACAATGCAGTGTCATCAGCATATAACAGAATACAAAGATTAAGGTAAATGTCTAAATTGTTTTCTATCTCATCTGAGATAGTTTGTAGTTCTGTAATATTTTTATTTTCAAAAAAAGTGTCAATGTCATTTAAAAATAATGAAAAAAGAAAAGGGGACAGGTTTTCCAATTGTCTGACTTCATTTGTTCAATCAAAGTATTCTGATATACAATTACTATATGAGATACACTATGCTATACTATCATACATATTAGAAATAACATTATACATTTTGCCATTAATATTATTTTACATCACTTTGTCGAAAAACCCTTCCCTCCATACCTTATCAAAGGTCTTTATCGAAATCTATAAAGGCACAAAATAATTTCCTTATTTAGAAAAACGAAAAGAGAGTGAACATGTTATCTATTGTTGAATAATTTTGGCGAAATCCGAATTGGTTTTCTTCTATAAGTCTATATTCCTCAGAAAAGTTATTGAGTCTTGAATTCAAAATTGATGAAAATAATTTTCCCAAGCAACTTACAATTGTGATAGGCCTATTGTTCTTGGGTTCATACATATCGCATTTATTCTTATAAATAGGCTTGATTGTGCCAATCAACCAAATATGAGGGAAAAAACCCTTATCAAAGATAATGTTAAATAACTTCTCATAAATATTTATAAATTGATTTGATGTCGACTTGATGTATTCGTTTATAATTTCATCCTCACCACAAGCTTTTTCGTTCTTTAATTTGTGTATACATTTTAAAATTTCTTCCTTTGAGATATAGGCGTTTATGTGTTCATGGATTGGTTCATTATGTAGAATATTAACCTCTGGTAAGCCGTTGTTACCATCACAAATGTCTCTTGTATTCAAATTTTGAAAAAAATCATATAGTTTATCAATTTCAATATTCGGTTGCTTCTTTTTTTTACCTTTGTTCAAAAGTTTCCAATATTCTTTAGGATTGTTTTTACTGAAATTGTGTATATCTTCTGAAAATGTCTTTGGATAATTTGTATATTCTCTGTCCAATGTATCTTTGTAATGTTTTTCAGCGTCAATCATAGCTAAGCGATTTTGTTGGAGATATCAAATATATCACAACATCAATCAATTAGAGGTTCCTAGAAGTTGTTAATTAATCAAGAATGTGAACTTGTATTTGACGAATTAATATCATTGAAATTTTGAAATTCATTACATTGGACAGTGTACTTGTATTAGACAAATTAATATCATTGAAATTTTGAAATTCATTACAATGGACAATGTACTTGTATTTGACAAATTAATATCATTGAAATTTCGAAATTCATTACAATGGACAGTGTACTTGTATTAGACAAATTAGTATCATTGACACTTTGAAATTCATCGCAATGGACAGTGTACTTGTATTAAACAAATTAATGTCATTGAAATTTTGAAATTCATTACAATGGACAAACTATATGTTTACATGTTTGAAATGGAAACAATATTATAGTACAAGATATATCCACATGATATTGTACGGGCTGCAAAAATAGCTTTTAGCATATTCGTTCTACACAGTAGCTATGCCGACTTCCTTTTCAATTTGTTTCGTTATAAACGGATAATGTATTTCATTGAGCTTGAAGAAATGTAATTTTAGAATTCCGAACATCATTGTCTTATTAAATCATCAGGCTGATCCTCCTCAGTAATGGCTGCCTCTCCATGATGAGCACCTGTAACAACAAGTATTAAATATTGTGAAATTCGATTTGCTTACCCGTTCGCCTAAACTTTAGTCACGTGTTGATTAACAAGAGTGTCTGTGTAAAATATGGACATCGGTATGTTCTGTTATATTGTAGTTGCAGTCACTATTTTTTTCTTCATTTCTCGTTCATGAATTTTCATGGTTTGTCCTTTTTTTAATGTTCCCATTATACTGGCTGTCCTTCTTCAACTTACGGATTCTGATTACCCCTTTGGTATTTTCAAACTTTTAAATGTGGTTCGCATTGTTCCATCTTTTGCTTGATTTTCAGAGGAATGTGTTGTAGACTATGGTTTGTTCTTTTTCATGTTCCCATTATATCGGCTGTCCTTATTGGATATACGTCTTCTAATTACTCCTTTGGTATCTTCCAACTGTTAAATGTGGTTCGTATTGCTGGATCTTTTGTTTGATATTCTGAGGCAAGTTTTGTAGATGATGGTTTATCTTTTTTTTAATGTTCCCATTATACATTTGTCCTTCTTCGATATACGTCTTATTATTACACCTTTGGTATCTTCCAACTTTTAAGTGTGGTTCGTGTTGCTCAGTATTTAGTTTTCTGTGTGGTGTTTTATGAACCGTTGTTTTCTTCTCAATTCGAACTAATTATCCTGATTCTGAGCCAACCAGTCATTCATCTTACACCTTAATGATATACATTTTGTGGAGAAAGAGGAAATATTAATTGCATAGGCGGTCCCACAGTCTACCTCACTTGCGCGAGCACGCTAGCCATTATACCACTGATGCGGTTACCTGATTATGGCTGATGATGTATAAATATATATCAAGGAAGGTTTCTAATTATCGCTTTGGTAAAATTTCTAAAATGACCACCACGTCCAAAATAGTTTCTGATGAACGGAAAAAACACAAGATCAAATAGATCAAATAGAATATAACATGTTCTACTGATAGTTCTGGTGTACATTCCAATATGTGAATTATCGTGTGTTTCGTGGCGGGAAATATTTACAAAATATTTCCAATAAGCGTATTGGCATAGTACAAAGCGGTTATCATCGCTGTCCTCCACCTCATCACCATTAGCTCATTGGAAACAGGCCTCAAATTTCCCTCTCAAATTTATCACATGCTAGCCATCGTGGCAGTTGTGTTACGCACATGTTATCTTTGCAGAGATAAGCTTACCAATGTATACAGAATCGTTCGAAAATGTACCATTTTGATCTTCTCTGATTGTTTGTCCTTTTCGTTCCAGTTCATGTACATTTGTTTTCGTTCGTCTGCATCTATAATAAACATTAAACCTTTAAATCCTTCACATTCTTATATTGTTTTTGCTATGTTAAATGTGTGGCTGAAAGAAATAAAAGTTAGTTCTAGGAACTATTTGGAATATAATTTGACGACAGTTTGCTTAGTCAAACCTGATCATGTGGTTACCTCTATTAAAATGTCATCTTTGTTTGTCCTATCGTAGAAAATTTCATATGAATTAAACCTCTTTTAAGAGGTCACCTGTCGTATAAGGCCACTTCTTATTTGTCCCAAAGGTGACCTCTTAATGCAGGATTGACTGTATTTGGGTTCCAAGGCGACACCTAAAGGAGCGGCAGAACCCGCTCCGATGGAAATTAAATAGTCAACATCGTCTTCATTGTTGAAATATCCTCTCTTATCATTTGTTTTAATATTTGCCGTTCAGAAAAAAATATTGAGGAAAATGATAAAATAATAGAAACTATGATATCATACCTTTGAATAGCCAGAAGAATAATGCCACATATTAAAACAGTAACAACGAAGGTTGCAACGAAGCTTCCAACTGCTGCATATACTGCAGTATACCTTGTAGCTGATTGTGATGTTACTGGAAAACATGAAAATAATATTAAAGGTATTAATTGCTTGTCCTTCCCGCACACCCGAGTTCACCCCGATTTGCAGTGGGGATCGTGTTGCTGAATAATTTGCTTAGTGCTTAAAAGGTTATTGTTCTTCCTTTTGTCTTTTATTAGTTTGGTTATTGTATTGTTTGTCCTTCCACGAATTACGGCTTCTGATTACACCTTTGTTATTTTCAAACCTTACAAAACAATATCAGTACGATATAGAACACCCGTTTTTATATCACGTGTTATGTCTAGTCTAACAATCATCGTAGCGATAATTTATCTGGGCAGATGTTGTCTATATTGTTAAGGTCCTAAGTTTTTATTCATAGTAGTTAATACATTTGTCCAAAGCGTGTCGTGTTCGACCAATGTTTATTTGGCTTCTACAAAAGACACAGGTTAACAGAAAACTTCATAGCTGCAGTAGACGTGTAAAAGCTTTAATCGTACACATCAGAGGATTTAATTCGCAGATTTATTGATTGGTGCTTAACGCCAACTTTAGCAGTATTTCAGCTATTTTGTGGCGTCATTTATATATGTAGTGAGTGCGCTGATTGCAATATAAGTGGAAAATAGATAATGAAATAATATTTTGTTACATAATATTATTACAAACATTATAGTTTTCAATCCTATTGATCTTGTATTAGCCAATTAAAATACGTTAGAGAATACCAAAGACACAATCAACAATGGACAATCCAGAGAAACTGGCACACGAGACGAATAACAAAAAAAAACAGAAAACTAAAAGATAGGCAACGCGAATCACACAAAAAGGAGTGACCCCAGATGGTCGCGAAGTGTAAGCCGTTCCTGCCTCCTATAAGACACCCGCCATGCTTCCCATATAGTCAAGACATAGTGGAAACCACTTTTCGCAAGTAAACACAAATAACGTAAATAAGACAGGAGCCCTCCTACAAACAACTATACACACACCCAGGTTCCCAAACATAGTGTCTTCCTATAGGTAGTATATGGTAGTTATTAGTAATGGAACTTATTGGCAACTGTGTGTTCCTCAAAGTTGAATACTAATTAGACATTATAATGTTAGTATACCTGACAATTAACAACTAATTATACAGTCTAATGTTAGAATACCTGGAAATTGACAATTTTCTCCTTTTAAGCCGTCAATACAACCATATGTACACTGTCCGTCCTGTCTGTCACACAGTTTGTTGACACATGTGTCACAGCTATTTTCACAGTTGACACCATATGTTCCTGAAGTACATTCTGCAAGCAAAATGTTGAAATTTTGTGAAATACGGACACTGATATCAACAAGCATAATATTGCATCATATGCGAAGTTTGAAATTTTAACGCTACAATGTATCGGTCCCACTTTTTTTAGATTTGAAGAAAACAGTCTACCAAATGTTTAATTATGAAATGAAATTAGAGCTTGGCGTCGTAGCTTTAAAAAAACGAAATAGCAATATTTCAAGTCAGGAAACCCCAAAAAATACCATTGCCTTAACACCATGTTTAATGATATAGAGATTAGGTTGATGATGTTTTTGGTGCTTAACGCCACTTAGAACAGTATTTCTGTAATATCGTGGAGGTACGTTTTATTGGTGGGAAAAACCGAAGTCCCCAGAGAAAACCACCGACCATTCGTAAGTCACTGACAACGTTTATCACAAAATGTTGTATCGAGTACACCTCCCCATCAACGAAGTTAGAACTTACAACCTAAGTGGTGATAGTTTCTGTTGTGCAGTTAGTTGTAAGTCCAACATCCATGCGATCACGACCACGAAGGTCGTTGTACATTAAGACATATTTATATTTCAGGAAAAGGGGAAACAATCCATGAACTACGTTGTTAGGTATATATTAAAACAGTTCTTTATATTCCTGGTGCCAATATTAGCATACCTGATAAATTAAAGCGAACTCCTTTAAAACCTTCTATGCAACCATATGTACAATTTCCATCAAGTAGTTCACATTTGTTGCCAACACTTGTATCACAGCGGTGTTCACAGCTGACGCCATATTTTTCAGAGGTACGCACACACACGCAGTATGCACCATTAGTTGATAATGATATATATCCCAGGTTCCCAAACATAGTGTCTTCCTATTGGTAGTATATGGTAGTTATTAGTAATGGAACTTATTGGCAACTGTGTGTTCCTCAAAGTTGAATACTGATTAGACATTATAATGTTAGTATACCTGACAATTAACAACTAATTATACAGTCTAATATTAGGATACCTGGAAATTGACAACTGTCTCCATTAAAGCCCTCAATACAACCATATGTACAATGTCCGTCCTGTCTGTTACACAGCTTGTTGACACATGTGTCACAGCTATTTTCACAGTTGACACCATATGTTCCTGAGGTACATTCTGCAAACAAAATGTTGAAATTTTGTGAAATACGACACTGATATCATCAAGCATAATATTGCATCATATGCCAAGTTTGAAATTTTAACGCTACGATGTATCAGTTCCACTTTTTCTTAGATTTGAAAAAAACAGTCTACCAAATGTTTAATTATGAAATGAATTTAGAGTTTGGCGTCGTAGCTTTAAAAAACGAAATAGCAATATTTCAAGCCAAGAAACCCCAAACAATACCATTGCCTTAACACCATGTTTAATGATATAGAGATTAGGTTGATGATGTTTTTGGTGCTTAACGCCACTTAGAACAGTATTTCTGTAATATCGTGGAGGTACGTTTTATTGGTGGGAAAAACCGAAGTCCCCAGAGAAAACCACCGACCATTCGTAAGTCACTGACAAAGTTTATCACAAACTGATGTATCGAGTACACCTCCCCATCAACGGGGTTAGAACTTACAACCTAAGTGGTGATAGTTTCTGTTGTGCAGTTAGTTGTAAGTCCAACATCCATGCGATCACGACCACGAAGGTCGTTGTACATTAAGAAATATTTATATTTCAAGAAAAGGGGAAACAATCCATGAACTACGTTGTTAGGTATATATTAAAACTGTTCTTTATATTCCTGGTGCCAATATTAGCATACCTGATAAATTAAAGCGACCTCCTTTAAAACCTTCTATACAACCATATGTAAAATTTCCATCAAGTAGTTCACATATGTTGCCAACACTTGTATCACAGCGGTGTTCACAGCTGACGCCATATGTTTCAGAGGTACGCACACACACGCAGTATGCACCATTAGTTGATAATGATATATATCCCAGGTTCCCAAACATAGTGTCTTCCTATTGGTAGTATATGGTAGTTATTAGTAATGGAACTTATTGGCAACTGTGTGTTCCTCTAAGTTGAATACTAATTAGACATTATAATGTTAGTATACCTGACAATTAACAACTAATTGTACTGTCTAATATTAGAATACCTGGAAATTGACAACTGTCTCCTTTAAAGCCATCAATACAACCATATGTACACTGTCCGTTCTGTGTGTCACACAGCTTGTTGACACATGTGTCACAGCTAAGTTCACAGTTGACACGATATGTTCCTGAAGTACATTCTGGGGAAAAAAATGTTGACATTTTGTGAATTACGAACACTGATATCAACAAACATATTGCATGCTATGCGAAATTTGAAATTTTAATGCTACGATGTACTAGTCCCTTTTTTTTAGATTTGATGAAAACAGTCTACCAAATGTTTAATTATGAAATGAAATTAGAGTTTGGCGTCGTAGCTTTAAACAACGAAATAGCAATATTTCAGGCCAAGAAACCCCAAACAATAACATTACCTTAACACCAGGTATTTTGCTATACATATTTAGTTGATGGTGTTTATGGTGCTTTACGCCACTTAGAACAATATTCAGTTATATTGTGGAGGCATGTTTTATTGGTGGGGAAAACCGGAGTACCCAGAGAAAACCACCGACCATTCGTAAGTCACTGACAAAGTTTATTACATAATGTTGTATTGAGTACACCTCCCCATGAAAGGAATTCGAACTTACAACCTAAGTGGTGATAGGTTATGTTGCGCAGTTAGTTATCAATCCAACTACTATACGCTCACGACCACGATGACCGTTGTGCATTAAGACATATTTATATTTCAAGAAAAGGGGAAATATTCCATGAACTACGTTGTTAGGTATATATTAAAACAGGTCTTTATTTTCCTGGTGCCAATATTAGCATACCTGATAAATTACAACGAACTCCTTTAAAACCTTTTATACAACCATATGTACATTTTCCATCACGTGGTTCACATATTTTGCCAACACATGTATCACAGCGGTTTCCACAGTTGACGCCATATGTTCCAGACGTACATTCTGAAAATAACATACACCATTTAACATGACACAGGTTTAGATACTGGTGATGACGTTAAGGTTTATGGTGTTTAACGCCACTTTCAACAATATTTCAGCTATATCGTGGCGGTCTGATGGCGACGTTGTATGTTTCGTCAGCCTGTATTCATACAATAACATCATATGTACCAGTAAAACATTCTGAATACAAATAAAATGTTGTAAAGTGAAAACTATTGCATCGTGTACGACATTTTAAGTTTTAGCATTACGATGTAGTCACTAAAATATATGTCTTGTTTTGCAATATGTCTTGCATACATGTTTAGTCATGCATCCATTTAAAAGCATTGCTATTGGCTTATGGTCACCAAAGTGTCCATAATGCCTTGTTTTCTGTTTAATTGATGTATTTTTTTTCACATCTAGCCTAGTGCACAAGGATCAGTTCTGGGGTATCCCTCATCATGTCCGCTCTTATTACACATATTAGAAAGCCAAATAATTTAAAAGTTTTTTAGGATCTTAAAGAACATAGGCCTTAATTTTAAAACAATAACCGAATAAGATTACAAATGTCTATGAGAGACTGAACTCAATTTTAATCATTTATAATCTTAAGAAATATAGTATAGCTAATCGTAGATTTTGAATATCAAAATAAGACCACGAGTGACCGAAGTACGCATAATGATTTAATGAGCGGGCCGTCCACGAGTTAATCGTTGATGCGTATTCGGTGACAAGTGATCTTATGTTGATATTCAAAATGTATGATTTAGTTATACTGTATATTATATAGACTTTCAAAATTTCGGATATAATATTGTTGTTATTTGTATATTTCATTCCACGCGTGTGAATCTATGAGGAATGGGGTTCAGCTAAAAGGGTCTGCCATCTTGAAAATGTGAAATTATACATATCATATTTACAGCAATGCACACAAATAATTAAAATGCTTACCTTGAAAGCTAAAATAAGCTACATTTGATCAAAATTGAAGCGTACACGAAGCCAAATAACGTATATGTTTTACGTTTCAAACTGAAAGTCTTCACATGACGTGAATGACGTCATGTAGGTTATGTGCTAAAGTCGTCAATGACATTTCGCGAATTGTTTTTTCAGTTTACAATCGTATGTGTATTCACTGTAGCACAACAAGGGACATAGCCATCACACTTATAATTATGCAAAAGTAGTTGCGCCGGGAAAAAACTGATATTTTCACATGAGAAAATACCGGAATTTATATCACGGATAAATCCCCATAATTCAAACCTATCAATATAATAATTGTAGTATATTTAATAAAACATATCAGGAGTGGATCACTTATGTCTGTGTTGATGATAATTTCGAGAACTAATAGACCACTAAAATATCTTAAGCTACGTACGTATGGTTTAAGATTAACCAGGAGTAATGTTGTTTGTTTTGTTGTTGCACCATATATAACCGCATTCCTTGCTTTTTACGATATCTTATATAATTGTTATTAGCCTGTCGAAATCTGTGTGTTGTAGATTAAAATACGAAAATATCCATAAAGCGAGTCTAAATGTGCATTAAAATATGAAAGATTCGCCCCTTGTACTAATATTGTTATACCTGTTAGATTACAACGGTCTCCGTTATAACCACCAATGCATCCATATGTACACTTTCCGTCAAATCTGTCACATATTCTGTTGACACATGTATCACACCGAGCCTCACAGTTAACACCATATGTTCCAGTACTACAGTCTGAAAATAGGTTTAAATTATGAAAGTTAACACTAGTATGCATACTGATAATCACACTGTGCCAAGGGCTCGGGTGGCTCCATCACTTAGGTAGAGTATAGATCATACCAGTATACATCCTCCTAATAATGCCTCCAACAATGAGCATAACGTATACCAGTATGCATCCTCCTGATAATGCCTTAATGATCATAATTCATACCAGTATACATTCTCCTGCTAATGTCTTCAACAATAAGCATAGCTCATACGAGTATACATCCTCCTAATAATGCCAGCACCAATGAGTATAACCCATACCAGTAAACATCCTTATAATACCTTCAACAATTAGTATAATTCATACCAGTATACATTATCCTGCTAATGCCTTCAACAATAAGCTTAACTCATACCAGTATACATCCTCCTGATAATGCCTTCACCTATGAGTATACCCATAACAGAATGCATCCTCCTGATAATCCCTTCAACAATGAGTGTAATTCATACCAGCATATATTATCCTGATAATCCCTTCAACAATGGGCATAACTCATACCAGTATATATCCTTCTGTTAATGCCTTCAGCAACGAGCATAACTCATACCAGTATACATCCTACTGATAATCCCTTCAACAATGATTATAACTCAACCAGTATACCTCCTCCTGATAATCCCTTCAAAAATGAGTGTAACTCATACCAGTATATATCATCCTGATAATCCCTTTAACAATGACTATAACTCATGCCAGTATACATCCTCCTGATAATGCCTTCAACAATGAGTATATATCATACCAGTATATATCCTCCTGTTAATGCCTTAAACAATGAGAATAACTCATACCAGTATATATCCTCCTGATAATGCCTTCAACAATGAGTATAACTCATGCCAATATAACTCCTCCTGATAATCCCTTCAAAAATGAGTGTAACTCATACTAGTATACATCCTCCTCATAATGCCTTCAACAATGAGCATAACTCATACCAGTATAGAACCTGCTGATAATCCCTTCAACAGTGAATATAACTCATACCAGTATACATGCTCCTGATAATGCCTTCAACATTGAATATAACTCATACCAGTATACCTCCTCCTGATAATGCCTTAAACAATGAGCATAACTCATACCTGTATACATCCTCCTGATAATGTCATCAACAATGAGCATAGCTCATACCAGTATACATCCTCCTGATAATGCCTTCAAAAATGAGTGAAACTCATACCATAATACATCCTCCTGATAATGCCTTCAACAATGAGCATAACTCATATCAGTATGCATCCTCCTGATAATGCCTTCAACAATGAGTATAACACATGGCAGTATACAACTTCCGGTTAATGCCTTGAACAATGAGCATAACTCATACCAGTATACATCCTCCTGTTAATGCCTTCAGCAATGAGTATAACTAATATCAGCATACATCCCCCTATTAATTCCTTCAGTAATGAGCATAACCCATACCAGTATGCTTCCTCCTGATAATGCCTTCAACAATGAGTATATCTCAGTTCAGTATACATCCTCATGATAATTCCCTCAGCAATGAGTATAACTCATACCAGTATGCATCCTACTGATACAGCTTTCAACAATGAGTATAACTCATACCAGTATACATCCTTCTGTAAATGCCCTCAACAATGAGCATAACTCATACCAGTATACATCCTCCTGATAATACCTTCAACAATGGGTATAACTCATACTAGTATACATCCTTCTTATAATACCTTCAACAATGGGTATAACTCATACCAGTATACATCCTCCTGATAATACCTTCAACAATGGGTATAACTCATACCAGTATACATCCTCCTGATAATACCTTCAACAATGGGTATAACTCATACCAGTATACATCCTCCGCATAATACCTTCAACAATGGGTATAACTCATACCAGTATGCATCCTCCTGATACAGCTTTCAACAATGAGTATAACTCATACCAGTATATATCCTTCTGTAAATGCCCTCAACAATGAGCATAACTCATACCAGTATACATCCTCCTGATAATACCTTCAACAATGAGCATAACTCATACCAGTATACATCCTCCTGATAATACCTTCAACAATGGGTATAACTCATACCAGTATACATCCTCATAATAATGCCTTCAACAATAACTATAACTCATACCAGTATGCATCCTCCTGATATTGCCTTCAACAATGGGTATTATTCATATTAGTATACATCCTCCTGTTAATGCCTTCAACAATGAACATAGCTCATTCCAGTATATATCCTCCTGTTAATGTCTTCAACAATGAGCATAACTCATACCAGTATACATCCTCCTGATAATACATTCAACAGTGAGCATAGCTCATACCATTATACATCCTCCTGATAATGCTTTCAACATGCAGAAGACTAACGATGTTATGTTCTTATTTAGCTCCATTTGTTTGTAGGAGGGCTCATGTGTTATTTACGTTAGTTGTCTTTGCTTGCGCATAGTGGTGTCCAACACATAATGTGTTGTGCTACTGTTTTCCTTTTCTTCGTATTGTGTACTTTATGTTGGCAGTTTCTCTGGATTGTCCATGTTTGATTGGCTTTTCGGTATTCTCTAATGTATATTGACAGACAGATATATTGCTTACATCCCCAAAGATATTTTTGAATTAACCGTCCAAATCTGAATTTATTACGGGTTTTATTTCTAAAGAACGTTATAGACATATTTAACATTTTAAATTGTGTAACATTAGGTTAAGTAATCAATTGGTTAAATAACATTTTTTATGCATACCTGTATTGCAGGTAACACCTGTATATCCACGTTGGCATCCGCCAGTAGAACATGTACCATTTATGGGGTCACATGATTTGCTGATACAATGGCAAGTTTGGGTGCATTTATCACCAAATTTTCCTGACACACACGCTGTAAGCAAAAATTGTAATTATTGTGCATTTTGATTTTGCTTGATAATTTTAATAAACAATTAGCAGTCTTGTAAATAGACGTTAGAGAAAACCGAAGAGGAAATCACGAATTGATCTAGCAAAACAGATTGGTACACAAGACACAGGACGAAGACAAGCACATACAAAGCACAGAAAACATAAGGAAAACGGAACCTACCAACATCCGGGGGTGAACACAGGTGTTCTCGAAGTATTATCATTTTTTGTTGATTATAAGAAACGCGTGATGTTATTCAAGATGTGTTGGTCACCCATATACGCAAGCATACACAATGCATAAGACATCAGAACCCTCACTACTAACAGCCAGGGGTAATGAAGAACCAAGCATAGTCCTTATGAGGACATGGCAGCGAGCAGCACAACACTGAGGAAGTACACACATATGACAGAATACATTATTTTACACTTATAAATGATATTTAAATGATAATAGCAATTAAAAAAATTGAATTTTGAAGGAATTATAATTTATAACAGCACTGTTTTAGTTTCACCATAAATAAAAAAAAAACATACATTACGATTGTTACACTTATTTCATCATAGGGATGGGGAGATTCGCCAAAAAAAGCTTTTATTCCTAGGAGGGGGGGGGGCCTTTATCTTGGGAACAGCAAAATAAATTACACGTGTTTTGCCTTGTATACGTTATACAGTAGCAATATGTTGTTTTTTCACCTAATCGGTCTATATACAAACTTGAAATTTACTCCATCAAAATTGGTGTTTTATTGTTAACATTTTACAGTGAAAATTTGCCACTAAAACAATCTACAATATGCATTGCATTGAAAACCCATGTCTCAGGGCAGCAAAAAAAAACCAACAAATTAATATTAATAGTATTATTTGTCCACACCGTGTCCATTTTAGAGCACGTTATGTGACATTGTGTACATGTGTCTATTACTTTCTGCAAAACAAGTCATGCAAATACCTAAATCACACTTCTCTTGACCAGGTTGCCATCCAGGTTTACATCCAGAAGTATCTGTGCAGAAACCAAATTCCTTATCACAGGCATCTGATAAACACCCATCACACGATTCACTACAGTTGTAACCATAGTAACCTAGACTACATTCTATGAAAAAAAGACAATAACTAAGATTATATTATATGATTAAAACTATGACATATAGTTCATTATATAATGTAACCATAGTAACAATGACAAAATTCAATCATGCAATAATAGTAATCGTAACTTCATTTTGTGATGTAAGCATAATAACAAAACTACATTATAACCATGGTAAGATAATATAATCAACAATGCATGTGTATGTATAATGACAAGATTTAATTAAAATGTGCTAAAATTATATAAAATATACTTTGCATATTTGCAAGCAGTTACATAATTGTTTGAACAAAGAAACAGGAAACATATATATATATTGAAATTTGTTTGAAAATGTAAATTTCTCCTTATCTTTGCATGTTATCTAGAGGATCAATCATCTAATATTTAACATTGAAATTATTGTTAGTTATAAAACTGATGTTTACTAATATAACATATAAAACATACGCTACGTATTCATATTTAATTATCAAAATACAGTTTGAACAGCAATATTTAGCATTTCTACTAATATCAATATATGATGTTATGTCAAACACACATAGCTGTGTAAAACATGTAGACCATACATGGCAATGCATAAAACAACAACAATCTAAATAAATATAATCGGTGATCATAAAAAAGTTTGTAATAAGTTAATTAAAATATGCAGCAATAGCAAACAGTCATGTAATACGCCTGTATATATCGTAGACCTGTTTATACCGAACAACAATTTAGGTCAGATGGACGTTCGGATTAGACAGGGTTTCATATAAAAACGTGGAATGCAAAATCAAAATGATACAAAATATATGGAAAATACATACATACACAATAATGCTAGCATCTATCAATTAAATTAAATATAAAGTTGCGTGTGAATATGTTATCTTGTAGTTTACTAAAAAAATTAATTTGAAGCACCGTTGTATGTGGTTTAAAATGTGATTGTGTTATCTTGTAGATTATATTTTTGTTTGTATCAAAGTTGTGTGTATGTGATGCATAATGTGAAAGGGTAATCCTTAGCGTGGTATGGCGACTCGTGGACACCGTACAATAGATGTATCAATGTATATATGACAATATACATAATGAAATGGTAGTATATCAGTGAACATAAAAGTGGCGTCATGAATAGGGATACACATTTTCATAGAAAAACAAGATGATATTTTTAATGTATTTTCGATACATTTGATAACACTTTCAAAATATAAGTCCATAAATACTCACTAAAGCAATCAGTAAAATTCTTAAGTTGTAAGTTATACAGGTATTCTCCATTATAGTCATAGCAAGTTACAGATGATGTATACCGCCGGTTTCTTTTAATCCATCTCCAGAAGGGAATGTTATAGCAACCACCGCAATACATGTCAAGCTTACTAGAAATAAAAGTATCTCTGTTTATGATTAATTGATAATCTGTGAAATAAGCGATGCCTGTGTGACAGCTATGTAGTAAATATTACATTAAAGTAAAAATGGCGAGTTGAAAGGGGATAACAATTACGCATGTGAAGCAATAATAATTGTATTCGACAGCTTTACGGTAGTCACAATGGTTTGGTTTACCGATATGGAATATATGTGTCGCAAATGACCACGAATATGTTCCACCTGTCGTAAACACTTCCCGGTCCTTTCCTCATTCATGATTTATCACCGGATTTGTAATCAGATTAACATGTCACTAGTGAAGCAGGAGCTGCTTACCCTTCCGGAGCACCTGAGTTCACCGGTTATTAGTGGAGTTTGTGTATCTCGATCGTTAGTTTTATGCGTGCTGTTTTGTAAATCGGTGTTTGTCTTTTTTTGTTTGTCCATTGTGTACTCTGTCGTTCGATTTACGGATTCTGATTACCCTTTGGCATCTTAAAACTCTTCTTATATCGGAGAGACCACATAACCGGCGGTGTCATCATGAAGGTAAGCACATAGTATTCGATACATATTACTACAATACTACGTACAACACAAATTACAGTGTTGTCAGCTTTTGTAGATTATCGAACGAATGTCCACTAACAAGTGATATAGGGTTGTTGTTCATGGTTCTGAAATATAGCTTCACATTATATAGCAGTATTATAATCGACATTCCCGCATTGTCATAACTTTAGCATATATAACGGTTTTCTGCTATAAGACGCGCGTTGATACATACATTCCCAGCCTAGTCACAATATCAGTGTATGTGATATCGTTTTATAAGCCAGACTTACTGTAACATATACGACGATTTTACTTCGAAATATCAGGATATTTGATTTATCTGGGACACTGTAACACATGTACATTTCGAGCTATCTTAGGTATCAGTAACGATTTGTCCTAGAACACAGGGTGCATGAAATTGTGATTGGTTGATTGATTACTGTTTCACATCAACATTAGCAGTATTTCAGCCTTAACGTAGCGTGAACAAATATTAAAAAAAATCACAACTGCAAGACTCTTAGATATAAAACATACTAGTGTATGAAACAATTGGTTATATGTACAAATAAAGGGGGGAAAAGACAAAGGTTAAACACATTTTATTTAGAACTTATGTTATCTATGTTGTGCATCAATTAAAGCAGTTCCTGAAATAGTCCGCTATATTGATTAATTTTCCTCTATCTGTTCCAAATGTTTAGAAATGGAATACCTTTTCAATTATCACGTGGTTAGTTATATTTCACAAACCTATACACCTAGCTTGCAGTCTATATTCAGATTTGATTAAGGTCATCGTATTTTGAGAATTAAGTTAGTAAGTACAGATTAATATCATCCAATCTTTCAGAAGATATCAACACCCTGTAATATTCTGTAAGCCATGGATTATTTAGTGAACAGAAACCGTATATACAGTGGAGAAGCAAATTCAAGGACCAGACTAGCTATGTTTCGTTTTGGTTGAGAGCCACCTGCATAAAATCTACTTTGACAGTATTTGTTCCTAGTAATATATTTTATCAAACGCGTGCATCAATTATAACTCATATTTGGTTAATCAAAATCATAGGCATCTTGTTGATGCAAGAGAACAATTTCTTAGAATCAGAGTGTGTTTTTATTTAATAAATAAAGCATGTCTCTCCCTAAAACAATATATTTGCATCCAAGTTCGCCTCTTTTTTTTAATAAAACTCTCAAGCATACATTATTCTTGTGTTTTTTATTTTGTTAATTTCGTAATTGATTGAATGTTTAAAAACAAATATGAGACACAAATTATCTAGAAGAGTACTTGTGAAGCACCCGTTATGTCCAACTTTCAATACGAATATGTCTTAAGCGATAAATATTTGATAATATAGAATTATTTGTGATCTGCTTGCGTGTTTGACAAATATTGTGAATAATTGGTTCATTGATATATTATATTTAGCTTGCATTATGACAGAACTGTGACAATTATTTAGTTGCTCTGAATATCAAGCCAGAGTTAGTACACTTAATACAGACAGTTCACTAATGTTTAAAATAATTTCTCTGCTTTTGAATTGGAATTAAAAAATAAACACTTTACTAAGAATAAAAAAGTCTTCTACTCATTTGAACCCTTTTATATTGTCATGCACCATTTACTGAAAGGGCTGATTTAGGTGACAATTTATGGTGATCGTTGTTTGTCATTTTGTAATTATTTGACTGTCTTTTTCGATTGATGGATTCTGACCACCTCTTTCGTATCTCCAAACTCTTCCTACATATCAAACGTAAGGATCTCCTCGCTCAGGCATAGGTTACCTTAGCCAGGCTTGATTACCCTGACTTGACATAGGTGACCTTAGCCAGGTTTGACTACCCTAAATTCATAGGTGACCTTAACCAGGTTCGACTACCCTGACTTGACATAGGTGACCTTATCCAGGTTTGACTACCCTGGCTTGACATAGGTGACCTTAGCCAGGTTTGACTACCCTGACTTGACATAGGTGACCTTAGCCAGGTTTGACTTCCCTGACTTGGCATTTGATTTTCTTGATCCAGAAGATTTTAATTCTTTGGTTTACAATCTTTTGACTTTGAGTGTACCCACTGAAGGTTATTGCAGAAACGCTTATGTGTTGTGTCTTTTTCTGTGATTCTTCGTTTTGTTGATATTGAAAACATTGTTTGCCACAGTTCAAATTTCTATTCCGTTTCACCTCTCACCTAAACTGCAGAATATATATAAAACAAAACATTGAACATACATATTCATGTTTTGTAAGTTACAACATGGAATAAAGTAGGGATCTTGATGCTTACAGATAATGAAGGTTAGGCAAGTCGTTGCATGTGACTGATTGGATTGATGTAATCTTATTAGAATACAAATAACTTCAACATATAAAATACGTACTAAATACTATGAAAATATGAGACAAAATAAGTATCAGGAAAGTCCGAAGACAAATTTTGGGGAAGTAGCTGATGTTTTATTCAAATAGTTTCGTTCTCAAACGACCCTCACTGTCATTTTTTTCTGGATGCAGGTCAAGGTATGAAGCAGAGCTAGCTGTGTTTGTGGAATCTCTTAGTTCAAGCTCAGGGACAAATATGAGATTAAAACAATCTCTAAGCCATGAATTATTTATTGAAACCGTATATACAGTTGAAAACCACATTCACGGACGGGCTAGCTATGCTTAGTTTTGGTTGACAGCCACCTGCTTCAAATATGTTTTAACAGTATTTACCCCTAGTAATTTATTTTAGCAAAGACGTGCACCAATTATAACACAGATTTTGTTAATCAAAATTTTAGGTATTTTCATGATGCTAGAGAAAGATTTGTTAGAATAAGAATGTGTTTTATTTTTAATAAATAAAGCATGTATCTCCCTAAAACAATATAGCTGTACCCATGTTGGCCTTTCTTTTTAATAAAACACTCAAGCATACAGTATTCTTGCGTTTTTTATATATTTAATTTCGTAATTGATTGAATGTTTAAAAACAAATATGAGACACACATTATCTAGAAGAGTACTTGTGAAGCACCCGTTATGTCCAACATTCGCCAGCACCTGAGTTAATTCCGTTTGTTCTATGGTGTCCATACTCATCTTTTAATTTTCCGTGTTTTTATTTTCATTTGTTTGTCTTTGTACTAAGTATTTCTGTTTCTTATTAGACACCCTCCATTGTACTCATATATAGTCAAGTCCAGCAAACTATCGGCAGTGATTCAGGAAATAAAGCATCTACGTAAAAAGGAAATAATCATTGTCTTTTGAGACATGGGTATTTCGTAACGGTTAACATGATTGTGATGTTTAATACTATGTAAAAACCAAAGGCCATCTAACACTGCTACAGTCCACTGTTCTTATATACTTTTTAAATGATATTCAATAAGTTAATCACTTTAGTTTTTATAACACTTTAACAATAATATGCATTTACATAATGCGGTAATACATTTGTGCAAGTCATACTCAATGATACTCACAAATCGTACAAATTTGGTAGATTGTTAAAAGCGTTGTCCTCTATCACTGATATGTTATTATACTCTAGCTTTCTATAAATAGTCAATAAATGTATTTATTAAACTAGTGTACTAATATTAGTGAGTATCATAACCTACTTTTATAAACAACACTCGGGAACCAGTGGTTTAGGATTCCAGAACTTACGTACCTGTACATCTATATATATTTGTCAGTTAACAGACAGTCATCAAGGAATGTGGAAGTCCCTACGACGACCCCGTCCTCACATTCAACAATTGATAACTCAAGGTTGGATATCAATATAACTTTCAAGTATATCCGTTAAAAAGGTTATATTATGCTACACTCTTGGCCTACTAATATGTCTTATGCGGTAAACATTTGATAATATTGAATTATTTGTGATCTGCTTGCGGCTCTGAGAAATACGTGAATAATTAGTTCATTGATATATTATATTTAGTTTGAATTATGACAGAACTGTGACAATTGTTTAGTTTCTTTGAATATCAAGCCAGATCTAATACACTTAATACAGACAGTTCAGAATGTTTAAAATAATGTATCTGCTTTTGAATTGGAATTAAAACATATATAAAAACTTAACAAAAAATAAAAAAAAGTGTTCTACTCATTTGAACCCTTTCATATTGTCAATTACTAAAAGTGCTGATTTAGGTGAAGATTTATGTTGCTCGTTGTTTGTCATGTTGTAATTAGTTTTCTGTCCATTTTCGATTGATGAATTCTGACCACCTCTTTGGTATCTTCAAACTCTTCCTACATATCAAATGTAAGGATCTCTTCGCTCATGGGTAGGTGATCTTAGCCAGGTTTGACTTACCTGACTTGACATAGGTGACCTTAGCCAGGTTTGACTATCCTGACTTGACATAGGTGACCTTAGCCAGGTTTGACTGCCTTGACTTGACATAGGTGACCTTAGCCAGGTTTGACTGTCCTGACTTGACATAGGTGATCGCAGACAGGGTTTACTACCCTGACTTGAGATAGGTGACCTTAGCCAGGTTTGACTACCCTGACTTAACATGACAAATCTTGGAGGACCATCTCTTTAGTCAAATAGTTTCGTTCTCAAACCACCATGACTGTCATTTTTTCTAGATGTTGTTCAATGTGTGAAGCAGAGCTAGCTGTATATAATGTATATGCGGAATCTCTTAGTTCAAGTTCAGGGACAAATATGGGATTACAATATTATCTAAGCTATGAATTATTTAGTGAAACCGTATATACAGTTGCAAACCAAATTCAGGGACCGTGCTAGCTACATTTAGTTTTGGTTGAGAGCCACCTGCATAAAATCTGCCTTAACATTATTTACCCCTAGTAATATATTTTAGCAAACACGTGCACCGAATATAAGAAATATTTTGTTAATCAAAATCATAGTCATCTTGATGATGCGAGAGAAACATTTGTTAAAATCAGAGTGTGTTTTTATTTAATAAATAAAGCATGTCTCTCCCTAAAACAATATATTTGCATCATTGTTGGCCTTTCTTTTTAATAAAACTCTCAAACATACAGTATTCTTGCGTTTTTTATTTGTTAATTTCGTAATTGATTGAATGTTTCAAAACAAATATGAGACACAACAAAAATTATCTAGAAAAGTACTTGTGAAGCACCCGTTATGTCTAACATTTGCCAGCACCTGAGTTAATCCCGTTTTTTTTCTCTGGTGCCCATGCTCATCTTTCAGTTTTCCGTTTTTTTTATTTTCATTTGCTTCTCATTTTACTAAGTATTTATGTTTCGTATTAGTCACCCTCCATTGTACTCATATAAAGTCAAGTCCGATAAACTATTGGCAGTGATTCAGGAAATAAAGCATCTACGTAAAAAGGAAATAATCATTGTCTTTTGAAACATGGATATTGCGTAACGGTCAACATGCTTGTGATATTTCATACTATATAAAAACCAAAGGACATCTAACACTGCTACAGTTCACAGTTCTTATAGACTTTTTACATGATATTCAATAAGTTACTTATTTTAGTTTTTATTAAACTTTAACAATGATATGCATTTACATAATGTGGTTATTCATTTGTACAAATCATACTCAATGATACTCACATATGGTACAAATTTGGTAGATTGTTAAAAGCGTTGTCCTCTATCACTGATATGTTATTATAGTCTAGCTTTCTATAAATAGTCAATAAATGTGTTTATTAAACTAGTGTAATTATATTAGTGGGAAACATAACCTACTCTTATATGCAACACTCAGGAACCAGTCGTTTAGGATTCCGAAACTGTCGTACCTGTACATCTATATATATTTGTCAGTTAACAGATTGTCATCAACGAATGTGGAAGTTCCTACGACGACTCCGTCCTGACTTTCAACAATTGCTTACTCAAGCATGGATATTGATATAACTTACAGGTATATCCGTTATAAAGGTTATATTATGTTAAACTATTGGTCTACTAATATGTCTTAGGCATTACATATTTGATAATATTGAATTATTTGTGATCTGCTTGGGTCTTTGACAAATACTGTGAATAATTGATTCATTGATATATTATATTTAGTTTGAATTATGACAGAACTGTAACAATTATTTAGTTGTTTTGAATATCAAGCCAGATCTAATACACTTAATACAGATAGTTAAGAATGATTAAAATAATTTCTCTGCATTTGAATTGGAATTAAAACATAAAAACTTAGCTAAAAATAAAAAAGGGTTCTACTCATTTGAACCCTTTCCTATTGTCATACACCAATTACTGAAAGGGCTGATTTAGGTGACGATATATGTTGATCGTTGTTTGTCATTTTGTAATTCGCTGTCTACCCTTTTCGCTTTTTGGATTCTGACCACCTCCTTGGTATCTTCAAACTCTTCCTACATATAAATCATAAGGATCTCCTCGCTCAGGCATATGTGACCTTAGCCAGGTTTGACTACCCTGACTTGACATAGGTGACCTTCGCCAGGTTTGACTACCCTGACCTGACATAGGTGACCTTATCCAGGTTTTACTACCCTGACCTGGCATAACTGACCTTAGCCAGGATTGATTTACCTGACTTGACATTTTGATTTTCAGGATCCCAAGCATTTTAATTCTTTGGTTTACAATCTTTTGACTATGAGTGTACCTACTGAAGGTTATTGCAGACATGCTTATATGTTGTGTCTTTTTCTGTGATTGTTCGCTTTATTGATATCGAAGAAATTGTTAGCCACAGTTCAAAATTTATATTCATTATCACCTCTCACCTAAAATCGCTGAATATATATCAAGTAAATCATTGAACATACATATTCATGTTTTGTAAGTTACAACATGGACTAATGTAGGACTATTGATACTCACAGATGAAAAAGGTTAGGCAAGTCGTGGAATGTGCCTGATTGAATTGATGTAATCTTATTGGAACACAAATAACTACAACATATACAATACGTACTAAATACTATGAAAATATGAGACCAAATAAGCATAAAGAAAGTACGAAGACAAATCTTGGAGAACCATCTCTTTAGTCAAATAGTTTCGTTCTCAAACCACCATGACTGTCATTTTTTCTAGATGTTGTTCAATGTATGAAGCAGAGCTAGCTGTATATAATGTATATGTGGAATATCTTAGTTCAAGTTCAGGGACAAATATGGGATTAAAAATTATCTAAGACATTATTTATTTAGTGAAACCGTATATACAGTTACAAACCAAATTCAGGGACCGTGCTAGCTACATTTAGTTTTGGTTGAGAGCCACCTGCATAAAATCTGCCTTTACATTATTTACCCCTTGTAATATATTTTTGCAAACACGTGTACCAATTATAACACATATTTTGTAAAGGAAAATTATAGGCATTTTCATGATGCTAGAGAAATATTTGTTAGAATAAGAGTGTGTTTGTATTTAATAAATAAAGCATGTATCTCCCTAAAACAGTATACCTGTAACCAAGTTGGCCTTTCTTGTTAATAAAACTCTCAAACATACAGTATTCTTGCGGTTTTTATATGTTTAATTTCGTAATTGATTGAATGTTTAAAAACATATATGAGAAACACATTATCTAGAAAAGTACTTGTGAAACACCCTTTATGTCCAGCATTTGCCAGCACCTGAGTTAATACCGTCTTTTCTGTGGTGTCCATACTCATCTTTCAGTTTTCCTTGTTTTTATTTTCATTTGCTTATCTTTTTTCTAAGTATTTCTGTTTATTATAAGTCACCCTCCATTGTACTCATATAGAGTCAAGTCCGTTAAACTATTGGCAGTGATTCAGGAAATAAAGCATCTACGTAAAAAGGAAATAATCATCGTCTTTTGAGACATGGATATTGCGTAACGGTCAACATGATTGAGATGCTTAATACTATGTAAAAACCAAAGGCCATCTAACACTGCTACAGTTCACAGTTCTCATAGACTTTATACATGATATTCAATAAGTTAATTACTTTAGTTTTTATTAAACTTTAACAATAATATTCATTGACAAAATGTGGTTATTCATTTGAACAAATCATACTCAATGATACTCACAGATAGTACAAACTTTGTAGATTGTTAAAAGCGTTGTCCTCTATCACTGATATGTTATTATACTCTAGATATCTATGAATAGTCAATACATGTATTTATTAAACTAGTGTAATGATATTAGTTGGTAGCATCACCTACTTGTATAAACAACACTCGGGAACCAGTGGTGTAGGATTCTGGAACTGACGTACCTGTACATCTATGTATATTTGTCAGTTAACAGACAGTCATCTACGAATGTGGAAGTCCCTACGACGACCCCGTCACTCACATTCAACAAGTTTTCACTCAAGCTTGGATATTGATATAACTTTCAGGTATATCCGTTACAAAGGTTACACTATCTTACACTTACATATGCCAAGTTTGAAATTTTAACGCTACGATGTATCAGTTCCACTTTTTCTTAGATTTGAAAAAAACAGTCTACCAAATGTTTAATTATGAAATGAATTTAGAGTTTGGCGTCGTAGCTTTAAAAAACGAAATAGCAATATTTCAAGCCAAGAAACCCCAAACAATACCATTGCCTTAACACCATGTTTAATGATATAGAGATTAGGTTGATGATGTTTTTGGTGCTTAACGCCACTTAGAACAGTATTTCTGTAATATCGTGGAGGTACGTTTTATTGGTGGGAAAAACCGAAGTCCCCAGAGAAAACCACCGACCATTCGTAAGTCACTGACAAAGTTTATCACAAACTGATGTATCGAGTACACCTCCCCATCAACGGGGTTAGAACTTACAACCTAAGTGGTGATAGTTTCTGTTGTGCAGTTAGTTGTAAGTCCAACATCCATGCGATCACGACCACGAAGGTCGTTGTACATTAAGAAATATTTATATTTCAAGAAAAGGGGAAACAATCCATGAACTACGTTGTTAGGTATATATTAAAACTGTTCTTTATATTCCTGGTGCCAATATTAGCATACCTGATAAATTAAAGCGACCTCCTTTAAAACCTTCTATACAACCATATGTAAAATTTCCATCAAGTAGTTCACATATGTTGCCAACACTTGTATCACAGCGGTGTTCACAGCTGACGCCATATGTTTCAGAGGTACGCACACACACGCAGTATGCACCATTAGTTGATAATGATATATATCCCAGGTTCCCAAACATAGTGTCTTCCTATTGGTAGTATATGGTAGTTATTAGTAATGGAACTTATTGGCAACTGTGTGTTCCTCTAAGTTGAATACTAATTAGACATTATAATGTTAGTATACCTGACAATTAACAACTAATTGTACTGTCTAATATTAGAATACCTGGAAATTGACAACTGTCTCCTTTAAAGCCATCAATACAACCATATGTACACTGTCCGTTCTGTGTGTCACACAGCTTGTTGACACATGTGTCACAGCTAAGTTCACAGTTGACACGATATGTTCCTGAAGTACATTCTGGGGAAAAAAATGTTGACATTTTGTGAATTACGAACACTGATATCAACAAACATATTGCATGCTATGCGAAATTTGAAATTTTAATGCTACGATGTACTAGTCCCTTTTTTTTAGATTTGATGAAAACAGTCTACCAAATGTTTAATTATGAAATGAAATTAGAGTTTGGCGTCGTAGCTTTAAACAACGAAATAGCAATATTTCAGGCCAAGAAACCCCAAACAATAACATTACCTTAACACCAGGTATTTTGCTATACATATTTAGTTGATGGTGTTTATGGTGCTTTACGCCACTTAGAACAATATTCAGTTATATTGTGGAGGCATGTTTTATTGGTGGGGAAAACCGGAGTACCCAGAGAAAACCACCGACCATTCGTAAGTCACTGACAAAGTTTATTACATAATGTTGTATTGAGTACACCTCCCCATGAAAGGAATTCGAACTTACAACCTAAGTGGTGATAGGTTATGTTGCGCAGTTAGTTATCAATCCAACTACTATACGCTCACGACCACGATGACCGTTGTGCATTAAGACATATTTATATTTCAAGAAAAGGGGAAATATTCCATGAACTACGTTGTTAGGTATATATTAAAACAGGTCTTTATTTTCCTGGTGCCAATATTAGCATACCTGATAAATTACAACGAACTCCTTTAAAACCTTTTATACAACCATATGTACATTTTCCATCACGTGGTTCACATATTTTGCCAACACATGTATCACAGCGGTTTCCACAGTTGACGCCATATGTTCCAGACGTACATTCTGAAAATAACATACACCATTTAACATGACACAGGTTTAGATACTGGTGATGACGTTAAGGTTTATGGTGTTTAACGCCACTTTCAACAATATTTCAGCTATATCGTGGCGGTCTGATGGCGACGTTGTATGTTTCGTCAGCCTGTATTCATACAATAACATCATATGTACCAGTAAAACATTCTGAATACAAATAAAATGTTGTAAAGTGAAAACTATTGCATCGTGTACGACATTTTAAGTTTTAGCATTACGATGTAGTCACTAAAATATATGTCTTGTTTTGCAATATGTCTTGCATACATGTTTAGTCATGCATCCATTTAAAAGCATTGCTATTGGCTTATGGTCACCAAAGTGTCCATAATGCCTTGTTTTCTGTTTAATTGATGTATTTTTTTTCACATCTAGCCTAGTGCACAAGGATCAGTTCTGGGGTATCCCTCATCATGTCCGCTCTTATTACACATATTAGAAAGCCAAATAATTTAAAAGTTTTTTAGGATCTTAAAGAACATAGGCCTTAATTTTAAAACAATAACCGAATAAGATTACAAATGTCTATGAGAGACTGAACTCAATTTTAATCATTTATAATCTTAAGAAATATAGTATAGCTAATCGTAGATTTTGAATATCAAAATAAGACCACGAGTGACCGAAGTACGCATAATGATTTAATGAGCGGGCCGTCCACGAGTTAATCGTTGATGCGTATTCGGTGACAAGTGATCTTATGTTGATATTCAAAATGTATGATTTAGTTATACTGTATATTATATAGACTTTCAAAATTTCGGATATAATATTGTTGTTATTTGTATATTTCATTCCACGCGTGTGAATCTATGAGGAATGGGGTTCAGCTAAAAGGGTCTGCCATCTTGAAAATGTGAAATTATACATGTCATATTTACAGCAATGCACACAAATAATTAAAATGCTTACCTTGAAAGCTAAAATAAGCTACATTTGATCAAAATTGAAGCGTACACGAAGCCAAATAACGTATATGTTTTACGTTTCAAACTGAAAGTCTTCACATGACGTGAATGACGTCATGTAGGTTATGTGCTAAAGTCGTCAATGACATTTCGCGAATTGTTTTTTCAGTTTACAATCGTATGTGTATTCACTGTAGCACAACAAGGGACATAGCCATCACACTTATAATTATGCAAAAGTAGTTGCGCCGGGAAAAAACTGATATTTTCACATGAGAAAATACCGGAATTTATATCACGGATAAATCCCCATAATTCAAACCTATCAATATAATAATTGTAGTATATTTAATAAAACATATCAGGAGTGGATCACTTATGTCTGTGTTGATGATAATTTCGAGAACTAATAGACCACTAAAATATCTTAAGCTACGTACGTATGGTTTAAGATTAACCAGGAGTAATGTTGTTTGTTTTGTTGTTGCACCATATATAACCGCATTCCTTGCTTTTTACGATATCTTATATAATTGTTATTAGCCTGTCGAAATCTGTGTGTTGTAGATTAAAATACGAAAATATCCATAAAGCGAGTCTAAATGTGCATTAAAATATGAAAGATTCGCCCCTTGTACTAATATTGTTATACCTGTTAGATTACAACGGTCTCCGTTATAACCACCAATGCATCCATATGTACACTTTCCGTCAAATCTGTCACATATTCTGTTGACACATGTATCACACCGAGCCTCACAATTAACACCATATGTTCCAGTACTACAGTCTGAAAATAGGTTTAAATTATGAAAGTTAACACTAGTATGCATACTGATAATCACACTGTGCCAAGGGCTCGGGTGGCTCCATCACTTAGGTAGAGTATAGATCATACCAGTATACATCCTCCTAATAATGCCTCCAACAATGAGCATAACGTATACCAGTATGCATCCTCCTGATAATGCCTTAATGATCATAATTCATACCAGTATACATTCTCCTGCTAATGTCTTCAACAATAAGCATAGCTCATACGAGTATACATCCTCCTAATAATGCCAGCACCAATGAGTATAACCCATACCAGTAAACATCCTTATAATACCTTCAACAATTAGTATAATTCATACCAGTATACATTATCCTGCTAATGCCTTCAACAATAAGCTTAACTCATACCAGTATACATCCTCCTGATAATGCCTTCACCTATGAGTATACCCATAACAGAATGCATCCTCCTGATAATCCCTTCAACAATGAGTGTAATTCATACCAGCATATATTATCCTGATAATCCCTTCAACAATGGGCATAACTCATACCAGTATATATCCTTCTGTTAATGCCTTCAGCAACGAGCATAACTCATACCAGTATACATCCTACTGATAATCCCTTCAACAATGATTATAACTCAACCAGTATACCTCCTCCTGATAATCCCTTCAAAAATGAGTGTAACTCATACCAGTATATATCATCCTGATAATCCCTTTAACAATGACTATAACTCATGCCAGTATACATCCTCCTGATAATGCCTTCAACAATGAGTATATATCATACCAGTATATATCCTCCTGTTAATGCCTTAAACAATGAGAATAACTCATACCAGTATATATCCTCCTGATAATGCCTTCAACAATGAGTATAACTCATGCCAATATAACTCCTCCTGATAATCCCTTCAAAAATGAGTGTAACTCATACTAGTATACATCCTCCTCATAATGCCTTCAACAATGAGCATAACTCATACCAGTATAGAACCTGCTGATAATCCCTTCAACAGTGAATATAACTCATACCAGTATACATGCTCCTGATAATGCCTTCAACATTGAATATAACTCATACCAGTATACCTCCTCCTGATAATGCCTTAAACAATGAGCATAACTCATACCTGTATACATCCTCCTGATAATGTCATCAACAATGAGCATAGCTCATACCAGTATACATCCTCCTGATAATGCCTTCAAAAATGAGTGAAACTCATACCATAATACATCCTCCTGATAATGCCTTCAACAATGAGCATAACTCATATCAGTATGCATCCTCCTGATAATGCCTTCAACAATGAGTATAACACATGGCAGTATACAACTTCCGGTTAATGCCTTGAACAATGAGCATAACTCATACCAGTATACATCCTCCTGTTAATGCCTTCAGCAATGAGTATAACTAATATCAGCATACATCCCCCTATTAATTCCTTCAGTAATGAGCATAACCCATACCAGTATGCTTCCTCCTGATAATGCCTTCAACAATGAGTATATCTCAGTTCAGTATACATCCTCATGATAATTCCCTCAGCAATGAGTATAACTCATACCAGTATGCATCCTACTGATACAGCTTTCAACAATGAGTATAACTCATACCAGTATACATCCTTCTGTAAATGCCCTCAACAATGAGCATAACTCATACCAGTATACATCCTCCTGATAATACCTTCAACAATGGGTATAACTCATACTAGTATACATCCTTCTTATAATACCTTCAACAATGGGTATAACTCATACCAGTATACATCCTCCTGATAATACCTTCAACAATGGGTATAACTCATACCAGTATACATCCTCCTGATAATACCTTCAACAATGGGTATAACTCATACCAGTATACATCCTCCGCATAATACCTTCAACAATGGGTATAACTCATACCAGTATGCATCCTCCTGATACAGCTTTCAACAATGAGTATAACTCATACCAGTATATATCCTTCTGTAAATGCCCTCAACAATGAGCATAACTCATACCAGTATACATCCTCCTGATAATACCTTCAACAATGAGCATAACTCATACCAGTATACATCCTCCTGATAATACCTTCAACAATGGGTATAACTCATACCAGTATACATCCTCATAATAATGCCTTCAACAATAACTATAACTCATACCAGTATGCATCCTCCTGATATTGCCTTCAACAATGGGTATTATTCATATTAGTATACATCCTCCTGTTAATGCCTTCAACAATGAACATAGCTCATTCCAGTATATATCCTCCTGTTAATGTCTTCAACAATGAGCATAACTCATACCAGTATACATCCTCCTGATAATACATTCAACAGTGAGCATAGCTCATACCATTATACATCCTCCTGATAATGCTTTCAACATGCAGAAGACTAACGATGTTATGTTCTTATTTAGCTCCATTTGTTTGTAGGAGGGCTCATGTGTTATTTACGTTAGTTGTCTTTGCTTGCGCATAGTGGTGTCCAACACATAATGTGTTGTGCTACTGTTTTCCTTTTCTTCGTATTGTGTACTTTATGTTGGCAGTTTCTCTGGATTGTCCATGTTTGATTGGCTTTTCGGTATTCTCTAATGTATATTGACAGACAGATATATTGCTTACATCCCCAAAGATATTTTTGAATTAACCGTCCAAATCTGAATTTATTACGGGTTTTATTTCTAAAGAACGTTATAGACATATTTAACATTTTAAATTGTGTAACATTAGGTTAAGTAATCAATTGGTTAAATAACATTTTTTATGCATACCTGTATTGCAGGTAACACCTGTATATCCACGTTGGCATCCGCCAGTAGAACATGTACCATTTATGGGGTCACATGATTTGCTGATACAATGGCAAGTTTGGGTGCATTTATCACCAAATTTTCCTGACACACACGCTGTAAGCAAAAATTGTAATTATTGTGCATTTTGATTTTGCTTGATAATTTTAATAAACAATTAGCAGTCTTGTAAATAGACGTTAGAGAAAACCGAAGAGGAAATCACGAATTGATCTAGCAAAACAGATTGGTACACAAGACACAGGACGAAGACAAGCACATACAAAGCACAGAAAACATAAGGAAAACGGAACCTACCAACATCCGGGGGTGAACACAGGTGTTCTCGAAGTATTATCATTTTTTGTTGATTATAAGAAACGCGTGATGTTATTCAAGATGTGTTGGTCACCCATATACGCAAGCATACACAATGCATAAGACATCAGAACCCTCACTACTAACAGCCAGGGGTAATGAAGAACCAAGCATAGTCCTTATGAGGACATGGCAGCGAGCAGCACAACACTGAGGAAGTACACACATATGACAGAATACATTATTTTACACTTATAAATGATATTTAAATGATAATAGCAATTAAAAAAATTGAATTTTGAAGGAATTATAATTTATAACAGCACTGTTTTAGTTTCACCATAAATAAAAAAAAAACATACATTACGATTGTTACACTTATTTCATCATAGGGATGGGGAGATTCGCCAAAAAAAGCTTTTATTCCTAGGAGGGGGGGGGCCTTTATCTTGGGAACAGCAAAATAAATTACACGTGTTTTGCCTTGTATACGTTATACAGTAGCAATATGTTGTTTTTTCACCTAATCGGTCTATATACAAACTTGAAATTTACTCCATCAAAATTGGTGTTTTATTGTTAACATTTTACAGTGAAAATTTGCCACTAAAACAATCTACAATATGCATTGCATTGAAAACCCATGTCTCAGGGCAGCAAAAAAAAAACAACAAATTAATATTAATAGTATTATTTGTCCACACCGTGTCCATTTTAGAGCACGTTATGTGACATTGTGTACATGTGTCTATTACTTTCTGCAAAACAAGTCATGCAAATACCTAAATCACACTTCTCTTGACCAGGTTGCCATCCAGGTTTACATCCAGAAGTATCTGTGCAGAAACCAAATTCCTTATCACAGGCATCTGATAAACACCCATCACACGATTCACTACAGTTGTAACCATAGTAACCTAGACTACATTCTATGAAAAAAAGACAATAACTAAGATTATATTATATGATTAAAACTATGACATATAGTTCATTATATAATGTAACCATAGTAACAATGACAACATTCAATCATGCAATAATAGTAATCGTAACTTCATTTTGTGATGTAAGCATAATAACAAAACTACATTATAACCATGGTAAGATAATATAATCAACAATGCATGTGTATGTATAATGACAAGATTTAATTAAAATGTGCTAAAATTATATAAAATATACTTTGCATATTTGCAAGCAGTTACATAATTGTTTGAACAAAGAAACAGGAAACATATATATATATTGAAATTTGTTTGAAAATGTAAATTTCTCCTTATCTTTGCATGTTATCTAGAGGATCAATCATCTAATATTTAACATTGAAATTATTGTTAGTTATAAAACTGATGTTTACTAATATAACATATAAAACATACGCTACGTATTCATATTTAATTATCAAAATACAGTTTGAACAGCAATATTTAGCATTTCTACTAATATCAATATATGATGTTATGTCAAACACACATAGCTGTGTAAAACATGTAGACCATACATGGCAATGCATAAAACAACAACAATCTAAATAAATATAATCGGTGATCATAAAAAAGTTTGTAATAAGTTAATTAAAATATGCAGCAATAGCAAACAGTCATGTAATACGCCTGTATATATCGTAGACCTGTTTATACCGAACAACAATTTAGGTCAGATGGACGTTCGGATTAGACAGGGTTTCATATAAAAACGTGGAATGCAAAATCAAAATGATACAAAATATATGGAAAATACATACATACACAATAATGCTAGCATCTATCAATTAAATTAAATATAAAGTTGCGTGTGAATATGTTATCTTGTAGTTTACTAAAAAAATTAATTTGAAGCACCGTTGTATGTGGTTTAAAATGTGATTGTGTTATCTTGTAGATTATATTTTTGTTTGTATCAAAGTTGTGTGTATGTGATGCATAATGTGAAAGGGTAATCCTTAGCGTGGTATGGCGACTCGTGGACACCGTACAATAGATGTATCAATGTATATATGACAATATACATAATGAAATGGTAGTATATCAGTGAACATAAAAGTGGCGTCATGAATAGGGATACACATTTTCATAGAAAAACAAGATGATATTTTTAATGTATTTTCGATACATTTGATAACACTTTCAAAATATAAGTCCATAAATACTCACTAAAGCAATCAGTAAAATTCTTAAGTTGTAAGTTATACAGGTATTCTCCATCATAGTCATAGCAAGTTACAGATGATGTATACCGCCGGTTTCTTTTAATCCATCTCCAGAAGGGAATGTTATAGCAACCACCGCAATACATGTCAAGCTTACTAGAAATAAAAGTATCTCTGTTTATGATTAATTGATAATCTGTGAAATAAGCGATGCCTGTGTGACAGCTATGTAGTAAATATTACATTAAAGTAAAAATGGCGAGTTGAAAGGGGATAACAATTACGCATGTGAAGCAATAATAATTGTATTCGACAGCTTTACGGTAGTCACAATGGTTTGGTTTACCGATATGGAATATATGTGTCGCAAATGACCACGAATATGTTCCACCTGTCGTAAACACTTCCCGGTCCTTTCCTCATTCATGATTTATCACCGGATTTGTAATCAGATTAACATGTCACTAGTGAAGCAGGAGCTGCTTACCCTTCCGGAGCACCTGAGTTCACCGGTTATTAGTGGAGTTTGTGTATCTCGATCGTTAGTTTTATGCGTGCTGTTTTGTAAATCGGTGTTTGTCTTTTTTTGTTTGTCCATTGTGTACTCTGTCGTTCGATTTACGGATTCTGATTACCCTTTGGCATCTTAAAACTCTTCTTATATCGGAGAGACCACATAACCGGCGGTGTCATCATGAAGGTAAGCACATAGTATTCGATACATATTACTACAATACTACGTACAACACAAATTACAGTGTTGTCAGCTTTTGTAGATTATCGAACGAATGTCCACTAACAAGTGATATAGGGTTGTTGTTCATGGTTCTGAAATATAGCTTCACATTATATAGCAGTATTATAATCGACATTCCCGCATTGTCATAACTTTAGCATATATAACGGTTTTCTGCTATAAGACGCGCGTTGATACATACATTCCCAGCCTAGTCACAATATCAGTGTATGTGATATCGTTTTATAAGCCAGACTTACTGTAACATATACGACGATTTTACTTCGAAATATCAGGATATTTGATTTATCTGGGACACTGTAACACATGTACATTTCGAGCTATCTTAGGTATCAGTAACGATTTGTCCTAGAACACAGGGTGCATGAAATTGTGATTGGTTGATTGATTACTGTTTCACATCAACATTAGCAGTATTTCAGCCTTAACGTAGCGTGAACAAATATTAAAAAAAATCACAACTGCAAGACTCTTAGATATAAAACATACTAGTGTATGAAACAATTGGTTATATGTACAAATAAAGGGGGGAAAAGACAAAGGTTAAACACATTTTATTTAGAACTTATGTTATCTATGTTGTGCATCAATTAAAGCAGTTCCTGAAATAGTCCGCTATATTGATTAATTTTCCTCTATCTGTTCCAAATGTTTAGAAATGGAATACCTTTTCAATTATCACGTGGTTAGTTATATTTCACAAACCTATACACCTAGCTTGCAGTCTATATTCAGATTTGATTAAGGTCATCGTATTTTGAGAATTAAGTTAGTAAGTACAGATTAATATCATCCAATCTTTCAGAAGATATCAACACCCTGTAATATTCTGTAAGCCATGGATTATTTAGTGAACAGAAACCGTATATACAGTGGAGAAGCAAATTCAAGGACCAGACTAGCTATGTTTCGTTTTGGTTGAGAGCCACCTGCATAAAATCTACTTTGACAGTATTTGTTCCTAGTAATATATTTTATCAAACGCGTGCATCAATTATAACTCATATTTGGTTAATCAAAATCATAGGCATCTTGTTGATGCAAGAGAACAATTTCTTAGAATCAGAGTGTGTTTTTATTTAATAAATAAAGCATGTCTCTCCCTAAAACAATATATTTGCATCCAAGTTCGCCTCTTTTTTTTAATAAAACTCTCAAGCATACATTATTCTTGTGTTTTTTATTTTGTTAATTTCGTAATTGATTGAATGTTTAAAAACAAATATGAGACACAAATTATCTAGAAGAGTACTTGTGAAGCACCCGTTATGTCCAACTTTCAATACGAATATGTCTTAAGCGATAAATATTTGATAATATAGAATTATTTGTGATCTGCTTGCGTGTTTGACAAATATTGTGAATAATTGGTTCATTGATATATTATATTTAGCTTGCATTATGACAGAACTGTGACAATTATTTAGTTGCTCTGAATATCAAGCCAGAGTTAGTACACTTAATACAGACAGTTCACTAATGTTTAAAATAATTTCTCTGCTTTTGAATTGGAATTAAAAAATAAACACTTTACTAAGAATAAAAAAGTCTTCTACTCATTTGAACCCTTTTATATTGTCATGCACCATTTACTGAAAGGGCTGATTTAGGTGACAATTTATGGTGATCGTTGTTTGTCATTTTGTAATTATTTGACTGTCTTTTTCGATTGATGGATTCTGACCACCTCTTTCGTATCTCCAAACTCTTCCTACATATCAAACGTAAGGATCTCCTCGCTCAGGCATAGGTTACCTTAGCCAGGCTTGATTACCCTGACTTGACATAGGTGACCTTAGCCAGGTTTGACTACCCTAAATTCATAGGTGACCTTAACCAGGTTCGACTACCCTGACTTGACATAGGTGACCTTATCCAGGTTTGACTACCCTGGCTTGACATAGGTGACCTTAGCCAGGTTTGACTACCCTGACTTGACATAGGTGACCTTAGCCAGGTTTGACTTCCCTGACTTGGCATTTGATTTTCTTGATCCAGAAGATTTTAATTCTTTGGTTTACAATCTTTTGACTTTGAGTGTACCCACTGAAGGTTATTGCAGAAACGCTTATGTGTTGTGTCTTTTTCTGTGATTCTTCGTTTTGTTGATATTGAAAACATTGTTTGCCACAGTTCAAATTTCTATTCCGTTTCACCTCTCACCTAAACTGCAGAATATATATAAAACAAAACATTGAACATACATATTCATGTTTTGTAAGTTACAACATGGAATAAAGTAGGGATCTTGATGCTTACAGATAATGAAGGTTAGGCAAGTCGTTGCATGTGACTGATTGGATTGATGTAATCTTATTAGAATACAAATAACTTCAACATATAAAATACGTACTAAATACTATGAAAATATGAGACAAAATAAGTATCAGGAAAGTCCGAAGACAAATTTTGGGGAAGTAGCTGATGTTTTATTCAAATAGTTTCGTTCTCAAACGACCCTCACTGTCATTTTTTTCTGGATGCAGGTCAAGGTATGAAGCAGAGCTAGCTGTGTTTGTGGAATCTCTTAGTTCAAGCTCAGGGACAAATATGAGATTAAAACAATCTCTAAGCCATGAATTATTTATTGAAACCGTATATACAGTTGAAAACCACATTCACGGACGGGCTAGCTATGCTTAGTTTTGGTTGACAGCCACCTGCTTCAAATATGTTTTAACAGTATTTACCCCTAGTAATTTATTTTAGCAAAGACGTGCACCAATTATAACACAGATTTTGTTAATCAAAATTTTAGGTATTTTCATGATGCTAGAGAAAGATTTGTTAGAATAAGAATGTGTTTTATTTTTAATAAATAAAGCATGTATCTCCCTAAAACAATATAGCTGTACCCATGTTGGCCTTTCTTTTTAATAAAACACTCAAGCATACAGTATTCTTGCGTTTTTTATATATTTAATTTCGTAATTGATTGAATGTTTAAAAACAAATATGAGACACACATTATCTAGAAGAGTACTTGTGAAGCACCCGTTATGTCCAACATTCGCCAGCACCTGAGTTAATTCCGTTTGTTCTATGGTGTCCATACTCATCTTTTAATTTTCCGTGTTTTTATTTTCATTTGTTTGTCTTTGTACTAAGTATTTCTGTTTCTTATTAGACACCCTCCATTGTACTCATATATAGTCAAGTCCAGCAAACTATCGGCAGTGATTCAGGAAATAAAGCATCTACGTAAAAAGGAAATAATCATTGTCTTTTGAGACATGGGTATTTCGTAACGGTTAACATGATTGTGATGTTTAATACTATGTAAAAACCAAAGGCCATCTAACACTGCTACAGTCCACTGTTCTTATATACTTTTTAAATGATATTCAATAAGTTAATCACTTTAGTTTTTATAACACTTTAACAATAATATGCATTTACATAATGCGGTAATACATTTGTGCAAGTCATACTCAATGATACTCACAAATCGTACAAATTTGGTAGATTGTTAAAAGCGTTGTCCTCTATCACTGATATGTTATTATACTCTAGCTTTCTATAAATAGTCAATAAATGTATTTATTAAACTAGTGTACTAATATTAGTGAGTATCATAACCTACTTTTATAAACAACACTCGGGAACCAGTGGTTTAGGATTCCAGAACTTACGTACCTGTACATCTATATATATTTGTCAGTTAACAGACAGTCATCAAGGAATGTGGAAGTCCCTACGACGACCCCGTCCTCACATTCAACAATTGATAACTCAAGGTTGGATATCAATATAACTTTCAAGTATATCCGTTAAAAAGGTTATATTATGCTACACTCTTGGCCTACTAATATGTCTTATGCGGTAAACATTTGATAATATTGAATTATTTGTGATCTGCTTGCGGCTCTGAGAAATACGTGAATAATTAGTTCATTGATATATTATATTTAGTTTGAATTATGACAGAACTGTGACAATTGTTTAGTTTCTTTGAATATCAAGCCAGATCTAATACACTTAATACAGACAGTTCAGAATGTTTAAAATAATGTATCTGCTTTTGAATTGGAATTAAAACATATATAAAAACTTAACAAAAAATAAAAAAAAGTGTTCTACTCATTTGAACCCTTTCATATTGTCAATTACTAAAAGTGCTGATTTAGGTGAAGATTTATGTTGCTCGTTGTTTGTCATGTTGTAATTAGTTTTCTGTCCATTTTCGATTGATGAATTCTGACCACCTCTTTGGTATCTTCAAACTCTTCCTACATATCAAATGTAAGGATCTCTTCGCTCATGGGTAGGTGATCTTAGCCAGGTTTGACTTACCTGACTTGACATAGGTGACCTTAGCCAGGTTTGACTATCCTGACTTGACATAGGTGACCTTAGCCAGGTTTGACTGCCTTGACTTGACATAGGTGACCTTAGCCAGGTTTGACTGTCCTGACTTGACATAGGTGATCGCAGACAGGGTTTACTACCCTGACTTGAGATAGGTGACCTTAGCCAGGTTTGACTACCCTGACTTAACATGACAAATCTTGGAGGACCATCTCTTTAGTCAAATAGTTTCGTTCTCAAACCACCATGACTGTCATTTTTTCTAGATGTTGTTCAATGTGTGAAGCAGAGCTAGCTGTATATAATGTATATGCGGAATCTCTTAGTTCAAGTTCAGGGACAAATATGGGATTACAATATTATCTAAGCTATGAATTATTTAGTGAAACCGTATATACAGTTGCAAACCAAATTCAGGGACCGTGCTAGCTACATTTAGTTTTGGTTGAGAGCCACCTGCATAAAATCTGCCTTAACATTATTTACCCCTAGTAATATATTTTAGCAAACACGTGCACCGAATATAAGAAATATTTTGTTAATCAAAATCATAGTCATCTTGATGATGCGAGAGAAACATTTGTTAAAATCAGAGTGTGTTTTTATTTAATAAATAAAGCATGTCTCTCCCTAAAACAATATATTTGCATCATTGTTGGCCTTTCTTTTTAATAAAACTCTCAAACATACAGTATTCTTGCGTTTTTTATTTGTTAATTTCGTAATTGATTGAATGTTTCAAAACAAATATGAGACACAACAAAAATTATCTAGAAAAGTACTTGTGAAGCACCCGTTATGTCTAACATTTGCCAGCACCTGAGTTAATCCCGTTTTTTTTCTCTGGTGCCCATGCTCATCTTTCAGTTTTCCGTTTTTTTTATTTTCATTTGCTTCTCATTTTACTAAGTATTTATGTTTCGTATTAGTCACCCTCCATTGTACTCATATAAAGTCAAGTCCGATAAACTATTGGCAGTGATTCAGGAAATAAAGCATCTACGTAAAAAGGAAATAATCATTGTCTTTTGAAACATGGATATTGCGTAACGGTCAACATGCTTGTGATATTTCATACTATATAAAAACCAAAGGACATCTAACACTGCTACAGTTCACAGTTCTTATAGACTTTTTACATGATATTCAATAAGTTACTTATTTTAGTTTTTATTAAACTTTAACAATGATATGCATTTACATAATGTGGTTATTCATTTGTACAAATCATACTCAATGATACTCACATATGGTACAAATTTGGTAGATTGTTAAAAGCGTTGTCCTCTATCACTGATATGTTATTATAGTCTAGCTTTCTATAAATAGTCAATAAATGTGTTTATTAAACTAGTGTAATTATATTAGTGGGAAACATAACCTACTCTTATATGCAACACTCAGGAACCAGTCGTTTAGGATTCCGAAACTGTCGTACCTGTACATCTATATATATTTGTCAGTTAACAGATTGTCATCAACGAATGTGGAAGTTCCTACGACGACTCCGTCCTGACTTTCAACAATTGCTTACTCAAGCATGGATATTGATATAACTTACAGGTATATCCGTTATAAAGGTTATATTATGTTAAACTATTGGTCTACTAATATGTCTTAGGCATTACATATTTGATAATATTGAATTATTTGTGATCTGCTTGGGTCTTTGACAAATACTGTGAATAATTGATTCATTGATATATTATATTTAGTTTGAATTATGACAGAACTGTAACAATTATTTAGTTGTTTTGAATATCAAGCCAGATCTAATACACTTAATACAGATAGTTAAGAATGATTAAAATAATTTCTCTGCATTTGAATTGGAATTAAAACATAAAAACTTAGCTAAAAATAAAAAAGGGTTCTACTCATTTGAACCCTTTCCTATTGTCATACACCAATTACTGAAAGGGCTGATTTAGGTGACGATATATGTTGATCGTTGTTTGTCATTTTGTAATTCGCTGTCTACCCTTTTCGCTTTTTGGATTCTGACCACCTCCTTGGTATCTTCAAACTCTTCCTACATATAAATCATAAGGATCTCCTCGCTCAGGCATATGTGACCTTAGCCAGGTTTGACTACCCTGACTTGACATAGGTGACCTTCGCCAGGTTTGACTACCCTGACCTGACATAGGTGACCTTATCCAGGTTTTACTACCCTGACCTGGCATAACTGACCTTAGCCAGGATTGATTTACCTGACTTGACATTTTGATTTTCAGGATCCCAAGCATTTTAATTCTTTGGTTTACAATCTTTTGACTATGAGTGTACCTACTGAAGGTTATTGCAGACATGCTTATATGTTGTGTCTTTTTCTGTGATTGTTCGCTTTATTGATATCGAAGAAATTGTTAGCCACAGTTCAAAATTTATATTCATTATCACCTCTCACCTAAAATCGCTGAATATATATCAAGTAAATCATTGAACATACATATTCATGTTTTGTAAGTTACAACATGGACTAATGTAGGACTATTGATACTCACAGATGAAAAAGGTTAGGCAAGTCGTGGAATGTGCCTGATTGAATTGATGTAATCTTATTGGAACACAAATAACTACAACATATACAATACGTACTAAATACTATGAAAATATGAGACCAAATAAGCATAAAGAAAGTACGAAGACAAATCTTGGAGAACCATCTCTTTAGTCAAATAGTTTCGTTCTCAAACCACCATGACTGTCATTTTTTCTAGATGTTGTTCAATGTATGAAGCAGAGCTAGCTGTATATAATGTATATGTGGAATATCTTAGTTCAAGTTCAGGGACAAATATGGGATTAAAAATTATCTAAGACATTATTTATTTAGTGAAACCGTATATACAGTTACAAACCAAATTCAGGGACCGTGCTAGCTACATTTAGTTTTGGTTGAGAGCCACCTGCATAAAATCTGCCTTTACATTATTTACCCCTTGTAATATATTTTTGCAAACACGTGTACCAATTATAACACATATTTTGTAAAGGAAAATTATAGGCATTTTCATGATGCTAGAGAAATATTTGTTAGAATAAGAGTGTGTTTGTATTTAATAAATAAAGCATGTATCTCCCTAAAACAGTATACCTGTAACCAAGTTGGCCTTTCTTGTTAATAAAACTCTCAAACATACAGTATTCTTGCGGTTTTTATATGTTTAATTTCGTAATTGATTGAATGTTTAAAAACATATATGAGAAACACATTATCTAGAAAAGTACTTGTGAAACACCCTTTATGTCCAGCATTTGCCAGCACCTGAGTTAATACCGTCTTTTCTGTGGTGTCCATACTCATCTTTCAGTTTTCCTTGTTTTTATTTTCATTTGCTTATCTTTTTTCTAAGTATTTCTGTTTATTATAAGTCACCCTCCATTGTACTCATATAGAGTCAAGTCCGTTAAACTATTGGCAGTGATTCAGGAAATAAAGCATCTACGTAAAAAGGAAATAATCATCGTCTTTTGAGACATGGATATTGCGTAACGGTCAACATGATTGAGATGCTTAATACTATGTAAAAACCAAAGGCCATCTAACACTGCTACAGTTCACAGTTCTCATAGACTTTATACATGATATTCAATAAGTTAATTACTTTAGTTTTTATTAAACTTTAACAATAATATTCATTGACAAAATGTGGTTATTCATTTGAACAAATCATACTCAATGATACTCACAGATAGTACAAACTTTGTAGATTGTTAAAAGCGTTGTCCTCTATCACTGATATGTTATTATACTCTAGATATCTATGAATAGTCAATACATGTATTTATTAAACTAGTGTAATGATATTAGTTGGTAGCATCACCTACTTGTATAAACAACACTCGGGAACCAGTGGTTTAGGATTCTGGAACTGACGTACCTGTACATCTATGTATATTTGTCAGTTAACAGACAGTCATCTACGAATGTGGAAGTCCCTACGACGACCCCGTCACTCACATTCAACAAGTTTTCACTCAAGCTTGGATATTGATATAACTTTCAGGTATATCCGTTACAAAGGTTACACTATCTTACACTTACATATGCCAAGTTTGAAATTTTAACGCTACGATGTATCAGTTCCACTTTTTCTTAGATTTGAAAAAAACAGTCTACCAAATGTTTAATTATGAAATGAATTTAGAGTTTGGCGTCGTAGCTTTAAAAAACGAAATAGCAATATTTCAAGCCAAGAAACCCCAAACAATACCATTGCCTTAACACCATGTTTAATGATATAGAGATTAGGTTGATGATGTTTTTGGTGCTTAACGCCACTTAGAACAGTATTTCTGTAATATCGTGGAGGTACGTTTTATTGGTGGGAAAAACCGAAGTCCACAGAGAAAACCACCGACCATTCGTAAGTCACTGACAAAGTTTATCACAAACTGATGTATCGAGTACACCTCCCCATCAACGGGGTTAGAACTTACAACCTAAGTGGTGATAGTTTCTGTTGTGCAGTTAGTTGTAAGTCCAACATCCATGCGATCACGACCACGAAGGTCGTTGTACATTAAGAAATATTTATATTTCAAGAAAAGGGGAAACAATCCATGAACTACGTTGTTAGGTATATATTAAAACTGTTCTTTATATTCCTGGTGCCAATATTAGCATACCTGATAAATTAAAGCGACCTCCTTTAAAACCTTCTATACAACCATATGTAAAATTTCCATCAAGTAGTTCACATATGTTGCCAACACTTGTATCACAGCGGTGTTCACAGCTGACGCCATATGTTTCAGAGGTACGCACACACACGCAGTATGCACCATTAGTTGATAATGATATATATCCCAGGTTCCCAAACATAGTGTCTTCCTATTGGTAGTATATGGTAGTTATTAGTAATGGAACTTATTGGCAACTGTGTGTTCCTCTAAGTTGAATACTAATTAGACATTATAATGTTAGTATACCTGACAATTAACAACTAATTGTACTGTCTAATATTAGAATACCTGGAAATTGACAACTGTCTCCTTTAAAGCCATCAATACAACCATATGTACACTGTCCGTTCTGTGCGTCACACAGCTTGTTGACACATGTGTCACAGCTAAGTTCACAGTTGACACGATATGTTCCTGAAGTACATTCTGGGGAAAAAAATGTTGACATTTTGTGAATTACGAACACTGATATCAACAAACATATTGCATGCTATGCGAAATTTGAAATTTTAATGCTACGATGTACTAGTCCCTTTTTTTTAGATTTGATGAAAACAGTCTACCAAATGTTTAATTATGAAATGAAATTAGAGTTTGGCGTCGTAGCTTTAAACAACGAAATAGCAATATTTCAGGCCAAGAAACCCCAAACAATAACATTACCTGAATTCGAACTTACAACCTAAGTGGTGATAGGTTATGTTGCGCAGTTAGTTATCAATCCAACTACTATACGCTCACGACCACGATGACCGTTGTGCATTAAGACATATTTATATTTCAAGAAAAGGGGAAATATTCCATGAACTACGTTGTTAGGTATATATTAAAACAGGTCTTTATTTTCCTGGTGCCAATATTAGCATACCTGATAAATTACAACGAACTCCTTTAAAACCTTTTATACAACCATATGTACATTTTCCATCACGTGGTTCACATATTTTGCCAACACATGTATCACAGCGGTTTCCACAGTTGACGCCATATGTTCCAGACGTACATTCTGAAAATAACATACACCATTTAACATGACACAGGTTTAGATACTGGTGATGACGTTAAGGTTTATGGTGTTTAACGCCACTTTCAACAATATTTCAGCTATATCGTGGCGGTCTGATGGCGACGTTGTATGTTTCGTCAGCCTGTATTCATACAATAACATCATATGTACCAGTAAAACATTCTGAATACAAATAAAATGTTGTAAAGTGAAAACTATTGCATCGTGTACGACATTTTAAGTTTTAGCATTACGATGTAGTCACTAAAATATATGTCTTGTTTTGCAATATGTCTTGCATACATGTTTAGTCATGCATCCATTTAAAAGCATTGCTATTGGCTTATGGTCACCAAAGTGTCCATAATGCCTTGTTTTCTGTTTAATTGATGTATTTTTTTTCACATCTAGCCTAGTGCACAAGGATCAGTTCTGGGGTATCCCTCATCATGTCCGCTCTTATTACACATATTAGAAAGCCAAATAATTTAAAAGTTTTTTAGGATCTTAAAGAACATAGGCCTTAATTTTAAAACAATAACCGAATAAGATTACAAATGTCTATGAGAGACTGAACTCAATTTTAATCATTTATAATCTTAAGAAATATAGTATAGCTAATCGTAGATTTTGAATATCAAAATAAGACCACGAGTGACCGAAGTACGCATAATGGTTTAATGAGCGGGCCGTCCACGAGTTAATCGTTGATGCGTATTCGGTGACAAGTGATCTTATGTTGATATTCAAAATGTATGATTTAGTTATACTGTATATTATATAGACTTTCAAAATTTCGGATATAATATTGTTGTTATTTGTATATTTCATTCCACGCGTGTGAATCTATGAGGAATGGGGTTCAGCTAAAAGGGTCTGCCATCTTGAAAATGTGAAATTATACATGTCATATTTACAGCAATGCACACAAATAATTAAAATGCTTACCTTGAAAGCTAAAATAAGCTACATTTGATCAAAATTGAAGCGTACACGAAGCCAAATAACGTATATGTTTTATATTTCAAACTGAAAGTCTTCACATGACGTGAATGACGTCATGTAGGTTATGTGCTAAAGTCGTCAATGACATTTCGCGAATTGTTTTTTCAGTTTACAATCGTATGTGTATTCACTGTAGCACAACAAGGGACATAGCCATCACACTTATAATTATGCAAAAGTAGTTGCGCCGGGAAAAAACTGATATTTTCACATGAGAAAATACCGGAATTTATATCACGGATAAATCCCCATAATTCAAACCTATCAATATAATAATTGTAGTATATTTAATAAAACATATCAGGAGTGGATCACTTATGTCTGTGTTGATGATAATTTCGAGAACTAATAGACCACTAAAATATCTTAAGCTACGTACGTATGGTTTAAGATTAACCAGGAGTAATGTTGTTTGTTTTGTTGTTGCACCATATATAACCGCATTCCTTGCTTTTTACGATATCTTATATAATTGTTATTAGCCTGTCGAAATCTGTGTGTTGTAGATTAAAATACGAAAATATCCATAAAGCGAGTCTAAATGTGCATTAAAATATGAAAGATTCGCCCCTTGTACTAATATTGTTATACCTGTTAGATTACAACGGTCTCCGTTATAACCACCAATGCATCCATATGTACACTTTCCGTCAAATCTGTCACATATTCTGTTGACACATGTATCACACCGAGCCTCACAATTAACACCATATGTTCCAGTACTACAGTCTGAAAATAGGTTTAAATTATGAAAGTTAACACTAGTATGCATACTGATAATCACACTGTGCCAAGGGCTCGGGTGGCTCCATCACTTAGGTAGAGTATAGATCATACCAGTATACATCCTCCTAATAATGCCTCCAACAATGAGCATAACGTATACCAGTATGCATCCTCCTGATAATGCCTTAATGATCATAATTCATACCAGTATACATTCTCCTGCTAATGTCTTCAACAATAAGCATAGCTCATACGAGTATACATCCTCCTAATAATGCCAGCACCAATGAGTATAACCCATACCAGTAAACATCCTTATAATACCTTCAACAATTAGTATAATTCATACCAGTATACATTATCCTGCTAATGCCTTCAACAATAAGCTTAACTCATACCAGTATACATCCTCCTGATAATGCCTTCACCTATGAGTATACCCATAACAGAATGCATCCTCCTGATAATCCCTTCAACAATGAGTGTAATTCATACCAGCATATATTATCCTGATAATCCCTTCAACAATGGGCATAACTCATACCAGTATATATCCTTCTGTTAATGCCTTCAGCAACGAGCATAACTCATACCAGTATACATCCTACTGATAATCCCTTCAACAATGATTATAACTCAACCAGTATACCTCCTCCTGATAATCCCTTCAAAAATGAGTGTAACTCATACCAGTATATATCATCCTGATAATCCCTTTAACAATGACTATAACTCATGCCAGTATACATCCTCCTGATAATGCCTTCAACAATGAGTATATATCATACCAGTATATATCCTCCTGTTAATGCCTTAAACAATGAGAATAACTCATACCAGTATATATCCTCCTGATAATGCCTTCAACAATGAGTATAACTCATGCCAATATAACTCCTCCTGATAATCCCTTCAAAAATGAGTGTAACTCATACTAGTATACATCCTCCTCATAATGCCTTCAACAATGAGCATAACTCATACCAGTATAGAACCTGCTGATAATCCCTTCAACAGTGAATATAACTCATACCAGTATACATGCTCCTGATAATGCCTTCAACATTGAATATAACTCATACCAGTATACCTCCTCCTGATAATGCCTTAAACAATGAGCATAACTCATACCTGTATACATCCTCCTGATAATGTCATCAACAATGAGCATAGCTCATACCAGTATACATCCTCCTGATAATGCCTTCAAAAATGAGTGAAACTCATACCATAATACATCCTCCTGATAATGCCTTCAACAATGAGCATAACTCATATCAGTATGCATCCTCCTGATAATGCCTTCAACAATGAGTATAACACATGGCAGTATACAACTTCCGGTTAATGCCTTGAACAATGAGCATAACTCATACCAGTATACATCCTCCTGTTAATGCCTTCAGCAATGAGTATAACTAATATCAGCATACATCCCCCTATTAATTCCTTCAGTAATGAGCATAACCCATACCAGTATGCTTCCTCCTGATAATGCCTTCAACAATGAGTATATCTCAGTTCAGTATACATCCTCATGATAATTCCCTCAGCAATGAGTATAACTCATACCAGTATGCATCCTACTGATACAGCTTTCAACAATGAGTATAACTCATACCAGTATACATCCTTCTGTAAATGCCCTCAACAATGAGCATAACTCATACCAGTATACATCCTCCTGATAATACCTTCAACAATGGGTATAACTCATACTAGTATACATCCTTCTTATAATACCTTCAACAATGGGTATAACTCATACCAGTATACATCCTCCTGATAATACCTTCAACAATGGGTATAACTCATACCAGTATACATCCTCCTGATAATACCTTCAACAATGGGTATAACTCATACCAGTATACATCCTCCGCATAATACCTTCAACAATGGGTATAACTCATACCAGTATGCATCCTCCTGATACAGCTTTCAACAATGAGTATAACTCATACCAGTATATATCCTTCTGTAAATGCCCTCAACAATGAGCATAACTCATACCAGTATACATCCTCCTGATAATACCTTCAACAATGAGCATAACTCATACCAGTATACATCCTCCTGATAATACCTTCAACAATGGGTATAACTCATACCAGTATACATCCTCATAATAATGCCTTCAACAATAACTATAACTCATACCAGTATGCATCCTCCTGATATTGCCTTCAACAATGGGTATTATTCATATTAGTATACATCCTCCTGTTAATGCCTTCAACAATGAACATAGCTCATTCCAGTATATATCCTCCTGTTAATGTCTTCAACAATGAGCATAACTCATACCAGTATACATCCTCCTGATAATACATTCAACAGTGAGCATAGCTCATACCATTATACATCCTCCTGATAATGCTTTCAACATGCAGAAGACTAACGATGTTATGTTCTTATTTAGCTCCATTTGTTTGTAGGAGGGCTCATGTGTTATTTACGTTAGTTGTCTTTGCTTGCGCATAGTGGTGTCCAACACATAATGTGTTGTGCTACTGTTTTCCTTTTCTTCGTATTGTGTACTTTATGTTGGCAGTTTCTCTGGATTGTCCATGTTTGATTGGCTTTTCGGTATTCTCTAATGTATATTGACAGACAGATATATTGCTTACATCCCCAAAGATATTTTTGAATTAACCGTCCAAATCTGAATTTATTACGGGTTTTATTTCTAAAGAACGTTATAGACATATTTAACATTTTAAATTGTGTAACATTAGGTTAAGTAATCAATTGGTTAAATAACATTTTTTATGCATACCTGTATTGCAGGTAACACCTGTATATCCACGTTGGCATCCGCCAGTAGAACATGTACCATTTATGGGGTCACATGATTTGCTGATACAATGGCAAGTTTGGGTGCATTTATCACCAAATTTTCCTGACACACACGCTGTAAGCAAAAATTGTAATTATTGTGCATTTTGATTTTGCTTGATAATTTTAATAAACAATTAGCAGTCTTGTAAATAGACGTTAGAGAAAACCGAAGAGGAAATCACGAATTGATCTAGCAAAACAGATTGGTACACAAGACACAGGACGAAGACAAGCACATACAAAGCACAGAAAACATAAGGAAAACGGAACCTACCAACATCCGGGGGTGAACACAGGTGTTCTCGAAGTATTATCATTTTTTGTTGATTATAAGAAACGCGTGATGTTATTCAAGATGTGTTGGTCACCCATATACGCAAGCATACACAATGCATAAGACATCAGAACCCTCACTACTAACAGCCAGGGGTAATGAAGAACCAAGCATAGTCCTTATGAGGACATGGCAGCGAGCAGCACAACACTGAGGAAGTACACACATATGACAGAATACATTATTTTACACTTATAAATGATATTTAAATGATAATAGCAATTAAAAAAATTGAATTTTGAAGGAATTATAATTTATAACAGCACTGTTTTAGTTTCACCATAAATAAAAAAAAAACATACATTACGATTGTTACACTTATTTCATCATAGGGATGGGGAGATTCGCCAAAAAAAGCTTTTATTCCTAGGAGGGGGGGGGCCTTTATCTTGGGAACAGCAAAATAAATTACACGTGTTTTGCCTTGTATACGTTATACAGTAGCAATATGTTGTTTTTTCACCTAATCGGTCTATATACAAACTTGAAATTTACTCCATCAAAATTGGTGTTTTATTGTTAACATTTTACAGTGAAAATTTGCCACTAAAACAATCTACAATATGCATTGCATTGAAAACCCATGTCTCAGGGCAGCAAAAAAAAACCAACAAATTAATATTAATAGTATTATTTGTCCACACCGTGTCCATTTTAGAGCACGTTATGTGACATTGTGTACATGTGTCTATTACTTTCTGCAAAACAAGTCATGCAAATACCTAAATCACACTTCTCTTGACCAGGTTGCCATCCAGGTTTACATCCAGAAGTATCTGTGCAGAAACCAAATTCCTTATCACAGGCATCTGATAAACACCCATCACACGATTCACTACAGTTGTAACCATAGTAACCTAGACTACATTCTATGAAAAAAAGACAATAACTAAGATTATATTATATGATTAAAACTATGACATATAGTTCATTATATAATGTAACCATAGTAACAATGACAACATTCAATCATGCAATAATAGTAATCGTAACTTCATTTTGTGATGTAAGCATAATAACAAAACTACATTATAACCATGGTAAGATAATATAATCAACAATGCATGTGTATGTATAATGACAAGATTTAATTAAAATGTGCTAAAATTATATAAAATATACTTTGCATATTTGCAAGCAGTTACATAATTGTTTGAACAAAGAAACAGGAAACATATATATATATTGAAATTTGTTTGAAAATGTAAATTTCTCCTTATCTTTGCATGTTATCTAGAGGATCAATCATCTAATATTTAACATTGAAATTATTGTTAGTTATAAAACTGATGTTTACTAATATAACATATAAAACATACGCTACGTATTCATATTTAATTATCAAAATACAGTTTGAACAGCAATATTTAGCATTTCTACTAATATCAATATATGATGTTATGTCAAACACACATAGCTGTGTAAAACATGTAGACCATACATGGCAATGCATAAAACAACAACAATCTAAATAAATATAATCGGTGATCATAAAAAAGTTTGTAATAAGTTAATTAAAATATGCAGCAATAGCAAACAGTCATGTAATACGCCTGTATATATCGTAGACCTGTTTATACCGAACAACAATTTAGGTCAGATGGACGTTCGGATTAGACAGGGTTTCATATAAAAACGTGGAATGCAAAATCAAAATGATACAAAATATATGGAAAATACATACATACACAATAATGCTAGCATCTATCAATTAAATTAAATATAAAGTTGCGTGTGAATATGTTATCTTGTAGTTTACTAAAAAAATTAATTTGAAGCACCGTTGTATGTGGTTTAAAATGTGATTGTGTTATCTTGTAGATTATATTTTTGTTTGTATCAAAGTTGTGTGTATGTGATGCATAATGTGAAAGGGTAATCCTTAGCGTGGTATGGCGACTCGTGGACACCGTACAATAGATGTATCAATGTATATATGACAATATACATAATGAAATGGTAGTATATCAGTGAACATAAAAGTGGCGTCATGAATAGGGATACACATTTTCATAGAAAAACAAGATGATATTTTTAATGTATTTTCGATACATTTGATAACACTTTCAAAATATAAGTCCATAAATACTCACTAAAGCAATCAGTAAAATTCTTAAGTTGTAAGTTATACAGGTATTCTCCATCATAGTCATAGCAAGTTACAGATGATGTATACCGCCGGTTTCTTTTAATCCATCTCCAGAAGGGAATGTTATAGCAACCACCGCAATACATGTCAAGCTTACTAGAAATAAAAGTATCTCTGTTTATGATTAATTGATAATCTGTGAAATAAGCGATGCCTGTGTGACAGCTATGTAGTAAATATTACATTAAAGTAAAAATGGCGAGTTGAAAGGGGATAACAATTACGCATGTGAAGCAATAATAATTGTATTCGACAGCTTTACGGTAGTCACAATGGTTTGGTTTACCGATATGGAATATATGTGTCGCAAATGACCACGAATATGTTCCACCTGTCGTAAACACTTCCCGGTCCTTTCCTCATTCATGATTTATCACCGGATTTGTAATCAGATTAACATGTCACTAGTGAAGCAGGAGCTGCTTACCCTTCCGGAGCACCTGAGTTCACCGGTTATTAGTGGAGTTTGTGTATCTCGATCGTTAGTTTTATGCGTGCTGTTTTGTAAATCGGTGTTTGTCTTTTTTTGTTTGTCCATTGTGTACTCTGTCGTTCGATTTACGGATTCTGATTACCCTTTGGCATCTTAAAACTCTTCTTATATCGGAGAGACCACATAACCGGCGGTGTCATCATGAAGGTAAGCACATAGTATTCGATACATATTACTACAATACTACGTACAACACAAATTACAGTGTTGTCAGCTTTTGTAGATTATCGAACGAATGTCCACTAACAAGTGATATAGGGTTGTTGTTCATGGTTCTGAAATATAGCTTCACATTATATAGCAGTATTATAATCGACATTCCCGCATTGTCATAACTTTAGCATATATAACGGTTTTCTGCTATAAGACGCGCGTTGATACATACATTCCCAGCCTAGTCACAATATCAGTGTATGTGATATCGTTTTATAAGCCAGACTTACTGTAACATATACGACGATTTTACTTCGAAATATCAGGATATTTGATTTATCTGGGACACTGTAACACATGTACATTTCGAGCTATCTTAGGTATCAGTAACGATTTGTCCTAGAACACAGGGTGCATGAAATTGTGATTGGTTGATTGATTACTGTTTCACATCAACATTAGCAGTATTTCAGCCTTAACGTAGCGTGAACAAATATTAAAAAAAATCACAACTGCAAGACTCTTAGATATAAAACATACTAGTGTATGAAACAATTGGTTATATGTACAAATAAAGGGGGGAAAAGACAAAGGTTAAACACATTTTATTTAGAACTTATGTTATCTATGTTGTGCATCAATTAAAGCAGTTCCTGAAATAGTCCGCTATATTGATTAATTTTCCTCTATCTGTTCCAAATGTTTAGAAATGGAATACCTTTTCAATTATCACGTGGTTAGTTATATTTCACAAACCTATACACCTAGCTTGCAGTCTATATTCAGATTTGATTAAGGTCATCGTATTTTGAGAATTAAGTTAGTAAGTACAGATTAATATCATCCAATCTTTCAGAAGATATCAACACCCTGTAATATTCTGTAAGCCATGGATTATTTAGTGAACAGAAACCGTATATACAGTGGAGAAGCAAATTCAAGGACCAGACTAGCTATGTTTCGTTTTGGTTGAGAGCCACCTGCATAAAATCTACTTTGACAGTATTTGTTCCTAGTAATATATTTTATCAAACGCGTGCATCAATTATAACTCATATTTGGTTAATCAAAATCATAGGCATATTGTTGATGCAAGAGAACAATTTCTTAGAATCAGAGTGTGTTTTTATTTAATAAATAAAGCATGTCTCTCCCTAAAACAATATATTTGCATCCAAGTTCGCCTCTTTTTTTTAATAAAACTCTCAAGCATACATTATTCTTGTGTTTTTTATTTTGTTAATTTCGTAATTGATTGAATGTTTAAAAACAAATATGAGACACAAATTATCTAGAAGAGTACTTGTGAAGCACCCGTTATGTCCAACTTTCAATACGAATATGTCTTAAGCGATAAATATTTGATAATATAGAATTATTTGTGATCTGCTTGCGTGTTTGACAAATATTGTGAATAATTGGTTCATTGATATATTATATTTAGCTTGCATTATGACAGAACTGTGACAATTATTTAGTTGCTCTGAATATCAAGCCAGAGTTAGTACACTTAATACAGACAGTTCACTAATGTTTAAAATAATTTCTCTGCTTTTGAATTGGAATTAAAAAATAAACACTTTACTAAGAATAAAAAAGTCTTCTACTCATTTGAACCCTTTTATATTGTCATGCACCATTTACTGAAAGGGCTGATTTAGGTGACAATTTATGGTGATCGTTGTTTGTCATTTTGTAATTATTTGACTGTCTTTTTCGATTGATGGATTCTGACCACCTCTTTCGTATCTCCAAACTCTTCCTACATATCAAACGTAAGGATCTCCTCGCTCAGGCATAGGTTACCTTAGCCAGGCTTGATTACCCTGACTTGACATAGGTGACCTTAGCCAGGTTTGACTACCCTAAATTCATAGGTGACCTTAACCAGGTTCGACTACCCTGACTTGACATAGGTGACCTTATCCAGGTTTGACTACCCTGGCTTGACATAGGTGACCTTAGCCAGGTTTGACTACCCTGACTTGACATAGGTGACCTTAGCCAGGTTTGACTTCCCTGACTTGGCATTTGATTTTCTTGATCCAGAAGATTTTAATTCTTTGGTTTACAATCTTTTGACTTTGAGTGTACCCACTGAAGGTTATTGCAGAAACGCTTATGTGTTGTGTCTTTTTCTGTGATTCTTCGTTTTGTTGATATTGAAAACATTGTTTGCCACAGTTCAAATTTCTATTCCGTTTCACCTCTCACCTAAACTGCAGAATATATATAAAACAAAACATTGAACATACATATTCATGTTTTGTAAGTTACAACATGGAATAAAGTAGGGATCTTGATGCTTACAGATAATGAAGGTTAGGCAAGTCGTTGCATGTGACTGATTGGATTGATGTAATCTTATTAGAATACAAATAACTTCAACATATAAAATACGTACTAAATACTATGAAAATATGAGACAAAATAAGTATCAGGAAAGTCCGAAGACAAATTTTGGGGAAGTAGCTGATGTTTTATTCAAATAGTTTCGTTCTCAAACGACCCTCACTGTCATTTTTTTCTGGATGCAGGTCAAGGTATGAAGCAGAGCTAGCTGTGTTTGTGGAATCTCTTAGTTCAAGCTCAGGGACAAATATGAGATTAAAACAATCTCTAAGCCATGAATTATTTATTGAAACCGTATATACAGTTGAAAACCACATTCACGGACGGGCTAGCTATGCTTAGTTTTGGTTGACAGCCACCTGCTTCAAATATGTTTTAACAGTATTTACCCCTAGTAATTTATTTTAGCAAAGACGTGCACCAATTATAACACAGATTTTGTTAATCAAAATTTTAGGTATTTTCATGATGCTAGAGAAAGATTTGTTAGAATAAGAATGTGTTTTATTTTTAATAAATAAAGCATGTATCTCCCTAAAACAATATAGCTGTACCCATGTTGGCCTTTCTTTTTAATAAAACACTCAAGCATACAGTATTCTTGCGTTTTTTATATATTTAATTTCGTAATTGATTGAATGTTTAAAAACAAATATGAGACACACATTATCTAGAAGAGTACTTGTGAAGCACCCGTTATGTCCAACATTCGCCAGCACCTGAGTTAATTCCGTTTGTTCTATGGTGTCCATACTCATCTTTTAATTTTCCGTGTTTTTATTTTCATTTGTTTGTCTTTGTACTAAGTATTTCTGTTTCTTATTAGACACCCTCCATTGTACTCATATATAGTCAAGTCCAGCAAACTATCGGCAGTGATTCAGGAAATAAAGCATCTACGTAAAAAGGAAATAATCATTGTCTTTTGAGACATGGGTATTTCGTAACGGTTAACATGATTGTGATGTTTAATACTATGTAAAAACCAAAGGCCATCTAACACTGCTACAGTCCACTGTTCTTATATACTTTTTAAATGATATTCAATAAGTTAATCACTTTAGTTTTTATAACACTTTAACAATAATATGCATTTACATAATGCGGTAATACATTTGTGCAAGTCATACTCAATGATACTCACAGATCGTACAAATTTGGTAGATTGTTAAAAGCGTTGTCCTCTATCACTGATATGTTATTATACTCTAGCTTTCTATAAATAGTCAATAAATGTATTTATTAAACTAGTGTACTAATATTAGTGAGTATCATAACCTACTTTTATAAACAACACTCGGGAACCAGTGGTTTAGGATTCCAGAACTTACGTACCTGTACATCTATATATATTTGTCAGTTAACAGACAGTCATCAAGGAATGTGGAAGTCCCTACGACGACCCCGTCCTCACATTCAACAATTGATAACTCAAGGTTGGATATCAATATAACTTTCAGGTATATCCGTTAAAAAGGTTATATTATGCTACACTCTTGGCCTACTAATATGTCTTATGCGGTAAACATTTGATAATATTGAATTATTTGTGATCTGCTTGCGGCTCTGAGAAATACGTGAATAATTAGTTCATTGATATATTATATTTAGTTTGAATTATGACAGAACTGTGACAATTGTTTAGTTTCTTTGAATATCAAGCCAGATCTAATACACTTAATACAGACAGTTCAGAATGTTTAAAATAATGTATCTGCTTTTGAATTGGAATTAAAACATATATAAAAACTTAACAAAAAATAAAAAAAAGTGTTCTACTCATTTGAACCCTTTCATATTGTCAATTACTAAAAGTGCTGATTTAGGTGAAGATTTATGTTGCTCGTTGTTTGTCATGTTGTAATTAGTTTTCTGTCCATTTTCGATTGATGAATTCTGACCACCTCTTTGGTATCTTCAAACTCTTCCTACATATCAAATGTAAGGATCTCTTCGCTCATGGGTAGGTGATCTTAGCCAGGTTTGACTTCCCTGACTTGACATAGGTGACCTTAGCCAGGTTTGACTATCCTGACTTGACATAGGTGACCTTAGCCAGGTTTGACTGCCTTGACTTGACATAGGTGACCTTAGCCAGGTTTGACTGTCCTGACTTGACATAGGTGATCGCAGACAGGGTTTACTACCCTGACTTGAGATAGGTGACCTTAGCCAGGTTTGACTACCCTGACTTAACATGACAAATCTTGGAGGACCATCTCTTTAGTCAAATAGTTTCGTTCTCAAACCACCATGACTGTCATTTTTTCTAGATGTTGTTCAATGTGTGAAGCAGAGCTAGCTGTATATAATGTATATGCGGAATCTCTTAGTTCAAGTTCAGGGACAAATATGGGATTACAATATTATCTAAGCTATGAATTATTTAGTGAAACCGTATATACAGTTGCAAACCAAATTCAGGGACCGTGCTAGCTACATTTAGTTTTGGTTGAGAGCCACCTGCATAAAATCTGCCTTAACATTATTTACCCCTAGTAATATATTTTAGCAAACACGTGCACCGAATATAAGAAATATTTTGTTAATCAAAATCATAGTCATCTTGATGATGCGAGAGAAACATTTGTTAAAATCAGAGTGTGTTTTTATTTAATAAATAAAGCATGTCTCTCCCTAAAACAATATATTTGCATCATTGTTGGCCTTTCTTTTTAATAAAACTCTCAAACATACAGTATTCTTGCGTTTTTTATTTGTTAATTTCGTAATTGATTGAATGTTTCAAAACAAATATGAGACACAACAAAAATTATCTAGAAAAGTACTTGTGAAGCACCCGTTATGTCTAACATTTGCCAGCACCTGAGTTAATCCCGTTTTTTTTCTCTGGTGCCCATGCTCATCTTTCAGTTTTCCGTTTTTTTATTTTCATTTGCTTCTCATTTTACTAAGTATTTATGTTTCGTATTAGTCACCCTCCATTGTACTCATATAAAGTCAAGTCCGATAAACTATTGGCAGTGATTCAGGAAATAAAGCATCTACGTAAAAAGGAAATAATCATTGTCTTTTGAAACATGGATATTGCGTAACGGTCAACATGCTTGTGATATTTCATACTATATAAAAACCAAAGGACATCTAACACTGCTACAGTTCACAGTTCTTATAGACTTTTTACATGATATTCAATAAGTTACTTATTTTAGTTTTTATTAAACTTTAACAATGATATGCATTTACATAATGTGGTTATTCATTTGTACAAATCATACTCAATGATACTCACATATGGTACAAATTTGGTAGATTGTTAAAAGCGTTGTCCTCTATCACTGATATGTTATTATAGTCTAGCTTTCTATAAATAGTCAATAAATGTGTTTATTAAACTAGTGTAATTATATTAGTGGGAAACATAACCTACTCTTATATGCAACACTCAGGAACCAGTCGTTTAGGATTCCGAAACTGTCGTACCTGTACATCTATATATATTTGTCAGTTAACAGATTGTCATCAACGAATGTGGAAGTTCCTACGACGACTCCGTCCTGACTTTCAACAATTGCTTACTCAAGCATGGATATTGATATAACTTACAGGTATATCCGTTATAAAGGTTATATTATGTTAAACTATTGGTCTACTAATATGTCTTAGGCATTACATATTTGATAATATTGAATTATTTGTGATCTGCTTGGGTCTTTGACAAATACTGTGAATAATTGATTCATTGATATATTATATTTAGTTTGAATTATGACAGAACTGTAACAATTATTTAGTTGTTTTGAATATCAAGCCAGATCTAATACACTTAATACAGATAGTTAAGAATGATTAAAATAATTTCTCTGCATTTGAATTGGAATTAAAACATAAAAACTTAGCTAAAAATAAAAAAGGGTTCTACTCATTTGAACCCTTTCCTATTGTCATACACCAATTACTGAAAGGGCTGATTTAGGTGACGATATATGTTGATCGTTGTTTGTCATTTTGTAATTCGCTGTCTATCCTTTTCGCTTTTTGGATTCTGACCACCTCCTTGGTATCTTCAAACTCTTCCTACATATAAATCATAAGGATCTCCTCGCTCAGGCATATGTGACCTTAGCCAGGTTTGACTACCCTGACTTGACATAGGTGACCTTCGCCAGGTTTGACTACCCTGACCTGACATAGGTGACCTTATCCAGGTTTTACTACCCTGACCTGGCATAACTGACCTTAGCCAGGATTGATTTACCTGACTTGACATTTTGATTTTCAGGATCCCAAGCATTTTAATTCTTTGGTTTACAATCTTTTGACTATGAGTGTACCTACTGAAGGTTATTGCAGACATGCTTATATGTTGTGTCTTTTTCTGTGATTGTTCGCTTTATTGATATCGAAGAAATTGTTAGCCACAGTTCAAAATTTATATTCATTATCACCTCTCACCTAAAATCGCTGAATATATATCAAGTAAATCATTGAACATACATATTCATGTTTTGTAAGTTACAACATGGACTAATGTAGGACTATTGATACTCACAGATGAAAAAGGTTAGGCAAGTCGTGGAATGTGCCTGATTGAATTGATGTAATCTTATTGGAACACAAATAACTACAACATATACAATACGTACTAAATACTATGAAAATATGAGACCAAATAAGCATAAAGAAAGTACGAAGACAAATCTTGGAGAACCATCTCTTTAGTCAAATAGTTTCGTTCTCAAACCACCATGACTGTCATTTTTTCTAGATGTTGTTCAATGTATGAAGCAGAGCTAGCTGTATATAATGTATATGTGGAATATCTTAGTTCAAGTTCAGGGACAAATATGGGATTAAAAATTATCTAAGACATTATTTATTTAGTGAAACCGTATATACAGTTACAAACCAAATTCAGGGACCGTGCTAGCTACATTTAGTTTTGGTTGAGAGCCACCTGCATAAAATCTGCCTTTACATTATTTACCCCTTGTAATATATTTTTGCAAACACGTGTACCAATTATAACACATATTTTGTAAAGGAAAATTATAGGCATTTTCATGATGCTAGAGAAATATTTGTTAGAATAAGAGTGTGTTTGTATTTAATAAATAAAGCATGTATCTCCCTAAAACAGTATACCTGTAACCAAGTTGGCCTTTCTTGTTAATAAAACTCTCAAACATACAGTATTCTTGCGGTTTTTATATGTTTAATTTCGTAATTGATTGAATGTTTAAAAACATATATGAGAAACACATTATCTAGAAAAGTACTTGTGAAACACCCTTTATGTCCAGCATTTGCCAGCACCTGAGTTAATACCGTCTTTTCTGTGGTGTCCATACTCATCTTTCAGTTTTCCTTGTTTTTATTTTCATTTGCTTATCTTTTTTCTAAGTATTTCTGTTTATTATAAGTCACCCTCCATTGTACTCATATAGAGTCAAGTCCGTTAAACTATTGGCAGTGATTCAGGAAATAAAGCATCTACGTAAAAAGGAAATAATCATCGTCTTTTGAGACATGGATATTGCGTAACGGTCAACATGATTGAGATGCTTAATACTATGTAAAAACCAAAGGCCATCTAACACTGCTACAGTTCACAGTTCTCATAGACTTTATACATGATATTCAATAAGTTAATTACTTTAGTTTTTATTAAACTTTAACAATAATATTCATTGACAAAATGTGGTTATTCATTTGAACAAATCATACTCAATGATACTCACAGATAGTACAAACTTTGTAGATTGTTAAAAGCGTTGTCCTCTATCACTGATATGTTATTATACTCTAGATATCTATGAATAGTCAATACATGTATTTATTAAACTAGTGTAATGATATTAGTTGGTAGCATCACCTACTTGTATAAACAACACTCGGGAACCAGTGGTTTAGGATTCCGGAACTGACGTACCTGTACATCTATGTATATTTGTCAGTTAACAGACAGTCATCTACGAATGTGGAAGTCCCTACGACGACCCCGTCACTCACATTCAACAAGTTTTCACTCAAGCTTGGATATTGATATAACTTTCAGGTATATCCGTTACAAAGGTTACACTATCTTACACTTTTGGTCTACTAATATGTCTTAAACGACACATATTTGATAATATTGAATTATTTGTGATATGCTTGGGTCTTGACAAATACTGTGAATAATTGGTTCATTGATAAATTATATTTAGTCTAAATTATGACAGAACTGTGACAATTGTTCAGCTGCTTTGAATATCAAGCCAGATATAATACACTTAATACAGACGGTTCAGAATGTTTAAAATAATTTATCTGCTTTTGAATTGGAATTAAAACATATATAAAAACCTAACTAAAAATTAAAAAAAGTGTTCTACTCATTTGAACTCTTTCATATTGACATTATTGTCATGCACCAATTACTGAAAGGGCTGATTTAGGTGACGATTTATATTGATCGCTGTTTGTCTTTTTGTAATTAGTAGTCTGTCGTGTTTCGTTTTACGGATTCTGACCACCTCTTTGGTGTCTTCAAACTCTTCCTACATATCAAACGTAAGGATATCCTCCCTCAGGCATAGGTGACCTTAGCCATGCTTGACTACCTTGACTTGACATAGGCGACCTTAGCCGGATTTGACTAACCTGACTTGACACAGGTGACCTTAGCCAGGTTTGACTACCTTGACTTGACATAGGCGACCTTAGCCGGATTTGACTAACCTGACTTGACATAGGTGACCTTAGCCAGGTTTGACTACCCTGACTTGACATAGGTGACATTAGGCAGGTTTGACTAACCTGATTTGACATAGGTGACATTAGCCATGTTTCAATAACCTGACTTGACATAGGTGACCGTAGGCAGGTTTGACTACCCTGATTTGACATAGGTGACATTGGCCAGGTTTGACTACCCTGACTTGACATAGGTGACCTTATCCAGGTTTGACTACCCTGACTTGACATAGGTGACCTTAGCCAGGTTTGACTTCCCTGACTTGATATTTTGATTTTCATGATCCCAAGGATTTTAGTTCTTTGGTTTACAATCTTTTGACTTTGAGTGTACTCACTGAACGTTATTGGAGAGACGCTTATATGTTGTGTCTTTTTCTGTGATTCTTCGTTTTGTTGATATTGAAGAAATTGTTGGCCACAGCTTAAAATATATATTCATTATCACCTCTCACGTAGAGTCGCTGAATATATATAAAACAATTCATTGAACATACATATTAATGTTTTGTAAGTTACAACATGAAATGAAGTAGTGATCTTGATACTTACAGATAATAAAGGTTATGCAAGCCGTTGAGTGTGCCTGATAGGATTGATGTAATCTTATTGGAATACAAAAAACTACAACATATAAAATACGTACTGAATACTATGAAAATATGACACCAAATAAGTATCAGGAAAGTCCAAAGACAAATCTTGGAGAACCATCTCTTTAGTCAAATAGTTTCGTTCTCAAATATACAGTATTCTTGCGTTTTTTATTTTGTTAATTTCGTAATTGATAGAATGTTTAAAAACAAATATTAGACAAAACTTATTTAGAAAAGTACTTGTGAAGCACCCGTTCTGTCCAACATTTGCCAGCACCTGAGTTAATCCCATTTTTTTCTCTGGTATCCATGCTCATCTTTCAGTTTTCTGTGTGTTTTCATCATTTGTTTGTCTTTGTACTATATCATAACCCAATTGCCTTTGTCTCTAGATTGCTCATTCTTGCTTGCCCCTAAACAAATAATATTAAATTATACTTACAGATATTTTAGGTTTGACAGATTGTCGAATGTGCTGTCCTGGATCACTGTTATGTTATTGTGATGTAACTGTCTATAAATAAATAACAAATATATGTAGTTTATATTTTTATTAAAATATTGGCTTTCTAATATTTCTGAAACAAGGTCAAATCACATAACTAGCCCGCTCGTGCACTCCTGAACATAAGCAGTTCCTGTTTCTTATAAGACACACTCGGTCTTACTCATATACAGTCCAGTAAAGTATTGGCAGTGTTTCAAGAAATAACACATCTACGTAGAAAGGAAGTTAGTCATTGTCTTTTGAGATATGAATAGTTCGTAACGGTCAACATGATTGTGTTATTTAATACTATGTAAAAACCAAAGGACATCTAACACTGCTACATGTCACAGTTGTTATATACCTTTTATATGCTATTCAATAAGTTAATTACTTTAGTTTTTTATAAAACATTAACAATAACATGCATTGGCATAATATGCATTTCTACAAGCCATACTAGATGATAATCATAGATATTCTAGGTTTAGTAGATTGTTGAAAGTGATCTTTATCATCTCTATATTGATTGATTGGTGTTTAATCTATATTAACTGTCCTTTATATCAAACATAATTTGGTAAAACATTTATACAAATCATACTGAACGATACTCACAGACGGTACAAACGTGGTAGATTGGTGAAAGCGCTGTCCTCTATCACTGATATGTCATTGTGCCCTAACCGTCTATAAATAGTCAACACATGTCTTAATTGAACAATCGTCCTACTAATATGTCATACACAATACATATTTGATACTCAAGACAATACTAAATGGAGTTAGTAGTTTAAAACTCAGAATACGGTGACGTTGTAAAACGTCTGAATACGAGCTAAACGTATAAGTTGTACAATATTAGCTCCATACGCGAGAGAGGTTTGCATATTACTATAAAGGTGTGAAACATTTATAATGGCAAGATTGAAATCATCTCTTTTTGTCATGAATAAACGTAAGAGATTACCGAAGAGGGAAAAAAATGGACAATCCAGTCAAACTGGCAAAATAGCGTACACAAGACGAATAAAATGAAAACAAAAGCACAACGCAATATGTGTTGGACACCACTATGCGCAAGCAAAAACAGATAACGGAAATAAGACACAAATAATTGGAGGTAAAGACGAACCTAACATCGTTTTTATTCGGACATCGCAACGGACATCACGACACGGAGCTCGCGAAAGGCTAAAAGTTTCTACTTCTTATAAGACACCCATCGTGTTACTCATATATACAATCCAGTCCGGTAAAGGTCTTGGTACTCATAGAGGAAAGAAAACATTTACGTATAAAGTACACAATCTATTGTCATTTGAGATGTGGATATTTCATAATGGTCAACCGGATTGTGATAACGACCTTATCATTTTTGAAGCGATAACTTCAACCTATGTGCAATGTAGCCTTGCTTGAGTAGCTGTAGTAGGGGAAGTAAGGATCGTCCCTCAAATTTCACAATGCAATCCCTATGAGAGAGGATACCCACAGGAATACCCTATTGAGGATACCCTATGACGACACCACATACAATGTTGCATCAAAAGAGTAATTAATTAGCAAGTAGATAATTAATATATGGTAATTAATATGATTAGCACAATGCATCACCCCCAATTATGGTACTTACTAATTAGTTGACTAATGATTTGCACAATGTGTACGCTGCGATAATCTCGCTTCCGGCACTGATTTTTGCTTTGTTTATACGAGATTATCAATTATTCACTGTTGAACAGTGTATTGTCAATATATATCCCCCCTTTTTTTCTTTTTATTTCTTTTTTTTTGTGTGTTTTGTATATGTTTGGAGGGTTGCAGTGTTTTGAGAATGCAAACCTCAATTTTTTTCTTTGCAGGTATACTTGAAAAAATAATAAAAAATAAAAAAAAGGTATATACTATGTACAATATTTTAATATCTCCGTCAATATAGACCGACATGGTTCGGAGAACCATCGACATGCTGTCTTTACAATACAATTGAAATTATCCTTAACCATTTATACATCTAGATACAAAAAGAGAGTCGTCTACCACCCAACAGTATCTCCAACCTCACGAAAGGGCCAACAGTATGCTATCTTTCGTGCAGGGGCGTAAACTGCCGAAAATTGAAGTTAGCCTTTCCAGGATAGTTCACTCTCTTTAGAAAAACCAAAGATTATTTACATCGCGAGCAGAGATCCACGAGTTGAATATCTTTGGCCAGTGTAACCATCTGACGAAATAGTGTTTGTTGCGTCCCTTTCCTCTCGTCTTCACAATCTTCTCGATTTTCCACATATCGTCATCATTTACATCTACTTTTTGTAATTCCGACTAATAGAACGTTCCTTTTATTTCTTCGTCATGGAAGTCTTTCAATCTATATACTGGTAGTCCATCACGTATAATTTTCGGTGAAATCTTGAATATTTCTCCGGTCCATTTCTCGTCGTATTCTCTCGTGAAAGGATTTCTAATATATGTGAGTCTGACTTTATCACACACTTTAAAACGGAACGGTTTTCTGACCTTCTTAGTCTTTTTCTCAGGTTTCACACTTTTCGACCAATACATCTTCCACCACACATTGGTTTCTTTGCCTTTAGTCACCTTGTCCGGAGGCATCCCAATTGTTCTATGGTATATCTTATTATAACTGTTTGCAAATTTCTGTAGATCTTTTACGTAAATGTACGACTGTTTGTGAGTGAAATATCTAAACATCTTTGACTTAATGGTCTTGATCACCCTTTCGACGTAATTGGCTTTGACCTACGTGTTTTGCGCAAACAGATGGTGTATTCCTCTCTGTTTAAGAACGGCATCGACCAACCTAAATCTAAATTATTGGCCTTTGTCGGTCCGTATTCTGATAGGTGACCTTCCTTCTGACAGAACATATTCCAAGGCTCTTGACACATATCATCCTTTCCTATCCTTCAATGGTCTCAGCCACACGTATTTCGAGAAGATATCTATCACCACAAGTATGAAATTATATCCATTATTGTAATTAGCGAACTTGGTCATGTCCATCAGATCAACATCCCACTGATCGTCTATACCCTTACCGATGACTTTATTCCGTCTAAATGACCTTTTCAAAGGTATTTGAAGACTGTAAGGCTCTTGTCGTTGTAACCATTTTCTGATTTTATATTTACTGAGTACAATTTTTCCATCCTTTCTGACGAATCTATATAATTTATCTGGGACGACAAAACTAGCAGGATTAGATGGATCGTAATAATTTTTTTTAAGTAATGTTCCCAAGAAGCCATCTGTACGATATGGAGGTTTCAAATAAAATGGAAGAAGTAAACAAAAATGTTCTTTTATACATATTAGTCCTCCTCCTCCTCTGTCTCATCATCGTCATCATCGTCGTTGTCTTCTTCATCATCACTTTCTTCATAATTTTCATTATCAATGACTTCATCAAGGTAATTTCCCCACATGTGTTTATTCTTTCGTATGGCTATTTGTATGGCTTTATTGTAGTCCATACAATCTTGTACCAGCTCATCGACCAGTTTCATGACTTTCAAGTATAGTCTGCCATCCTTTAATTGAAGAATGTATTGGATTAAACCAGTATATTTGGACATGAATTGTTCCAAATTTTGTCATTCAGTTTTTGATTGGCTTTCATTCTTGCCTGTTTTTCAGTCCATCTTTTACATATTTATCTACCTTAGATTCCCATTTGTCTTCGTTTGCCTCTCTAGCCAGTTCGACTAACTTCGCGAAAACTACATCTTCCCCTTCATCAATAATAGTCTGCTCTTCTAAGCGTGACTTCTTAGATTATATATTATCATCCTCATCATCGTCTCTTTTTCGCTTCAAATCGTTATTTTCTGGACACCATCTGTTCATATGTCTAGCCAAATCAGGTATGTTTTCAAACATCAGTCAACAGTCGTCACAAGAAGGCATTTTCTCTTCAGTGTTGGTATTGTATTTCTCAACCTCTCTTAAATACGTCTATTCACTTTGGGGTTTATCCTCAGACTGACCATATTTTGATGTGTATCTGTTTATATACTCGTCCATTCCATCACCCACCATGGAAGAATTTTTGTAGGATTCCAAAATCAGTTTGCAATGTACACTTTCTCGGCCTGGAATGTTTTCGAATATGTCTCTCTGTAATCTATCTTCTTCTGGAGTGTTCTGTTTTATGTCTATAAATAGTTATCCATAAGGTCTGTTTGTGGCCTCTATGTATTACATCATGAATTTCTTAGAGTTACTCGGATACATCTGTCTGGCAAGTATGGCTGGACCGATTTGATCTCTTGGATTTTTAAATAAAACTATATATTGTGTATTGATGCTCATGGTTCTGTTCTCCTTTCCTTTCGAAAAGGTGTTCTGCATAATACACGCTAAACTGAGGTTTCTGTGATGACTGCCTTCAACAAAGAGTTCGCACACGTCTTTACTATTGGTAGCATCTCTCATTAGATCGTCAATGACAATCAGACTAGGATATCTTTTGTCGATGAAAGAGTCGTCGTTTCAATCTTCCGGTATTCCATGTACGAATACAATATTCTTTATCGTTTGCTGCATTTCACTGAACAGAGGTTGCCATCTCTTGTAACACCATATGATCCGCTCCGGTGGTGGATTGATCATGGTCTTTGCATGTGTCAATAGCTTGTTCATCCAACAAGATTTTCCACTAGATGTGGGCCCACACAAAAGCTGAACGGGTGTTGTAAAACAACATGTTCCGGTGATGGTGGTGGTGGTGGTGGTGTTAGTGGTGGTGGTGGTGGTGGTGGTGGTGGTGGTTGTCGTGGTGGTGGTGGTGGTTGTGGTGGAGGTGGTGGTAGTGGTGGTAGTTGTGGTGGTGGTGGATACGCATGAGTGCTCAGTGGATACGCTTGAATGCTCGGTGGATATGCTTGGCTGATTCCATGTTTGTTTCTATTATGTCTAATGAATGCATCCTTCCTAGAAAACTCCATATCACACTCTGGGCAAGTCGTAGACATCGTAGAGACTCTGTTAAACACGTCTTACTCCTTCAACTGCTCAGACTAAAATGACAAAAATATCTGCTCTGTTGCAATTTATATTCTCCAATGACAATATGCTAGACTACTAATTCCATCGTCTAAAATATACCGTTGATCGTCCAATGGAGACAGTCCAAGTTTATTGATGGTGATATTGTATAACTGATGATCGTAAGATCTGATCTGATTCGAGAAAGACAAATACACTGTCCTGTCAAATAGACATTCCTTGTAATGGTCGTGCTTGGTTTGATGTTTATTGACGCTATTTTGTATTCCTTTGGCAGTTTACTTCTCTGTCAGTTTTCCGTCCTCCTCATAGATCATATAATACATCTTTGATTTGAGACCCACAAATTCTTGTATTGGGATGCCATGTGTTTCGTCTTTCATTTTCCCCAGGACTTTCTTATTTTCTGTACTATATAATGGATGTTCTGGGTCATATTCCGATGTGTCGAAAAGATGTTTGTCTTTTATCATATCTTGATGAACATACTCAGTGCTGATTGCATAACATACACTATCAGTGTCGGTAAACAGCAGCTGTGCGTTAGGTCCATACGTTTTCTTCATATAATTGTAATGGAAATCGTACATAAGTGTTTTTGATAGATTTAAAATGGAAAAGCCCACATAAATGGGTCTGTTCAAGTAGAGTTTCTGTTTCAGCATGTGGATTGCTACACGATCCTCGTTAAATATTTTATAAGCGTGAACACTGGGTTTACTTGTCAACTTCCTGGCTTTTGATTGGTTGTTTTCCAACTAGACTATTATTCTCTTACGTAGGTTCTCTATCGTGTTTCCAAACACCTCATTATTCATCAATTTAAAAAAATCCTTTTCAAAGTCATTTTTGGCCATTTTCCTCTTCTCTGTGTTGAAATCTATATATTGTTTTCGCCACGGTGTCTGCCTAAAGGTAACCACTTTATGAATATTGGTGAGCTTCATGCCAAGAGAAAAATACAACTTTAAATTTCGGTAATGAACCACATATTTCTTTTCCGCATTAAGGATGGGTATGAGTTTTTCTGTTGATGTTCCTTTCAGGTCTAAGTCTTCTAGAAGCCTCTTTGCATAGGGTGACAGCATGTCTTCTGCTACTTTCACTTTCTCGGGTGCTAATGGATATTCATTGTGAAGATCATGGAGTTCCGGTGGATAATCAAGATTTACCTCTAACATATATCCTTTCTCATTATTGTCAGAAATTTCAAGTACGTTTAAGCTTTCTGTTTCCTGGTCTTCTAACCATCTGAACCCATCAACCGGAAGTGCTTGAGACATGGCGCACCCGTATAGGATGTTGGCATCCAAATAGGTCACGTGACTACTTGGTTGACTGGGATCATAGTCAGGCACATCTTTGTTGTTAGCTTTGGCATGTCTATGCGGAATGGTAGAACTACCTCCTCTCAATCCCTGTTCAATGCACAAGTGCATATCGATGTCTGTTAGAAGTTCAAGTCGCACACCAGTCATTTTCAAAGCAGCCTGCCAAGTCAGTCCCGGTGACGTGCAAAAATGAGCAGCATCCAATCCGTAGTAGTTCAAACAAATGTTTCTGAATTTTTCAAAAACATCTGCCAAAGCTAAAACATCGGTGAGGACGCATAGATCGTGGTATTGTCCAAGATTTTGTAATCCAAACTCACGCCAAACGGTCTGTGCATGTGCCTAATCTTCTTCTGTAATACATTCCCCTGACAATGAACTGTAAAAGGATTCAATAGGAAGAAGCCCTTTCTCTGTGAATTTGCTTTCAGAGTCGAAGTATTCGTAGGGGTAAACGTGTTTTCTCCAGAGGAGTTTGATTTTCTCATCTCCAAAATAGTCTGTCATGTGTTCAAATTTACTTATTCCTTCTTTTGCAAGATTTTCCACCAGTGTTTCCAACGATGATGACATAAATTGGAAGGAGTCTATAAAATCCATGCATCCAAGCGAAAACGAGATATACTTTTCCATGTTATTTGGTATACATTTGAGTTGTTTCCCTTGTATTTTACCAATGGCTTGCATGATAAGATGGGTGTCATATCCTCTTGCATTATGTATTATCACAAGAAAACGACAACTCTATTTATAGTTAATGTTACATTCGTTATGAGCAGCTCCTCTGAATTTTCCTGTCACATGACAGTGGTCTCTCACCCTTTATTCTCCTAGTTCCTTTTTGCAGATATGACAGTGCTTTGCTTTTTTGAATGACTGCCAGTCACTTCGGTCATTAGCATGGTTTCGCAGTGTTTAAACTTTTGTTCAATGTCCTCTTGTTTCTGTACTATACACTCTACAAATTTCACAACAGTATATTGTCCTCGATATACTATTGGCTGCTTCGATGTCCCTTTCGTTAAACCTACAACTTTGCCTGCGAATCCACAGGCTATGTGTTTAGTTGTCTTTGCTGTTTGTGATTTTTCAGGATCATTTTCACATCCTTTAATTGGTACCAGTAGACTCTCAAAGTCAGCATATATTACATATGGGACTTTCAACTGTTTTCGGATATCTTTATAATACATCCACTCACTTGTCTTCCTCTTTTGGTAGTTCGATTTTAATAGGTCCGTGTGTCTGGCAATACGGTATATGATCCTGTAGTAATCTCTCCTTGGTATATCCATGAAGACAGTAAGGACAGTAATAATGGCGATTTTTACAGCTTTTCTGATAAAATAATAATCTGCTTAAGTCTTTGATCCAACAGAAATGAGATTTTTTTTGCGGTCTGAGGTCATGAGCAAGTATACGTGTTTATCGTATCGATGCGTTGTGATGTGGATGGGAAAGACATCTGCCTTCTCATATCCAAACACGTTGACATATATTTGATTCTGCTTTTCAAATTTCGGTATATCTGCCATTCTCATTGGGAAAGATATTCCATCAAAATTGAGCTTTGTTGCATAGGTCTGATACTCACGAACTCTGTCGGAGTTGTGATTTCCTGGATGCAGAGCGGCAAGGACTGACCAAATGAAACAGTTGTTGTCTTTGTTCTTCACATTGATGATCGCATGTTTGGATATGAGCTTAATCGGTAGTGGAATATAGTTCGAACCTCGAAGCGGTCTGTACCGTGCCATGTGAATAGTAATAACTTTGTCGACGGTCCAGTTGATATTCAATGAAGGAGTTGCACATCTTTTTGATATATTCTTTCATGCCTTCCTCTATGTATTCCATCTTTAATGCAGTTTGACATTCACCACGGAAGTGTGGTTCTGCTGTCTCCATATCATCGCCTTTCCTCCTGCTCATTTTTAATTTCAATGACATGTACCATTTCATCCCACATTTTTCTTTAATGACATTCTTAATAACTTTCTTGATATCGTCATATTTACTTTTGAAAAATGCCATTGGATCAAACTTGTTTAGTCCTTTAGCCTCAAGTGTAATGGTTTCCACTGTACCATTTACTGATATGTCATTACTCTCTAGCCGTTATGAATAGTCAATTAATGTATTTATTAAACTAGTGTAATACTACTAATGGGAAGCATAACCTACTGTTATAAGCAGTACTCGGGAACCAGTGGCTTAGGATTCCGGAACTGACGTACCTGTACATCTATATATATTTGTCAGTGAACAAAATATCATCAACGAATGTGGAAGTCACTACGATGACTCCGTCCTGACTTTCAACAATTGTTAACTCAACCGTGGATATTGATATAACTTTCAGGTATATCCGTTATAAAGGTTATATTATATTACACTATTGGCCTACTAATATGTCTTAAACGATAAATATTTGATAATATTGAATTATTTGTGATCTGGTTGCGTCTTTGACAAATACGGTGAATAATTGGCTCATTGATATGTTATATTTAGTTTGAATTATGACAGAACTGTGACTATTATTTAGTTGATTTGAATATCAAGCCAGATCTAATACACTTAATACAGATAGTTCAGAATGCTTAAACTAATGTTTCTCCTTTTGAATTGGAAGTAAAACATATAAAAACTTAACTAATAATAAAAACAACTGTTCTACTCATTTGAACCCTTTCGTATGGCCATGCATCAATTACTGAAAGGGCTGAAATAGGTGAAGATCTATGTTGATTGTTGTTTGTCATTTTGTAATTAGTTGTCTGTCCATTTTTCGATTCATGGATTCTGACCACCTCTTTTGGTATCTTCATACTTTTCCTACATATCAAACGTAAGGATCCCCTCGCTCAGGCATAGGTGACCTTAGCCAGGTTTGACTGTCCTGACTTGACATATGTGAACTTAGCCAAGTTTGACTGCCCTGACTTGACATAGGTGATCTTAGCCAAGTTTGACTACCCTGAATTGACATAGGTGGCCTTAGCCAGACTTGATTTTCCTGACTTGACATAGGTGACCTTAGTCAGGTGTGACTGTCCTGACTTAACATGATTGACCGTAGACAGGTTTGACTGCTTCACATATGTGACCTTAACCAGGTTTGATTACCCTGACATGATATAGGTGACCTTAGACAGGTTTAACTTCCCTGACTTGCAATATGTGACCTTAGCCAGGCTTGACCACCCTGACTTGACATAGGTGACCTTAGACAGGTTTGACTACCCTGACTTGACATAGGTGACCTTAGCCAGATTTGACTGCCCTGAGTTGACATAGGTGACCTTAGCCAGGTTTTACTACCCTGACTTGACATAGGTGACCTTAGCCAGGATTGACTACCCTGACTTTACATAGGTGACCTTAGCCAGGTTTGACTGCCCTGACTTGACATTTTGATTTTCTTGATCCCAATGATTGTAATTCTTTGGTTTACAATCTTTTGACTTTGAGTGTACCCATTGAAGGTAATTGCAGAAACGCTTATATGTTATGTCTTTTTCTGTGATTGTTCGTTTTGTTGATATTGAAGAAATTGTTCGCCACAGTTTCTATTCCCTTTCACCTCTCACCTAAAATCGCTGAATATACATAAAATAAATCATTGAACATACATATGCATGCTTTATAAGTTACAACATGGAATAAAGTAGGGATCTTGATACTTACAGATCATAAAGGTTAGGCAAGTCGTTGAATGTGCCTGATTGAATTGATGTAATCTTGTTGGAATACAAATAACTACAACATATAAAATACGTACTAAATACTATGAAAATATGGGGACCAAATAAGAATAAGGAAAGTCCGAAGAAAAATCTTGGGGAACCATCTCTTTTGTCAAATAGTTTCGTTTTCAAACATACATTATTCCTGCGTTTTTTGTTCTTGTTAATTTCGTAATTGATATCATGCATACCAAAAATATGAGACAAACAATTTGCCAGCACCTGAGTTAATCCCGCTTTTTCTATGGAGTACATGCTCATCTTTCAGTTTTCCGTGTTTTTCTTTCATTTGCTTCTCTTTGTACTATGTCATAACCTAATTGCCTTTGACTCTGGAATGCCCATTCTTGCTTGCCCCTAATGTTTACTTACAAACATATTTTTAACATTATCCCATATAATTACTTATGACATATATTCTTATGAATGAGCTATGCATTTGTACAAATAATATTAAATAAGGGTAATAACTAATATGTCTTAAACGATAAATATTTGATAATATTGAATTGTTTGTGATCTGGTTGCGTCTTTGACAAATACTGTGAATAAATGGCTCATTGATATATTATATTTAGTTTGAATTATGACAGAACTGTGACTATTATTTAGTTGATTTAAATATCAAGCCAGATCTAATACTAGCAACCCCAGTTCATTAAAATTTATCGATGGAAATACGATTTTGTTCATGGATAGTTCACTTTTTTTGATTTTTTTCTCGAATATCACAAATAAACACTATACAAGCTGTATACTGTTGGAAAGCTAATTAAAGATATAGGTGTCATATTTATAGAGTGTATATATTTTTCTTAATTGCGAGAAAAAGTGTGAAATTTCGGGAAAAAAATCGCTGTTTCTCGATAAGCCGTTCACTGGCAGCACATGACTGATACATGACCACTTTAAACTGGAATGTGGCCAAGTTCAAGGTCACGTATAATCTTGATATTTTGCGTCCAATCAGATGAGAGAATCACATTTTCTGCCGAATTTAAATCAAGGGGATCGGTTGACAGGAACCTGAGGAAATTGTGACTCGAAGTCAAGCATTTTCATGCGAATTGCTGAAGGTAAATATTTAGGATTCAAATATGAATAAAAAGCTGAGATTCAGGAGATTTTAATGATATTTATCCTGTAAATATGGCACAATAAATAATACCCCGCATAGGGCATCAAAGTTGAGCGTTTCCGAGAAACGTCACAATCCAAATTTTCATCGATCATTCAATGCCGCCGCTCCCAGGTAGCGATGTCAGCATGAATTGTACAACGTTTATGCATGAGATTTATTTATATTTACTTCATAAATGATATCGAAACAAGGTAAGAACTCATCTGTCAGTAGGGTAGAGAGGGTATTATGGCTCATGACTTATAAATGCAGCCTTTCCCAAATACCCCTCTTCTTTCTCTTACAACCCTCTTCGGTCTGGGATAAAAATGGATGGAGGGATACTAAAATGTGTTTTTCTAGGAGGGGTGCTGCCGATTCTATTTTTGGAAAAGTCAAAAGGGGAATGGAATAGAACAACAATGCTTATTCCTGTTTGAAGAAAAGAAAAGTCTGACAGGACTTGGTTATTCGGTGCTTCATAATCTCATTGTCTGAGTAAAAATATTTTAATCACTTAGTGGCATTTCCAGACGTTTTCAAAGAATTTAAAGGGGGTGTAAATCTTATTCTTGTTTCTACAAGTAAGAGGGGCATCGGCTTCATTAAAATCTTTGCAATAAACAGTATAATTACTTTTTTAATCCAAATATACAAAAATACAAATGTAATCAACTAGTGATACAAATGTAGAACAACAAGAATAATTCACTCGTGCGCAATGCACATTCATGAATAATTTTGTTGTTTGGGTCACTCGTTGAATATTTTCTCATATTCAGATACTGATGCGATTAAGATAAATTAGGTAGATTAAAACATGTGTCATTTTTGTTCATGATCAAAATTATTGATGTTCACAATGATAGATAGGAAACAACATTTCATAAAAAAAAATTCAATTTTTATTTTCAGTTGATTCCTCCTGTCCTTTGGTCTGACCAGAGTACACATGTACTTGTTTCAGTTTGCCACAAGAGTCAATGGCTGTAAATAGAATCAACCAAAGCTTGAAATGGGTATGTACATGTACAATGTAGCTTGGTTTTTATCCCAATTAACAGTGCCTGAAATGGACGGTCGCCCAGTCGCCAAATGTAATTTACTGTTCCCCCAATTATTTATTGTTATTGAGCCAATCTATACATGTGTAAAGTTAGTATTCACTAAATATTAGAAAAGAAAACATGTTATTTGTTTCTTTATGATTTAATTATTAAAAATTTTAACTTTTACGGACGAAGTGGAAAGTTGTGATAAATAAATATAATTCTGTCAACTTAAATATTGTTTGCGATCTGGTATCTTGGATCAGAAAAAGGCTGGCCCTCATTTAAGGCACTGATTAATACTGTATGAAATGGTAATTTTGGTGTTATAAATATATGCATGCCAAAAAAATTGTGACTTATTATTATGAAATTGGTACTCGGATTTACTTGAGTTTTTCATCATTTGATCTGCTATTTCACTGTAAGTTGATTTCATTGTCCATGTCAGCACCACTTGTATGTCAATCAGTTACCTCAACACCTGCCCAGGGTCAATGACTCTTTTGTAACTTGATTTTCTACTCAACTGACTGGCAATCACAATATAGATGTTGCATGTTGTAGCGGTCTAAGAACTTTTTACTTTGAATTTAATTCGATTTTGCACATTTTGGGTAAGAGCGTCACTGATGACACAATATACGCATCTGGCACACTAAAACATTTTGTCTTTTGAATTTCATTCTTTGTGTTTAAAGTGATTTTTTCTTTCTATTTTCAGATCCGAGACATACATGTAGAGATGATGTTTACATGGATTATCCATATTGTGAAAAAGTCAACTTGCCCATGGAAAGCTTGTTACATGATATGCCTAAAAATCTTGAAAATGTTGAATTGACAAATGAAGTCATCTTAGAACTAAAGCATTTCTTGGAAAAAAATGGAAAAGGTGTTTGGGAGCTTGCCTGTTTGATACCAAAATTAATACCATCCTTTCTGTCAGCTAATACGAAATCTATTGTGTCCAACATTACTCGTATTTGTGACCAGAAGAAAAAACTAATAAGCAAGAAAAAAATTCCAGGCTATGCAAATATTTCGGATCTTATGTCAGCGACATTTGAACCACCTGTTAAGCTTATTAAAGAAACTTCTGCATCTGTGGGTCTAGATGTACATGAAATTGAATATAATGATAGCGAAATAGGAAGTGTACTTATAAATTCAGGTGTGCAAACAGATACTATTGATTCTGATGCTGATGATGAGGCTGTTAAATCAAAAAACTTAGTTCAATACACAACATATAAATTAGAGAAGAGAAAACGGAAACTAGAAAGAGAGATTGATACGCAAAAAGAAAAACTAAAGACGATTTCAACAACAATTGGTCACTATTCTATCAGAAATATAAATAAGAGAGATGAGAAATCAAAACAAAATACAAAGTTAATATCAGAACTGAGGCGTACTGTTAGGAAGCAAAATGTAATTGTGAATGAAGTTGAAACTCAGAGACAAGAAATTCTAACATTGAGAGCAGAAAATGAAAAACTTAAGGAAGCAGCAGAAAAACAAAATCAAATTCAGAATTTATTACAATACTCTCAGAAAAAGAAACTGAAACTTCAGAAAAAGGTCAGTTCACAGAAAAACCAAATAAATGAACTGAAAGTAAAAACTTATCAAATTAGGGAAAATGAAATGGAACCCTTAAACAATATTTTGAAGAATAAAAATGAAGAAATTGAAGCTTTAATGTTTGAAATACATGACTTGAAGGAAATGGTAAATGGTAGGTTAGTGACAAGAAATAAAGATGCCTGATTCACTGAAAATGTACGACTATGTGCTATGTAACTTTCTGGCTTCCAAGTTGCAGTAGAACAAGTTTCCTTTGTTATCCAATCAGTGTGCAAGCAACTATTTAATATTAACTTAACAAAAGCTGATTTACCCAGTCCTACAACTGTGCAGGCTATTGTCGATGAAGGCCACTTTCTAGCAAAAGCATTTATATCTGAGAAATTAGAGCAGTCTGAGAATTGGGGCGTAAATCGAGATGGGACAACTCGACGAAAAATTAAAATTGTTGATACTTCAATAACTCTTAATTCTGGAGATGTAATGAGTCTTGGATTTAATACTGTTCCTCAAGAAACTGCAAGATCAATAACACAGGTCACAAAAAGTCATTTATCAGAGTTAGCAGATTTAAATGTTTCTTTGAAGGATGATTCTGAAAACATGAAAGAAGAAAAAACACAAGAATATATTATTGAATCTTTAGAAAAGCTAGCCTACACAATGAGTGACAGAGCAAGCAATGAGAAACTTGCTAATACTTTATTAAATGAGTGGCGTGATGACGTTTTGAAAAATTTTGAAAATGATGCTGCAAAACAAGCAGTCCATAGTTTTCACTGCATGGCCCATGTTCTTTTAGGGTTTCATAGTTATGTTAAGCCTGAAATGAAAAAAATGGATGAAAGATTAACAAAAGATAATGGCCCTATAGGAAGAGATGCATTTAAATTTTGGAGTAAAAAGGAATTAGTTATTGAAAGGGTCTTGAGGACAACAGCTGATATATTTGGACCAGTTGGGGATCATCATGGTGTCCGTGATCGCTTGGAAGCTATTTGTGCAAACCTGGGTATCAAATCTGTAATTGGAAACTATAGAGACAATCGTTTTAATGCTTTATTTGAAACTGCGGCAGAAATACATTTGCACAAAATTGATTTTCTCAAGGTTTTGGACACTGTTGAAACGCCTAATCTGAAAATTAAGTCAGTTATAGAAGATCTTAGATCGGACATTGTTGCAGTGTTATTGCAATGTTTTGGATTGTTTTACTTGAAAGTCTCAGGACCATATTGGAATCTGATAACTTGCGGACTCTTTGAACATGTAATAAATATCAAGACATTCATTGAAACCTGCGTGCAAGAGCCTGCAAATTTACTTCGTCAAAACTGTCATTGTTCTGCTGAAGATCCTCTTCAGATTCACAGTGTTGCTCATTATGACAAATATGTTCAAAGTCTCTTCACTTTGAACGAGGAGACCCATTTACTCTTGTTTGATCTTGTTAAGTTTGTTGCTACTGCAATAATAAAATGCATTGATAAGCAGCTAGTGGACTTCTTACCAGGTGGGAAATTTCATGATGTTTCAAATGAAAATGATGTGAGACGTACAAAATTTGCTCATACAACAAACCTTGCATGTGAACATCATTTTGGTGACCTTGACAGCAGCCAAAAAGGAAGACCGCGTGCATCAATGCATCATCACTCCTCGATACAGCTGTTAAAGCGTAATCGCAAACAAATGATGAGTTGGTTAGAAGACATGACATCCACAGACCGATCATCCATTATTAAAAAGGCACGAAAAGTTGGGCGCACACTTAGAGAGCTTCATATAAACAATGAAAAATCTGTCATTTCAACTGTCCATGAAGAAATGATGAAACCCAAACCAACTAAAAGAAAAAGGAAACAAAAAGAAGATGAAATTGAAAATGACATTGAAGCTGAATTTGACAATTTAAAGGCTGAACTACCAGTTATTAATAACTTTATTACAAATGAATATGTTGCAATTGCATACCAAGATGATTGGTACCCTGGTATTGTTGTTGAGCTTGTAAATGAACAGAAAGCTTATGTAAAATTCATGACACCTTGCCAAACTAAAGGAGTGTTTAAGTGGCCTTCAAAGGAAGACAAACAATTAGTTGATGTGAAATTTTCACTTATGAAAGGATTTTCACCGGACTGTATTGGTTCTAGTGGGAGGCAGTGGTTCATTCCTAATTTTAATGACATTCAGAAAATTTTTGAACTTTACAAAAACATCTACTTTTAACATGTCATTACAGTGGAACCTGTGTGATCCGACCCCTGGGTTTTCCGACATCCTGTGACTTCCGACAAGAATTTCAGGTCCCAAAATATTTCTTTTACATTCTTTGTTAAAAAACCTTGAGTATTCCGCAACCTGTCACTTCCGACATCCGACACAGCCATTATCTGATATATTATGAAATTGCTCTAGACTTGTGTACACAAATGAATTATGATTTGAATTTATTGATTGGCAGGTGATTAAAGACTCATTAATAAGGGTTAAAGTAACTTTAACAAGAATATAATGATTAAAATTTTACAGATAACTGTGTTCACTTTCTTTGTAAAGGACATGGCTACAACCAACAATTATCTGATCAGATTATGAAATTGTTCTAAATATATTAATTTTGTATAAATTAAATATTAAATGTAATTCCAATATTTTAAACCATCCTACATAATCAAACACACAATTTCTTATCTTGTTAATTTTGTGCAAATTTCTGTTAACTAAAAAGAAAACCTGAGTTTTCCGACATCCTGTACAATCCGACACATTTCCCTGGTCCCTTGGTGTGTCGGATTAGACAGGTTCCACTGTATATCAAATTTCAAAATGTTAAAGAAGTTGAATTTATAAGTCTGTGTTTATATCACACCCCTTATATTCTATGGTCGCGGTAGATCTATTGCCATCACTTCGTGTCCATTGCCTCGGTCTATTGTCAAAAGCATTAAAAATATGCAAATGCTGTAGCTGGTTTTAAGATGGATTTGACTGATTTCTGCTACAACAATTACTTGCAGTATTCTCATAACACTATTGACAGATGTCGAAAGAAATTCAATGTAATTATTGGGCGCCAACAAAGATGCCATTGGTACTGAACATTTTTTGTATTGAAAAATCCTATTTTCTCAAGTTGGGAGTCCTCAACTCATCTTTTAATGCTTAAAAATGAATTCAGCATGCCATGTTTATCCTTGGTACCAAATTTCAATAAGATATTTTAAAAAATAAAAAAAGTTATAGGGAAAAAAACGTTTTTTCTTTAGATTTCGGTGCCGCGTTTTAGAATGGATTTTCCTGAAAGTCTCAAAATCTGGATTTCCATGAAAATTCCAAGATTTTCCGACTTCAAATTTCCATAACTTTGGTTCTTCTACAGATATCTCTGTTTTGGTAAGCTTGAAGAGAGATCTTTCCATTTTTATTAGTTTGACCTTGATATTGGTATGTAAAAAAAATCATCTGGGGTTGCTACTAATACACTTAATACAGATAGTTCAGAATGCTTAAACTAATGTTTCTCCTTTTGAATTGGAAGTAAAACATATAAAAAATTAACTAAAAATAAAAACAATTGTTCTACTCATTTGAACCCTTTCATATGGCCATGCATCAATTACTGAAAGGGCTGAACTAGGTGAAGATCTATGTTGATCGTTGTTTGTCATTTTGTAATTAGTTGTCTGTCCTTTTTTCGATTCATGTATTCTGACCACCTCTTTTGGTATCTTCATACTTTTCCTACATATCAAACGTTAGGATCCCCTCGCTCAGGCATAGGTGACCTTAGCCAAGTTTGACAGCCCTGACTTGACATATGTGAACTTAGCCAGGTTTGACTGCCCTGACTTGACATAGGCGACCATAACCAAGTTGGACTGCCCTGACTTGACATAGGTGATCTTAGCCAAGTTTGACTACCCTGAATTGATATAGGTGACCTTAGCCAGGTGTGACTGCCCTGACTTAACATAATTGACCGTAGACATGTTTGACTGCCCTTATTTGACATAGGTGACCTTAGCCAGGTTTGACTACCCTGACTTGACATAGGAGATCTTAGCCAGGTTTGACTGCCCTGAGTTGACATAGGTGATCTTAGCCAGGTTTGCCTACCCTGACTTGACATAGGTGACCTTAGCCAGGTTTGACTGCCCTGACTTGACATTTTGATGTTCTTGATCCCAATGATTGTAATTCGTTGGTTTGCAATCTGTTGACTTTGAGTGTACCCATTGAAGGTAATTGCAGAAACGCTTATATGTTATGTCTTTTTCTGTGACTGTTCGTTTTGTTGATATTGAAGAAATTGTTCGCCACAGTTTCTATTCCTTTTCTCCTCTCACCTAAAATCGCTGAATATACATAAAATAAATCATTGAACATACATATTCATGCTTTATAAGTTACAACATGGAATAAAGTAGGGATCTTGATACTTACAGATCATAAAGGTTAGGCAAGTCGTTGAATGTGCCTGATTGAATTGATGTAATCTTGTTGGAAAACAAATAACTACAACATATAAAATACGTACTAAATACTATGAAAATATGGGGACCAAATAAGAATAAGGAAAGTCCGAAGAAAAATCTTGGGGAACCATCTCTTTTGTCAAATAGTTTCGTTCTCAAACATACATTATTCTTGCGTTTTTTGTTGTTGTTAATTTCGTAATTGATATCACGTATAAAAAAAAATATGAGACAAACAATTTGCCAGCACCTGAGTTAATCCCGTTTTGTCTATGGAGTACATGCTCATCTTTCAGTTTTTCGTGTTTTTCCTTCATTTGCTTGTCTTTGTACTATGTCATAACCTAATTGCCTTTGACTCTGGATTGCCCATTCTTGCTTGCCCCTAATGTTTGCTTACAAACATATTTTTGACCTTATCCCATATAATTACTTATGACATATATTCTTATGAATGAGCTATGCATTTGTACAAATAATATTAAATAAGGGTAATAACAAAATTACCGAACTCCGAACAATCTTAAAAAGGGAAAGTCACAACTCATAAGTGATTCTTACAGATATAAATGATACTTACAGATAGTGTAGGTTTGACAGATTGTTGAAAGTGCTGTCCTGGATCACAGTTATGTTATTGTGATTTAACCGTCTATAAATAAATAACAAATATATTTAGTTTATATATTTATTAAAATATTGGCTTTCTAATATCTCTTAAACAAGGTTAATAATACACTGGGTATTGGTGAGTGTTGAAAGAGCTCAAATCACATAACTAGCCCACTCGTGCACTCCGGGATCGCGAAGGTAAGCAGTTCCTGTTTCTTATATGACACCCTCGGTCTTACTCATATATAGTCAAGTCCAGTAAAGTATTGGCAGTGATTCAGGAAATAAAGGATCTACGTAAAAAGGAAACTAGTCACTGTCATTTGAGACATGGATATGTCGTAACGGTCAACATGATTGCGATATTTAATATTATGTAAAATAAGGACATCTAACACTGCTACAGGTCACAGTTCTTATAGACTTTTTATATGATATTCAATAAGTCAATTACTTTAGTTTTTATAAAACATTAACAATAGCATGCTACAAACCATACTAGATGATACTCACATATATTCGAGGTTTAGTTGAAAGTGATCTCTATGATCTCTATATTGATTTGTGTTTAATCTATATTAATTGTCCTTTATATCAAACATAATTTGGTAATACATGTATACAAATCATACTGAACGATACTCACAGACGGTACAAACGTTGTAGATTGGTGAAAGCGTTGTCTTTTATCACTGATATGCCATTGTACTCTAGCCGTCTATAAATAGTTAACAGATGTCTTAATTAAACAATCGCCCTACTAATATGTCTTAAACAATACATAGTTGATACTCAAGATAATACTAAATGGAGTTAGTGTTTTAGAACGCAGAATACGGTGACGTTGTAAAAAGTCTGAATACGAACTTAACGTATAAGTTGTACAATATTAACTTCATACGCGAGAGCGGTTGGTATATTAATTTCAAGGTGTGAAACATTTATAATGACAAAATAGAAATCATCTCTTTTTGTCTTTGATAAACGTAAGAGATTACCGAAGAGGGAACCAAAAATGGACAATTCGGTAAAACTGGCAAAATAGCGTATACAAGACGAAGAAAATGAAAACAAAAACACAACACAATATGTGTTGGACACCACGTTGTGCAAGCAAAAACTGATAACTGAAATAAGACACAAACAACTGGAGGTAAAGACGAACCAAACATGGTTTTTATTCGGACATCACAACAGACATCACGACACGGAGCTCACGAAGGTTAAAGGTTTCTACTTCTTACTCATATATACAGTCCAGTCCGGTAACAGTATTGGTACACATAGATGAAAGAAAACATCTACGTAAGAAGAACACAATCTGTTGTCATGTGAGATATGGACATTTCATAACGATCACCCGTATGGTGATAACAACCTTAGAATTTTTGAAGAGATAACTTCAACCTATGAGCAACGCAGCCTTGTTTGAGTAGCTTTTGCGTCAGCAACTGAGATATGTCTAGAACATCACTGTGATATTTGAAAAGTGCCGTCATCGTGTTTGTTGTAGAGGTTTGTTTTTAATCTTCCTCCGTTGTCGATTTTAAGGTGAATATTAGGGTCAGAAACAGACTTTTGAGCTTCAGTAGTATATTTAAGTGCAGGCTAATGTGGATAGATCCGATGTAGTTGATCACCGATACGAGAATTGCTCAATGACAGAACATCAACTTTATAGCGGAAGCTGGAATTACAGGTATGGGCTAGTTTTCTATCTTTATTCCTGAGAAGCAAATGCAGGAAGTATGCATCATGATTTTGAATTGCATTCGACAAAGGACGATTTGTCTCTACCAATAACAAAATACTGATACCATTGTTCTCCGTTTTTCTTTGAGAAGCAACGTGTTTTGGCAATGTCATAGAGTTTACACATATCAGATTATGATTCACTTTGACAAAATACGGTATAATCGTGGAATACTGTATTATATATCTTTGATAAACCTGTATGTGTGTGTCTTTAAAATATTACAAAATGTCATATACAATCAACCCCCCCCCCCCAAAAAAAAAAAAAATGTGATACCATAATATGTCTATTATGTGTATTATATACTACTGTTAATTTAAATTCCTATTAAATGCAAATTTGGAACATGTTCAATAAACATTGCATATCAAATAAAATTTATGTTTATTCGAGTGTGACGTCTGTTTATTAGAGATAAATATTATAATACAATGACAGATTGTGGTCTATATTATGGACAAAAACTGTATTCTATCGCTTTTCACTAACTAAATTTGTTGGTTTGTTGGACGGGAATAAATGAACATATTGACATTTTGTACTTAATTCTGAAAAGTACATCTTATGAATATATTCTTGAGAAAATCTTATTAACATCGGAGGCGGGGCAGATTATGGTCATCATAGATCCCTAGGTGCTGTCATCTGAGCCCTCTCCTTTTCTCCCGGATGAAGTTATTTTATCTTGCAATTATTGAAGTATTATTTAATAAATATAACTATTACAACCTAATATTTTTGTTATTACAGACTTACAAGGCATATGTGTTATTAGGTAAATCTGGTGGAATACTATCAAATCCTCTATTGTTACAATAAACATCAACTCCAACTGAATGCTTCGAACAACTACAGGCACTAGAACATGATGATGCCACACCGACGAGTAAAATCACAGCAAATATTGCTGTTATAAAAAAATGCATATTGCGTTGTCAATCTACAAATACAAAATGTATATACTTAATAATGTGCAATATTGTTATGCATGTAGAAATACAATCTATGGATAAATATATTATATGAATATTTATATAGAGATTAATACATGACATTTTCCATATTAATCCGACATCCCCATATCAGCCTGAGAGGCAGTCATATGCTTCTAAACAAATGGTTTTTACCAGCTAAATAAACAAATAAAATAAAAATAAAAGTTACTGACTTGATTTTTAAACTTAATTGTGATTTCAACAGATACATTTTCAGAACACTATTGTCAACCAAGAGCATATCTACCCCTATTAATGGCTACGTTTCGTATGACTGCATTTTGAAACATAGAACATATATGTGATTATGTTGTCATGGTTGAATGGAAGTTGGGTTTGTATCTACCTATCCAATAAGTGTTTATCTCCACTAACGTTGTGAGTTCAAATCACGATCATATAAGGTGTACTTGATACAACATTATGTGATACAGTTTGTCAATGACTTGCGACAGGTCAGGGGTTTACATCGGTCTCATCCACCAATAAAACTGACCGCCACGATATAGCTGCAATATTTGTGAAAGTGGTGCTAAATACCATAACCCCCAACTATGAATCACGTCGAGTATATTGCCCATGAACCGTTTTCATTCGAAATTATTATACGTTCTTCGTGATAATCAGCGGTCATCAAATATTTATATTATTGTGTTAATGTGGTCTTCTGATGAATGTGTTTCTCCTCTCAACTCAATTTGTCAAGGGTACTGGTATGCATACTCGTCACCTCCATTTATTTCTGGCGACACGATTAGTAGGAAATTCAACGAGGATGAAACGTACTTTTAAATATTTAGTGCTAGCACCACTAACACAGTACGTGGGACGAAATGGCAAATCTTTATAGTAGACAATCCATAGATGCTTCCTACCAAGTTGAGAATAATTTCGCTAAGCAAATTCAGAGAATATTAAAAAAGCTAACATATGACAGACAATGGAAGCCAAGTGATGACAAAAGCTTACATGGCCTTTCGTGGCCAGGTGGGCTAATATCGACAAAAGGACACATAATGATCTACTAAACACTACACTGAAAATTAAAGATTGAGCTCCATGAACACCTACAGAACTTCCTTTTTTTTGTAATCAACAGCTTTATTACAAAAGGGAGTATAATATTCATGACTTGGCTATATTAATAAAACATATAACAATATAATGACTAAGTTAATTATTTTAATCTAAAATTAAGTATTAAATAATCCTCAGTGGTGCATATATGCTTTTCTGAAAATAAAGAGTAAATTTATCCGATCTGATTGTTCAACACATCGTACTAAGGAGACTTTAATATATATGTAAAACATAATAATTGAATCATTCATTCTACATAAAACGAAATATTCTCAACTAAGAAAAATGCATTTTAGTCTAGTTAAGCATCATTGTGGCAATGCGTACAACCTGTTCAAGTAGGTGTTCGCTACAAGTACTTAAGGTATATATAGCTATTCCACCTGCCGCCAGGGGATAAAAAAGGACATAATTCTAAAACTTTATAGGAAGTTGCATACTGCGGTGCAATCTTCACCTAGAATCAGAAATCTGACAGGACAATTTTCCTTGAGTAAGTTTGGGTTGAAAGAAGCAATAATTCGTCCAAATTTATGCAGACACAAAATGCTCACTTGGTTAGGTTTAAAAAGTAATCTATACGCGGATGGCTGGAGAGTCGTAAAAGTATGAAAAACCGACGAAATTCGAATCTGTCAAACAAATGTCCAACATATGACCCACATGTTTTTCAACACTCCTGTCCTCGTGAATTATCTCGTTGTCTCAGTCAGATAAGTACTGATATAAGGTATGTACTGAGTCCTAGTTGACAGTTTTAAAACGCTGCAAGGCAATGCAGGCAGCATTTTAATGAAAAATCGTTCTTTTATTCCTGCCATGTGGCTATAGTCTGTTTTATCATCTGTGATGTTTTTTCCGAGATTAAGGAAGGCGGGGGGGTATTCCCGACGTTGAAAGAAGCCAATCCCGAATTCCCATTCATTAAAATTCGAGATCCCGACGTCCCGAAATAGGTCCTACCGACCCTCATTAAAAGAAAAATATTTTGTTGTATTATGTTAATTTATATGTCAATATACACATTTTGTTATGAGGTAATTTAAAAAAAGGACAATACTGGGTTAATGAGGGGGGGGGGGGGGGCAAGGTTTTTCCTATAATGAAAAAATGCTATCACATGATTTGGAATAAACATCAATATGTCTTACGGTTATTAAAAAAAACAAAAATGTTTATGCCGTTTTAAGCACTGGCTATATTATCCCCACCCACCCCAAAGTCTTCGAACACATATATTTCCAAGCAAGCATACCAGCACTTATTCAGTATTAGCAATATATGAGATGACCGGTGACAAAGTTAATCAGTCGAATGTGTCAATCATTATGACTTTTTAAATTATATTAAATACAAAAATACTGAAAATTATAAAAAATCAATTTGTATTACATATTCAACACATGAAAAACCGTACCCTGTTTAATGAATTATGAAAAGTATGAAAATCTAGCTATCACAATACAAAACATGTTTACTCTTAATTTAAGGTTAGTGAATAGATACTACACTTTCAGGAAATCACAGACATACATGCAAAATGTTAATTACAACTATTTCATATCCCAAAATAAAGAAACACAAATTACACCTCTCATTTGCTTCCTTTCGCAAAAGATGAAAACAATGAAAATGAAGGGTGTGTGTGTACCTTATGACTTCCAAAAGTGCATAAAGTTCTGCCAAAACATCTTACTTCTATCAGAATATGCAAAAAAACCTAAATATATGTCTTACTTCAACAGAGACAAAGGGCCCACTGACAAAGTTCACAACAAGCGGGAACATTAAGACCTAGGGGAAATCCAACGAAATAAACTGTTAAACTTGACACATTTCACTACATAATAAATATCACGGCCAGCACCCTACTGGAACAATTCATTAATCCCTTGAACAGTTATATACCTATGCAGGGATTAACGAATCATAGTCTGGAGATACAATCAGAGAAGTTTAATTTAATGATATATATTCATTTAATCTAACAATAATAATCTTAAATGCAAAAAATCAATGGTGTCGATCTTTTAACCAGACAGAGGATGTCGAAGGGGAAGATCGTAGGAACCTTACTATGACATCAGAGTGATAATTTTTCTTAATTCTGTTTCAGATACATTGGCATAGCTTTGGTTGGAGTAAATGCAACCGTAATATTATTGTTAGCATCCTGATTTGATAAGTAAGTTTTAAATATGTTTATTGATAACAAGTATACCATATATATACCATGCATTAATTGCTGATATACAAAATAACTGTATCATCGTTGAACTCTACATAAACTATCTTTAATGAATTTCAGCAAGATTTCGAGATGTGCATTGTGAGCTTGGCCATATTTTGAGAAACCAGTAAGCCAGAATGGCATTGTGAAGTTGTATGATGCTAAATCAGCACTTCTGTTTAGATGCATTGTTAGAAAATATTATGAAATTGTGGCAGACAGTTATAAAGGGGAAACTTTGTTAAACTTTGGTGATCAACCAAAGGATATGCAAGACAAAATAAGTGATCTGCCAGTGTTTGGGGATACTATTTACTCTCCAGAACTTTTCAGTGACCCACACAAAACTGTAGAATCAGATGATACAACATGATGTGATAATATATCTGACACTGTGATTGCCTCTGATAATGAAAATGATACATGTGCATCAGTATCTGAGGAAGTTGACATTACTGACAATGAACATGGAAACATGTTTGCACATCACGAACCATGTAATGATGACATCATTGTCATTTCTAGTGACTGTGAGAGTTACAGTTCAGCCAGTATCTTGAAAAAAAAAGAAATGAAAAGATAATGCATTTACTCTCATTTTTTGTAGTTCAAATGTGAACAATAAAGGTATAACAGAATATGTCTTTTTGTCTATCACAATACATGGGAATTATGATCTAGTGTATTATAACTTCAGGAATAAAGTATGTATATGGCCATTCTCATTAGTGTTAAATGATTACAAGAACTTTGTGTTAATCATGAAGTTGTGGAAAATCGAAAATAAACAGGAATGTGTTTACAGGTAACATTATTTTAGTATAGCAAATTTCTATTAAACATGAATAAGTGTTTCAATTCATTGTGTAAAAATTTGTAAATTAAACATGGTCATGTCCACACTGCTGTCTCTCAAACGAAGATATCGTAAGGGGAGAATATAGCATTTATTCCTAGAGGCACTTATTTTCATAAAACTCTTTCAAAAGTAACTCAGTCAGTGTGAAATGATTACGAGCAAATTTACATTTACCCTGAAATCCTGGAAAATTTAAAAGAAACATGAATGTTTTTACAGGTAGCACTTATTTTCATATAACAGTTTAATGAAAGGTGCTTGGGTTCCACATTTTTCATGTTTGACACATTTTTTTTTTTAATACTAACTTTAACATTAATTATCTAGAAGTTTATTTACTTAATTTCTTTTTGAAGTCACGAATTTTATACGGAGCTGATCTAGGAACAAAATATTTCGCTTCTTTTCATATATGTTGATTGTTTCTGAAAGTTAGAACTGCTTATTTCTTGATCTAGTCCAAGCATTGCTGGTAAATACATATCAATTAAAAACCAAGCTAAAATTCACGTTGTCAAAGTAAACCCAGTTGCTTAATTGTACAAATTAGATCATGGTTTTCCACACTACAAAGGGAGATAATTATAGTTTCTGTTACAAATATTATTTAAATTAAATTTAGTAGCTGATTTCATTTCCAAATTATAGCACTTTGATGAAAAGCAAAGAAAAGGGAAAATAACTATACAATACAACATGATATTAACATAAAAGAGGGCATCATTGCCATTAAATTTAATATGTTCATGCTGCAAAGGGAGATAACTACTGTTACAGATGTATTTGAAAAATACAATATTTGTAAAAAAAAATTCTCTATTTTATTACTCTATATGAAGTTGACTTTTTGTCCAGCTGGAACTTATTTTTTGCATAAATTAAATGATATGTTCATATTTCAGGTGGAGTGTGCAATTAAAACACAGTTAATATCAGAGTAAATGATTTGAAAAGTCACCTATCGTATTCATATGACACTTTTTTGTTCAGTGATACATTATACGGATACTGCTCTTAAGGTAAGCATTGTTAAACTAATGCAGGAATATCGTTTCATAAATTTAGACCAACAGACCTCTTTTCTGTTGTCAACTTCATCAGTACTGGTACACCATGTAAACAATGAAAATTAATTATAAGTGACATCTGGAATTTGCTGCATGGTATGCATGTTATTTTCATTTTTGAAGGCTTACAATGATTTCAAGATGAAGAACAGCAACACTGGGGTTTCTCCTTGTTAATTTTATATGGTTTTGTCTCATGAGCATTTAACACACATTTGTTCTTTTTCAAAGATGGAAATGCCTTATATGATGTTCACATGTACATTGAACTAAGTACCATTTTCAGAAACATTCAAATATTTCTTGTTTTTATTTCCATATTTAACATATCTGGTAAATATATTTTTTTTAATATTTATGAAAAAGTGAACTGTCAGAATGTCAAAGCAACCATTTCCGTTAAAGAACCGTCTTGTCGTTGAAGCGTTCGGAAAAATTAAAGGAAATCAAAAGTAATTGCATTCTGTTTTGTGCAGTATTGTGAGAGTTGAGACTACTACTGTTAATATTAGTAGTCTGTATTCGAGGATAAAAAGTGAATACAGTACTTCGAAAAAGTACAAGAAGTTCTTTAGCAAACATAGCTATAATGAGTACCTGTCTCAGGTGTTTACTTTTTCAAAAAGTGCCAAAAAAAAAACGTTGACTGTAAAAAAAGAAAATGTTCCTAACACAAATGATAATTTATCGGAGGAGAAATCAAAGAAGATTATTGCACACTATGAAACTGTTATAGTTAAGCTAAGGGAAGAATTGAGTCAGCAAAGACAGTTGTTACAACAGTATCATTGTAAGACACGTAGCCAGGAAAACACCATTGTATCTTTAAGAAAAGGAGTCAAGGCTAAAAAACAAGAAAACACTAGTAATGATAAGTTTAAAGCTAAAATTGAAGACAAAGGTGTGCAGTGTAATACTATGAGGTCTTTAATTACAGATCTTATAGATGAGATTGAATCTTTGCAGTTAGAAATTGACAGTACAGAAGAATATAACAATTACAATATTGATGTATCAGATAAAGTATTTAACACACAACCTTCTGGACAAGGTACAGCTTTTAGCCATAAAATAAGACAAGTATATTATACCTTACGTAGTATTGGCATAAGTTTATCAACATTTGATTTTGTGATAGGATCAGTTGTGTCTATGGTTGACATTGACATTGACTTTTTGCCCAGTAAATGAACTGCTGCAAACATAACAAGTGAACTAGGTTTGGTTGCAAGACAGCAGTTAACATAGGAAATTAATAGCATAGCAGACTGTACAATGCTTCGTGATGCTACCACAAAAAAGTCCATCACGTTTACACGACACAAATAAAAACATCAGATAAAACGTTAGCATTATGAGTAAAGGTAGTTAGTGATGGAAAAGCACAAACGTATGTTTCTTGTGTGAATGAAGTATTCTCCGATATAAACATGCAAAATACAAGCACACATGATCATGACTACTGTACAGATAATTTTATGAACAAAATAAAACAATTGATGACAGATAGGAGCGCCACAGAGAACTAAGTAAATGAAATTGTGTGTGCAGATGATTACATCACAGTGAACTCATTTAAGTGTTCAGTCCATCCTTTACTACAATTTGGCAGAGTAGCACAAAAAAGTGGATGAAATAGAGAAAAACTACGAATTAATCAAGATTTAAATCTTGGAGATTATATAGCTGAACATTTGTTACGTTTTGTTTCAAAACTATTTGATAAAGATGGATCAGGAGACCCACTGTATGCTCCCACTTATTTGAGGGAAAAAGGTATAAATAATGTTCCAATTATGAACTATAGAGGAAACCGTGTTAACACAATTTTTCATAATGCTGCTGAAACTTTTTACATTTCCAAGCACCTGATTAATTATATTACAAGCTCGAAATCCACTCTAAACTACACACAGCACTTTATTTTAGCGGTACTTAAAAACGATTATGTAACTTCCATCTGCCGAGCACTGGGTATAATAAGTAAAAAGGTCACATGGCCTTATTGGAGATGTGCTGTTGATAGTGATAGAAATGCATTAAATATGGGGTCTATTTATGAACAGCTATTCGATTTGTTAACAAATGGTGCTAATAGTCAAAATTTATTGATCACAAACAGATTACAACTAGTTATCGGTCCATAACTAGAACCTGATAAAGTTAGTCAGTCATTGTGCGAGAAATCTTCTTTAGACGACATGACACAATCAGTTCAGAAAAAGAAAATAAAGGAAAAAATTCAAAAGGATGTGGAGGATATTGGAATTTGGAACAATATTGAGACAATTGAACATAATTTGACAAAAATGAAAACAAAGAATGAAAAAGCAACAGCATTGAAACAGCAGATTAACCTGTGTAAGGAAATTGTACAGGTGCCTTCAAAAGATAAATATATATTTCAATTTAGTAAAAAGGGGAAACAATTTGACATTCAGCACCTGAAAGAAAATTTATTGAAATTAATTGAAAAATCTAATGTTGATAATAACCAGTTGGATCATACAGATCAACTAATAAAATATATAAAAGATAATCATGGGAATGTAATTGGAAGGCAGCTTGAACATGAGTGGCGTGACAAGACATTTGACAGTTCATATCACACATTGTTCAGGCACATTACTCCAGAACTTATTCTGTCAACACAAGCATTTATCATACACTTATTTAACTGGCTGATGTTAACATTCTAAAGAATTTCCCTGGTTTCTAAAACCATGGTAGAATGTCCCATTCATTATTTCATTTTACTGTGACGCTACACAATCAATTGTTTCGCTCACTTTTAACAGACTGTGACACCTGGTCATATTATTTTTAAATGATAAACTGCATGTGCACGTACTAAAATATGATAAAAGTAATATGAGCTGTGAAAAAAAATAACAATGCTATAGATGTGCATGTTTCCTGTTTAATTTATTATTTACTAATATAACAATGCATTGTTATAGCAAATATATAAGTACTGTAGCTTTATTTGTAATAACATGTTTTATGTACCAGTAATATGAAGGTACTAAATTAAAAAAGTCTAACTACCAAGCTTATATAAAACATATTACTAATGCGTTTAGCTTTATTGTTTTGTCAGCTGGCTTTATTATGTGATATGGATATAACTAGTGTATGTGTTCCGCTTATCTAATGCTTTTTTGCTTGTTTTGCTTTCTTATTTTTTTCAGTTTTGCTTATGCGTGTTTACTGTTTAAATGTTTTAATTTTGCTATGACAAAATGCCTTACAATTATGTCTTTTTTCAGATTAAATATTGGGATGCATGTGAGGAAGAATCCATCAGTGACAATTATTGCTTAACGGTTCAAGAAGTGTTACATGACATTGAAGATGGAATCCTTGTTTTTCTAGGTTAGTTGGTAGTAATAAAGATCATAGTAAACACCAAATTAAATCTAAGTGATCATGAAAAAAGTAGAATTTAGAGGGGAACACACATTGAAAGCTAAAAATGATTGCACCTCATTTTGATATATGGATTAGTATATAGATAACTTGATCTTGATATTGGAATATTTTTTTAGTAATATTATGTTGACAATTAATCTTATATTGTGTGGTGAAAATGTGCCCATTTTAAACATGATTTTTATAAGCTAAGAATGAAACACAGAGAAAACATGTTTGCTAGAAAATACCAGAAGACATGAATCCAAATATTACATATTTGTATTTATTTTCAGATATGGACAGCTAATTTGTATAAAGAACAATAAAGAACAGACTATTATCATATTTTGTTGTAAGTTTGACTTTGAGTTATCTCTCTTTATATATGAAAGTTGCACAAGCCCGCTAGAGATAACTCCCATTAATATCAAATATTAACTTAAACTCTGATTGTATGACATCACAGATTTAGTCTAGTATAATTAGCCAATGAGAAGAAAGTTTGTATATGTTAACCTGAATGACTTGGCTACCTGTTTTAGTAATTTTCATTGGTCAAATCTTATATTTACAATTTTAGTTGGAGTACCTAGTATATATACGATTGCTAATATAACATGACCTCTTTGCTACTTTATATTCAAGTTCCATACAAACAAATAACAAATATATATTACAATGCTCCTAAATTCAAAGTGTATATCATATCAATAAGATCTACATATACGGATGACTAGGTACATATAAGGCTTACGTGACAGATTAAACTGAATTGAAACAACCCGAAAATAAATAGATCCAACGGTCACGTTTTCATATTAAGTTGGTCTAAAATCTTGACGGTGTATTTTTTCTCTTAATTTAACTCTACCTTGTCGATGTTTCTGATAGTGTGTACATTTCTGATTTTTTTTTATCGTAATCATTATTTCACATATTAAAATCATTGGAAGCCCACGTATGATCATGATTGGATACTCTTCACTCATCATCGTCGAGTCAATTGAATTAATCATATTCGCTCAAATCTCACGGTTGATCGTTCGTCCCAAAAAATAAAATAATATAATACAATGTTTTTGTTAATTTTACAAATACGGTATCAAACGCCAAGGGACCAATCAGATTTGAGGTGAACTATTCACGAATACGACGAAATTTTCATCAATTGACCAACAAGTGATGAGTAGAGGATATATGAGTGTACTTAGCCATGGGTTAACGGGTGATGAGTAGAGGGTATAGGAGTGTGCTCAGTCGTGGGTTATCGGGTGATTAGTAAAGGGTATATGTGTTTGTTCAGTCGTGTGTTAGCGAGTGATGAGTAGAGGGTATATGAGTGTACTCAGTCGTGGGCTAACGGGTGATGAGTAGAGGGAATAGGAATGTGCTCAGTCGTGGGTTAACGGTTGATTAGTAAAGGGTATGCGAGTTTGCTCAGTCGTGGGTTAACGAGTGATGAGTAGAGGGTATATGGGTGTGCTCAGTCGTGAGTTAACGGGTGATGAATAGAGGGTATATGAGTGCGCTCAGTTGTGGCTTGACGGATGTTTAGTAGAGGGTATATGAGTGTGCTCACTCGTGGGTTAACGGGTGATGAGTAGAGGGTATATGAGCTTGCCCAGTCGTGGGTTACCGACGATATACAGATTTAGATTAGTCAACGTTCTACATCAGACTATTAATTCGGTGTGCTATTTTTTGTTGTTCCTGTTGATACAAATTCAGAGATAGATCCAGTTCACGTTTTAAAAACTGTCTTGATTGACTTCTCCAAAATGTAAATTAGTAAAGCTATTTAATTTTGCTTATAAAGTAGGCACTACCAGAGGAGCTTGAAGATATCAAAGGGGTAATCATACTCCGCATATCGAAGAAGAAAAGACAATACAATGGCTAACATATAAAGTACACAAGGACAAACAACGAGTGATACATGGACATAACACACAACTGGCTTAGATTGTATAAAAAACGGTTTTCATTTTGTAAATTCTTTTAAAGTTATACTTTTTTAATTGCATTTAATCTTTGTAATCTGATAATTAAATCAATCTTTCATCCATTAAGTAATATCTTTAACATACACACATACATAATGGAGGTTTACAGTTATTGTTTCCCTTCAGTAAGCCTGGGTGTCAATTATTGTACTATGAAAACTTGAATGCATGCACATTATTGTTTAGCAATGTTATGAAGAGTCATGTACCGTGAAAAAAAAAATTGAAGTATTGTATGCTCATGAAGCAGAACACAACATGGAAATTGTATTAGTCACATAATTTATTTCTAGCTATCTTATTGTAACAAGTGGACCGTCGTCGTCGTGTGACAGTCGGATTAAGCACTACCTATGCAATCAGTGCCTATCAACGCCAATGTTGAGAGTTCGATTCCCGTTATCGCGAGGGATACTCGAGATATGATTATGTGATAAAATTTGTCCGTAACTTGCGGCAGGTCAGTGGTTTTCTCCGCGTACTCCGGTTTTCTCCACCGATGCAAACTGTCCACCACGATACTAATGAAATATTGTTGAAAGTGAAGTTGGACACGATAACCCTTATTCTAACAACACAACCAGACAGATATACCATATGATACGAACGTAAAGTTATCCAAGCATAGGATGTGGCAGGCTATTCTATTTAACAATAGAAACAAAATTAAAACCCCACACAGCTGGAACAATTTCAAAATTCAATGTAAAAATATTTATAAGTTTAATCAATTTCACCTCCAAAAAAACAACGTTTTGGCCATTCATTCTCTCCTGTGAACGTACACATTCTACGTATCTAACAGTACTGGTAAACTACCAATCCTGGCCCAACCATGACCTAATTTATATTGTTTTACAACAATAAAACCATTGTCTGATGGACTGTGGCTCCTGACAGCTAAAACATTGGAAAATATCACGCTCAGGTAGATAGGTGAAATAAATACTAGAACGTACATTGACATAGTATGTTACAGGTAAACGGTCTCACTGTAATTATTTTTCAAAGCAGGGTGGGCTTTAAATATCCTATTTATTCGTGGTAAATAGTGAAAACTTTATGATGCGTGAAATTAAATGAAGAAAATTACAGTGTTTTTTAAAAACGCAAAAGGTATAATTTCCAATCTAGCTCTACAACAAAATATGCCAAAAACATGTACCTATCAGGTAATGCCTATCAATTCTAAAAAGTATAATATCATCCAATCTAGCATTACAGACCAAAAACTTGATATTTGAATACAAAAAACTGAGCAGTATGTAAAAAAACTAAAAGCGATGTTATTGAAAACTATCATTTATTAATAAGGAAAACATTGATATACGTTTCTACCTGTTTGCAAGAAGTTTAAAGTTTTTGTATGGATATTTGATAATAAATTTAGAAAAAATATATCATTTTGGTAGGAATTATCTACACTTTCAATATTCCACGCGCAGCTAAAGATCGATCTAAAATAAAAATATGCTATACCTGACAAGGTAAGCTGTATAACTTTAATTTACATACTTTCTATTAGTTAAGAAATATGATCATCAATCCAAAAATCGGATTTACTTCAACACCATAATATTATTTGATTCATAACATATGGTAGTCAGATTAAACACTACCTATTAGTGATTATCACAATTACAATCGTGCGAGATGTAGACGATACAACATTATGTCATAAAGTTTGGCAGTGACTTGGGACAGTTCGGTGGTTTTCCCCGGTTTCCTCCACCAATAAAACTAACCGCCACGATATACCTGACATGTGTTTGAAAATGGTGCTACACACCATAACCCCCTAACCCTTAACCGTGAATCACGTTGAGAATATTGTCCGTGAATCGTTTTCATTCAAAATTATTGTACGTTCTTCGTGATAATCACCGGTCATCAAATGTTTCTATCATTTTTTTAAGGTGGTATTCTGATGAATTTATTTCTCCTCTCAACTCAATTTGTCAAAAGTACCGGTATGCGTACTAGTCCCCTGCATTGATTCTTGGCGACACGATTAGTAGGGAAGTTAACAAGGGTGAAACGTACTTTTAAAAATTTAGTGCTAGCAACACTAAAAACAGTCCGTGAGACGAAATAGGGAATCTGTATAGGAGAAAATCCACAATTTGGCTAAGCGAATTCAGAGAAGATTAAAATGTTTAAAGCTAACAGATAACAGAGGACAGATGATGGACGCCAAGTGGTGGCAAAGGTTCGCATGGCTTTTCGTGGCCATGTGGGCTAATATCGACAAAAGGACACATAATGATCTACAAAAGCATACACTGAACATTATCGTTTGAGCTCCATGAACACCAACAAAAAAAAAGGAGAGTATAATATTCATGACTTGGCTATATTAATAAAACATATAACAATATAATGACTAAGTTAATTATTTTAATCTAATATTAAGTATTAAATAAGCCTAACTGGTGCATATATGCTTTTCTGAAAATAAAGAGTGAATTTATCCGATCTGATTGTTCAACACATCGTATTAAGGGGACTTAAATATATATGTAAATGTAAAATATAATAGTTGAATCATATCATTCTACATAAAAAGAAATATTCTCACCTGAAAAATTGCCTTTTAGTCTAGTTAAACATCATTGTGGCAAGGCGTACAACCTGTTCAAGTCAAGTACATAAGGTATATATACGATTGATAATATAACCTGACCTCTTTGCTACTTAATATTCAAGTTGCATACACACAACAACAACATGTATTTAAATGCTCCTAAATTCAAAGTGTATATCATATCAACAAGATTTACATATACGAATGGCTAGGTAAATGTATGGCTTACGTGACAGATTATAATGGATTGAAACAACCCGACAATAAATAGTCCCAACTGTCACGTTTTCATATTAAGTTGGCCTAAAATCTTGACGGTGTGTTTCTTCTCTTAATTTAACTCTACCTTGTCGATTTTTCTAATAGTATTTACATTTCTGATTTCTTTTTATCGTACTCATTATTTCACATATTAAAGTCATTGGAAGCCCACGTATGATCATGATTGGATACTCTTCACTCATCATCGTTGGGTCAATTGAATTAATTATATTCGCTCAATGCGTTACTCAAATCTCACGGTTGGTCGGTACGTCGCAAAAAACAAAAGAATATAATACAATGTTTGTGTTTACTATACAAATACGGTATCAAATCCATTCAAATCTCTTGATCCAAACTTCACGGGATCAATCATATTTGAGGTGAACTATTCACGAGTACGACGAAATGACCAACGGGTGATGAGTAGAGGGCATAGGAGTGTGTTCAGCGTGATTTAACGGGTGATGAGTAGATGGTATAGGAGTGTGCCCGGTCGTGGGTTATCGGGTGATGAGTAGAGGGTATGTGAGTATGCTCACTTGTGGGTTAACGGTTGATGAGCAGAGGGTTACAGAAGTGTGCTCAGCCGTGGGTTAATAGGTGATGAGGAGAGGTTATATTAGTGTGCTCACTCGTGGGTTAACGGGTGATGAGTAGAAGGTATAGGAGTGTGCTCACTCGTGGGTTAACGGGTGATGAGTAGATGGTATATCAGTGTACTCAGTCGTGGGTTAACGGGTGATGAGTAGAAGGTATATGAGTGTGTTCATCGTGGGTTATCGGGTGATGAGCAAATGGTATAGTAGTGTGCTCACTCGTGGGTGAACAGGTGAGGAGCAGAGGGTATAGGAGTGTGCTCACTCGTGGGTTAACGGATGATGAGTAGATGGTATATCAGTGTATTCAGTCGTGGGTTAACGGGTGATGAGTAGAGGGTATATGAGTGTGTTCAGCCGTGGGTTAACGGGTGATGAGCAAAGGGCATAGTAGTGTGCTCACTCGTGGGTTAACAGGTGATGAGTAGAGGGTATATGAGTGTGCTCACTCGTGGGTTAACGGGTGACGACTAGAGGGCATATGAGTGTGCTCAGTCGTGAGATAACGGGTGATGAATAGAGGCTATATGAGTGTCTTCACTCGTGAGTTAACGGGTGATGAATAGAGGGTATATGAGTGTGATCACTCGTGAGTTAACGGTTGTTGAGTAGAGGGTATAGTAGTGTGCTCACTCGTGGGTTACAGACGATATACATATTTGGATTTGTCAACATTCTGCATCACACTATGCACTCAATGTGCTATTTTTTGTTGTTCGTGTTGATGCAAATTTAGAGATAGATCCAGTTCACGTTTGAAAATCTGTCTTGCTAGACTTGTCCAAAATGTAAATTAGTAAAGCTATTTAATGCTGCTTCTAAGGTAAGCATTACTAGAAGAGCTTGAAGATAGGAAAAGGGTAATCAGAATCCGTATATCTGAGAAAAACAGACAACACAATGGCCTAAAGATAAAGTACACAAGGACAAACGAGTGATACACGGACATTAAATACACAACTGGTTTAGATTGTATGAATATCGATTTTCAGCTTTGTAAATTCTTTTAAAGTTATGCTTTTTTAACTGCATTTAATCTTTGTAATCTGATAATTAAATCAATAGTCCATCCCTTGTGTAATAGTATTAAGATATAAATATACATAATGGAGGTTTAAAGTTATCGTTCAGCTTCAGTAAACCTCGGCGTCCATCATTGTACTATGACAACTTGAATGCACATCATTGTTTAGCAATGTTATAAGGAGTCATGTACCGTGAGAAAAATAAATTTGAAGTATTGTATACTCATAGAGCGGAACACAACATGAAATTTGCATTAGTCACCTAATTTATGTCTATCTATCTTATTATAGCAAGGGGACCGTCGTGGTCGTATGGAAGTCGGATTAAACACTATCAACACTAACGATGAGAGGTCGAATTCCGCTCTCGCGAGGGATACTCGCGACATCATTATTTGATGCAGTTTGTCCGCAACTTGCTGCAGGTCAGTGGTTTTCTCCGCGTCCTCCGAGGTTCTCTAAGCTGACCACTACGATATTACTGAAATATTGTTGAAAGTGAAGTTAAACACCATAACCCTAGCCCTTATTCTAACACCAAAACCAGGCAAATATACCACATCACACGAACGTAATGTTCTCCAAACATAGGAGGTGACAGGCTAATCTATTTAACGATAGAAACAAAAATAAAACCCCACACAGCTGGAACAATTTCAAAATTCAATGTATAAAAAGGTCTAACCAAGGTCACCTCAATAAAAAAAAAAAACGTTTTGGCCATTCATTCCCATCTGTGAACGTAGCAATTTTACGTATCTAACTTTACAATAACTACCAAGTCCACACTCTTTATGTTAAAGTGCTGGGATGTACACCCTCATCCAGGACCATCAACAGTTAAGTACACCCTAGATATGCATGCAGTACTGTATATGTAACAAATGAATAAAAACATCAAAAGCAGGCACTGTGAAATATGCAAATATGCAAATAGAAGTCACACATATTACATAATTATGCAGATTGGCTTTCCGGGACATCAACAATAATTCTGAGTAAATATATATGCTTTAAAATCCAGAGCGGCAGTAAAATCAGTCAGTGAAACATGGTTAGACGACTCGGTAAGCGAGGAGGCCATTGACCCATTGTATGATCATATATCCAATTGTTCTATTCCACGGATTTTAATCATTTTATGATGATTAATGAGGAACGTGTCCGTGTAATTACAATTATTCATTGAAACCTGTTACCATTTATCACTTTTTGGTGCAAAATCATGACAAAAACTAACTTTGAGTTGTATACACTAGTATGGTCATATCAATGGTGATTCATCCTAATGTTAGGTACCAAAAAAGAAGGCATTAACATTTTTTTTTAAATAACATGCTATATTGCAGAAAAATCAAGAGCTGTTGCTATGGTATCCACATTCACATTTACTAAAGAGCAAAACATACCTATATTTGTTCATCAAACACAAAAAGATTCCACTATAAACACACTATACATTGTGAAATAGTGTGTAATATTAACATTAAATACCTTCTATGATATTTAATTTTGATTCCATACTCATCTGTATTTTGGATTTTCAGCAGAAGTATATTTTTTGCGGTTGCTAAGTAACCTCTACAGCAGCAATTTACGTTCATTTTTTCACCAGTATTTCTAATAATAATGGGATAATTATTATTATATTAAGAAATATAATTATACTGGAAAGCTGTCTATCTTTTTATATTTTTGCACTTTCAAGAGTTAAAAAATATATTTATGACCTGTAATTTACTCTTAGCAACCATTTTTACTGCATGGCTGAAGTGCATGCCAAAGGTCACTCTTTTCGTTTGTGTAATACACATCGACCGGAATGGACCCACTCTGAATATTGAGCACGCTTAAATCATGCTATAGGCTTAGCATATCAAGTCAACGAGAATATTGTGAACTCTGACCTTATGTCTTTAAACAGTAACAAATTGATTGATATGATGAAGCTTTTCATCTTTAAAAATGTAATAGAGAAACCAACAAGGGTAACAAATCATAGTAGAACATTATTAGATCCCATTATAGTAAATGACACAATTAATTATGTATTTTTTGATGTTTTTAAATTACCTATTTTATTAAATGTTTTAAGGGAAAACATACTTAATACATGCATTTTTTTCAATAATTTACTCTACGGACAAATAAACAAGAAATCATATGCATGTGTAACATCCACATGTATATGTATTTAAACAAATCCCCCTGGCGGTTTCACCTGGTAAATACATGCACTTCAGGTGTGAAATTGCAACTCTTAATTTCATTCTAATTAACAATTATAATATTTATGACCTTTTTAAGCCACAAACCTCTAGGACAGCTTGACCAGGAAAACAACTGATACACTTATGTCTGGTTGTCAATACAGAATCCGAATAAATATATGAATATAAATTCTGAATAATTATATAATTATATTAATATAAAGTCATATTTGGAAGTGAAATATATGAGATTTAAAATTTAATCATAATTATAATTATTAAACACATTGATAATATAAACTATTTAACATAAATTGTATTATCCTATTACTTTACGGCCTAATTTATCATTTATATATCCATTTTGCATCAATTGCGCATAAAATATAAGACTAGTTAATCACGTCAATTTCCACAAAAAAAAATTAAATAATAACACGATACTATATTGTAACTCTATAGAGCCAGGATCGTTTGTCATTGGATAATATATAGCTACATGTACGCTCCAATGATTCGTTCGTTTGTGTATCGTAAGTTGGTTTCGTGTATCGTGCATTCGTTTCGTGTATCGTGCATTCGTTTCGTGTATCGTGCTTTCGCCTCGTGTATCGTGCGTTTGTTTCGTGTATCGTGCGTTTTTTGTATCGTTCGTGTGAAGCGTTTGTTCGTTTTTCGTTCGCCTCGTTTGCGTTTTCCGTTCGTTTGCATTTCGTGCGTATTGTAAACTTATACGATCCAGGATCTGTACCTGTTCTTTGCCTGGGAAAATATACACTTGAATGTCAGCTATCAAATTGGCATGATATTAGTATTTTCATCCTGAAGGGGACAGTGGGCTTTACCAATAATCTACTGCCCATGTTTAAATTCCAGGCATATTCTGGCTTCCTCTATTTATTTTGATTCTGATATGTTTAATAGTAAAACTACTGTAGTACACTCTGAATGACTGCAATTTATTTTTACAGATGTGGGCTAGGTCGCCAACAATTTATGATACACTGGTTGCTGTTCATTCCAAATCACAATGGTTGGTCCTACGGAAATTCGGTTCAGACAGGTTTCGCTGTACATATGCATTCACAATAATGCAATATTATAACCCGTAAAAATAGTTTAACCCCTGCAATTTTTTTTTGAAGTGCCTGTAACAATTTGTACCAAGTCAGGAAAGTGAGCAGTCATGTAATTGCGTGATAGGGGTATCAATTTTGCATCATTCTGTGATTTTTCTATTAAATTTTGGAAATGTTCTGAGAGTGTGGTGATTTTTTATTTTTTTTTCATTTCTCTATTGGATTGAGGAACGATTCTGACAGTGTGGTATTTGTAGTTTTTCATTTAATTATCTATATATATTTATACTCATCAAGCCAATGTATTACAATGGTACAAATATATAACAATAAAATCAAAATAACAACAACTATTTACAATATATATATACAAATTAGGAGAGAGGTTACAAAGGACTAAGAGACTGGAGGACAAACACCGGTATTAATAGCACTTATAAAATGACAGAGTTTCTTCAGTATTGGTTTTCTTTTACAAGTTCAGAAAATTTGATAATATTATGTCTATATATGAAATAATTTAACAGTGACTGCTTACGTTTTTGGCTAAAATAATCACATTCAAAAATATAATTGTATTCATCTCCAATTTGGAATCTATTACATAATATACATTTACGATTTTCTCTTGGAATGTTCTGCCATCGCCCTGTTTCGATGGGGAGTTTATTATTTTTTATTCTAAATCTGCAAAGCAAAATTACATCTTTTATTTCTAAATTATTTAAATATTCTTCATATTTAAGCTCTGTTTTAAATGTTTTATAATTTATGGCTTTAGGTGAATTGTGTACTAAAGGATTCCAATTTTGAAGAAACTGATCCTCTAATCGCTGTTTAATTACACATTTCAAATACTCTACATTGTCAAAAGTTTTGTTTCCCATATATTTGAGAAGCCACACTCATTAAATATTTGTTTTACAAACAATATCCAACTACTCTGCATATTATGATTTTCATTCAATTGACGATATAGTCTATACAATATATTAGAATACTTTGTTTGTTTACCAACTATAAGTCTTGCCCAGTAACATACGGTTCTGATTTTAATATCAATATATATAGGGTATCGTCCTAGTTCACCATACACCATATAGCTAGGTGTTGATGTTTTTAAATTTAAAACAATCTTACAAAATTCTAGATGTATTTTTTCCAGAATATCATTGTTACTAAAGCCCCACACTTCACAGCCATATAAGAGGATGGGTTTAATCATTTTGTCAAATACATAAAGTAGACATTTTATAGATAGTTAATACATTCTTCCCATTTTCAAAACTTCATACATAGCTTTTAGTGCTTTATCAGCTAGATGTTTTTTTGTCAAACTAAAATGTCCTCTTCTAGTAAAATTAATCCCAAGATAGTTGATTTTTTTTTAACTATCTCAAGATTCAGATTATCATAGTTGAAGCTCAAATTCTGTGGTATTCTCCCATTCTCAAACACCATTACCTTTGTTTTATCTGCATTTACTTTTACTTTCCATAAATTACAATATTCACAAAAAAGCATCCAGTTGAGTTTGGAGATCATTTGCTGTCTCAACTAACAATGCAGTGTCATCAGCATATAACAGAATAAAAAGTTTAAGGTAAATGTCCAAATTGCTTTCTATTTCATCTGAGATAGTTTGTAGTTCTGTAATATTTTTATTTTCAAAAAAATGGTCAATGTCATTTAAAAATAATGAAAAAAAGAAAAGGGAGCAGGTTTTCTAATTGTCTGACTTCATTTGCACAATCAAAGTATTCTGATATGCAATTACTATATGAGATACACTATGTTATACTATCAGACATATTAATAATAACATTATACATTTTGCCATTGATAATATTTTACATCATTTTGTCGAAAAACCCTCCCCTCCATACCTTATCAAAAGCCTTTATCGAAATCTATAAAGGCACAACATAATTTCCTTTTTTTAAGTTTTAATATTTGGAAAAACGAAAAGAGAGTGCACATGTTATCTATAGTTGAATAATTTTGGCGAAATCCGAATTGGTTTTCTGCTATAAGTCTGTATTCCTCAGAAAAGTTATTGAGTCTTGTATTCAAAATTGATGAAAATAATTTTCCCAAGCAACTTACAATTGTGATAGGCCTATAGTTCTTGCGTTCATAAATATCGCCATTATTCTTATAAATATGCTTGATTGTACCAATCAACCAAATATGAGGAACAAAACCCTTATCAAAGATAATGTTAAATAACTTCTCATAAAATTTATAAATTGATTTGATGTCGACTTGATGTATTCGTTTATAATTTCATCCTCACCACAAGCTTTTTGGTTCTTTAATTTGGGTATACATTCTAAAATTTCTTCCTTTGAGATATAGGCGTTTATGTGTTCGTGAATTGGTTCATTATGTAGAATATTAACCTCTGGTAAGCCGTTGTTACCATCACAAATGTCTCTTGTATTCAAATTTTGAAAAAAATCATAAAGTTTATCAATTTCATTATTCGGTTGCTTCTTTCTTTTACCTTTGTTCAAAAGTTTCCAAAATTCTTTAGGCTTGTTTTTACTCAAATTGTGTATATCTTCTGAAAATTTGTTTCGATAATTTTTATATTCTCTGTCCAATGTATCTTTGTATTGTTTTTTTCAGCGTCAATCATAGCTTAACGACTTTGTGGAGATGTCAAATATACTACAACATCAATAAATTAGAGGTTCCTAGAAGATGTTAATTAATCCAGAATGTGAACTTGTACTAGACTAATTAATGTCATTGAAATTTTGAAATCCATTACAATGGACAGTGTATTTGTATTAGACAAATTAATGTCACTGAAATTTTGAAATTCATTACAATGGACAGTGTACTTGTATTAGACAAATTTATGTCATTGAAATTTTGAAATTCATTACAATGGACAAACTATATGTTTACATGTTTGAAATGGAAACAATATTCTAGTATACAATATATCCACATGCTATTCGTTCTACACAATATCTATGCCGACATCCTTTTCAATTTGTTTCGTGATAAACGAATAATGTATTTCACTGAGCTTGAAGAAGTCTAATTTTAGAATTCCGAACATCATTGTCCTATTAAATCATAAGGTTGATCCTCCCTTGGAATGGTCACCTCTTCGTAATGAGCACCTGTAACAACAACAAGTATTAAATATTTTGAAATTCGATTTGCTTACCCGTTCGCCTAAACATTAGTCACGTGTTGATTAAAAAGAGTGTCTGTGTAAAATATGGACATTGGTATGTTCTGTAATATTGTAGCTGCAGTCACTATTTTTTTCTTTATTTCTCGTTCATGAATTTTCATGGTTTGTCCTTTTTTAATGTTCCCATTTTACTGGCTGGCCTTCTTCAACTTACGGATTCTGATTACCCCTTTGGTATTTTCAAACTTTTAAATGTGGTTCGCATTGTTCGATCTTTTGTTTAATTTTCTGAGGAAAGTTTTGTAGATGATGGTTTATCTTTTTTTTTTAATGTTCCCATTATACATTTGGCCTTCTTCGATATACGTCTTATAATTACACCTTTGGTATCTTCCAACTTTTAAGTGTGGTTCGTGTTGTTCAATATTTAGTTTTCTGTGTGGTGTTTTATGAACCGTTGTTTTTTCTCAACTCGAACGAATTATCCTGATTCTGAGCCAACCAGTCATTCATCTTACACCTTAATGATATATATTTTGTGGAGAAAGGGGAAATATTAATTGCATAGTCGGTCCCACAATCTACCCCACTGGCGGCGAGCACGCTAGCCATTATACCACTGATGCAGATACCTGATTGTGGCGGATGATTTATACATATATATCAAGGAAGGTTTCTAATTATCGCTTTGGTATAATTTCTAAAATGACCACCACGTCCAAAATAGTTCCTGATGAACCGAAATAACACAAGATAAAATAGATCAAATAGAAAATAACATGTTCTACTGATAGTTCTGTAGCTCCAATATGTGAATTATCGTGTGTTTCGTGGCGGGAAATATTTACAAAATATTTCCAATAAGCGTATTGGTATAGTACAAAGCGGTTATCATCGCTGTCTTCCTCCTCATCACCATTAGCTCATTGGAAAACAAGCCTCAAATTTCCCTCTCAAATTTAGCACATGCTAACCATCGTGGCAGTTATGTTACGTACATTTTGTCTTTGTTGTTTACAGAATCGTCCGAAAATGTACCATTTTGATCTTCTCTGATTGTTTGTCCTTTTCGTTCCAGTTCATATACATTTGTTTTCGTTCGTCTGCATCTATAATAAACATTAAACCTTTAAATCCTTCACATTCTTAGTTTGTTGTTGCTATGTTAAATGTGTGGCAGAAAGAAATAAAAGTTAGTTCTAAGAAATATTTGGAATAAAATTTGACGACAGTTTGCTTAGTCAAACCTGATCATGTGGTCACCTCTATTAAAATGTCATCTTTGTTTGTCCTATCATAGAAAATTTCATATGAATTAAACCTCTTTTAAGAGGTCACCTGTCTTATAAGGCTCCTTCTTCTTTGTCCCAAAGGTGACCTCTTAATGCAGGATTGCCTGTATTTGGGTTCCAAGGCGACACCTAAAGGAGAGGCAGAACCCGCCCCGATGGAAAATAAATAGTCAGCATCGTCTTCATTGTTGAAATGTCCCCTCTTATCATTTGTTTTAATATTTGCTGTTCAGAAAAAATATTGAAGAAAATGATAAAATAATAGAAACTATGATAGTATACCTTAGAATAGCCAGAACAATAATGCCACATATTAAAGCAGTAACAGCGAAGGTTGCAACGAAGCTTCCAACTCCTGCATATACTGCAGTATAACTTGTAGCTGATTGTGATGTTACTGGAAAAGATGTAATCCGTTCCTGCCTCCTATAAGACACCCGCCATGCTTCCCATATAGTCAAGACATAGTGGAAACCACTATTCGCAAGTAAACATAAACAACGTAAATAAGACAAGAGCCATCCTACAAACAACTACACAAACACCCAGGTTCCCAAACATAGTGTCTTCCTATAAGTAGTGTATGGTAGTTATTAGTAATGGAACTTATTGGCAATTGTGTGTTCTTCAAAGTTGAATACTGATTAGACATTATAATGTTAGTATATCTGACAATTAACAACTAATTATGCAGTCTAATGTTAGAATACCTGGAAATTGACAACTTTCTCCTTTAAAGCCGTCAATACAACCATATGTACACTCTCCGTCCTGTATGTCACACAGCTTGTTGACACATGTGTCACAGCTATTTTCACAGTTCACACCATATGTCCCTGAGGTACATTCTGGAAGCAAAATGTTGAAATTTTGTGAAATACGGACACTGATATCAACAAGCATAATATTGCATCAAATGCGAAGTTTGAAATTTTAACGCTACGATGTATAAGTCCCACTTTTTTTAGATTTGAAAAAAAACAGTCTACCAAATGTTTAATTATCAAATGAAATTAGAGCTTGGCGTCGTAGCTTTAAAAAACGAAATAGCAATATTTCAAGCCAAGAAACCCCAACAATACCATTACCTTAACACCATGTTTATTGATATAGAGATATGGTTGATGGTGTTTTTGGTGTTTAACGTCACTTAAAACAATATTTCTGTTATATAGTGGAGGCACGTTTTATTGGTGGGGAAAACCGAAGTACCAAGAGAAAACCACCGACCATTCGTAATTCACTGACAAAGTGTATTACAAAATGTTGTATCGAGTACACCTCCCCATGAACGGAGTTCGAACTTACAACCCACGTGGTGATAGGTTATGTTGTGCAGTTAGTTGTAAGTTCAATTTCCATATGATCACGACCACGAAGGCCGTTGTACATTAAGAACTATTTATATTTCAAGAAAAGGGGAAACAATCCATGAACTACATTGTTAGGTATATATTAAGACAGTTCATTATTCTCCTGGTGCCAATCTATACAACCATATGTACAATTTCCATAAAGTGGTTCACATATTTTGCCAACACTTGTATCACAGCGTTGTTCACAGCTGACGCCATATGTTTCAGAGGTACACACACACGCAGTATGCACCAATAGTTGATAATGATATATCTCCAGTTTCACAAACATAGTGTCTCCATGTAGGTAGTATATGGTAGTTATTAGTGATGGAACTTATTGGCACCTGTGTGTTTCTCAAAGTTGAATACTGATTAGACATTATATGTTAGTATACTTGATAATTAACAACTAATTATACAGTCTAATGTTAGAATACCTGGAAATTGACACTGTCTCCTTTAAAGCCGTCAATACAACCATATACGTACACTGTCCGTTCTGTCTGTCACACAGCTTGTTGACACACGTGTCACAGCTAAGTTCACAGTTGACACGATATGTTCCTGAAGTACATTCTGGGGGGAAAATGTTGATATTTTGTGAAATACGAAAACTGATATCAACAAACATATTGCATGCTATGCGAAGTTTGAAATTTTAATGCTACGATGTACCAGTCCCTTTTTTTAGATTTGATGAAAACAGTCTACCAAATGTTTAATTATGAAATGAAATTAGAGCTTGGCGTCGTAGCTTTAAACAATGAAATAGCAATAGTTCAGGCCAAGAAACCCCAAACAATAACATTACCATGGCACCAGGTTTATTGCTATACATATTAAGTTGATGGTGTTTATGGCGCTTTACGCCACTTAGAACAATATTTAGTTATATTAGCATACCTGATACATTACAACGAACTCCTTTAAAACCTTTTATACAACCATATCTACAATTTCCATCACGTGGTCCTCCTAATAATGCATTCAACAATGAGCATAACGCATACCAGTATACATCCTCCTGATAATGCCTTAATTAATGATTATAATTCATACCAGTAAACATCCTCCTGCTAATGCCTTCAACAATAAGTATAACTCATACCAGTATACATCCTCCTAATAATGCCAACAACAATGATCATAACTCATACCAGTATGCATCCTGCTGATAATGCTTTAAACAACGAAATAGCAATATTTCAGGCCAAGACACCCCAAACAATAATATTACCTTAACTCCAGGTTTACTGCTATGAATATTTAGTTGATGGTGTTTATGGTGCTTAACGCCACTTAGAACAATAGTTCAGTTATATTGTGGAGGCATGTTTTATTGGTGGGGAAAACCGGAGTACCCAGAGAAAACCACCGACCATTCGTATGTCACTGACAAAGTGTATTACATAATGTTGTATTGAGTACACCTCCCCATGGAAGGAGTTCGAACATACAACCTAAGTGGTGATAGGTTCTGTTGCGCAGTTAGTTATAAATCCAACTACCATACGCTCACGACCACGATGGCCGTTGTACTAAGAAATATTTATATTTCAAGAAAAGGGGAAACAATCCATGAACTACGTTGTTAGGTATATATTAAAACAGTTCTTTATTTTCCTGGTGCCAATATTAGCATACCTGATACATTACAGCGAACTCCTTTAAAACCTTGTATACAACCATATATACAATTTCCATCACGTGGTTCACATATTTTGCCAACACATGTATCACAACGGTGTTCACAGTTGACGCCATATGTTCCAGAGGTACATTCTGAAAATAACATACAACATTTAACATGACACAAGTTTAGATACTGATGACGACGGTTAATGTTTATGGTGTTTAGCGCCACTTTCATCAATAGTTCAGCTATATCGTGGCGGTCTGATGGCGACGTAGTATGCTTCGTCAGCCTATATTCAAACAATAACACCATATGCACCAGTAAAACATTCTTAATAAAAATAAAATGTTGTAAAGTGAAAACTATTGCATCGTGTACGAAATTTTAAGTTTTAGCATTACGATGTAGTCACTAAAATAAATGTCTTGTTTTGCAATATGTCTTGCATACATGTTTTGTCATACATCCATTTAAAAGCATTGCTATTGGCTTATGGTCACCAAAGTGTTCATAATGCGTTGTTTTCTGTTTAATTGATGTATTTTTTTCACATCTAGCCTAGTGCACAAGGAGCAGTTCTGGGGTATCCCTCATCATGTACGCTCTTATTGCACATATTAGAAAGCCAAATAATTTAAAAAGTTGTTAGGATCTTAAAGAACAAAGGCCTTAATTTTAAAACAATAACCGAATAAGATTACAAATGTCTATGAGAGACTGAACTCAATTTTAATCATTTATAATCTTAAGAAATATAGTATAGCTAATCGTAGATTTGGAATATCAAAACAAGACCACGAGTGACCGAAGTACGCATAATGATTAAATGAGTGGGCCGTCCACGAGTTAATCGTTGATGCTTATTCGGTGACAAGTGATCTTCTGTTGATATTCAAAATGTATGATTTAGTCATACTGTATATTATATAGACTTTCAAAATTTCGGATATATTATTTTTGTTATTTGTATATTTCATTCCACGCGTGTTAATCTACGAGGCATGGGGTTTAGCTAAAAGGGTCTACAATCTTGAAAATGTGAAATTATACATGTCATATTTACAACAATACACACAAATAATTAAAATGCTTACCTTGCAAGCTTAATTTATTTAAATTTGATCAACATTGAAGGGTACACGAAGCCAAATAACGTATATTTTTTACGTTTCAAACTGAAAGTCTTCACATGACGTGAATGACGTCATGTTGGTTATGTGCTAAAATCGTCAATGACATTACGCGAATTGCTTTTCAGTTAATAATCGTATGTGTATTCACTGTAGCACAACAAGGGACGTAACCATCACACTTATAATGATGCAAAAGTAGTTCCGGCGGGAAAAAAACTGATATTTTCACATGCGAAAATACCGGAATTTATTTCACGGATAAATCCACATAATTCACACCTATCTATAGAATAATTGTAGTATATTTAATAAACCATATCAGGAGTGGATCACTTATGTCTGTGTTGATGATACTTTCGAGATCTAATAGATCACTAACATAGCTTAAGCTACGTACGTATGGTTTTAGATTAACCAGGAGTAATGTTGTTTGTTTTGTTGTGGCACCATATATAACCGCATTCTTTGCTTTTAGCGATATCTTATAAAATTGTTATTAGCCTGTCGAAATCTGTGTGTTGTAGATTAAAATACGAAAATATCCATAAAGCGAGTCTAAATGTGCATTAAAATATGAAAGATCCGCCCCTTGTACTAATATTGTTATACCTGTTAGATTACAACGGTCTCCGTTATAATCACCAATGCATCCATATGTACACTTTCCGTCAAATCTGTCACATATTATGTTGACACATGTATCACACCGAGCCTCACAGTTAACACCATATGTTCCAGTACTACAGTCTGAAAATAGGTTTAAATTATAAAAGTTAATACTAGTATGTATATTGATAAGCATAATGTGCCAAGGGCTCGGGTGGCTCAATGAGTTAGGTAGAGTATAGATCATACCAGTAAACATCCTCCTGATAATGCCTTCAACAATGAGTATAACTCATACCAGTATACATTCCCCTGATAATGCCTTCAACAATAAGTATAACTCATATCAGTATACATCTTCCTAATAATGCCAGTACCAATGATCATAACTCATACCAGTATACATCCTGCTGATAATGCTTTAAACAATGATCATAACTCATACCAGTATACATCGTCCTGATAATCCCTTCAAAAAAGAGTGCAACTCATAATAGTGCACCTCCACCTGATAATGATTTAACAATGATCATAACTCATGCCAGTATACCTCTTCCTGATAATCCCCTCAACAATGAGTGTAACTCATACCAGTATACATCGTCCTGATAATCCCTTCAAAAATGAGTGCAATTCATACTAGTGCACATCCTCCTGATAATGACTTCAACAATGATCATAACTCATACCAGTATACCTCCTCCTGATAATCCCCTCAACAATGAGTGTAACTCATATCAGTATACATCGTCCTGATAATCCCTTCAACAATGAGTGCAACTCATACTAGTACACATCTTCCTGATAATGCCTTCAACAATGATCATTACTCATACTAGTATACATCCTCCTGATAATCCCTTCAGCAATGAACATAACTCATAGCAGTATACATTCTCCTGATAATGCCTTCAACTATGAGTATAGCCCATAACAGAATGCATCCTCTTGATAATCTCTTAATCAATGAGCATAACTCATACCAGTATACCTCCTCCTGATAATCCCTTCAACAATGAGCATACCTCATACCAGTATACATCCACCTGATAATGTCATCAACAATGAGCATAGCTCATACCAGTATACATCCTCCTGATAATGCCATCAACAATGAGCATAGCTCATGCCAGTATACATCCTCCTGATAATGCATTCAACAGTGAGCATAACTCATACCAGTATACATCCTCCTGATAATGCCTTCAACAATGATCATAACTCATACCAGTATACATCGTCCTGATAATCCTTTCAAAAATGAGTGCAACTCATACTAGTGCACATCCTCCCGATAATGATTTAACAATGATCATAACTCATGCCAGTATACCTCCTCCTGATAATCCCCTCAACAATGAGTGTAACTCATACCAGTATACATCGTCCTGATAATCCCTTCAAAAATGAGTGCAACTCATACTAGCACACATCCTCCTGATAATGCCTTCAACAATGATCATAACTCATACCAGTATACCTCCTCCTGATAATCCCCTCAACAATGAGTGTAACTCATATCAGTATACATCGTTCTGATAATCCATTCAACAATGAGTGCAACTCATACTAGTACACATCCTCCTGATAATGCCTTCAACAATGATCATAACTCATACTAGTACACATCCTCCTGAAAATGCCTTCAACAATGATCATAACTCATATTAGTATACATCCTCCTGTTAATGCCTTCAACAATGATCATAACTCATACCAGTATACCTCCTCCTGATAATCCCCTCAACAATGAGTGTAACTCATATCAGTATACATCGTCCTGATAATCCATTCAACAATGAGTGCAACTCATACTAGTACACATCCTCCTGATAATGCCTTCAACAATGATCATAACTCATACTAGTACACATCCTCCTGAAAATGCCTTCAACAATGATCATAACTCATATTAGTATACATCCTCCTGATAATCCCTTCAACAATGAGCATAACTCATAGCAGTATACATCCTCCTGATAATGCCTTGAACAATGATTATAACTCATTCCAGTACACATCCTCCTGATAATGCCTTCAACTATGAGTATAGCCCATAACAGAATGCATCCTCCTGATAATCTCTTAATCAATGAGAAAAACTCATACCAGTATACATCCTGCTGATAATGCCTTCAACAATGATCATAACTCATACCAGTATACCTCCTCCTGATAATCCCTTCAACAATGAGCATACCTCATAACAGTATACATCCACCTGATAATGTCATCAACAATGAGCATAGCCCATACCAGTATACATCTTTCTGATAATACCTTCAACAATGAGCATAACTCATACCAGTATACATCCTCCTGATAATGTCATCAACAATGAGCATAGCTCATGCCAGTATACATCCTCCTGATAATGCATTCAACAGTGGGCATAACTCATACCAGTATACATCCTCCTGATAATGCCTTCAGCAATGAGCATAACTCATACCAGTATACATCCTCCTGATAATGTCATCAACAATGAGTATAACTCATACCAGTATACATCCTCCTGATAATGCCATCAACAATGAGCATAGCTCATACCAGTATGCATATTTCTGATAATGCCTTCAACAATGAGCATAACTCATATTAGTATACATCCTCCTGATAAAGCCATCAACAATGAGCATAACTCATACCAGTATACATCCTCCTGATAATGCTTTCAAAAATGAGTATGCATCATACCAGTATACATCTTCCGGTTATTGCCTTGAACAATGAGCATAACTCATACCAGAATACATCCTCCTTATAATGCCTTCAGCAATGAGCATAACTAATACCAGTATACATCCTCCTATTAATGCCCTCAAGAATGAGCATAACTCATACCAGTATGCTTCCTCCTGATAATGCCTTCAACAATGAGTATATCTCAGTTCAGTATACATTCGCGTGATAATTCCCTCAACAATGAGTATAACTCATACCAGTATTCACCCTCCTGATACAGCTTTCAACAATGAGTATAACTCATATCAGTATACATCCTTCTGTTAATGTCCTCAATAATGAGCATAACTCATACCAGTATGCATCCTTCTGATAATACCTTCAACAATGAGTATAGCTCATACCAGTATACAACAATGGGTATTACTCATACCAGTATACATCCTCCTGTTAATGCCTTCAACATGCAGAAGACTAACGATGCTATGTTCTTCTTTAGCTCCATTTGTGTGTAGGAGGGCTCATGTGTTATTTACGTTAGTTGTCTTTGTTTGCGTATAGTGGTGTCCAACACATAATGTGTTGTGCTACTGTTTTGTTTTTCTTCGTATTGTGTACTTTATGTTGGTAGTTTCTCTGGATTGTCCATTTTTGATTGGCCTTTCGGTATTCTCTAATGTATATTGACAGACAGATATATTGCTTACATCCCCAAAGATATTTTTTATTTAACCGTCCAAAAATGAATATATTATGGGTTTTATTTCTTAAGAACGTTATAGAGATATTTAACATTTTAAATTTTGTAACATTATGTTAAGTAATCAATTGGTTAAATAACAGCATGTATACATACCTGTACTGCAGGTAACACCAGTATATCCACGTTGGCATCCGCCTGGAGAACATGTACCATCTATGGGGTCACATGATTTGCTGATACAATGGCAAGTTTGGGTGTATTTATCACCAAATTTACCTGACACACACGCTGTAAGCAAAAATTGTAATTATAGTGCATTTTGATTTTGCTTTATAATTTTAATAAACAATTAACAGTCTTGTAAATAGACGTTAGAGAAAACCGAAGAGGAAATCACGAATTGACCTAGCAAAAAAGCTTGGTACACAAGACACAGGGCGAAGACAAGCACATACAAAACACAGAATACATAAGCAAAACGGAACCTATCAAAATCTGGGGGTGCACACAGGTGTTCTCGAAGTATTAGCTTTTTTTGTATATTATAAGACACGTGTGATGTTTTTCAAGATGTGTTGGTCACCCATATACGCAAGCATACACAATACATAAGACATCAGAACCCTCACTACTAACAGCCAGGGGTAATGAAGAACCAAGCATAGTCCTTATGAGCGCATGCCAGCAAGCAGCACAACACTAAACTAAGGAAGTACACACATATGACAGGATACATTATTTTACACTTATAAATTATATTTAAATGATAATAGCAATAAAAAGATGGAATTTTGAAGGAATTATAATTTATAACAGCACTGTTTTAATTTCACCATAAATTAAAAAAAACATACATTACGATTGTTACACTAATTTCATCATAGGAATGGGGAGATTCGCCAAAAAAAAGCTTTTATTTCTAGAAGGGGGGGCCTTTATCTTGGGAACAGCTAAATAAATTACACGTGTTTTGCCTTGTATACGTTATACAGTAACAATTTGTTGTTTTTTTTCACCTCATCGGTCTATATACAAACTTGAAATTTACTCCATCAGAATTGGTGTTTTATTGTTAACAGAAAACATATATATATATATTGAAATTTGTTTAAAAATGTAAATTTCTCCTTATCTTTGCATGTTATCTAGAGGATCAATCATCTAATATTTAACAATGAAATTATTGTTAGTTATAAAACTGATGTTTACTAATATAACATATAAAACATACGTTACGAGTTCCTTATATTTAATTATCAAAATACAGTTTGAACAGCAATATTTTGCATGTCTACTAATATCAATATATGATATTATGTCAAAAACACAAGGCTGTGTAAAACATGTAGACCATACATGGCAATGCATAAAACAACAACAATCTAAATAAATATAATTGGTGATCATAAAAAAGTTTGTAATAAGTTAATTAAAATATGCAGCAATAGCAAACAGTCAAGTAATACGCCTGTATATATCGTACACCTGTTTATTCCGAACAACAATTTAGGTCAGATGGACGTTCGGATTAGAGAGGTTTCATATAAAAACTTGGAATGAAAAAGCAAAATGATACAAAATATATGAAATTTACATACATACACAATAATACTAGAATATATCAATTAAATTAAATATAAAGTTGCGTGTGAATGTATTATCTTGTAGTTTATTAAAAAAAAAATTTGAAGCACCGTTGTATGTGGTTTATAATGTGATTGTGTTATCTTGTAGATTATATTTGTTTTTGTATCAAAGTTGTGTGTATGTGATGCATAATGTGAAAGGGTAATCCTTAACGTGGTATGCCGACTCGTGGACACCGTACAATAGATGTATGAATGTATATGTGACAATATACATAATGAAATGGTAGTATATCAGTGAACATAAAAGTGGCATCATGAATAGGGATGCACATTTTTTTTGATAGAAAAACAAGATGATATTTTTAATGTATTTGCGATACATCTGATAACACTTTCAAAATATAAGTCCATAAATACTCATTAAAGTAATCAGTAAAATTCTTAAGTTGTAAGTTATACAGGTATTTTCCATCATAGTCATAACAAGTTACAGATGATTTAAACCGCCGGTTTCTTTTAATCCATCTCCAGAAGGGGATGTTATAGCAACCACCGCAATACATGTCAAGCTTACTAGAAATAAAAGTATCTCTGTTTATGATTAATTGATAATCTGTGAAATAAGCGATCCCTGTGTGACAGCTATGTAGTAAATATTACATGAAAGTAAATTACCATGTAAAGGTAAAATGGATCCATATAGGACTTGGTACAAGGAACTTCATTAAAAAATGGCGAGTTGAAAGGGGATAACAATTACGCATGTGAAGCAATAATAATTGTATTCGACAGCTTTACGGTAGTCACAATGGCTTGGTTTACCGAAATGGAATATATGTGTCGCAAATGACCACGAATATGTTCCACCTGTCGTAAACACTTCTCGGTCCTTTCCTCATTCATGATTTATCACCGGGTTTGTAATCAGATTAACAAGTCACTAGTGAAGCAGGAGCTGCTTACCCTTCCGGAGAACCTGAGTTCACCGGTTATTAGTGGAGTTTGTGTATCTCGATCGTTAGTTTTATGTGTGCTGTTTTGTAAATCGGTGTTTGTCTTTTTTCTTTTGTCCATTGTGTACTCTGTCCTTCGACTTACGGATTCTGATTACCCTTTGGCATCTTAAAACTCTTCTTATATCGGGTAGACCACATAACCGGTGGTGTCATCATGAAGGTAAGCACATAGTATTCGATACATATTACTACAATACTACGTACAATACAACTTACAGTGTTGTCAGCTTTTGTAGATTATCGAACGAATTTCCACTAACAAGTGATATAGGGTTCTTGTTCATGGTTCTGAAATATAGCTTCACATTATATAGCAGTAATATATAATCGACATTCCCACATTGTCATAACTTTAGCATATATAACTGTTTTCTGCTATAAGACGCGCGTTGATACATACATTCCCAGCCTAGTCACAATATCAATGTATGTGATATCGTGTTATAAGCCAGACTTACTGTAACATATACGACGATTTTACTTCGAAATATCAGGATATTTGATTTATCTGGGACACTGTAACACATGTACATTTCGAGCTATCTTAGTTATCAGTAACGATATGTCCTAGAACACAGGATGATAGTGCACGAAATTGTGATTGGTTGATTGATTACTGTTTCACATCAACATTAGCAGTATTTCAGCTTTAACGTAGCGTGAACAAATATTAAAAAAATCACAACTGCAAGACTCTTAGATATAAAACATACTAGTGTATGAAACAATTGGTTATATGTACAAATAAAGGGGGGAAAAGACAAAGGTTAAACACAATTTATTTAGAACTTATGTTATCTGTGTTGTGCATCAATTAAAGCAGTTCCTGAAATAGTTCGATATATTGATTTATTTTCCTCTATATGTTCCACATGTTTAGAAATGGAATACCTTTTCAATTATCACGTGGTTAGTTATATTTCACAAACCTATACACCGAGCTTGCAGTCTATATTCAGATTTGATTAAGGTCATCGTATTTTGAGCATTAAGTTAATAAGTACAGATTAATATCATCCCATCTTTCAGAAGATATCAACACCCTCTAATATTCTGTAAGCCATGGATTATTTAGTGAACAGAAACCGTATATACAGTGGAGAAGCAAATTCAAGGACCAGACTAGCTATATTTCGTTTTGGTTGAGAGCCAGCTGCATAAAATCTACTTTGACAGTATTTGTTCCTAGTACTATATTTTATCAAACGCGTGCATCAATTATAACTCATATTTTGTTAATCAAAATCATAGGCATCTTGTTGATGCAAGAGAAACATTTCTTAGCATCAGAGTGTGTTTTTATTTAATAAATAAAGCATGTCTCTCCCTAAAACAATATATTTGCATCCAATTTCGCCTTTGTTTTTAATAAAACTCTCAAGCATACAGTATTCTTGGGTTTTTTATTTTGTTAATTTCGTAATTGATTGAATGTTTAAAAACAAATATGAGACAACAATTATCTATAAGAGTACTTGTGAAGCACCCGTTATGTCCAACATTCAATACGAATATGTCTTAAGCGATATATATTTGATAATATATAATTATTTGTGATCTGCTTGCGTGTTTGACAAATATTGTGAATAATTAGTTCATTGATATATTATATTTAGTTTGAATTATGACAAAACTGTTACAATTGTTTAGTTTCTTTGAATATCAAGCCAGATCTAATACACTTAATACAGACAGTTCAGAATGTTTAAAATAATGTATCTGCTTTTGAATTGGAATTAAAACATATATAAAAACTTAACAAAAAATAAAAAAAGTGTTCTACTCATTTGAACCCTTTCATATTGTAAATTACTAAAAGGGCTGATTTAGGTGACGATTTATGTTGATCGTTGTTTGTCATTTTGTAATTAGTTGTCTGTCCATTTTCGATTGATGAATTCTGACCACCTCTTTGGTATCTTCAAACTCTTCCTACATATCAAACGTAAGGATCTCTTCGCTCATGGGTAGGTGATCTTAGCCAGGTTTGACTCCCCTGACTTGACATAGGTGACCTTAGCCAGGTTTGACTATCCTGACTTGACATAGGTGACCTTAGCCAGGTTTGACTACCTTGACTTGACATAGGTGACCTTAGCCAGGTTTAACTGCCCTGACTTGACATAGGTGACCTTAGCCAGGTGTGACTGTCCTGACTTGACATACGTGATCGTAGACAGGGTTTACTACCCTGACTTGAGATAGGTGACCTTAGCCAGGTTTGACTACCCCGACTTAACATAGGTGACCTTAGCCAGGTTTGACTTCCGGACTTGGCATCTTGATATTCTTGATCCCAATGATTTTAATTCTTTGGTTTGCAATCTTTTGACTGTGAGTGTTCCCACTGAAGGCTATTGCAGACACGCTTATATGTTCTGTCTTTTTCTGTTTGTTCTTCGTTTTTTTTATATTGAAGAAATTGTTGGCCACATTTCAAAATTTCTTTTCCTTTTCACCTCTCTCCTAAAATTATTGAATATATATAAAGCAAATCATTGAACATATATATCCATGTTTTGTAAGTTACAACATGGAATAAGGTAGGGATCTTGATACTTACAGATAATAAAGGTTAGGCAAGTCGTTGAATGTGCCTGATTGGATTGATGTAATCTGATTTCTTCTCAAATAACCACAACATATAAAATACGTACTGAATACTATGAAAATATGAGACCAAATAAGCATAAGGAAAGTCCGAAGACAAATCTTGGAGAACCATCTCTTCAGATAAATAATTTCGTTCTCAAACGAATCTGACTGTCAATTTCTCTGGATTTAGTTCACAGTATGAAGCGGAGCTAGTTGTTTTTGTGGTATCTTTTAGTTCAAACTCAGGGACAACTATGGGATTAAAATATTCTCTAAGCCATGACTTATTTAGTGAAAATAATCCGTATATACAGTGGAGAAGTAAATTCAAAGACCGTGTTAGCTACATTTCGTTTTAGTTATCAAGCAAATCATTGAACATACATATTCATGTTTTGTAAGTTACAACATGGACTAATGTATGGATATTGATACTCGCAGTGTATAAAGGTTAGACAAGTTGTCGAATGTGCCTGATTGAATTGATGTAATCTTATTGGAATACAAATAACTACAACATATACAATACGTACTAAATACTATGAAAATATGAGACCAAATAAGTATAAAGAAAGAACGAAGACAAATCTTGGAGAACCATCTCTTTAGTCAAATAGTTTCGTTCTCAAACCACCATGACTGTCATTTTTTCTAGATGTTGTTCAAGGTATGAAGCAGAGCTAGCTGTATATAATGTATATGCGGGATCTCTTAGTTCAAGTTCAGGGACAAATATGGGATTAAAATATTATCTGAGCTATGAATTATTTAGTGAAACCGTATATACAGTTGCAAACCAAATTCAAGGACCGTGCTAGCTACATTTAGTTTTGGTTGAGAGCCACCTGCATATAATCTGCCTTAACATTATTTATCCCTAGTAATATATTTGAGCAAACACGTGCACCAATTATAAGAAATATTTTGTTAATCAAAATCATAGTCATCTTGATGATGCGAGAGAAACATTTGTTAGAATCAGAGTGTGTTTTTATTTAATAAATAAAGCATGTCTCTCCCTAAAACAATATATGTGTATCCAAGTTGGCCTTTCTTTTTAATAAAACTCTCAAACATACAGTATTCTTGCGTTTTTTATATATTTAATTTCGTAATTGATTGAATGTTTAAAAACAAATATGAGACACAACAAAAAATATCTAGAAAAGTACTTGTGAAGCACCCGTTATGTCTAACATTTGCCAGCACCTTAGTTAATCCCGTTTTTTCTCTGGTGCCCATGCTCATCTTTCAGTTTTCCGTTTTTTTATTTTCATTTGCTTCTCATTTAACTAAGTAGTTATGTTTTGTATTAGTCACCCTCCATTGTACTCATATAAAGTCAAGTCCAGTAAACTATTGGCAGTGATTCAGGAACTAAAGCATCTACGTAAAAAGGAAATAATCATTGTCTTTTGAAACATGGATATTGCGTAACGGTCAACATGATTCTGATGTTTCATACTATGTAATAACAAAAGGGCATTTAACACTGCTACAGTTCACAGTTCTTATAGACTTTTTACATGATATTCAATAAGTTACTTATTTTAGTTTTTATTAAACTTTAACAATGATATGCATTTACATAATGTGGTTATTCATTTGTACAAATCATACTCAATGATACTCACATATAGTCCAAATTTAGTAGATTGTTAAAAGCTCTGTCCTCTATCACTGATATGTTATTATAGTCTAGCTTTCTATAAATAGTCAATAAATGTGTTTATTAAACTAGTGTAATAATATCAGTGGATAACATAACCTACTCGTATATGCAACACTCGGGAACCAGTGGTTTAGGATTCCGGAACTGTCGTACCTGTACATCTATATATATTTGTCAGTTAACAGATTGTCATCAACGAATGTGGAAGTTCCTACGACGACTCCGTCCTGACTTTCAACAATTGTTTACTCAAGCATGGATATTGATATAACTTACAGGTATATCCGTTATAAAGGTTATATTATGTTAAACTATTGGCCTACTAATATGTCTTAAGCAATATATATTTGATAATATTGAATTATTTGTGATCTGCTTGGGTCTTTGACACATACTGTGAATAATTGATTTATTGGTATATTATATTTAGTTTGAATTATGACAGAACTGTAACAATTATTTAGTTGTTTTGAATATCAAGCCAGATCTAATACATTTAATACAGATAGTTAAGAATGTTTAATATAATTTCTCTGCATTTGAATTGGAATTAAAACATAAAAAAACTTAGCTAAAAATAAAAAAGGGTTCTACTCATTTGAACCCTTTCCTATTGTCATACACCAATTACTGAAAGGGCTGATTTAGGTGACGATATATGTTGATCGTTGTTTGTCATTTTGTAATTCGTTGTCTGCCCTTTTCGCTCTTTGGATTCTGACCACCTCCTTGGTATCTTCAAACTCTTCCTACATATAAATCATAAGGATCTCCTCGCTCAGGCATATGCAACCTTAGTCAGGTTTGACTACCCTGACTTGCCATAGGTGACCTTAGTCAGGTTTGACTACCCTGACTGGCATAACTGACCTTAGCCAGGATTGATTTCCCTGACTTGACATTTTGATTTTCAGGATCCCAAGCATTTTAATTCTTTGGTTTACAATCTTTTGACTATGAGTGTACCTACTGAAGGTTATTGTAGACATGCTTACATGTTGTGTCCTTTTCTGTGATTGTTCGCTTTATTGATATCGAAGAAATTGTTGGCCACAGTTCAAAATTCATATTCATTATCACCTCTCACCTAAAATCGCTGAATATATATCAAGCAAATCATTGAACATACATATTCATGTTTTGTAAGTTACCACATGGACTAATGTAGGACTATTGATACTCACAGTTGAAAAAGGTAAGGCAAGTCGTGGAATGTGCCTGATTGGATTGATGTAATCTTATTGGAATACAAATAACTACAACATATACAATACGTACTAAATACTATGAAAATATGAGACCAAATAAGCATAAAAAAGTACGAAGACAAATCTTGGAGAGCCATCTCTTTAGTCAAATAGTTTCGTTCTCAAACCACCATGACTGTCATTTGTTCTAGATGTTGTTCAATGTATGAAGCAGAGCTAGCTGTATATAATGTATATGTGGAATATCTTAGTTCAAGTTCCGGGACAAATATGGGATTAACATATTATCTAAGCCATTATGTATTTAGTGAAACGTATATACAGTTGCAAACCAAATTCAGGGACCGTGCTAGCTACATTTAGTTTTGGTTGAGAGCCACCTGCATATAATCTGCCTTAACATTATTTACCCCTTGTAATATATTTTGCAAACACGTGTACCAATTATAACACATATTTTGTAAAGGAAAATTATATGCATTTTCGTCATGCTAGAGAAATATTTGTTAGAATAAGAGTGTGTTTTTATTTGATAAATAAAGCATGTATCTCCCTAAAACAGTATACCTGTATCCAAGTTGGCCTTTCTTGTTAATAAAACTCTCAAACATACAGTATTCTTGTGTTTTTTATATATTTAATTTCGTAATTGATTGAATGTTTAAAAACAAATATGAGAAACACATTATCTAGAAAAGTACTTGTGAAACACCCTTTATGTCCAGCATTTGCCAGCACCTGAATTAATACCGTCTTTTCTATGGTGTCCATACTCATCTTTCAGTTTTCCGTTTTTTTATTTTCATTTGCTTGTCTTTTTTCTAAGTATTTCTGTTTATTATAAGTCACCCTCCATTGTACTCATATAGAGTCAAGTCCGTTAAACTATTGGCAGTGATTCAGGAAATAAAGCATCTACGTAAAAAGGAAATAATCATTGTCTTTTGAGACATGGATATTGCGTAACGGTCAACATGATTGAGATGCTTAATACTATGTAAAAACCAAAGGCCATCTAACACTGCTACAGTTCACAGTTCTCATAGACTTTATACATGATATTCAATAAGTTAATTACTTTAGTTTTTATTAAACTTTAACAATAATATGCATTGACAAAATGTGGTTATTCATTTGAACAAATCATACTCAATGATACTCACAGACAGTACAAACTGTGTAGATGGTTGAAAGCGTTGTTCTCTATCACTGATATGTCATTAACCTCTAGATGTCTATGAATAGTCAATACATGTATTTATTAAACTAGTGTAATGATATTAGTTGGTAGCATCACCTCCTTGTATAAACAACACTCGGGAACCAGTGGTTTAGGATTCCGGAACTGACGTACCTGTACATCTATATATATTTGTCAGTTAACAGACAGTCATCTACGAATGTGGAAGTCCCTACGACGACCCCGTCACTCACATTCAACAATTGTTAACTCAAGCTTGGATATTGATATAACTTTCAGGTATATCCGTTACAAAGTGTACACTATCTTACACTTTTGGTCTACTAATATGTCTTAAACGACACATATTTGATAATATTGAATTATTTGTGATCTGCTTTGGTCTTTGACAAATACTGTGAATAATGTGTTCATTGATATATTATAATTAGTATAAATTATGACAGAACTGTGACAATTGTTCAGCTGCTTTGAATATCAAGCCAGATATAATACACTTAATACAGACGGTTCAGAATGTTTAAAATAATTTATCTGCTTTTGAATTGGAATTAAAACATATATAAAAACTTAGCTAAAAATTAAAAAACAAAGTGTTCTACTCATTTGAACCCTTTCATATTGATATTATTGTCATGCACCAATTACTGAAAGGGCTGATTTAGATGACGATTTATATTGATCGCTGTTTGTGTTTTGTAATTAGTTGTCTCTCCTGTTTCGCTTTACGGATTCTGACCACCTCTTTGGTGTCTTCAAACTCTTCCTACATATAAAACGTAAGGATCTCCTCCCTCAGGCATAGGTGACCTTAGCCGTATTTGACTACCCTGACTTGACATAGGTGACCTTAGCCGTATTTGACTACCCTGACTTGACATAGGTGAGCTTAGCCAGGTTTGACTACCTTGACTTGACATATGTGACCTTAGCCGTATTTGACTACCCTGACTTGACATAGGTGACCTTAACCAGGTTTGACTGCCTTGACTTAACATAGGTGACCTTAGCCAGGTTTGACTACCCTGATTTGACATAGGTGACCTTTGGCAGGTTGGCCTACCCTGATTTGACATAGGTGACATTAATCAGGTTTCAATACCTTGATTTGACATATATCACCTTAGCCGGATTTTACTACCCTGACTTGACATAGGTGACCTTAGCCAGGTTTGACTACCCTGACTTGACATATGCGACCTTTGCCAGGTTTGACTACCCTGATGTGACATAGGTGACCTTAGCCAAGTTTGACTACCCTGACTTGACATAGGTGACCTTAGCCAGGTTTGACTACTTTGACTTGACATAGGTGACCTTAGCCAGGACTTACTACCTTGACTTGACATATGTGACCTTAGCCGGATTTTACTACCCTGACTTGACATAGGTGACCTTAGCCAGGTTTGACTACCCTGACTTGACATTGGTGACATTAACCAGGCTTGACTACTCTGACTTGACATAGGTGACCTTATCCAGGATTGACTACCCTGACTTGACATAGGTGACCTTAGCCAAGCTTGACTTCCCTGAATTGACATTTTGATTTTCTTGATCCCAATGATTTTAATTCTTTGGTTTACAATCTTTTGACTTTGAGTGTACTCACTGAACGTTATTGCAGAGACGCTTATATGTTGTGTCTTTTTCTGTGATTCTTCGTTTTGTTGATATTGAAGAAATTGTTGGCCACAGCTTAAAATGTATATGCATTATCACCTCTCACGTAAAATCGCTGAATATATATAAAACAATTCATTGAACATACATATTCATGTTTTGTAAGTTACAACATGAAATGAATTAGTGATCTTGATACTTACAGATTATAAAGGTTATGCAAGCCGTTGAATGTGCCTGCTAGAATTGATGTAATCTTATTGGAATACAAAAAACTACAACATATAAAATACGTACTGAATACTATGAAAATATGAGACCAAATAAGCATCAGGAAAGTCCAAAGACAAATCTTGGAGAACCATCTCTTTTGTCAAATAGTTTCGTTCTCAAATATACAGTATTTTTGCGTTTTTTTATTTTGTTAATTTCGTATTTGATAGAATGTTTAAAAACAAATATTAGACAAAACTTATTTAGAAAAGTACTTGTGAACCACCCGTTCTGTCCAACATTTGTCAGCACCTGAGTTAATCCCATTTTTTCTATGATATCCATGCTCATCTTTCAGTTTTCTGTGTGTTTTCTTCATGTGTTTGTCTTTGTACTATTTCATAACCCAATTGCCTTTCTCTCTGGATTGCTCATTCTTGCTTGCCCGTAATGTTTACTTATATTTAACGGTATGCCATAGAATTACTTAGGACATATATTCTGATAATTGAGCTATACATTTGAACAACTAATATTAAAGTATACTTACAGATATTTTAGGTTTGACAGATTGTTGAATGTGTTGTCCTGGATCACGGTTATGTTATTGTGATTTAACTGTCTATAAATAAATAACAAATATATGTAGTTTATATTTTTATTAAAATATTGGCTTTCTAATATTTCTGAAACAAGGTCAAATCACATAACTAGCCCGCTCGTGCACTCCTGAACATAAGCAGTTCCTGTTTCTTATAAGACACACTCGGTCTTACTCATATACAGTCCAGTAAAGTATTGGCAGTGTTTCAAGAAATAACACATCTATGTAGAAAGGAAGCTAGTCATTGTCTTTTGAGATATGAATAGTTCGTAACGGTCAACATGATTGTGATATTTAATACTATGTAAAAATCAAAGGATATCTAACACTGCTACATGTCACAGTTGTTGCATTCCTTGCATATGCTATTCTATAAGTTAATTACTTTAGTTTTTATAAAACATTAACAATAACATGCATTAGCATAATGTGGTTATGCATTTCTACAAGCCATACTAGATGATAATCATAGATATTCTAGGTTTAGTAGATTGTTGAAAGTGATATCTATCATCTTTATATTCACTGATTGGTATTTAATCTATATTACTTGTCCTTTATAATAAACATAATTTGGTAATACATTTATACAAATCATACTGAACGATACTCACAGACGGTACAAACGTGGTAGATTGTTGAAAGCGCTGTCCTCTATCACTGATATGTCATTGTGCTCTAACCGTCTATAAATAGTCAACAAATGTCTTAATTGAACAATCGTCCTACTAATATGTCATAAACAATACATATTTGATACTCAAGACAATAATAAATGGAGTTAGTAGTTTAGAAAGCAGAATACGGTGACGTTATCAAACGTCTGAATACGAGCTAACCGTATAAGTTGTACAATATTAGCTCCATACGCGAGAGAGGTTGGCATGTTACTATAAAGGTGTGAAACATTTATAATGGCAAGATTGAAATCATCTCTTTTTGTCATGAATAAACGTAAGAGATTACCGAAGAGGGAACAAAAAATGGACAATCCAGTCAAACTGGCAAAATAGCGTACACAAGACGAATAAAATGAAAACAAAAGCACAACGCAATATGTGTTGGACACCACTATGCGCAAGCAAAAACAGATAACGGAAATAAGACACAAATAATTGGAGGTAAAGACGAACCTAACATCGTTTTTATTCGGACATCGCAACGGACATCACGACACGGAGCTCACGAAAGGCTAAACGTTTCTACTTCTTATAAGACACCCATCGTGTTACTCATATATACAATTCAGTCCGGTAAAAATCTTGGTACTCATAGAGGAAAGAAAACATTTTCGTATAAAGTACACAATCTATTGTCATTTGAGATGTGGATATTTCATAACGGTCAATCGGATTGTGATTACGACCTTATCATTTTTGAAGCGATAACTTCAACCTATGTGCAATGTAGCCTTGCTTGAGTAGCTGTAGTAGGGGAAGTAAGGATCGTCCCTCAAATTCCGCAATGCAATCCCTATGAGAGAGGATACCCACAAGGATACCCTATTGAGGATACCCTATGACGTCATCACATGCAATGTTGCATCAAAAGAGTAATTAATTAGCAAGTAGATAATCAATATGTGGTAATTGATATGATTAGCACAATGCATCACCCCCAATTCTGGTACTTACTAATTAGTTGACTAATGATTTGCACAATGTGTACGCTGGGATAATCTCGCTTCCGGCACTGATTTTTGCTTTGTTTATAAGAGATTATCAATTATTCACTGTTGAACAGTGTATTGTCAAAATATATCCCCTCTTTTTTTCTTCTTTTTTCTTTTTGTTGTGTGTGTTTTGTATATGTTTGGAGGGGTGCAGTGTTTTGAGAATGCAAACCTCATTTTTTTTCTTTGCAGGTATACTTGAAAATAATAACAAATAAAAAAAAGGCATATACTATGTACAATATTTTAATATCTCCGTCAACATAGACCCCATGGGTCGGAGAACCATCCACATGCTGTCTTTACAATACAATTGAAATTATCCTTTACCATTTATACATCTAGATACAAAAAGAGAGTCGTCTACCACCCAACAGTATATCCAACCCCACGAAAGGCCAACAGTATGCTATCTTTCGTGCAGGGGCGTAAACTGCCGAAACTTGAAGTTAGCCTTTCCAGGATAGTTCAATCTCTTTAGAAAAATCAAAAATTATTTACATCGCGAGCAGAGATCCACAAGTTGAATTTCTTTGGCCAGTGTAACCATCTGACGAAATAGTGATTGTTGCGTCCCTTTCCTCTGGTCTTCACAATCTTCTCGATTTTCCACATATCGTCATCATTTACATCTACTTTTTGCAATTCCGACTGATAGAACGTTCCTTTTATTTCTTCGTCATGGAAGTCTTTCAATCTATATACTGGTAGTCCATCACGTAGAATTTTCTGTGAAATCTTGAATATTTCTCCGGTCCATTTCTCGTCGTATTCTCTCGTGAAATGATTTCTAATATATGTGAGTCTGACTTTATCACACACTTTAAAACAGAACGGTTTTCTGACCTTCTTAGTCTTTTTCTCAGGTTTCACACTTTTCGACCAATACATCTTCCACCACAAATTGGTTTCTTTGCCTTTAGTCACCTTGTCCGGAGGCATCCCTATTGTTCTATGGTATATCTTAGTATAACTGTTTGCACATTTCTGTAGATCTTTTACGTAGATGTACGACTGTTTGTGAGTGAGATATCTATACATTTTTGACTAAAATGATCTGAATCACCCTTTCGACGTAATTGGCTTTGACCTACGTATTTTGCGCAAACAGATTGTGTATTCCTCTCTGTTTAAGAACGTCATCGACCAACCTAAATCTAAATTATTGGCCTTTGTCGGTCCGTATTCTGATAGGTGACCTTCCTTCTGACAGAACATCTTCCAAGGCTCTTGACACATATCATCCTTTCCTATCCTTCAATTGTCTCAGCCACGCGTATTTCGAGAAGATATCTATCACCACAAGTATGAAATTATATCCATTATTGCAATTAGCGAACTTGGTCATGTCCATCAGATCAACATCCCACTAATCGTCTATACCCTTGACGATGACTTTATTCCGTCTAAATGACCTTTTCAATTGTCTTTGAAGACTGTAGGGCTCTTGTCGTAACCATTTTCTGATTTTATATTTACTGAGTACAATTATTCCATCCTTTCTGACGAATCTATATAATTTATCTGGGCCGACAAAACTAGCAGGATTAGATTGATCGTAATAAATTTGTTTAAGCAATGTTCCCAAGAAGCCATCTGTACGATATGGAGGTTTCAAATAAAATGGAAGAAATAAAAAAAAATGTTCTTTTATACATATTAGTCCTCCTCCTCCTCTGTCTCATCATTGTCATCATCGTCATCATCGTCGTTGTCTTCTTCATCATCACTTTCTTGATAATTTTAATTATCAATGACTTCATCAAAGTAATTTCCCCACATGTGTTTATACTTTCGTATGGCTATTTGTATGGCTTTATTGTAGTCCATACCATCTTGTTCCAGCTCATCGACCAGTTTCATGAATTTCAAATGTAGTCTGCCATCCATTAATTGAAGTATGTATTGGATTAAACCAGCATATTTGGACATGAATTGTTCCAAATCTTCGTCATTCAGTTTTTGATTGGCTTTCATTCTTGCCTGTTTTTCAGTCCATCTTTTACATATTTATCTACCTTAGATTCCAATTTGTCTTCGTTTGCCTCTCTAGCCAGTCCGGCTAACTTCGCGAAAACTACATCTTCCCCTTCATCAATAATAGTCTGCTCTTCTAAGCGTGACTTCTTAGATTATATATTATCATCCTCATCCTCGTCTCTTTTTCGCTTCAAATCGTTATTTTCTGGACACCATCTGTTCATATGTCTAGCCAAATCAGGTATGTTTTCAAACATCAGTCCACAGTCGTCACAAGAAGGCATGTTCTCTTCAGTGTTGGTATTGTATTTCTCAACCTCTCTTAAATACGTCTATTCAATTTGGGGTTTATCCTCAGACTGACCATATTTTAGTGTATATCTGTTGATATACTCGTCCATTCCATCACCCACCATGGAAGTATTTTTGTAGGATTCCAAAGTCAGTTTGCAGCGTACACTTTCTCGGTCTGGAATGTTTTCGAATATATCTGTCTTAACTCTATCTTCTTCTGGAGTGTTCTGTTTTAGGTCTATAAATAGATATCCATAAGGTCTGTTTGTGGCCTCTATGTATTAGATCATGAATTTCTTAGAATTACTGGGATACATCTGTCTGGCAAGTATGGCTGGACCGATTTGATCTCTTGGATTTTTAAATAAAACTATATATTGTGTATTGATGCTCATGGTTCTGTTCTCCTTTCCTTTCGAAAAGGTGTTCTGCATAATACACGCTAAACTGAGGTTTCTGTGATGACTGCCTTCAACAAAGAGTTCGCACACGTCTTTACTATTGGTAGCATCTCTCATTAGATCGTCAATGACAATCAGACTAGGATATCTTGTGTCGATGAAAGAGTCGTCGTTTCAATCTTCGGTATTCCATGTACGAATACAATATTCTTTATCGTTTGCTGCATTTCACTGAACAGAGGTTGCCATCTCTTGTAACACCATATCTCCGGTGGTGGATTGATCATGGTCTTTGCATGTCTCAATAACTTGTTCATCCAATAAGATTTTCCACTAGATGTGGGTCCACACAAAAGCATGCTGAACGGGTGTTGTAAGACAACATGTTCCGGTAATGGTGGTGGTGGTTGTGGTTGTGGTGGTGGTGGTGGTGTCGTGGTGGTGGATACGCATGAGTGCTCAGTGGATACGCTTGAATGCTCGGTGGAGATGCTTGGCTGATTCCATGTTTGTTTCTATTATGTCTAATGAGTGCATCCTTCCTAGAAAACTCCATATCACACTCTGGGCAAGTCCTAGACATCGTAGAGACTCTGTTAAACACGCCCTACTCCTTCAACTGCTCAGACCAAAATGACAAAAATGTCAGCTCTGTTGCAATTTATATTCTCCAATAACAATAGGCTAGACTACTAATGCCATCGTCTAAAATATACCGTTGATCGTCAAATGGAGACAGTCCAAGTTTATTGATGGTGATATTGTATAACTGATGATCGTAGGATCTGATCTGATTCGTGAAAGACAAATGCACTGTCCTGTCAAATAGACATTCCTCGTAATGGTCGTGCTTGGTGTGATGTTTAATGACGCTATATTTTATTCCTTTGGCAGTTTTCTTCTCTGTCAGTTTTCCGTCCTCCTCATAGATCATATAATACATCTTTGATTTGAGACCCACAAATTCTTGTATTGGGATGCCATGTGTTTCGTCTTTCATTTTCCCCAGGACTTTCTTATTTTCTGTACTATATATGGATGTTCTGGGTCATATTCCGATGTGTCGAAAAGATGCTTGTCTTTTATCATATCTTGATGAACATCCTCAGTGCTGATTGCATAACTTAATCTATCAGTGTCGGTAAACGGCAGCTGTGCGTTAGGTCCATACGTTTTCTTCATATAATTGTAATGGAAATCGTACATAAGTGTTTTTGATAGATTTAAAATGGAAAACCCCACATAAATCGGTCTGTTCAAGTAGAGTTTCTGTTTCAGCATGTGGATTGCTACAAGATCCTCGTTAAATATTTAAAAGCGTGAAAACTGGGCTTACTTGTCAACTTCCTGGCTTTTGATTGGTTGTTTACCAACTAGACTATTATTCTCTTACGTAGGTTCTCCATCGTGTTTCCAAACTCCTCATTATTCATCAATTTAAAAAAATCCTTTTCAAAGTAATTTTTGGCCATTTTCCTCTTCTCTGTGTTGAAATCTATATATTGTTTTCGCCACGGTGTCTCCCTAATGGTAACCACTTTATGAATATTGGTGAGCTTTATGCCAAGAGAAAAATACAACTTTAAATTTAGGTAATGAACCACATATTTCTTTTCCGCATTAAGGTTGGGTATGAGTTTTTCTGTTGATGTTCCTTTCAGATCTAAGTCTTCTAGAAGCTTCTTTGAATAGGGTGACAGCATGTCTTCTGGTACTTTCACTTTCTCGGGTGCTAATGGATATTCATTGTGAAGATCATGGAGTTCCGGTGGATAATCAAGATTTACCTCTAACATGTATCCTTTCTCATTATTGTCAGAAATTTCAAGTACGTTTAAGCTTTCTATTTCCTGGTCTTCTACCCATCTGATCCCATCAACAGGAAGTGCTTGAGGCATGGTGCATCCGTATAGAATGTTGGCATCCAAATAGGTCACGTTACTACTTGGTTGACTGGGATCATAGTCAGGCACATTTTTGTTGTTAGCTTTGGCATGCCTATGGGTAATGGTAGAACTACCTCCTCTCAATCCCTGTTCAATGAACAAGTGCATATCGATGTCTGTTAGAAGTTCAAGTCGTACACCGGTCATTTTCAAAGCAGCCTGCCAAGTCAGTCCCGCTGACGTGCAAAAATGAGCAGCATCCAATCCGTAGTAGTTCAAACAAATGTTTCTGAAATTTTCAAAAACATCTGCCAAAGCTAAAACATTGGTGAGGACGCATATATCGTGGTATTTTCCAATATTTTGTAATCCAAACTCACGCCAAACGGTCTGTGCATGTGCCTAATCTTCTTCTGTAATATATTCCCATGCCAATGAACTGTAAAATGATTCAATAGGAGGAGGCCATTTCTCTGTGAATTTGCTTTCAGAGTCGAAGTATTCGTAGGGATAAACCTGTTTTCTCCATAGGAGTTTGATTTTCTCATCTCCAAAATAGTCTGTCATTTGTTCAAATTTACTTACTACTTCTTTTGCAAGATGTTCCACCAGTTTTTCCAACGATGATGACATAAATTGGAAGGAGTCTATAAAATCCATGCATCCAAGCGAAAACGAGATATGCTTTTCCATGTTGTTTGGTATACATTTGAGTTGTTTCCCTTGTATTTTACCAATGGCTTGCATGATAAGATGGGTGTCATATCCTCTTGCATTATGTATTATCACAGGAATACGACAAGTATATTTATAGTTAATGTTACATTCGTTATGAGCAGCTCCTCTGAATTTTCCTGTCACATGACAGTGGTCTCTCACCCTTTCTTCTCCTAGTTCCTTTTTGCAAATATGACAGTGCTTTGCTTTTTTGAATGACTGCCAGTCACTTCCGGTCATTAGCATGGTTTCGCAGTGCTTAAACTTTTGTTCAATGTCCTCTTGTTCCTGTACCATACACTCTACAAATTTCACAACAGTATATTGTCCTCGATATACTATTGGCTGCTTCGATGTCCCTTTCGTTAAACCTACAACTTTGCCTGCGAATCCACAGGCTATGTGTTTAGTTGTCCTTGCTGTTTGTGATTTTTCAGGATCATTTTCACATCCTTTAATTGGTACCAGTAGGCTCTCAAAGTCAGCATGTATTACATATGGGACTTTCAACTGTTTTCGGATATCTTTATATTACATCCACTTTTCTTCCTCGTTAGGTAGTTCTATTTTGTTAGGTCCGTGTGTCTGGCAATAAGGTGTATGATTCTGTAGTAATCTCTCCTTGGTATATCCATGAAGACAGTAAGGACAGTTATAATGGCGATTTTTACAGCTTTTCTGATTAAATAATAATCTGTTTAAGTCTTTGATCCAACAGAAATGAGATTTTTTGCGGTCTGAGGTCATGAGCAAGTATACGTGTTTATCGTATCGATGTGTTGTGATGTGGATGGGAAAGACATCTCCCTTCTCATATCCAAACACGTTGACATATATTTGATTCTGCTTTTCAAATTTCGGTATATCTGCCATTCTCATTAGGAAAGATATTGCATCAAAATTGAGCTCTGTTGCATAGGTCTGATACTCACGAACTCTCTCGGAGTTATGATTTCCTGGATGCAGAGCGCCAAGGACTGACCACATGAAACAGTTGTTGTCTTTGTTCTTCACATTGATGATCGCATGTTTGGATCTGAGCTTAATCGGTAGTGGAATATAGTTCGAACCTCGAAGCGGTTTGTTTCGTGCCATGTGAATAGTAATAACTTTGTCGACGGTCCAGTTACTACCTTGTCGTTGATCTTCAATGAAGGAGTTGCACATCTTTTTTCATAGACTCTTCCATGCCTTCCTCTATGTCTTCCATCTTTAATGCAGTTTGACATTTACCACGGAAATGTGGTTCTGCTGTCTCCATATCATCGCCTTTCCTCCTGCTCATTTTTATTTTCAATGACATGTACCATTTCATCCCACAGTTTTTTTTAATGGCATTCTTAATAACATTCTTGATATCGTCATATTTACTTTTGAAAAATGTCATTGGTTCAAACTTGTTTAGTCCTTTAGCCTCAAGTGTAATGGTTTCCACTGTACCATTCACTGATATGTCATTACTCTCTAGCCGTTATGAATAGTCAATTAATGTATTTATTAAACTAGTGTAATAATACTAATGGGAAGCATAACCTACTGTTATAAGCAGTACTCAGGAACCAGTGGCTTAGGATTCCGGAACTGACGTACCTGTACATCTATATATATTTGTCAGTGCACAGAATATCATCAACGAATGTGGAAGTCACTACGATGACTCCGTCCTGTCTTTCAACAATTGTTAACTCAACCTTGGATATTGATATAACTTTCAGGTATATTCGTTATAAAGGTTATATTATATTAAATCATTGGCTTACTAATATGTCTTAAACGATAAATATTTGATAATATTGAATTATTTGTGATCTGGTTGCGTCTTTGACATATACTGTGAATAATTGGCTCATTGATATATTATATTTAGTTTGAATTATGACAGAACTGTGACTATTATTTAGTTGATTTGAATATCAAGCCATATCTAATACACTTAATACAGATAGTCCAGAATGCTTAAACTAATGTTTCTCCTTTTGAATTGGAAGTAAAACATATAAAAACTTAACTAATAATAAAAACAATTGTTCTACTCATTTGAACCCTTTCATATGACCATGCACCAATTACTGAAAGGGCTGAACTAGGTGAAGATCTGTTGATCGTTGTTTGTCATTTTGTAATCAGTTGTCTGTCCTTTTTTCGATTCATGGATTCTGACTACCTCTTTTGGTATCTTCATACTTTTCTTACATATCAAAGGTAAGGATCCCCTCCCTCAGGCATAGGTGACCTTAGCCAAGTTTCACTGCCTTGACTTGACATATGTGAACTTAGCCATGTTTGACTGCCTTGACTTGACATATGCGATCTTAGCCAAGTTGACTGCCCTGACTTGACATAGGTGATCTTAGCCAAGTTTGACTACCCTGAATTGACATAGGTGACCTTAGCCAGGCTTGACTTTCCTGACGTGACACAGGTGACCTTAGTCAGGTGTGACTGCCCTGACTTAACATAATTGACCGTAGACAGGTTTGACTGCCCTTATTTGACATAGGTGACCTTGGCAAGGTTTGACTGCCCTGAGTTGACATAGGTGATCTTAGCTAGGTTTGACTAACCTGACTTCACATAGGTGACTTTAGCCATGTTTGATTACCCTGACATGACATAGGTGACCTTAGACAGGATTGACTTCCCTGACTTGACATATGTGACCTTAGCCAGGCTTGACCACCCTTACTTGACATATATGCCCTTAGACAGGATTGACTACCCTGACTTGACATAGGTGACCTTAGCCAGATTTGACTACCCTGACTTGACATAGGTGACCTTAGCCAGGTTTGACTACCCTGACTTGACATAGGTGACCTTAGCCAGGTTTGACTGCCCTGACTTGACATTTTGATTTTCTTGATCCCAATGATTGTAATTATTTGGTTTACAATATTGTGACTTTGAGTGTACACATTGAAGGTTATTGTAGAAACGCTTATATGTTGTGTCTTTTTCTGTGATTGTTCGTTTTGTTGATATTGAAGAAATTGTTGGCCACAGTTTCTATTCCTTTTCTCCTCTCACCTAAAATCACTGAATATACATAAAAATAAATCATTGAACATACATATTCATGCTTTATAAGTTACAACATGGAATAAAGTAGGTATCTTGATACTTACAGATCATAAAGGTTAGGCAAGTCGTTGAATATGCCTGATTGAATTGATGTAATCTTGTTGGAATACAAATAACTACAACATATAAAATACGTACTAAATAATATGCAAATATGGGGACCAAATAAGAATAAGGAAAGTCCGAAGAAAAATCTTGGGGAACCATCTCTTTTTGTCAAATAGTTTCGTTCTCAAACATACAGTATTCTTCCGTAATTGGCCGTTTTCGGGTGAAGACGACCGAGGTAAGACGAGTCCACGTGCACTCGTCTTTACTCGTTGTGACATCCAATCAGAACGCTTCTAACAAGAAAAAAATCGTTTAAATTTATACCTTAAGCCGGGAATGTCACATTATATACCCTTTCTGATAGCTGAATAACAGATATATTACGGATTTAACCATTGTTTTTTTTTCAAATACAGACTCCAACCGTATTAAATATATTTGCGTCTTTTATTTTCATTTTTTCGTATTTCTAGATGTCCTTTTCCGTACCTTTGACGTCATTCTTCAATGACGTCAAAATATGTGGCAAGTCATATTTCATGTATGGGGTGTCTCATGAAGGAAAATACAGTACTTTCAATAAAATATTAGTGAGAAAAGCTCAAATATCAGTAGAAAGCTACTTAGTTTATCAATCGGTGTCACAAAAGTCAATTTTATGTGATGTGTATTTCATAACGCTCAATTTTATGATATCGATCTGATAATTTATGCAAATTAGTTACTGATCAATGGCGGGGGTCTCTAGGAGTTCGCGATAGTGAAAGTTGTTGGTTTACGAAAGAAATAGGTACTTACATGCGTTGTTGGGAACGTCCGGGTGATCTTCCACTCGTGATAGAAATTGTTGTTTCTTTTCGCTCGTTTCGCTGCGCTCCACTCGAGAAAAGACATAACATTTCTATCACTCGTGGAAGATCACCCGGTCTTTCCCAAGAACGTAGGTAAGAACCTATTATTCTTGCGTTTTTTGTTGTTGTTAATTTCGTAATTGATATCATGTATAAAAAAAAATATGAGACAAACAATTTGCCAGCACCTGAGTTAATCCCGTTTTTCCTATGGAGTATATGCTCATCTTTCAATTTTCCATGTTTTTCCTTCATTTGCTTTTCTTTGTACTATGTCATAACCTAATTGCCTTTGACTCTGAATTGCTTATTCTTGCTTGACCCTAATGTTTACTTACAAACATATTGTTACCCTTATCCAATATAATTACTAATGACATATATTCTTATGAATGAGCTAGGCATTTGTACAAATAATATTAAATAAGGTTAATAACTAATATGTCTTAAACGATAAATATTTGATAAAATTGAATTATTTGTGATCTGGTTGCGTCTTTGACAAATACTGTGAATAATTGGCTCATTGATATATTATATTTAGTTTGAATTATGACAGAACTGTGACTATTATTTAGTTGATTTGAATATCAAGCCAGATCTAATACACTTAATACAGATAGTTCAGAATGCTTAAACTAATGTTTCTCCTTTTGAATTGGAAGTAAAACATATACAAACTTAACTAAAAATAAAAACAATTGTTCTACTCATTTGAACCCTTTCATATGGCCATGCACCAATTACTGAAAGGGCTGAACTAGGTGAAGATTTATGTTGATCGTTGTTTGTCATTTTGTAATTAGTTGTCTGTCCTTTTTTCGATTCATGGATTCTGACCACCTCTTTTGGTATCTTCATACTTTTCCTACATATCAAACGTAAGGATCCCCTCGCTCAGGCATAGGTGACCTTAGACAAGTTTGACTGCCCTGACTTGACATATGTGATCTTAGCCAGGTTTGACTGCCCTGACTTGACATAGGCGACCTTAGCCAGGTGTGACTGCCCTGACTTGACATAGGTGATCTTAGCCAGGTTTTACTGCCCTGACTTGACATAGGTGACCTTAGCCAGGTTTTACTGCCTTGACTTGACATAGGCGACCGTAGCCAGGTTTGACTGTCCTGACTTGACATATGTGATCTTAGCCAAGTTTGACTACCCTGAATTGACATAGGTGACCTTAGCCAGGTTTGACTTTCCTGACTTGACATAGGTGACCTTAGCCAGGTGTGACTGCCCTGACTTAACATAATTGACCGTAGACAGGTTTGACTGCCCTTATTTGACATAGGTGACCTTAGGAAGTTGTGACTGCCCTGAGTTGACATAGGTGATCTTAGCCAGGTTTGACTAACCTGACTTCACATAGGTGACATTAGCCATGTTTGATTACCCTGACATGACATAGGTGACCTTAGACAGATTTGACTGCCCTTACTTGACATAGGTGACCTTAGCCAGGTTTCACTACCCTGACTTGACATAGGTGACCTTAGCCAGGATTGACTACCCTGACTTTGCATAGGTGACCTTAGCAAGGTTTGACTGCCCTGAGTTTTGATTTTCTTGATCCCAAGGATTGTAATTCTTTGGTTTACAATATTTTGACTGTGAGTGTACCCATTGAAGGTTATTGTAGAAACGCTTATATGTTATGTCTTTTTCTGTGATTGTTCGTTTTGTTGATATTGAAGAAATGGTTGGCCACAGTTTCTATTCCTTTTCTCCTCTCACCTAAAATCGCTGAATATACATAAAATAAATCATTGAACATACATATTCATGCTTTATAAGTTACAACATGGAATAAAGTAGGGATCTTGATACTTACAGATCATCAAGGTTAGGCAAGTCGTTGAATGTGCCTGATTGAATTGATGTAATCTGGTTGGAATACAAATAACTACAACATATAAAATACGTACTAAATACTATGAAAATATGGGGACCAAATAAGAATAAGGAAAGTCCGAAGAAAAATCTTGGGAAACCATCTCTTTTGTCAAATAGTTTCGTTCTCAAACATACAGTATTCTTGCGTTTTTGTTGTTGTTAATTTCGCAATTGATATCATGTCTAAGAAAAAATATGAGACAAACAATTTGCCAACACCTGAGTTAATCCCGTTTTTTTCTATGGAGTTTATGCTCATCTTTCAGTTTTCCGTGTTTTTCCTTCATTTGCCTGTCTTTGTACTATGTCATAACCTAATTGCCTTTGACTCTGGATTGCCCATTCTTGCTGCCCCTAATGTTTACTTACAAACATATTTTTAACCTTATCCCATATAATTACTTATGACATATATTCTTATGAATGAGCTATGCATTTGTACAAATAATATTAAATAAGGTAATAACAAAATTACCGAACTCCGAACAATCTTAAAAAGGAAAAGTCACAACTCATAAGTGATTATTACAGATATAAATGATACTTACAGATAGATTAGGTTTGATAGATTGTTGAAAGTGCTGTTCTGGATCACAGTTATTTTATTATGATTTAACCGTCTATAAATAAATAACAAATATATTTAGTTTATATATTTATTAAAATATTGGCTTTCTAATATCTCTTAAACAAGGTTAATAATACACTGGGTATTGGTGAGTGTTGAAAGAGCTCAAATCACATAACTAGCCCACTCGTGCACTCCGGGCTCGCGAAGGTAAGCAGTTCCTGTTTCTTATATGACACCCTCGGTCTTACTCATATATAGTCAAGTCCAGTAAAGTATTGGCAGTGATTCAGGAAATAAAGGATCTACGTAAAAAGGAAACTAGTCACTGTCTTTTGAGACATGGATATGTCGTAACGGTCAACATGATTGTGATATTTAATATTATGTAAAAACCAAAGGACATCTAACACTGCTACAGGTCACAGTTCTTATAGACTTTTTATATGATATTCAATAAGTCAATTACTTTAGTTTTTATAAAACATTAACAATAGCATGGTATAAACCATACTAAATGATACTCACATATATTCTAGGTTTAGTTGAAAGTGATCTCTATGATCTCTATATTGACTGATTGGTGTTTAATCTATATTAATTTTCCTTTATATCAAACATAATTTGGTAATACATTTATACAAATCATACTGAACGATACTCACAGACGGTACAAACGTGGGAGATTGTTGAAAGCGTTGTCCTCTATCACTGATATGTCATTGTACTCTAGCCGTCTATAAATAGTTAACAGATGTTAATACTACTAATATGTCTTAAGCAATACATAGTTGATACTCAAGATAATACTAAATGGAGTTAGTATTTTAGAACGCAGAATACGGTGACGTTGTAAAAAGTCTGAATACGAACTTAACGTATAAGTTGTACAATATTAACTCCATACACGAGAGAGGTTGGTATATTAATTTCAAGGTGTGAAACATTTATAATGGCAAAATAGAAATCGTCTCTTTTTGTCTTTGATAAATGTAAGAGATTACCGAAGAGGGAACCAAAAATGGACAATCCGGTAAAACTGGCAAAATAGCGTACACAAGACGAAGAAAATGAAAACAAAACCACAATACAATATGTGTTGGATACCACTTTGTGAAAGCAAAAACAGATAACTGAAATAAGACACAAACAACTGGAGGTAAAGACGAACCAAACATGGTTTTTATTCGGACATCGCAACAGACATCACGACACGGAAGTCACGAAGGGTTAAAGGTTTCTACTTCTTACTCATATATACAGTCCAGTCCGGTAAAAGTATTGGTACTCATAGATGAAAGAAAACATCTACTAAGAAGAACACAATCTGTTGTCATGTGAGTTATGGACATTTCATAACGATCACCCGTATTGTGATAACGACCTTAGAATTTTTGAAGAGATAACTTCAACGCAGCCTTGTTTGAGTAGCTTTTGCGTCAGCAACTGATATATGTCTAGAAAATCACTGTGATATTGGAAAAGTGCAGTCATCGTGTTTGTCGTAGAGGTTTGTTTTTAATCTTCCTCCGTTGTCGATTTTAGGGTGAATATCAGGGTCAGAAACAGACTTTTGAGCTTCAGTAGTATCTTTAAGTTCAAGCTAATGTGGATAGATCCGATGTAGTTGATCACCGATACGAGAATAGCTCAATGACAGAACATCAACTTTATAGCGGAAGCTGGAAATACAGTTATGGGCTAGTTTTCTATCTTTATTCCCGAGAAGCCAATGCAGGAAGTATGCATCATGATCTTGAATGGCATTCGACAAAGGACGATTTGTCTCTACCAATAACAAAATACTGATACCTTTGTTCTTCGTTCTTCTTTGAGAAGCAACGTGTTTTGGCAATGTCATAGAGTTTATACAAATGTCAGATTATGATTCACTTTGACAAAATAAGGTATAATCGTGGAATACTGTATCATATATCTTTTATAAACCTGTATGTGTGTGTCTTTAAAATATTACAAAATGTCATATACAATCAGAACCCCCCCCCCCCAAAAAAAAAAAAAAAAATGTGATACCATAATATGTCTATTATGTGTATTATACACTACTGTTAATTTAATTTCCTATTAAATGCAAATTTGGAATATGTTCAATAAACATTGCATATCAAATAAAATTTATGTTTATTCGAGTGTGACGTCTGTTTATTAGAGATAAATATTATAATACAATGATTGATTGTGGTCTATATTATGGACAAAAACTGTATTCTATCGCTTTTCACTAACTAAATTTGTTGGTTTGTTGGACGGGAATAAATGAACATATTGACATTTTGTACTTAATTCTGAAAAGTACATCTTATGAATATATTCTTGAGAAAATCTTATTGACATCGGAGGTGGGGCAGATTATGGTCATTATAGATCCCCAGGTGCTGTCATCTGAGCCCTCTCCTTTTCTCCCGGATGGAGTTATTTGATCTTGCAATTATTGAAGTATTATTTAATAAATATAACTAATACAACCTAATATTTTTGTTATTACAAACTTACAAGTCATAAGTGTTATTAGTTAAATCTAGTGGAATACTATCTAGTCTTCTATTGTTACAATAAACAACATCTCGACCTGAATGCTTCGAACAACCACAGACACTAGGACATGATGATGCCACACCGAAGAGTAAAATCACAGCAACTATTGCTGTTATAAGAAATTGCAAATTGCGTTGGCAATCTACAAATAAAAAATGTATATACTTAATAATGTGCATTATTGTTATGCATGTATAAATGCAATCTATGGAGAAATATATTATATGAATAGTTATATAGAAATTAATACATGACATTTTCTATGTTAATCCGACATCCTCATATCAGCTTGAGAGGCAGTCATATACTTCCAACAAATGGTTTTTACCAGCTAAATAAACAAATAAAATAAAATTAAAAGTTACTGACTTGATTTTTAAACTTAATTGTGATTTCAACAGATAGATTTTCAGAACACTATTGTCAACCAAGAGCATATCTACCCCTATTAATGGCTACCTTTCGTATGACTGCATTTTGAAACATAGAACATATATGTGATTATGTTGTCATGGTTGAATGGAAGTTGGGTTTGTATCTACCTAACCAATAAGTGTCTATCTCCACTAACGATGTGAGTTCAAATCACGATCATATAAGGTGTACTTGCTACAACATTATGTGATACAGTTTGTCAGTGACTTGCGACAGGTCAGGGGTTTACATCTGTCTCCTCCACCAATAAAACTGACCGCCACGATATAGCTGCAGTATTTTTGAAAGTGGTGCTAAATACCATAGCCCCCATCTTTGAATCACGTCCAGAATATTGCCCATGAACGTTTTCATTCGAAATTATTGTACGTTCTTCTTGATAATCAGTGGTCATCAAATTTTTATATCATTGTTTTAAAGTGGTCTTCTGATGAATGTGTTTCTCCTCTCAACTCAATTTGTCAAGAGTACTGGTATGCATACTCGTCACCTCCATTTATTCCTGGCGACACGATTAGTAGGGAATTCAACAAGGATGACGCGTACTTTTAAATATTTAGTGCTAGCACCACTAAAACAGTCCGTGGGACAAAATGGGAAATCTTTATAGTAGACAATCCATAGATGCTTCCTACCAAGTTGAGAATCATTTGGCTAAGCAAATTCAAAGAAGATTAAAAAGCTAACAGATGACATACAATGGAAGCCAAGTGATGACAGAAGCTTACATGGCGTTTCGTGGTCATGTGGGCTAATATCGACAAAAGGACACATAATGATCTACAAAACACTACACTGAAAATTAAAGATTGAGCTCCATGAACACCTACAGAACTTCCTTTTTTTTGTAATTAACAGCTTTATTACAAAAGTGAGTATAATATTCATGACTAAATGACTTATTTTAATCTAAGATTAAATATTAAGTAAGCCTCAATGGTGTATATATGCTTTTCTGAAAATAAAGAGTAAATTTATCCGATCTGATTGTTCAACACATCGTACTAAGGAGACTTTAATATATATGTAACACATAATAATTGAATCATTCATTCTACATAAAACGAAATATTCTCACCTAAGAAAAATGCATTTTAGTCTAGTTAAACATCATTGTGGCAAGGCGTACAACCTGTTCAAGTATGTGTTCGCTACAAGTATCTATGGTATATATAGCTATTCCACCTGCCACCAGGGGATAAAAAAGGACATAATTCTAAAACTTTATAGGAAGTTGTATACTGCGGTGCAATCTTCACCTAGAATATGTCAATATACAACTTTTATTATGAGGTAATTTAAAAAAAGGACAATACTGGGTTAATGGGGAGCGGGCTAGGTTTTTTCAATAATAAAAAAATGCTATCACATTATTTGGAACAAACATTAATATGTCTTACGGTTGTAAACAACATCCTTGTTTATGCCGTTTTAAGCACTGGCTATATCATCCCCAAACCTTCGAACACATATATTACAGAGCAAGCATACCAGCACTTATTCAGCATTAGCAATACATGAGATGACATGTGACAAAGTTAATCAGTTGAACGTGTCAATCATTATGACTTTTTAAGTTATATTAAATACCAAAATACTGAAAATTATAAAAAATCAATTTGTATTACATATTCAACACATGAACAATCGTACCCTGTTTAATGAATTATGAAAAGTATGAAAATCTAGCTATCACAATACAACACATGTTTACTCTTAATTTAAGGTTAGTTAATAGATACCACACTTTCAGGAAATCACAGACATACATGAACAATGTTAATTACAACTATTTCATATCCCAAAATAAAGAAACACAAATTATCCCTCTCATTTGCTTCCTTTCACAAAATATGAAAATAATGAAAATTAAGGGTGGGTGTGTACCTTATAACTTCCAAAACTGCATAAAGTTCTGCCAAAATATCTTACTTCTATCAGAATATGCAAAAAATCCTAAATATATGTCTTCCTTCAACAGAGACAAAGGGCCCACTGAAAAAGCTCACAACAAGTGGGAACATTAAGACCTAGGGGTAATCCAACGAAATAAACTGTTAAACTGGTACGTTTCACTACATCATAAATCACACGACCAACACCCTACGGGAAAGATTTATTAATCCCTTGAACAGTTATATACCTATTCAAGGATTAACGAATCATAGTCTGAAGATAAAGTCAGAGAAGTCTAATTTAATGATATATATTCATTTAAGCAAACAATAATAATTTTAAATGCAAAATATCAATGGTGTCGATCTTTTAACCAGACAGAGGATGTCGAAGGGGAAGATGGTAGAAACCTTACTAAGACATCAGAGTGATAATTTTTCTTAATTGTTTCAGATACATTGGTATAGCTTTGGTAGGAGTAAATGCAACCGTACTATTATTGTTAGCATCCTGATTTGATAAGTAAGTCTTAAATATGGTGTATTGATAAAAAGTACACATGTGAATAATACCATGAATTAATTGCTGATATACAAAATAACTGTATCATAGTTGAACCCTTCATATACTGTGTTTAATGAATTTCAGCAAGATGTCGAGATGTGCATTGTGAGCTTGGCCATATTTTGAGAAACCAGTAAGCCAGAATGGCATTGCGAAGTTGTATGATGCTAAATCAGCACTTCTGTTTAGATGCATCTTTAGAGAATAGTATGGGGTTGTGGCAGACAGTTATACAGGGGAACTTTGTTAAACGTTGGTGATCAACCAAAGGATATGCAAGACAAAATAAGTGATCTGCCAGTGTTTGGGAATACTATGTATTCTTCAGAATATTTCAGTGATCCAAACAAAAATGTAGAATCAGATGATACAACATTATGTGATAATATATCTGACACTTTGATTGCCTCTGATAATGATACATGCACATCAGTATCTGAGGAAGTTGACATTACTGACAATGAACATGGAAACATTTTTGCACATCATATACCATGTATTGATGACATCATTGTCATTTCTAGTGACTATGAGAGTGACAGTTCAGTCAGTATCTTGAAAAAAAAGAATGAAAAGATAATGCATTTACTCTCATTATTTTGTTCTTCAAATGTGTAAAATAAAGGTATAACAGAATATGTCTTTTTTTATCACAATAAATGGGGATTATGATCTAGTGTATTATAATTTCAGGAATAAAGTGTTTATATGGCCACTCTCAATAGTGTTAAATGATTACAAGAAAATTTGGATTTATCCTGAAGTTGTGGAAAATCGAAAATAAACAGGAATGTGTTTACAGGTAGCATTATTTTAGTACAACACATTTCTATTAAACATGAATAAGTGTTTCAAGTCATTGTGTAAACAATTTTAAGGTAAATATTATCATGCCCACACTGCTGTCTCTCAAGCGAAGATATTGTAAGGTGAGAATATAGCATGTATTGCTAGAGGCACTTATTTTCTTAAAACTCTTTCAAAGGTAACTCAGTATATGATTACGAGAAAATTTGCATTCACCCTGAAATCCTGGAAAATTTTAAATAAACATGAATGTTTTTACAGGTAGCACTTATTTTCATATAACAGTCTAATGAAAGGTGCTTGGGTGCTACATTTTTAATGTTTGACACATATTTTTTCTGATACTAACTTTAACATTCATTATCTAGAAGTCTATTTACTTAATTTCTTTTTGAAGTTACGAATTTTATACGGAGCTGATTTAAGAACAAACTGTTTCGCTTCTTTTCATATATGTTGATTGTTTCTGAAAGTTAGAACTGTATATTTCTTGATCTAGTTCAAGCATTTCTGGTAAATATATGTAAATTAAAAACCAAGCTAATATTCAGGTTGTCAAAGTAAACCCAGTTGCTTAATTGTACAAACTAATTTTATGGTTTTCCACACTACAAAGGGAGATAATTATAGTTTCTGTTACAAATATTATCTAAATTAAATTTAGTAGCTCACTTCATTTCCAAATAATAGCACTTTGCTGAAAAACAAAGAAAAGTAAAAAAAAAACTATACAATGCGACTGATATTAACATAAAAGAGGGCATCATTGCCATTAAATTTAATAAGTTCATACTGCAAAGGGAGATAACTACTGTTACAGATGTTTTTGAAAAATTTAATATTTGTAAAGATTTTGTTTTCTATATTGTATTACTCTATATGAAGATAACATTTTGTCCAGCTGGAACTTATTTTTGACATACATTAAATGATATGTTCATATTTCAGGTGGAGTGTGCAATTAAAACACAGTTAATATCAGAGTAAATGATTTGAAAAGTCACCTATCGTATGCATATGACACTTTTTTGTTCAGTGATACATTATACAGATACAGTTCTTAAGGTAAGCATTGTTAAACTAATGCAGGAATATAGTTTCATAAATTTAGACCACCAGACCTGTTTTCTGTTGTTAACTTAATCAGTACTGGTAGACCATGTACAGACTGAAAATTAATTATAAGTGACATCTGGAATTTGCTGCATGGTATGCATGTTATTTTCATTGTTGAAGGCTTACAGTGATTTCAAGATGAAGAACAACAATAATGGGGTTTCTTCTTGTTAATTTTATATGGTTTTGTCTCATGTGCATTTAGCACACATTTGTTCTTTTTCAAAGAGGGAAATGCCTTATATGATGTTCACATGTACATTGAATTAAGAACCATTTTCAGAAACATTCAAATATTTCTTGTTTCTATTTCCATGTTTAACATATCTGGTAAATATTTGTTTTTAATATTTATGAAAAAGGAACTGTCAGAATGTCAAAACAACCATTTCCGTTAAAGAACCCTCTTGTCGTGGAAGCTTTCGAAAAATTTAATGGAAATCAAAAGAAAAAGTACAAGAAATTCTTTAGCAAACATAGATATAATGAGTACCTGTCTCAGGTGTTTACTTTTCCAAAAAGTGCCAAAAATAGTTGGTTGTAAAAAATGAAAATGTTCTTAACACAAATGATAATTTATCGGAGGAGAAATCAAAGAAGATCATTTCACACTATGAAACTGTTATAGTTAAGTTAAGGGAAGAATTGAGTCAGCAAAGACAGTTGTTAAAACATATCGTTGTAAGACACGTAGCCAGGAAAACACCATTGTATCTTTAAGAAAAGGAGACAAGGCTATAAAACAAGAAAACACTAGTAATCATAAATGTAAGGCTAAAATTGAAGACAAAGGTGTGTAGTGTAATACCATGATGTCTTCAATTAAAGATCGTATAGATGAGATTGAAGCTTTGCAGTTAGAAATTGACAGTACACACGAATATAACAATTGCAATATTGAAGTACCAGATAAAGTATTTAACACACAACCTTCTGGACGAGGTACAGCTTTTAACCATAAAATAAGACAAGTATATTATACCTTACGTAGTATTGGCATAAGTGTATCAACATTTGTTCATGTGATAAGATCAGTTTTGTCTATGGTTGACATTGACATTGACTTTTTGCCCAGTAAATCAACTACTGCAAACATAACAAGTGAGCTAGATTTGGTTGCAAGACAGCAGTTAACAGAGGAAATTAATAGCATAGCAGACTGTACTCTGATTCGTGATGCTACCACCTAAAAAGGCCATCACTTTTACACGACACAAATAAAAAACATCAGATAAAACGTTAACATTTTATGTAAAGGAAGTTAGTGATGGAAAAGCACAAACGTATGTTTCTTGTGTGAATGAAGTGGTCTCCGATATAAACATACAAAATACAAGCACACATGATCATGACTACTGCACAGAGAATTTTATGAACAAAATAAAACACTTGATGACAGATAGGAGCGCGCAGAGAACTAAGTAAATGAAATTATGTGTGCAGATAATTACATCACAGTGAACTCATTTAAGTCTGCAGTCCACCCTTTACTACATTTTGGCACAATAGCACAAAAGAAAGTGGGTGAAATAGAGAAAAAACTATCAAATTAATCAAGATTTAAATCTTGGAGATTATATAGCTGAACATTTGTTACGTTTTGTTTCAAAACTATTTGATAAAGATGGATCAGGAGACCCACTGTATGCTCCCACTTATTTGAGGGAAAAAAGGTATAAATAATGTTCCAATTATGAACTATAGAGGAAACCGTTTTAACACAATTGTTCATAATGCTGCTGGAACTTTTTACATTTCCAAGCACCTGATTAATTATTTTACAAACTCGAAATCCACATTAAACTGCACACATAATTTTATTTTAACCGCACATAGCGGTCACATAACCTTATTTGAGATGTGCTGTTGATAGTGATACAAATGCATTAAACATGGGATATATTTATGAACAGCTCATCGATTTGTTAACAAATGGTGCTAATAGTCCAAATTTATTGATCACAAACAGATTGCAACTAGCTATCGGTCCACAACTAGAACCTGATAAAGTTAGTCAGTCATTGTTTGAGAAATCTTCTTTAGACGACATGACACAATCAGTTTAGAAAAAGAAAATAAAGGAAAACATTCAAAAGGATTTGGAGGATATTGGAATTTGGAACAATATTGAGACAATTGAAAATAATTTGCCAAAAATGAAAACAAAGAATGAAAAAGCAACAGCATTGAAACAGCAGATTAACATGTGTAAGGAAATTGTACAGGTGCCTTCAAAAGATAACTATATATTTGAATTTAGAAAAAAGGGGAAGCAATTTGACAATCAACACCTGAAAGAAAATTTATTGAAATTAATTGAAAAGTCTAATGTTGATAATAACCAGTTGGATCATACAGATCAACTAATAAAATCTATAAAAGATTATCCTAGGAATGTAATTGAAGGCAGCTTGAACATGAGTGGAGTGACAAGAAATGGAAGGGACGTGTAATTGCATTACACGACAATGCGTTTGAGGTGAATATAAGACATTTGGCAGTTCATATCACACATTGTTCAGGCACATTACTCCAGAACTTATTCTGTCAACACAAGCATTTATCATATAATTATTTAACTGTCTGATGCTAACATTCTAAAGAATTTCCCTGGTTTCTAAAACCATGGTAGAATGTCCCATGCATTATTTCATTTTACTGTGACGTTACCCAATCAATTGTTTCGCTCGCTTTTAACAGACTGTGACACCTGATCATTGTATTTGTAAATGGTAAACTGCATGTGCATGTACTAAAATGTGATAAAATTAATATGAGTTGTAAAAAAAAATAGCAATGCTATAAATGTGAATGTTTCCTGTTTAATTTATTATTTACCAATATAACAATGCATTGTAATGGCAAATCTATAAGTACTGTAGCTTTATTTGTAATAACATGTTTTATGTACCAGTAATATGAAGGTACTAAGTAAACAAAGTCTAACTACCAAGCTTATAGAAAACATATTACTAATACATGTAGCTTTATTGTTTTGTCAGCTGGCTTTATTATGTAATCTGTATATAACTAGTGTGTGTTTAGCTTATCTAATGCTTTTTGCTTTTTTCGCTTTCTTAATTTTTCCCTTTTGCTTATACGTGTTTACTGTTTAAATGTTTTAATTATATTATGACAAATTGCCTTACAATTATGTCTTTTTCAGATTAAATATTGGGATGCTTGTGAGGAAAAATCCATCAGTGACAATTATTGTTTAACGGTTGAGGAAGTGATACATGACATTGAAGATGGAACCTTGTTTTTCTAGGTTAGTTGGTAGTAATAAAGATCAAAGTAAACACCAAATAAAATTTAAGCGATCATGGAAAAAGAAGAATTTAGAGGGGAAAACACATTGAAAACTAAAGATTCTTGCACCTCATTTTGATATATGGACTAGTATATAGATAACTTGATCTTGATATTGGAATATTTTTTTAGTAATATTATGTTGACAATTAATCTTATATTGTCTGATTTTTATAAACTAAGAATAAAACACAGAGAAAACATGTTTGTTAGAAAATACCAGAAGACATGAACTCAAATATTACATATTTGTATTTATTTTCAGATATGGACAACTAATTTGCATAAAGAACAATAACGAACAGACTATACTCAGATTGTGTTGTAAGTTTGACTTTGAGTTATGTCTCTTTATATATGAAAGTAGCACAAGCCAGCTAGAGCTAACTCCCATTAATATCAAATATTAATTTACACTCAATGTATGACATCACAGATTTAGTCTAGTATGACTAGCCAATGAGAAGAAAGCTTATATATGATGAACTGAATGACGTGGCTACATGTTTTAGTAATTGGTCAATTTTTTTTATTTACATTTCAGTTGGAGTACCTAGTATACATACGATTGATAATATAACCTGACCTCTTTGCTACTTTATATTCAAGTTGCATACAAACAAACCAAAAATATATATTACAATGCTCCTAAATTCAAAGTGTATATCATATCAACAAGATCTACATATACGGATGACTAGGTACATATAATGCTTACATGACAGACTATAATGAATTGAAACAACCCGACAATAAACAGATCCAACTGTCACGTTTTCATATTAAGAGCTTGTCTATGAGAAAACCATGCAAAATTTAAGATGTCGTCCAGAAGCAAGGTTGGAAAATCAGATTTATATCATATGTGTCGTGAAGGGTAACACATAGTGACTCCATAAATACCATCAAAAGTGCAAATGGGTCGTTCTATTTTTAGAAATAGCCATTTATATTATAAGAAGAAATTCAAATACCAGAGTAAGTATATTCAAGTGTAAAATTGCCCATTTTGAATACCACCGTATTCTAGATTGAAGAGACAAATAATGTAGTTTTCAAGTTTTAGAGGCAACTGTGACATCGTAACAACCTTGTACAGTAAATGTAATCATTAAAGTATACAAGTTGGCATGGTGCCAACTTTACAAAAACGAGAGGTAAAAAAGGAATGATCTAGCATGGTGTTCTAAAAAGTTAATAACTTGTAAAGTAACGCTTAAATATGTTTCTTTTTGTTATTTGTATAACAGACAGGGATAACATATTCAGTATGTAGAAGGTTTTGCTTTGCAAATGAGTATTGTAGTACTTTTTGAACAAATTAAAAGTGGTGATTTTAGAGACATAGGTGGGGAAATTTCTGACTGATAGTAGGATTTTTTCTGAAAATAATCCACCAATACTGATTGGAACTCACATATTTATATTGAATCAATTACATGAAAATACTTGATACATAATATCTATGTTGTAGTTGGTGCAAACCTAATGAAAAGGGTGATGAAGTGGCCTTAAAGAACTCCTTTTTCAACTACCAGAGTAAAATATTCCTATAATCACTCTAATATTCTTCATGTTATGCACCCCATATACACTTTCTTATCTAATTCTGTAAACTGACACTTACACTGTATGTGTTTTAGTCTTAATTAACAAATTATTACAAAATTTAAACAAAAAATCACTAAAATACCCTTCATATTGCCCCATTTTTTTCTTAGTTACCTCCCCTGACATACTCTTCAATGTTTACATTGGAAAATGAATGCCTGAATGCAAGGCGATAAATATGTCATTCCTGATGACCAAGGTTGGCTTAAATGTGTTTTGTTTTGCATAAATCAGAGTGTGTCCCATCACAACATTATGGTTCTACTGCCATATGTGTCTCAGTTGTCCAATGTAACAAGCCAACTCAAAGACATTTACGGCCTACATGTATGTGTCCAACTTGTGATGATGACTGTGGTCAGTGGACATGATATACATAATATTGAAAATACATTGCCAGACTAGCTGTAAGTTTGCAACAAGTAAAGCTCCATGCAAAACCAACATTTTTCGAAATTTCGAAATATTATTATGACGATATGTATACTATAGACCGCAGTGATCCATGAGCCGTTTTATCATCTTGGTTAGGTAAATGTATGGTAAGTTATTACTGATCAGATTTTGATGGGGTTTATTTCATCAAATTCTGTATAAATCTATCTCTCACTTCAGCATCAGTTGTTTTGATCTAGCTATTATGGTTTTCAAGATGTACAATGTAAGGAACCAAAAAGGGGTCAAATATAACTTTAGAGATAACTATCCATGAACCATAACCATATATATTCTGACTCAGTATAATGCGAACAGTTGAAAGCAGTTGATATTATATTATAAGAACTTTAAGAAGAGGGTCATACCAACACCCTAAAAACAAAACAACAAACAAACAAACAAAAAATATACAAATATAGTACAACCTTGCGGTACCTGCGATAGTACTTCTTGAAATATTTGGGAGTCCAGCACATTACTTGTCGAATGTCTTTGGGTGTCCAGCTTATTAGTATATCAATCGACTCTGTGTCTACAGTTGACTTGTTGCTGTCTTATTATTCTGTGCTATGCGAAGCTGTTTATTAAAAAAAAATTTTCTCCTTAAGTTACTATGTAATATAAAGAGAAATTTATGTGGAATTCAATAATTGTAACTAGTGATGGATTGCAATAAATTATTTAATATTGTATTATGTTTTTTTTCAGATTCTGACATTCAGCAATCATCGCAATCTATAGAGGTACATGTATTTTCCCAGAAAACCCAAATACTCTGACTGAGAGGAAGACAATATGTCCCAAAAAGAAATATTTAATTCTGCAATGAAAACATTGTCCAGACATTTTCCAATGCTGAATTCACAGATTAGTTTGCTTTGGGAAAGTCTATCTTATTAGTTCAATGTCATATTATTCGAAAATGATAACAGAAGCTTTTCAAGTTATTCTGAAATATGTTGCACCAGGTCAAGAAGACATAGTTATACAGAATGTATGTAAGAAGTTGCCATTTGCATCTAATGATTCTGAGGAAAAAGTTGACTCAATGGCTGAAGCACTGAACGAAGCTTATCAACAGCAAAATGACGGGATAAACCAGCTCCAAATTTTGTTTCTATTTGCACACTAACACACAAACTTTGTGACAAAGGAAAAATTACCGAAATCAGTACCAGGACTGACTGTGCTTAAAATTGATACAGAATGAAAACATGCAGTACTGATATCTCCAGGACAAATTTTAAATCCTCCAAAGATCTACCATCCTAGTCAGTTCAATTCCTTCAATATTGTTCTGTGGATTTTATTAATTATTACACAATGAATGTTCATCATATGTACATGTACATAGTAAATGCCCTTTAATTAATTTGAGCATACATTGAGAATTTTAAATTTTGATCACCAGGCTTATGTGAAGAAAACATTAAGTTATCTATTGATTTCTAAGCAAATTATCTCCCTTTGATTATTTTCTCAAACAAACTTTGTTATTTTATATACAGGTACATGTAAATGTCTAGAATATGTATTTATCATTGAACGTGTTGAATATGTCATTTTCAAAGCAATTTTATATTTTTGCAAGGATTTTGTTAGAACAATCCTGGCCATACTCCTACACTACCAAAATCATATGTATTGGCATTTTAAGGATATTGGTTATTTCATGTAGTTATTTTATTTTGTGCAAGGTCCTAACTCGATCATCAGTTACAAATTAGACACCGTTGGTATAATTCGACAGTAAATACATGTATGACTAAAGATTGCATTTTGTTTCTCTCAAATTAGGCAATATTAAACAAAGGGGGGATTTAGATAGCTCATATTGCAAATGATATTCAAAAGCAAAGCAACACATTTTATCTGCTATTTACTTAGTCTCAGAATATTGCTTAACAACAAAAATAAAACAAATTAAAGTGTTACCTTAGTAGATATAGTCCTCAGAACATAGCCTATTTTTTTATGCAAATTAGGCAACATTACAAAAAGGTGGGGGCTTCGGTAGCTCATATTGCAGATGCTATTCAAAAGCAAAGCAAAACATTTTATCTGCTATATATTTAGTCATAGAATATTGCTTAGCATCCCAAATAAACAAATTAATGTGTTACCTTTGTAGATATAGCCATCAGAACATAGCCTATTTTTGCAAATTAGGCGATATTACAAAAAGGGGGGATTTCAATAGCTCATATTGCAGATGGTATTCAAAAGCAAAGCAACAAATTTTATCAGTTATATAATTAATCTAATAATATTGCTTAACAACCAAAATAAAACAAATTAAAGCGTCACATTCAGAGATAATAGCACTCAGAACATAGCCTATTTTTGCAATATTGAAAATTTGGAAATTTGCCAAGTTTTTGGAGTTGTCTGTCCTTGAATGGTAAAGATAGAGGTCCGTTTAAGTATTGAAGATATAAAGTTCCTTATGCATATATTTCATTACCACTAAGGTTTAATTAATAATATTGTGTTATAAGTAATAAAATAGGTTTCAAAACTGACCTGTTTTGGCTAGTTTCTTGTCATATTAATGGGAAAATTGTAGAAATATAGGTGGCGCCTCCTATGGTCATGATATTCGAAAATTTGAGAAAAAGTTGATGCATTTGCAAATGTTGTGTGGTGGTCTACCTACCAACACATTTTGAAAAGGATTGGCCAACCTTGCTTCCGGACTGTTTTGCATGATTTTCTCATAAGACAAGCTCTTAAAAAAATTGGTCTAAAATCTTAACGGTGTGTTGTTTCTCTTAATTTAACTCTACCTTGTCGGTGTTTCTAATAGTGTTTACATTTCTGATTTTTTTGTTTATCGTAATCATTATTTCACATATTAAAATCATTGGAAGACCACGTATGATCATCAATGGATACTCTTCACTCATCATCGTTGTGTCAATTGAATTAATTATATTCGCTCAATGTGTTACTCAAATCCCAACAAATAAAATAATACAATGTTTTTGTTAATTATACAAATACGTTTGAAACGCCACGGGACCAATCAGATTTGAGGTGAACTATTCACGAATACGACGAAATTTCCATCAATTGACCAACAGGTGATGAATAGAGGGTATAAGAGTGTACTCAGCCATGGGATAACGGGTGATGAGTAGAGGGTATAGGAGTTTGCTCACTCGTGGGTAAACGAGTGATTAGTAAAGGGTATATGAGTATGCTCAGTCGTGGGTTAACGGATGATGAATATAGGGTATAGGAGTGCGCTCAGTCGTGGGCTTACGGGTGATAAGTAGAGGGTATATGAGTATGCTCACTCGCTAAGCGGCTTCGGAGAAGTTTAAACTGTTTAAAGTTAAAAGTGTACAGAGGACATGCGATTTTCGGCAAGTGATGGCAACAGCTAGTATGGCCTTTCGTGACCAGGTGGGCTAATATCGATAAAAGGACACATAATGCACTGAAAATTAAAGATTGAGCACCATGAACATCTACATAGCTTCTTATTTTTGTAAAAAACAGCTTTATTTCAAAAGGAGAGTATAATATGCATAACTGGACTAAATCAATAAAACATATCACAATATAATGACCAAATGAATCATCTTTATCTAAAATTGAATATTAACTCAGCCCCAATGGGGTGTATATGTTTTTCTGAAAATGAAAAAAAAAGTGGATTTATCCGATCTGATTGTTCAACACATCGTACTAAGGGGACTTACATCTATATGTAAATGTAAAACATAATAATTGAATCATATCATTCTACATAAAAAGAAGCATTCTCACCTCAAAAATGTCCTTTTAGTCCAGTTAAACTTCAATGTGGCAAGGCGTACAACCTGCTCAAGTGTCTGTTCGTCAGAAATACCTAAGGTATATATACTATATCTAACAAAACTTGACCTACTTTATATTCAAGTTGCATACAAGCAACACAAAATTGATATTCTTAAATGCTCCTAATTTCAAAGTGTATATCATATCAACAGAATCTACATATACGGATGGGTAGGTAAATATAAGGCGTACGAGACTGACTATAATGGATTGAAACAAAATTAAGAAATGGGTTAACATGTGATGAGTAGAGGGTACAAGAGTGTGTTCAGTCATGGGTTAACGGGTGATGAGTAGAGGGTATATGGGTGTGTTCACTCGTGGGTTACACACGATATACAGTCTTAGATCTGTCAATATTCTACATCACACTATACATTCAGTGTGCTATTTTTTTTTGTTCGTGTTGCTATATATTCAGAGATAGTTCCAGTTCAGGTCTTAAAAACTGTCTTGTAAGACTTGTTCAAAATTTAAATTAGTAAAGCTATTTAATGTTGCTTCTAAAGTAGGCACTACCAGCTGAGCTTGAAGATAGTAAAGGGGTAATCAGAATCCGTATATCGAAGAAGAAAAGAGAATACAATGGCCAAAATAGTACACAAGGACAAATAACGAGTGATACACGGACATAAAGCTCAACTGGCTTAGATTGTATGAATAACGGTTTTCATTTTGTAAATTGTTTTAAAGTTATACTTTTTTAACTGAATTTTATCTTTGTAATCTGAAAATTAAATCAATCTTTCATCCATTGTGAAATATCTTTAGCATACAAACATACATAATGGAGGTTTAAAGTTATTGTTTAGCTCCAGTAAGCCTGGGCTTCCATTATTGTACTATGAAAACATTATTGTTTAGCAATGCTATGACGAGTCATGCACCGTGAGAAAAAACAATTTGAAGTATTGTATACTCATGAAGCAGAATACAACATGGAAATGTTATTAGTCACATAGTTTATGTCTATCTATCTTATAGTAACAATGGGACCGTCGTGGTCCTCTGGTAGTCGGATTAAGCACTACCTATGCAAGAAGTGTGTATCACCACTAACGTTGTGAGTTTGAATCACAATCATGCGAGATGTAGACGAGAAAACATTATGTCATAAAGTTTGGCAGTGACTTTGGACAGGTCGGTGGTTTTCCCCGGTTTCCTCCACCAATAAAACTAACCGTCACGATATACCTGACATGTGTTTGAAAATGGTGCTTCACACCATAACCCCCTAACCCTTAACCGTGAAGCACGTCGACAATATTGTCCGTGAATCGTTTTCATTCAAAATTATTGTACGTTCTTCGTGATAATTACAGGTCATCAAATGTTTCTATCATTTTGTTAAGGTGGTCTTCTGATGAATTTGTTTCTCCTCTCAGCTCGATTTGTCAAGAGTACTGGTATGTATACTCGTCACCTCCATTGATTCTTGGCGACACGATTAGTCGGGAATTTAACAAGGGTGAAACGTACTTGTAAATAGTTAGTGCTAGCACCACTAAAAAGATTCTGTGGGACGAAATGGGGAATCTTTATAGAGGACATTCCATAGATGCTTCCTACCAAGTTGTGGATCATTTGGCTAAGCAAATTCAGAGAAGATTAAAATGCCAACAGATGTCAGACGATGGATGTAAAGTGATGTCAAAAGCATACATGACCTTTCGTGGCCAGGTGAGCTAATATCGACAAAAGGACACATAATGATCTACAAAACACTACACTGAAATTAAAATTTTGAGCTCCATGAACACCTACAGAACTGTTTTTTTTTAATTGAACAGTTTTATTACAAAAGGGGAGTATAATATTCATCATATTGCTAAATTAATAAAACATATAACAAAATAATGACTAAATCAAGTATTTTAATTTAAAATTATATATTAAATAAGCCTCAATTGTGCATATATGCTTTTCTGAAAATAAAGAGTGAATTTTTCCGATGTGATTGTTCAACGCATCGTACCAAGGGGACTTAAATCTATGCGTAAATGTAAAACATAATAATTGAATCATATCATTCTACATAAAAAGAAATATTCTCACCTCAAAAATTGCCTTTTAGTCTAGTTAAACATCATTGTGGCAAGGCGTACAAGCTGTTCAAGTATGTGTTCGTCACAAGTACATAAGGTATATATACGATTTATAATATAACCTGACCTGCTACCTTATATTCAAGTTGCATACAAACAACACAAACATATATATTTAAATGCTTCTAAATTCAAAGTGTATATCATATCAACACGATTTATATATACGATGGCTAGGTTAATAAAAGGTTTCCGTGACAGATTATAATGGATTGAAAAAAAACGACAAAAAATAGATCCAACTGTTTCGTTTTCATATTAAGTTGACCTAAAATCTTGACGTTGTATTTCTTCTCTTAATTTAACTCTACCTTGTCGATATTTCTAAAATTGTTTACATTTCTGATTTTTTTTTAAATCGCAGTCATTATTTCACATATTAAAATCATTGGAAGCCCACTTATGATCATGATTGGATACTCTCCATTCATCATCGTTGGGCCAATTTAATTAATTATATTCGCTCAATGCGTTACTCAAATCTCACGGTTGGTCGGTACGTCGCAAAAAACAAAATAATATAATACAATGTTTTTGTTTATTATACAAATACGGTATCAAATCCATATAATTCCCTTGATCCAAACGTCAAAGGACTAATCAGATTTGAGGTGAACTATTACACGAATACGACGAAATTTCCATCAAATGACCAACGGGTGATGAGTAGAGAGTATAGGAGTGTGCTCACTCGTGTGATAACGGGGGATGAGTAGAGGGTATATAAGTGTGTTCAGTCGTGGGTTCACGGGTGATGAGTAGAGGGTATAGGAGTGTGCTCAGTCGTGGGTTAACGGGTGTTGAGTATAGGGTATATGAGTGTATTCAGTCGTGGGTTCACGGGTGATGAGTAGAGGGCATATGAGTGTGCTCAGTCGTGGGTTAACGGGTGATGAGTAGAGGTATATGAGTGTGCTCACTTATGGGTTAACGGATGATGAGTAGAAGGTATATGAGTGTGCTCACTCGTGGGTTTACGGGTGATGAGTAGAGGGCATAGTAGTGTGCTCACTCGTGGGTTAGTGGGTGATGAGTAGAGGGTATAATAGTGTGCTCACTCGTGGGTTAACGAATGATGACTAGAGGGTATTGGAGTGCTCACTCGTGGGTTGACGGGTGATGAGTAGAGGGTATATCAGTGTGCTCACTCTTAGATTAACGGGTGATGAGTAGAGGGTATCGGAGTGTGCTCACTCGTGGGTGAACAGGTGATGCGTAGAGGATGCATAGGAGTGTGCTCAGCCATGGGTTAACTGGTGATGAGTAGAGGGTATATGAGTGTGATCACTCGTGGGTTACCGACGATATACAGTTTTGGATTTGTCAACCATATACATCACACTATGCACTCAGTGTGCTATTTTTGTGTTCTTCGTGTTGATACAAATTCAGATATAGATCCAGTTCACGTTTTAAAATATTGCTAGACTTGTCCAAAATGTAAATTGGTAAAGCTATTTATTGCTGCTTCTAAAGTAGCCATTACCAGAAGAGTTTGAAGATAGCAGAATCTGTATATCGAAGAAGAATAGACAACACATTGGCCAAAAGAAAAAGTACACAATGACAAAAAACGAGTGCCACACGGACATTAAACGCAACTGGATTATATTGTATACATAGCGATTTTCATTTTGTAAATTCTTTTAAAGTTATGCTTTTTTAACTGCATTTATTCTTTGTAATCTGATAATTAAATCAATCTTTCATGCATTGTGTAATATCATTAACATATAAACATACATAATGGAGGTTTAAAATTATCGTTCAGCTTCAATAAACATGGGCGTCCTTTAGTGTGCTATGAAAACTTGAATGCGTATTATTATTTAGCAATGTTATGGCGAGTCATGTACCGTGAGAAAAATAAATTGAAGTATAGTATACTCCTGAAGCAGAACACAAAATGAAATGTGTATTAGTCACATAATTTATGTCTATCTATCTTATTGTAACAAGTTGACTGTCGTCGTCGTATGGCAGTCCAATTAAGCACTACCTATGCAATCAGTGCCTATAAACGCCAACGTTGAGAGTTCGAATCCCGTTATCGCGAGGGATACTCGAGACATGATTAGGTGACAAAGTTTGTCCGTAACTAGCGCAGGTCAGTGGATTTCTCAACCGATACAAACTGTCCACCACGATACTACTGAAATATTTTTGAAAGTGAAGTTGGACACTATAACCCTAACCCTTATTCTAACAACAAAACCAGACAGATATACCATATGATACTAACGTACAGTTCTCCAAGCATAGGAGTTGACAGGCTAATCTATTTAACAATAGAAACAAAAATAAAACCCCACACAGCTGGAACAATTTCAAAATCTAATGTAAAAATAAAGGTCACCTCCAAAAAACGTTTTGGCCATTCATACATATCTAACAGTACCGGTAAGCTACCAATCCTGGCCCAACCTTGACCTAATTTATTTTGCTTTGCAACAATAAAACCATTGTCTGATGGACGGTGGCTCCTTACAACTGAAGAATTGGAAAATATCACGCTCAGGTAGATAGGTGAAATAAACAATAGAACGTACATTGAACTAGTATGTTACAGGTAAACGGTCTCGCTGTAATTAGTTTTCAAAGCAGGGTGGGCTTTACATATCCTATTTATTCGTGGTAAATAGTGAAAACTTTATGATGCGTGAAATTAAATGAAGAAAATTACAGTGTTTTGTAAAAACCCAAAAGGTATAATATCCATTCTAGCTCTACAACAAACTATGCCAAAACATGTACCTATCAGGTAATCCCTATCAATTCCAAAAAGTATAATATCATCCAATCTAGCATTACAGACCAACAACTTTATATTTGTATACAAAAAACTGATCAGTATGAAAAAAAAAAAAATAAAAGCGATGTTTTTGAAGACTATCATATAGTAATAAGGAAAACATGAATTGTTTTCACGAACAGTGATATACGTTTCTAGCTGTTTTCAAGAAGCTTAAAGTGTTTGTATGGATATTTAATAATAAATTTGGAAAACAAATATATCATTTTCGTATGAATTATCTGCACTTTCAATATTCCACGCTCAGCTTAAGATCGGTCTTAAATAAAAAAATATGCTATACCTGACAAGGTAAGCTGTATAACTTTAATTTACATACTTTCTATTAGTGAAGAAATATGATCATCAATCCAAAAATCGGATTTACTTCAACACCAAAATATTATTTGATTCATAACAAATTGAAAATGTCCTGACAAAACAACTCCGATATTGTCCTTTCATTACTCTGTCGAAGGAAATTGAAATTGCTTTTCAATGTAATATTTTATTTTGCTATGATCCCTACACGATTACAAGTAGGTTTACTGTATTTATTAATATACCCGTAATACATCATTCTCCCAGTGTCCCTGAGTACATTATTTAACCACGCATTGCTGACGTTACAAATTACCTTTTACGTGTGGTCACGCTCTGAATTTTCAAGATGTCTAGATTTAATTTTACTTTTCATGTGAATTTTAAGAACTTTGTTGGTGTGTCATTATATGTTTATCGGATGCAGATTTCATTTCATTTAAAGGTAGAATCTTAATTACATTTTAATGGGAGTTTCGTAAGTCATTTAATCTATTTTACCAAAATAAGAAAACAACTTGTATTTAACTACAAACAGTCACGCCCTTGTAAAACCGGTTTGACAAGATTTTAAAATTATCAACCAATCAAATAATTCGCTACATAGCTCCGAACCTATACCGATTTCAAAAGTATATCTTAATACCTAAAAGGATGCAGCAACTTCTAACCAGAACATACCGGAATTATATTGTTTTCCTTCACGATTGTTAATACCCAACATAGTCATCACGCTTCATTGATGTTGCCCTTAAATTGTTAGTTAGAGCCAATATGGACCTGTTTTTTGTTCTGTAAGCATCTAGCCATCGCTTCCGATCGCTTGACCAGTCGTCACGCTTCATTGATTTTGCCCTTAAATCGTTAGTTAGAATCAGTACGAACCTGTTTTATTTTTGTTCTGCAAGCATCTGGACATCGTTTCCGACCACTTGACCAGTCGACACGTATCATTTATTTTACCCTTAAATCGTTAATTAAATTCAATATGAACTTGGTCTTTTTTTCTGCAAGCATCTGGACATCCTTTCCGACCGCTTGACCAGTCGTCACACTTCATTGATTGATATCAATATGTATATATATTTCTTATTGCCGATATGGATAAAAACACAAAACTACCCAACAACACAACCAATGGATGCGGTAGATGTTTTCCCATATTTGGACTGGGAGAAAGTTTCTACATTAACTCCAGAAGTCAGCAATTCACATAATAGCTTATCAGAACCTTCAAAGAGACAAACTAACGACTATGCATGTGAAATGTCTCGTAAAACAATAAAGCATAGAAAAAACCGCTCCAGACATGTGGAATCCCACGTGACGACATAAATGTTTCCTGCGTGGATTTAAAACTACAAGGGAAGACAATTTGAAAAGACATGAGCGGGGATATTTATTCGGATATACAACCAACAAATAATCACCTCCAATGCCAAAACTATGGATTGGATTTGCACAACTACACCACCTTATTTGAACACACCCGAACAAACCACACAGAACAGCTAAGTGGTCGAATCATCATCCATCAAACGTCAACTGAAAATTCTCTCTAAGATTCAGTAAACGTCTTAAGCATTGCTCCAACGCATGAAGGCAAATAAGATCTGGTGACATTTTTTGCAAGCATCCGTCATGAGATAGATCAACAGTTGACAAAAATATGTGGCAAAGTCCAACAGATTAAATGATATCTCAACTTACAGGTGGAATTCATTCGCGAAACTAATGACGGTGAAACGGATAAGAGTGAACTATATTTTAAAAGCAAGACATATACCTTGTTGTCGAAAGAAGATCTAACCGACCACGGTGTCAACGAATCATTCCAAAATCAGTTTGCCTCCTTCGATGAATACATCGCAAGAGATTACGGTTGGACATTGAGTCAAGTTATCCGCATGGAGGTTCACACAGCACAATACCGTCCCATCAGTGGGTCGAATTCAATATAATTCAAATTAGATCTGTGTTTGCTCTCGTTAATGTCGGACATATATCTAACGAAACCCCAAAAAGGGGTCAAATCCTATGACCTTTGGAATTAACAAATGAGATCCCCTATAAAGAGAATTTTCGGTGTGGGCGGAGTCGTTCCGAAATCCTCGATAATAGCTAAAAATACATTTGTTTCATCATCCGATAGCATTATTAATAACATATATTCTAATGATTGGGCTATTCATTTTTACGAATAATATTCAATGATACTCACAGATATTTCAGGTTTGTTAGATTGTTGAAAGTAGTGTCCTCTTTCACTGATATTTCATTATTCTGTAGTTTCCTATAAAGAGTCAACAACTGTCTTTATTAAACTATTGGTCTACTAATATGTCTTAAGCGATACATAGTTGATACGCAGTCATGTTAAGGTTGTCAGAAATTTATGACAATTGGTGAAAAGGATAGGGTCAGAAAAAGTACATTGCAACAGGGTACACCAGTGACCACTCCAAACAATTGATGCGTGTTGTGAATATGATATTTTCCATACACAAGGAACTTGTTTATGTTCCTTCACATGGAACAGTTAACGCTTAATTTGTTGTGTTAGGCTACAATTCCACATATTTTTCAAACAAAATTCATAAAGGTAAAACATGCTACTCCGAGGAACAAGTGATCAGTATGCTGGAGTTCCTCATCGATAACATATTTGTCTCCTTTGGAGGGACACTGTTTCAGCAGGTCGTCGGCATACCAATGGGTACGAATTGTGCCCCTCTTCTAGCCGATTTATTGTTATACTCATACGAGTCGGAGTTTCTTCAAAAGCTTGTAAAAGATAAAAAGATTCACGAGGCTAGAGCCTTTAATTTCACATACAGGTATATTGATGACGTTTTATCTATCAATAATTCTAGATTTGCAGAATTTCTTCCATTGATATATCCTCCAGAGCTGGAAGTTAAAGAGACCACCGATACAGCTTCGTCCGCATCATTTTTGGACTTATACCTCGAGTTTGACGACAGTGGTCAACTCAGTACTAAAATTTATGATAAGCGGGACGACTTCAATTTTAAAATCATAAATTTTCCAAACATGTGCAGCAATATACCAGCTTCTCCTGCATATGGTGTTTACATCTCGCAATTGATTCGCTATGCAAGGGCCAGTAGCAATTATTCTGATTTCCTGAAACGTCATCTTCATCTGAGAAACAGGCTACTGGACCAGGGCTATAAAAAGATTCGCCTTATTCGATCTCTTAAAAAGTTTATATTCCGATACCAATATCTTGTCGAAATATATTCCGTCTCTGCAGAAAAAATTATAAGCGATTCATTTTCATATAGTGAAAATGTATAAAGATAAAGAAGTCCAAAATGTCAAAAAATTTTTGTCAATGTGTGACGTAAAAGTATTTTTGACATTTACGTCACCGAATATGGTACTGCTTTGACAACTATTTTACCTATTTTGTTCCTGTATTTAAATACTGTTACAGTGACAGCCGGAACCTTTGAACCGTAATGAGAGCGGGAGGTTTGGCGCCTTAAATCTGATTCAACCCACCATTTCTTTAGAAATGCCTGTACCAAGTCAGGGTCATTACGGTTTTCACAGTTTTCCGGTTGTTGACTGATTTTGTCTGTTTATATAATTATGAGTTTTGACTTTCCCTTTATAAGATTGTTCGGAGTTCGGTAATTTTGTTATTACCTTTATTAATCGAATAAAGAAATAAATCTTGGAAGCCAGAATGTGTTTTCATATAAAACATGGGTGGGGGGGGGGGGGTATTAATGATTTATCCCGAGCCAGAGGACGAACCATCAACGCTCACACCTAACAAACTACTTTTCTTTGGATTATCTGTGAAAGGGGTGACATTCTCATAATAAGCAACCTCCATTATGCGTCCATTTCAAAGGGCAAGTTATGTAGTTGATGCGCCCTCCCTCCCGCACAACCATCATACATTCATTTCGGAGGGGTTGTGCAATGTACACCGCACCAGAGAAATAGCTCCTAAGATGATATACCCACCATATTTTGGAGTATAATTTATTCCTGTATTGTTTACATCCAAACTAAAATAGAGGCAAGAAAAGCGTGGATATGTAATAGATGTGCATGGCGCGATTCTGGACGAACATTCAGTGGGTACGGTCGCTTTAAATTGATAGAAAATTCAAACAATTTAAAATGATGTAAAATGGCTGCAATATGTCACTGTGTTTTTACCAAGGACGAAAATAAAACAAATGAGGTTTGAAATTATATTGGCAATAAATTGGCCCACATCACATTGCCAAAAACAAATATTGGAATTATTACTAAATGAGGAAAAAAAAAGATATATAAATGACTAATATATCAAACTAGTTTAACACTGCCACCTGTTATTAATGTGCCAAATGCAAGTCAAAACCATCGGTTATATATATGTGTATTTGAAGGGGTCTCTGTTTCTACTGTTTTTCTATTGGGTAAGTTGACATCAAGTTTATATATAGACAAATTGGCTTCTAGTTTATATATGTACATAGACAAGTTTATCTCACATTTTTGAGTTTTTTTTATGAATTCATGTGGTTGATTATGATTATGAAGTTATACATTGTATCAACATATTAGTAAAATTAGCATCTGGCGAATGCTGTTGAAATTTCACCGACATTTTATTGCGATATTGTATAATAATAAGCATATATTAACCTTCATTGTTAATTTCTACCGTTAAGGGAAAACTATTATTAAGTATGCTTTAATTATTGACAATATAAGCATAATCGTGACTTACTATATTCTTGTAAGAATATTTGACATTTGTATTTTTTAGATTACGCAGGTGTGCTAAGGCTGTTTCTAAGATTCCATGCAATAAAAAAGGGGGGTCAGGTATGTAATAAAAATTAATGAGTGAAATGTAACAATATTTGATCCATATTGCAACCAGTTATTTATACATGTTCGAAAGTGAAAATGTTTCAACTTTGTGCGAGTCAACGTGGATTTCTGTTGATAAAATGATGGTCACGTGACTACAATCAGTGCCTTAACTAATTTCGAAAAGTTCTAGTATTTAGAGTGAAAGTGGAATTAAAAACTGGATATTTTCTGAAAGATTTTTGTTTTTGTTTAAGAAAAGTGCTATATAGCCAACAATGGAGATTAAGACAAGATAAAACGCCAAAATTGACGATTCCTGTTGGCCAATGGTGTACAATTGTAAATCATCGTCTTCTGTCAAGTTTTTCATTGGTCTCGTAGCAAAATCATATATCTTTATTATATGCTCTTTATTAATATGTTTTCAACTGTGAATCTATTCACGCGTATATTCTAGAACTTTCATGTCGAAGTGTACGTACTCAATATTTAAACAATTTCGAAAACAATAAAACAAGCAAGTGATCCGGGGCACCGATAAAGGGAGGTAACACTATTTGTTAACTCTATCGGCGGCAAATATGAAAACAATATAATTTTTTGCTTTATTTAATTAAAGTAAACTAAATTTGTCGTCGATTCGATAATTAATCTAATGTTTATTTCATATATAAAAATTTTTTCTGTGAAGTGATTGCTAATCAATTGTAAAATGGTGTAATTAACCATGTCAACTTCTATCACACTGGTCCTGGGCGTCATGCATAAAACAAAATATTGAATATCAATGTATTACTTATTCATGTATCAGAGATATATAACACAATTATATTTTGAGTTGAAATACTTTTGAAAAAAAAATGCCAAAAATTGATGTATTTGCAAACATAGTGAATATCTGAGTGTGCATGGTGTAATGATATATTGTTTCTTTTGTTCCCCTCACATCTCTTTTTTACAAAATAAAATGTTACTTTTTATAATGGCCTACAGATGAAGTGAAAAAAAAACAGGATAACACTCGTAACCCTAAAATCTATTTTCTATTCCTGTAAATTGTCATATCTAGAACTTGAACCGGATGAAACTGATGGAATATTTAAATTTATTAAATCTTGATTAAATAAAAATGAATCTTGGGTTACATTGTTTTGTATATGTTTTGTGAATCTGGGAAAATCTAGTCTACTCAGGGCCGTCTTAACAGCATTATAGGACACCGGCATAGCAGTACACCGAGACGGCTACCTGCTATACAACCATTCGCATGAATGTAAATGTCGATTAAATTAAATATATAGTTATTGTATAGGTACTTCAAAACAAATCAGTGTTTAAACATTAAAAAACATGCCGCACACAGCATACAAAGATTAGCATATGATCCCTATGCTCATGCGCCCCCGGGCAACTGCTCAACGTGCCCATGCGTTAATATGGCACTGAGTCTACTGATACATTTTTTTGTATATCTGTATATCTACATATATATGGTTCAATGTTATGTATGCAATCTTGTTTTCGCTATGTGTGTATGCTAGGTTAAATAACCTTGAAGAAAGGGGCAATGAAATGCAGCGGTACATGTAGCTTTACACCAAGTTTTTTCCCCATTAAATAGTAGCAAGATAATTTATATTTCAGTTCTCCAAACATATAAACAAAATAACATAAAAGCTGTATCAATCTCCATGGGCCTTTGAACCAACAAAATAAACTATAAATAGTTAAAAGCTTTTAGACACCAGCAATAGGGACCATTCACTGCTTCTCCCATTTGGTGACGCTGCTGTTCCATAAGTGGTTACATGTGCGTTTGAATCACAAAAACGCTTTTATCTAACGTTAACCTAATGACGGAACTGAATTATAAAACATGGACAGTGCAAACATTGAAGGTTTAACTAGTACAGCGTGGGGTGGTATTACCTGTTAGAAGTATAGATTTAGTTGACGACTATATGTAAAATAAAAAGTATAAGTCTTTACGTCGTAAGAAAAGAGTTTTATTATGAACATATTAAGAAATAAAACGGATCTGGCGTAATGTCTTACCATTGTTCTTTTCGAGATATACAGGGGTCAAAAAGACCCAACACTATAAACTCTTTATTTCAAATCCGTTTGTTCTATTTTGAAGAACTAAAAAAAAAACCAACAGCAACATAACAGGACGTACAGTGAGCGCCATCCTTACAGAAGAACTTCTGGAAAAAAAATGCTTGCAAAAATTAAACATAAGAAACTCTGGAAGTTTTATTGAAATCCATTCTGTCATTCTGTTGCTTAGGAAGAGTTATGGATAACGCAACATTATCCTCTCTCTATTGTATAGCCTTGTATGACAATTACATAGCCTTAAATGACAAAGTCCAAAAGTGAAGAAGTTTTTGCAAGAACAGTTAAAATGGGAAAACAAAAATAGAAAGTTCACAATGCCATTTGGTACTAAATAATTCTTGAAATTAATGAACCTTGCCATATGGTATTAAAGATTTCCTGAAAGATTCATTCAATTCCATCAAGTTGTTAAGGAGGAATTGCATAGGCAGTGAGGGAAGCACTCACGGACACACGGACATATACTATATACCCCCCTCCCGCTGGATAGCGGGGGTATACAAATATGTGCCGTATCAAATTTTATTAATATCGGAAATTTTTTTGGAGGGGGAGTGATTTGGTTTTTTTTTAATATGAAAAGGGATCAAAGGGAAAAAAGGTACTTTTACAAGATATGTAGATTTTTTTTAAATTTCTAAAGTTAATTTTTGATAGGATTTGTATACCTTCGCCCAAAAAAGATTGGGGTATATAGGACTTCTGCTGTTCGTTCGTTCGTTTGTCCGTCCGGTCGTCACACTTTTTCGTCTCTCCGACACACTTTTAAATTTGGCTCGGACGGGGACATTTATTAGTGAACTTTAACTACTGCACTTCTGTTATTTTAATTCCTCTCCTTTCAACAGACTTGACGTTGCTCTTATGGTTCCCAAATTTAAAAGAAGCCACTAAGTGAAAAGGACAGACTCCCGCTGAATAAATGCATAGTATTCTTGTTCAATGGTGATCAAATCCTATCCTCTCCCGATGAAAGACACTGAGACATGTGTGGGAAGTAGTCTAGCTTCGTAATTGTTAAAATAGGTTTGATTTCTTTTAGGCCCCTATTATTTTTTCTTCCATTTTTTATTTCGTTTTGTTTCGTTAATTTCGTTTTGCTTTCGTTGGTTTCGCTTTATTTCGTTTTCATTTCGTTGATTTCGTTTCGTTTCGTTTCGTTTCGTTTTTGTTGATTTCGTTTCGTTTCGTTTCGTTTCGTTTTCGTTGATTTTGTTTCGTTTCGTTTCGTTTCTATTTCGTTTCGCACTTTATAGGTGCCCAGCTGCATGTTATTGAAATGAACAGTCAAACGATTTGAATTACAATTTCAGAAATGCTACGAAAAAATCGGGAATTTGCATAAAACCCAGCGTTCTATACAATTAAAAAAACGTAAATAAAATGTAAAGGTACAGACTACTGGGTTTGGTGTTTAACACCACTTTCAACAAATTTCAGTTATATCGTGGGGGGGGGGGGGGGTCAGTTTTATTGTGGAGGAAAACGGCGTGCACAGAGAAAAACACGGATCTGCCACAAATCACTGGCAAACTTTATAACATTGTATCGCCTGGGCGATATTCGAACTCATAACGTTATTGGTGATAGGTACTGATTGCATAGGTAGTTGTAAATCCAGCTACCAAGCGATCACGTCCACGAAGGCCCCTAACGGACTACTGAGTTAAATATTGTAGGGAAGGTCAATTAAGATTTCCTTTCCTTAAACTGGATATATCATACAGATAAAAAATATTTTTTGTTGGAAAATTTGGAAAATAATCATCAATGTGTTCCCTTTGGATTGTTTATTATAAACATAAATTTATTATTGCTATTAATTTTTTGTATCATTAGCAGCCGTTTTGGGATTTATTTTGAATAAGCTCCCCTTTAAATGATATGAAGTACCAGCTATGTTATTTGAAAAGGTGTCTAGATCGAGATTGGAACAACAATTCTTCTTCAGAGTGCATTTTTTTCAGTTACAAAAATGTAGCATCGAAATCTTTTTCTAAGAGTTAAATACACCCTTTTCCCCTAATGCTAATGTAAGAAATGAAATGTGATACACGTATACACCGTTAGGAATTCATATCCCTGTCGTTCTGTAGTCAACTGTTCAAGCGAAATGGTTTTAAGTATAAGATACAGTACTATTAAAAAAACAAGAAGCGGCCCGTATTGAATATCCCGCAATAAGTACAACTTCTTTTGTTTCAATAGTAGTTTATCTACAGAGGGAACATCGTGCTTTCTTTACATTTCCCACAATTCTGTCACGGATATTAATCCTTTCCACGGAAAACACGACGGAACATGCAAACTGATATTTTTCATTCGCGGTGGTATCATCGTGGAAGGGATTAACTTTTATTATACGTGTGTTTTTTCCACGATATAGCGTGGAAATCATCGTGCAAAAGATTTAGATATGTGTTTTCCACGATGATTTCCACGCTATATCGTGGAACATATTTTTAAAAGGTTTAATATGCCTAACATTAATATTTATTTGGAATGTATAAGCTTCCTACAAGTATATACACGAGAGTCTCTACAGTCTGCATTGTCATATATGTCACAATGAAGCGTAGAAATTAATTATGGGACACACAGATAATTGTTTGTACAGAATATATGATTTTGTTCATCATAAATGGTATTGTCATTAATTTACCGAAGTGTATGAAAATTGGGCTTTTCAAATATAGAGTTTTATACCTTATTTTGTAAGTTTATATAAAAAGGGAAACGTTTTACGTTTTCTTGTCAATTTGGCGTAGTATAATAGAAACAAAATTGTAGCGGTGATCGTCGGGTGTAAGTCCATTTGAATTGGAAAGGAGACCCTTTACGTTTACACTATACCAGTACACTTACAGACAATAACAATGTATATGGAGAGAATGTAGGGAAACAAGTCACGGAAACAAAGTCATGGACGAAAAGTCACAGGAAAAATAGTCACATATATAATGTCATCTTTCAGATAATTAAAGTTTTTTGTAAAAATTATTTCAATGCTTTAATCTTTAATTTGTTTATACTGTAATTAGTATATTCTTCCTGAATAGAGACCCAGTTGTTTATTTAGTACATGTATTTAATTCATAAATGACTCAAACCATAATGATTTAAATGGAAAGGGGTAATTTATAAAAAAGAAGCCACTTGATTGCTATTGTCATAATGTTTATACACAGACATACATAGGTCATTTTTAATAGTTAAGAATACAATTATGAAAGAAATTGTTGAACATTAACATATGGTGAAACCATACCTGGTGTATTCCATGCCCTAATCAATTCAGAGCAAAATGTATGGTTTCTTTCACTCTTTGTATAAAAGGAAACAGTTAACTTTAACTATAATTAAACGAAAACGGAGATTATACCAAGCAACAGAGGTGGTTCCAAGCTGTGTTACCAGGGGTACATGTATACCAAACAGGCTACCAGGAAGACCAATCAGTGGTGGAAGTGTGTTTAACGGTCAAGCATAGGATGCAGAGGAAACCTTAGCACTACACTTCAGAATGAAAATCCAGTTCCTGGGCAGCCACACACCAAGCACCCAGTGATACAAGCATCAAGTGCTCAAAAACCAGAAATGCCATGAAAGACATGGCAACCAACATCAGAGATAAACCCAGCCAGATCTTTGCCCAGGTTGTGTCCCAGTGTGACGACAATGTCCAAGCCTTGCTGCCCCGTGAAGAAAATCCCAAACGCACAATTCGATACCAGCGTCCAACTACTCCAGTCCCAGCCACCTATGCAGATGTCAGATTGCCTGAGGAGTACACAACAACAACCAACAGTTCCTGCAATACGACAACGGCCAAAATGCAGAAAACAGACTGTTAGTTTTCTACTCACCAGAGAGTTTGGAAAGATTAGCCAATGCCCAGACCTTCTTCATCTTCATGGACGGTACCTTCTCTGTACCTCCGCACCCATTTAAACAGCTATACACCATCCGGGTTCCATTCAAAGATGTAACAGGTTCCGCAGTATATGCGTTCTTGCCAAATAACTGTCAAGATACTTACAGGGAACTCTTCCAGTCTATTGGTTAAACTGCCATGCCAGCAACCTACATTTCAATGTCCAGACTTTGAAGATGCAGTTCTTCGTGCAGTTACAGCTGTCTTTGGTCGCCACATCAACCACCAGGGCTGTTTCTACCACCTGACACAAGCATCAGGGCGTTAGATACAGCAGCTTGGTTTGGTGCCTCTCTGCAAGAACGACGACGATCTCAGAGTGTTCTGTGGTATGATGGATGGTCTTGTCTTTTTACCAGTACCTGATTTGACCAATGGTATTCATCCGCTTAGAACACTATGCCCTGATGACCCACCAGAGGCAGTTGAGCTGCTAGATCAGTGGTAGTCTTAGGCAGCAGAATCCAGCACGACATCAAGCTGTTCGTCTGGTCTTAACACGTAGCCCACCTATGTTTCTACCAGCCATTTGGAACGTACATGATGCCACAGTCAACGGTGATGCCAGAGCCAACAACATGTGCGAGGTCTGGAACAACAATTTCTTCAACCTGGTAGGACATGCCCATCCGTCTATATGGCGTGTCATCGAGTGGTGTCAAAAGGAAGAAGCTACTGTCCGTACTATTATACAGCAAGATGCCGTCGGTAATCCACCAGCTAAGCGTCCTCAACAGAGACATGTTCAGCTCCAGGAGCGTTTGCAGAACCTATGCAGAGACCTCACTACTGGCCAGAAGACCATTGCCGAGTACTTGTGTGGAACATCAGACTCAATCACCAATATTAGTGCTTAAGAGACAATTGACATTATGAACATTTACAATTTTAAACTGGATATATTCAATGTGTGTATGTTCATCATTATATCGTTATGATTTGATATATTTCATATGTTATTTGTTATATGACCTATAAATGCTTCAATCAATGATGTGATTAATTAAATGTAAATGCTAATTCATTGTTTATTTTTATATTATTTTCTAATTAGAAAGAGCTAGATGGGTGAATATCAATGAGTCAAATTGTGGTTCTCATATATCAAGGTCTCATTAAGAATCAATCCTTTATAATTAGGAGGAGTTGGGATTGAATACGTAGACATCAATCGAATGTGGTTCTCAATCAAGGTCTTGAATAAATATCAAAACAAAAACAAGACAAAAAAAACCACACAAACAAATAATTAAAAAACAAAACAACGTCAAAAACAAAGCAAAAATAATTATACACACTCTGACTTTTCGAGGTATAGTAAATGTGGAAAAAAATTATTGAGACATTTGTTCCTGTTACTTTCTTTCTACCGACGCAACACATACTTACGATATTATATTGAACACAGACACTTTATCAATATTAATTCCATACAGTCAATGATAAGCAATAAATCGTGAACGTAAAATTTCCTAATAAAAAGGAAAACAATTCGGTTTATTATTTTCGTGAACGGATTTCGCTATATAGTTGCGATGTTGTTGAACGCAGGCCTAATTTAGTGATTTCTACCTCACATGGCTTATTGAATTTGCAGACAACTATGCCATCGGCAATATCCAGGTTTGTTATGCTGATGCTCTGCCAGTTTTCATCGTTGAGCGTTCATGATTCTGCTGTCGCACCAAATATTTAGATTTGAAATTCATATGAAGGGAAAAAAGAAAATAGAAAAGCTAAATGCATATTAATATGCTGCTTTATTGTGGAGGCCAGTAACTGACATGATAATTTTAATTTTGTTTATACGAAATACTTTACGGAGCCCATTTTCTGACATGAGAATTTTTTTTTTATTTCGTTTATAGAATTGTTTTTAATTTAGTTGATGCGAAATACTATTTCGTATAACGTCATAAAAATATTTATCATGTCAGTTAACGGGCTCTGTACTTTATTGTTACTCATCAAAAAAGAATAAATTTTAATTAAGAAAGAAGCGTCTTTTAATTTCATAATATTAATGTTTTAAAAGATTCAGATTCAATATTTTATTAAAATCTCACCACTTGTAATACATATAATACACAATCATCACAATATATATATTAAAACAGAAGTTTTATAGATAAAATACAAATGCCATTCTATAAAGAATTATGAGAGACTATACAAATTTCAATAAATCAAAACTTTAAATCATGTCTATAAAACATTTCAGTTCTATAAAAACTTAACTATCAATCAAGAATATAAAAAACTATTTCTTCTACCTAAAATATTAAAAAGAAACCATCATAAAGAAAGATGATTAAAAAGTTGGCATGCGGTGAAATATTTATCAAATTACCTCATAATTTGGTCTTAATGTATGGTACTAGGATGTGTTTTGCAAAGTTTTGACCTTGTTATCTCAGACATCAGCATACATGGCTTGCATCCGGGATATGTACAATGAAAGATGAACACAGGATTTACACAGACATCCTGTTCTTTGTATTTGATCTTGATCTACTTTATTAGGTTTAAATAAAATACCTTTTCTTTTGTATGAACAATTATTTATATACACGACTATATGGTTTAAAAGGAATAACTTACTTGGTTCTATTTTAAGCTTGTCTTATTATTTGTTATGTTAATTTGTCAAGTACACATATGTGCTTACCAAGAAGCTAATTGTATTGATTGATCAAATTAAAAAGTAATATTTTTTTGATTAGAATAACGAAAAATCCAAATATCTTTTAAACTATAGATTTTTGAACAGCAAAATAAACGAGTTTTATTTAGAATTAGAAGTGCTAACTAAATATGTTACTGAAATGCTTCTTATTGTTTTGGCTGAGGCTGCACTCAGATGAAATTTTATATTTTGGTCTTATTTTGATGTCATTTTTCGGGTGGGAGTAGATATACTTTATAGAAGAACCATCCGTACGTCATGTATCTTATCTTTAAAATCTTGCTCTCAGCCACGTGTACTTTAGACGAACCTGACAAGCATTTCTCTCATAAATTATTGTTATATTTTGCATTTTTTGTAAAATGGGTAAAAAGTCTGACTTATCTCCGGAATGCCAAAAGTTTGTAACAAAGTTGTTTGCCTGTTATAGTAAGGAAAAGGCAACGAAGAAGCCAATGGTCTCATTTGATAGGGTATATCAAAAGACATCTAAAGCTTTGGGTGTGTCTTACACTTCAGTGCACCGTATTATGAATGGTAAGAGGCCTTGTAAGTCAAATAGACCCAACGAAAGAGCTGAAATTTTTGACGACTTTGATCATTGTGTTATTAAAAGAACAATCCACGGTTTATATTCACGAAAAATTGCTCCGACGTATCAATAATACATAAGGAGATAACAGATTCTATTAAAATATCAAAGTCTAACTCTCATTGATCTTGGATATACTTATAACAAATAGGTGATAATCGAAGAGTTCTGTACGATCAAGTGTTTATTATTAATTATAGATGTAATTATCCGAGAAAGATAAAATCTTTTAGGGAAGCAGGGTATGATATCGTGTACATGGATGAAGCATGGGTTAACCAAAATCACTGCACAGATTATATGTGGCTTCCGAATGATGGGTCTGATGCCCCAAAAATACCCTCGGGTAAAGGCAAACGTTTGATTGTTTTGCATGCAGGTACGCGAAGTGAGGATTGACGCCTGCGATTTAGTATTTCTGGCCAAATCAAAGGATGGTGACCATCACCAGGAGATGAATAGTGTTGTCTTTCTTGAGTGGTTTGAAAATCAATTGATGGCGGCTCTGAAGATCAATCTGTTTCATCAATAGATCAATATGTACATGTATAGCATGTTTAGCATCTTACCTTGATGCCCATTTATCATACCCTTAATATATCACCAATATGATTGAATGCATAACAATGAACTTAGCTCAGTGCAGAGACAGTTAATATGCTATTCAGATACTGAACTACATTTGTAAATCAAATGAAAATCCTGAATATTGACCATTATTATTAACATAGGATGCTGTATACATTATATATGCCTACAGAATATATTGTCAAAACATACAATGATTAAAAAACACTTAAGTTTATTTGACCTGTCTATTAGTACTCAAAATCACACAATTGCAGGATAAATTCATTCTACAATCGGGTTTTATATAAACATTTTTTTTTAGAATTAACACTAACAGTACACTGTACAATGTATGCATAACCAGGTATGTCTTCTAAGAAAAAAAGTTAATACCAGTATCAATGCTTATACAATTTGATCAGTGCAATTTTTAATTATGTAAAGGTTTAATTTTACTGAACATGCTTTGGCATAACTAAATAAACTACAATATGTATATTAAAAGGAATTGAGCATCTGTCTTAATATGTCTCAATAAAAATTTCTTTGATCAAAATGTGATATTGTAGCACAACCAGATCACCCACCTTTAATTAAAAATTGGATTTAAATTACAATGTACATAATTAAGTTTCATTTCAGGCTTTGGTTTTAGGATTTTATGTAATAACTGTATGGACCATGATCTGTTAGTTGGTAAAAAGGCAAACTGGATTTAGAGAATAACTAACTGGTGTCAGATCAGTTTTCGCCCGTTGTTTATTTGATCAAATCTGTTATGTGCAAATGAATTTTGACCAAAAAAATATTCAGAAGCTTAAATGTTTATGAAATTGAAGTCATCCTCACCAGTAACTTGACAGAAGATTTGCTTGAGGGAAAAAAAACCTCTGAAAAGGGATGTTATTCTCTGATAATACATACATACTTTTTGGTTTTCGATTATTAGTATGCATTGAGAATTAGTCCTACACAAGTTGTCAGAATGAACAATTTGCCTTTCCAAGCCAAGGTATAATGGAGATTGTATGTTACTTGTAAAGAAAACAAATGTAAATTCTAAAAATAAACAGGACCCCCAACCTATCAAGATATTTTTTGTATAACGATTCAAACGTTTTTTAATGGTTTTCATCATTATAGTCCTTATATTGATTATTTCTCTATAAATTGTGTTCCACAACTTGTAAAAAGGGGGTGGTGGTGTCTGATTCACCTGTGCCTGTGGCAAAAATAGATACTGCATGCAAATCAAACATTTCGATCTTTAAAACAAAGATCACGTAAATGTTGGTATTGACATGATGGAGTTCTAGGCTTATGTAACTTATTTTGATTCTCCATGTGCTTTCTTCAAGTTCGGTAGGTATAGTATACGACCCCCTTTTTTCAGTATACATGTGCTGCAGGAGATTGTCATTATTAATTTAAACTAAGGTTGACCTCTCAGCATCATTTGTCTGCAACTGACGATGTGTACATTTTCCTTTTTTGTGAAATTCTGCTACATAAGTATCATATTGATAGTAAACAGGCGCGTGTGTATCATTCTCGTATTTGTCAACAAACAAGCTTTTTGGCGATGGCGATTTCCAAATATGGGCATTGAAGGGGTGGAGCTTCGCAAGACTGACAAGCGCCAACAATCATATATTACAATCGACGTATTCAAAATAATGATATATTCACAATCTGGATAGTCAATAAATATATATGTTAATCTTACTGTCACGAAACGAACAAGGAATAAGTGCATTAGATCTGCAGAAACACATTTTTCCTTCGGGCAGTTCATCCATGAAGAGTACGTTTCCATGAATGCAACGTCATTACGTAAACTATTGCAAAGGGGAGCAACTGTATGAAACAAACCGACCTGAAACGGCCTTAACACACCCGCGTAGGGATAGCAATAGTACGGTACTTCATAATTTGCTTTCAATATGTATGTTTTCCATAGTAATATACGGATTCAAATATATATCATGTCCTAACGCTACTTTCAATAATATTCAGTTTTTCTTCTTACCGTAAGGAGTGTACTCAAGGCTGAGTGTAATTACTCCTTTACTCAGTTATATCGTGGCTGGCAGTTGTATTGGTGGATAAAACCGTAGTACCCGGAGAAAACAACATACCTTCCACAAGTCACTGAAAAACTTAATCACATAATGTTGATCTCACTTCGCCTGAGCGAGGTTCGAAATCACAACGTTAGTTGCGATATACACTGATTGCATAGGAAGTAATAAATGTAACATTCATTCGATCACTACGATGACAACCCCTCTAAAATATGAAAAAGAACCTTGTTATTGAAATAAATTAAACAAAATTCAGCAAATATGATCGATTCTGCCAGTTTCAACTACACACAATTTATAGAGTGGCGTTGGAACAAATGGTGATGTCTATATAACCATGAACTATTAAATGACGGCAATGCACTGACATTTTGATATCGAGTACACCACTCCATGTGCGGCAATCATTGAATTAAGATACGATGTGGTTTCTTTTTTGTTTTGTTGATATCGGTGGACAATCACTGTTTAAGGTTTATTCTCATAATCACAACTATATTTGCATGGATAGATGTAAATCTACCTACCATTCGATCGTGGCCAAGAATATAACTATATATTGATACACACGCATATGAAAATGTACATTACCCTATACAATTGTACACATAGCATAAACTAATTGTTTTTTCCTGATTTTATTTATTCTTTAACTGTGAAAATTTGGTCCAACTAAGTGTGTTGGACTTTGATTCTAAGTTTATGCGATTTACAGTTGTTATTTTACTGTAAGGTGGGTATTTCGGTGCCATTTATTCAAAGTGCAGTGAAAGTTACATATATTTTTTTCTCCGAAGATCTATCCAATATCGTAATGTTGTGAAAACTGGTGAATTTTCTTATTGCTATATATTAACTCTGACTTTGGTACATATGGTCCATATAACTACAGATCATGAGAAAAATATACACCAAGTCATTGTCTTTTCCACTACTCTTGCTAGACCCTCTGCCATTTTTGGGCCGTCATAAGGGAAATAGCTCGTATTAAAAAGATATAACAACATATGATCTTAGAATAAAATCGAGAAGGTGCAAAGGGTCTATTGTAGCATAATTTGGAAGGAATAAGCATGTTTTATAATCATTTTATATATTTATATATATATATATATTTTTTGTGCAATTATTTATTCTTTCTGTACGAGCAAAATGTAAATATACACTGCACAATATTGGTCCAACTCATATTTGCCACTTACTTTAAACATTTCGGGATCTCTGTCAAAGAAGTAATCTCCTTGCTGCAGTTTGTAATACCTGCTTAAGAAGGAAGGGTCCGCAATAAAGTTTGCTGGTTGCTAAAGTATCGTTGATCTAAATGTTTAAAATTTTATACCCCCTATGTTAAACATGACAGTTTCAGAAGATATTCCGACGTTAACTGAAATTTTTCCTTTTTCGTTGTCAATTTTCGCACCTGGCAGTAGCGCCATTAGCGGGCTGTGCTTGGCATCTTTCTTTTTCTTTCCCATCTTAGCTCTAAGATAGTGTTCATGGAACGATAGGGATCGTGATGCAACTGAAACACATTTCGTTTTAAAAGTGACAAAAAGTATTAAAAATATATTATACGAAGCGAAATAATAAAAAATTTAACTTGAAATTATACCTATATTACTACACTACATAACTTTTAATACACACCGGATTATCTGGTATTGTATACTAAACTATTTAAAAAGACATAATTATCTCATAACAAATGTGCTTTAGGAAGATGACATTGTGTACACCTATTGACAAACGAGATTGACAAACACTAGCTACAAGTATTGCATATATACCAGTTATGTGGGTCCAACTAGTTGAATCTAAAACAGGTTCCCCTCGTGAAATACCCATATTAAAATCAAAATTTCAGGTTCAAGTTTCTTATTAAATTCAGACTTAATTGTGAAAGGAGGCTAAGATGGGATGTAGATACAATATACGTTCTGTTTACTCTTGGACGCAATCACGGGGTCAGTCAATGGAGATGTGTATTCAAAGAGTCAAACACATGCAAATTAAGCCAGTCAATGTGTGCCAGATGTTGCCAATGCCTCTGGATTTTCCATTATTGATTGCCCCTTCTCTAACGTTTATTGAAGCGGACAAGGGATGTATAAAATGAAACACTCAAGGTTTAAGGGGTAGGGTTATGGCGTTTGACCCCACTTTCAACAATATTTCAGTTACATAGTGGCGGTCAGTTTTATTGGTGGAGGAAACCGGAGTCCCCGGAGAAAACCATCGACCTGCCGTAAGTTTCTGACAAACTTTATCTTGTTGTATCGACTACACCTCGCCATGAGCTGGATTCCAGCTCACACTATTAGGGGTGATAGGCTATAGGCACTAATTGCACAGGTAGTTGTAAATACAACTACCATACGACCAGGTTTGTCCCTGTGGATAAATAGAGTAAGTGAGTGATTGTTGTTTAACCGAAATTCAGCATTGTTTTCAGCTTTATAATGGCGGGAACAAGTTAATTGTCAATGATATGATGATGAGGTCCGCTTTGTTCTAGACCAATACACTGAGTTGAATTTTTATAGTGCCAGTTCACTGAAACAACAATCCGCAGGTAGACATGGCGCTCCACTCCGACACATTATTCTGATTCCGAGTTATTCAATCTTTGCTCCTTTCCCTTAATTCTGAGTGCTTAGCGGAAAAGCAACAAATATCAATTTCATAGTTTTTAGTTTGACCCCACAGCAGCTCGAACCCACGATCTACCACACTGAAGGCGAGCACGCTAACCATTAACGCCAACGATGCAGTTGGTTAAATAGAATATGAACGATAAGTAAATAAACAAAAGACAACAATAAATAATATTATTCTCTGTTAATCCACAAGCAAACTCAACCCACCTATATATTGTATAGTGTACCTGCTGGCCTCGAGTGACACAGATCCAACTCTCGGGTCAAACAAACAACATTAAATAAATCTTATATACATATTCATTTGAAAGCTAAACCCTTACATCGTGGGCAACCATTATTTGAGCGTTTAGTCATTGCGTCCAGAATTATCACTATTTACACAAAATCACGTAGATAAAACACAATGTATATATTTATTATTTAAATTTCTGAATACAATGTGTTTTTGTGTATTATTATATCGATAACCATAGTTATATATTCATTCACAATTTCGTCTGGACTTGTGATACATATATTCATTAAATATAGATGTAAAAAAAAATTACCTGCTTTTAAGCTAAATAAAAATACATCTTAAAATTGTATGCATACTTAGCTATTTAGGTAGAGACAAACAAAACAAAATATAAGACGAGAACGAAATTGGTATCTACAGAAACATCTCTTTGAATATACGGCTTATGATAAAGTTGCAGGAAAAATAAATAAACGTTAGAGAATACCGAATTACCAATCAACAATGGACAATCAAGAGAAACTGTCAACATATATATGTAGGGTACACTAGATGAAGATCAACAAAACAAAGCAAAAACATAGAACAATATATCTCTCCGTAATTATAGTCAATTTCATTCCCGGACAAGTTTCTGATTTTATCTTAACGTCATTAATGGTTCTTTTCATTTTCCACCATGTTGTGTGATTAGTCCGCTTGACGAGTGTTATGTAAATATGTATTTATGTAGTTCACAAATATTTAATTGCATGATGTCATTATTTCTAAATTTGCAAACGTTATTTCGCCTTCAATTTAAAGAGTTCATGTAAATTGCACATTGTGGATTTCGTTTTCAAAACTACTGGACTAGAAACTCTCAAGTTTTATTAAACCTCTATTTTTTAATATAAATGATAAATAATATATGTTCGAAAGTCAAAATTTCTACTTTCATTTCATTTAAATTGTGGTGCGTAGCTACTATGTAACAATGGACATATTAAACAATTGTGATATGATCATGAATTTATGAAAAGCACCCTAATATCCGTATTTACCACAGAGTAACAGTAGAATTGTTCGTGTTGTATTCCGAGTAGACCGTCTATAGCAGAATTCCCTTTATTTATATTTAATTGTCAGAACAATAATATTTTTCAAAATGCTACCAAGTTGACAATTTCATGTTTATCTTGAAATTTGAAAATAAAAATATAAACTCACTGAACTTGTCAGTCCACTTGAAAATAAGCTTAATAAATTGTGTCTTATGGATGAATAGGCTTGAATACACACAGTGTGGGTGTAGGGACAAGTTCAAGTTTAATATGAGATATTTAAATGTGTGTTACGTACCATAACGTTATAACATTCGTCATGATAAAAATTGATGTACATATAATATAACACTACACAAAAAATTATTTCATATCTGTAATGCCTTTCAAACATTGATAATGGTTGTTTAAATCTTACATGTCATTAGAGCATATACTTAGGCTTTTATTACAAACGCTAATTTATAGGCTTTGCAAACAGAGTCATCGATCAGTAAATTTAATTATACAGATTCTGATTACCCCTTTGGTATTATCAAACTCTTATTTCTAACCCCATGCGGAGTAACTAAATGTACTTAAAAATAAAAACAACTCATTCAACTATAATTATGAAATTGTTAAAACACAAGGTTTATTCTCATTTAGAAAACCGCAAAATACCAATAATAACAAAAAAATATGAAGATGCCCAGATTTAATATTTATCAGCAACTGCAGGTTATTGTTGATTCATTTTCATTTGATAGTTTTCCTCAATTTAAATTCCCTACATAAACATGGCTACATAGTAATGCTATCCCCGGGAAATCTGCTATATACCAAGTGTTTCTCTTTCACCAGCAGTCATATCTAGTTTTCCCTCTTATTAGTTTCTAAAAGGTACATGGTTAAAATTTATCAATAGTTAGCGGTTTTTTTTTGCATCTCACATATTTCTAAAAATGTAATGCACGTGTATATTCCTGAAATGTTTTATCTAGACGGGTTTAAATAAGTGTGCAATAGCGCATTTCATAGAGTTTGGCGCATGTTATATGCTATGTGATATTTGTGCGCATTTGACATGTTTTACGCATAAACTAAAAGGTCAATATCCCCAAAGTTTAAGGTAACCTTTCCAAGTGTGGCTAAATTAATAAGCTATGAGCGTAGCTATTGAAGATTATTCCAGATACGCGAAAAGTTTGAAGATATCAAAGTGGTAAATTGAAGGTCAGACAACGCAAAGACAAACAGAAGAAAGACAGACAACACAAAGACAAGCAGAAGAAAGACAGACGGACAAATAATGATCTACAAACCATTACACATAATAATAAAGAACGAGCAACACGCACCCAACTTAATACTAGGATGCTCCGTAAGAGTAATACATTCCTGCTCCACATCTGGCATCTGTCATGTTACTCTTGTTACAAACCCGGTGACAAGTCATGAATGAAAAAAACGACCGGATTGTAATTTCGACAAAAGGAGCATAATCGTAGTCATTTGTGACACAGATATTCCGTAGCGGTCAACAAAGTCATGGATATCTACTACGTTATCTTGTTTTATTTGAATACAATCTGTAATTAGCGCAAACATAGGAAGGCCAAATATTTAGATAGGTTAAAATGTCAATAATATTCACAAATGATTAATAATTTCTTGTGTAAACATTGCAATTTTAGTACCACTTCTTGAATGTTGATACAGAATAATGAAGAATAACCCACGAAACCCACTCAACTAATTTCCAACGGTGACTTTTATGAAAAAAGTCTGAAGTGAGTCTTTAATAACCAATAATTAACATCAGCGAGGATGAGGGATTGCGTAGTTTCAATTACAAAGAAATGATATAAATGTAAATGAAAGTACAGACTATCAATCTTGACACTTAGACACTAATTAAAGTAAAGGAAGCTCTGTAGTGCTGTGATGGGCAAATTAGTATTAAAATAATCATTATTTTTGTCTACAGACGACACCACCTGTTGTTGTTGTATCTCGATAGTATATATAAAATGACATTTCACCTCGCTTTTTAAGATCTGTAGTTCAACGATGAATTTGATCGAAACGTGATGGTAAAATATAAAGCATTGTTTTTTCATGATCTTCGTAATTTTTAAAAGTTGTGATTTATCAATTCCTGTCGCATGTATTAATTTGGTAAATACGTAAAAACTATGGCTTGCTGAACAAGATATTAATAGACCATAAATTAATCAAAAGGATTATAAAATCCAACATAAAATAGCTAGTTCGCAATCAAAACAAAACATTATTTCGCGCATTTGTCTTAAAATGATCCAATTATTTGACACACAATACTGTTTACTGTAAGTTTATATGAATAATTGTGACGTTTCATATTTCATTTTAAATGAAATGATAGTATAAGTATGTCTGTGGGGTGTGGAAAATGCCTCAATCTCCTAGAGACTCGCGCCCCAGAACGCAGCTGCAGTGATCAACATTTCTGCCAAGTCCAGTAAAGGTATTGTCGGTGAAAGAGGACAGAAACATTTACTTAAATAGCAATTGCTTCCTTGGATTTACAACTAACTGTGCAAACAGTGCCTATAACCAAGCTGTGCGTTCGAACCCCGTCCATGGTGAGGTGTACCCGATACATCATTATGTGATACAGTTTGTCCTTGACTTTCGACAGGTTGAACATTTTTTCTACCAATAAACCTGACCGTCACCATATAACTGAAATGTTGTTGAAAGTGGCGTTAAGCACAATAAATTTAAACCTTTTAATATAAAATAGTTTTGTGAAAGCCTTACCTGCTTCTTTGTAGCAAAAATGTGCACGTGTATGTCAGGTATCAAATATATAAATAATTACGTCTAAGATCGTCTAGTTCGCTTAACACATGTGTAAGCAAAACAACAAACGTTTTATTTTATTATAATTAATTTTCTTGTACAAACATAAATATATAGCTCATTGGGAAAACAATAAGCTACCTGTGTGATAATCTGACACGTTTGTTAATAATCTATTCAATCACAACCGAAATATTGTATATTATTGCATGTTAAAAATATTGTCATCAAAATAGTTTGAATTTTCTCATGGGATTCATAAAAAAAATCACTTTTACGTGGGCTCTATGCTTTGTCCCCCGAGCCAAAATGTTTATTTCACTCAGAACGAAAATCATATCGCTTTAATACGACAAATCGGCAATAGTTCTTAAAATTTTACCAAGCTACCTTGTTGAAAACTGCAGTATCAGATTCTTCGTTTTTTGTCGCATCTTTTGAAGAACGATAATTGTTTTTATAAAATCTTGCAACATAATTAAAAACATTAGCATAGCCTCCACCCCTTAAAATTAATTAGTCGGCTTAAATCGCATATCCTCTTTGCTCCGGGTACAATCCCACCGAAAGAGGCGTCGGGTTGTTGTTGGCAACGTTCGGTATTAGAGCGAGACACCAATGCATACCTTGTGTTGGCGGTAAAAAGCAAGTCTCATTGCACGTAAAGGACAACTTGTATCAGTTCCTAGAGAACTACAGTGCATTATTGGTTGACGTTATATTCTGAAACGTGGACAGATGAGGTGGGGATGGGAACATGGGCGGGAGGATGTTTTGCTGTTATATTCGAGCATATCCATTATAATATATGTGTTCCCGTGGATATCTACACATAATTAAAATGATTACTGATGCTGTTTATATTTCGTAAGCCTATTTTCGTCATAATTCTAACTGCATTTCTGCAATTGTTCACATTGCTTGCACATTTTATTTAGAAATAGTAATTAGTGGAGTAATGGAAGCCATAATCTGTTGGAAGTTTTAACATTGGTTGTCATTATATTTGCATGTTATCTCGAAGTTTACCGTGAGATGCACTATACCAATATTCTACTAGTCCGTGTTAAAATTCCCAGCAAATTATGCCTTCCATGATTTATTTCGATTTTAATTTGTCTAACAGTACACATACGTTAGTACGCAGTGAATAAATGATGTAATTAAATGTTCCGGTTGTGACCAAGGTTACCCACTAGTTATGTGACGATGTTGCATTCTTCAGCACACCAAGGAAGTTTCATCTCGTAGCAAATTAAATTCGAGTGAATAAATAAAAAGAACATTACATGTATTAGTGTGACAAACTATTTTCGTGTCTGATTTTACAAAAAAATGTGTACAATACAGGAAATGATATAACGTGCATTAAAATGCATCTTAAATTGACTTGTTTTTTGCTATAAAATACCACACTGTCGTAACAATTACACAATGAAATATCAAAATCGTAGAAAGAGGCAACATCGATATCCCTAACACAGAAATACATGACATCCAACACACAAATACATGACCTCTAGCACACAAATACATGACCAACATCGATACCCGTAACACAAATACATGACCACTAACACAGAAATACATGACCTCTAACACAGAAATACATGACCTCTAACACAGAAATACATGACCTCTAACAAAGAAATACATGACCTCTAACACACAAATACATGACCAACATCGATACCCGTAACACAAATACATGACCACTAACACAGAAATACATGACCTCTAGCACACAAATACATGACCTCTAACACACAAATACATGACCTCTAGCACACAAATACATGACCTCTAACACACACATACATGACCTCTAGCACACAAATACATGACCAACATCGATACCCGTAACGCAAATACATGACCTCTAACACACCAATACATGACCTCTAACACACCAATACATGACCTCTAACACACAAATACATGACCACTAACACAGAAATGCATGATCACTCAATTTCCTGGCTTGGTACAGGCACTTTATTAAAAAAGTGTCGGGGTTGAACCTGTTAATGACAGCATATTTATTTTATTGTGAGGTTAAATATTTTGCAGAAACAGTGATACACTGGCAGTTCGCCTTGGACATGTTTTACTGTACATGTACAGGAAAGTGAGCGGTCATGTATTTGTTTGTTAGGTATTTCAATTTTGTTTCTTTCTATTGGATTTTGGAACTGTTCAGACAATGTCATATTTGTAATCTTTCATTTCATAATCAAATATACCACAAACATCAATCAATTAAACTTTCAAAATAATTGTTTATTAATTATGAATTTGTACATCTATCAGACAAATTTATATCATTGAAATTCATTACAATAGACAAGTTAGATATTTAAATGTTTAAAATGGAAGCAATAGTATACATTGTAGTATGAAATATGTCCACATGTTATTGCTTGCGCTGCAAAAATAGTTCTTAGCACATTCGTTCTACACAATAGTTATGCAAAGCAATTTCGAACATCGTTTTCCTATTACATCATAATGTTGATCCTCCTCAGTAATGACTACCTCTTCATAATGAGCATCTGCAACAACAAACAGGTTAAATATTTAGAAATTCGATTAGTTTATATATTGACTTAAAACGTTATAACAACTTGATTAACAATGTCGTTGTACAATAAGAACAAACTTATATTTCCAAAAAAAAAGGACACAATCGAAGCACTACGTTGTTTGGTATATATTAAACCAGTTCATTATTCTCCTGGTCCCAATCTTATTATATCTGATGTATTACAACCATCGCCTTTAAAGCCTTCTATACAATCATATGTACAATTTCCATCACGCGTTCCACATATGTTGCCAACACATGTATCACAGCGGTGTTCACTATTGACACCATACGTGCCAGTAGTACATTCTGAAAATGTACTACTTTACGCAATATATACTGACAACCACGAAACATACACCCAATTTCGGGGTTCGTTTTGCTGATTTTCACAGAATTTGACTTATTGATTTGTAAGAACTAATAACACAATAAATGTTACTAGTTGTCGTGTTTAACACAACACTATTTCAATTATATCGTAGTGGTCAGTTTTACTGGTGGCGGAAACCGAAGTACTCGAAAAAAAATCACGACATTCCGCAAGTCACTGACAAACTTTATCACATACTATTGTATCGATCTTACTAGTTGATGGTTACAGCTGTGGTGTTCATCGCCACTTTCAACAATATTTCAGTCATATCTTGGCGATGATTTTTATTGGTGGAGGAAACCAGAATACCCGAAGTCACTGATAACCTGTATCACATAGTGGTGTATCGGTCATATTAGTTGAGCAGGAACTTATTATATACCTGATTTCACCACCGGTTGTAAGTTGGGTTCAACCTTTTCAGTGTCGCGCAGTCTTTAGTTTTCTGGGCCCTGTTTTATGGACCATTGATTTATATTTTGTCTTTTGTAGGCGATTTTGACGATTGTTTTATGGACCATTGATTTATAGTTTGTCTTTTGTAGGCGATATTGACGATTGTTTTATATATTCTCCTTCGGTTGACGGTATCTGATAACTCTTTGGATCTTTACACATTTCTCATGTACAATAATAATCAAAAAAATTAAAAAGTGATTATCATCATCATCATCATCATTAGCTGATTGAAAAACAAGGCTCACATTTCTCTCTCAAATTGTTCATATGCTAGGCGCTCATGCTAACCATTTCTGCATCAAAATAGCTACATGCATGTGTGTCTTGGTCAGAAATAAGCTTACCAATATTTGCAGAATCGTCCGAAAATGTGTAATTTTCAAATTCTCTGAATTTTTTTCCTTTTCGTTCCAGTTCATGTGCATCTGTTTTCTTTTGTCTGTGTCTAAAATAAACATTAAACCTGTAAATCCTCCACATTCTTAAATTTCTTATGGCAAGCTAGCTGTGTGGCAGAGAGAAATGCAAGTTAATTCTAAGAAATATTTGGGATATAATTCGAAGACAGTTTGCTTTCAAATATATTCGCGTTTCCAATCCGACACATAAAGGAGCCGAACAAATTGTCCCGATGGGGAATATGCTCATTGATATATGGTGTTCTACGCCACTGTCAACAATATTTCAGTTATTTCTTGGCGGTCGGCTTTTTTGGTGGAGAGAACCGGAGTACCTAGAGAAAAAAAACTGATCTGTAGGAAATCACTGTTAAACTTGATCACATAATGTTGTATCGAGTAACGGGGTTCGAACTTACAATTTTAGTTGTAATATACATTGATTACACATGTGGCTGTGAATCCGGGACGCAATATTTCTGCTCCATAAAGAAAGAAAGAAATATTAGTCATCGCTTAATTAATAAATAAATTAACTTATTAAATTTCCATATTTAATTAATTAATTAATTTGAAAAGCAAGATACAGAGAAAAATGCAACCATGTTCATCACGACATTCGAATATGCGTAAACGGCTTCCGTAATATGATGGATAACATGCACTCGTCTTTGGCGGAAGTTCGTGACTAAATTTCATAAAATTGGTAAAAGGATTTTTTTCTGCCCAGGAAGAAACATTAAAGAGTAATTTATCAAAGAAAGCTTAGGTCGCTCTGGGGGCAATGTGTCAGTGAACCGTGACATATATACCTGCAAACTAGTGTATCAGAGAGAAAACACTATGAAACATCCAGCTAAATCAAAACAACCTTCAACATCTTATCATGAATATGTTACTTATTACCCCAACAGTTCCTCACTTGACAATGTTGGTGGACCGTAAATATCCTTACTAGGGTGTATCCTCACTTGGTACTGCACATCCTTAGGGTATAATTCATCCATTAGTAAGCGTGTTCCCACTGTTATTGTTTATTCGATATAGTTATTATTGAAATTTACAGTTTCTAAATAATGGAATTAAGGGCATACATGACCTTATCCGATTTTGGCGATCCTGTTTTGGCACTTTGCATTTCTTTTACCCAAAGATTTTAAACTTATTTGCTTGATATCGCGGAAATCCGTATCTGAAAACAAGTCTATGGGATACTGTATCAGCTAATATGAATATATGACTGATATTCCCATTTTATTGGTACATTGGTCATTGATCATTGGTGCCCTCATCTCTCTGAGTGATATTGTCAGTATCAACGGACTGGCTATGATACTGGAATATATATGACGCTTTATACTGACAACAACAACAACGTCAGATATGAAAGTCGTGATATGCAATATTGCTTGATTCGCAGCCTTTCATATTCGGAATCGAGGCAATACTAGTGATACTGTCTGATTCGACCTTCAAATCGTGTTGCAAAGGGCGTTGAGTACCACAAAGCATAACCCAAATATAGTGTCTCTCTGTATGCAGCATATGATAGTTATTAGTATAGGAACTTATTGTCAATTGTGTAGTCCTTAACGCTAATTATAAAGTATTATGTTAGAATACCTGACAATTGACAACTGTTTCCATTAAAGCCGTCTATACAACCATATGTACACTGTCTATTATGTCTGTCAAATATGTTGTTGACACATGTGTCACAACTATATTCACAGTTGACACCATATTTTCCAGAAGTACATTCTGAAAAATGAATGTTGAACTTTTGTGAAATACGGACACTGATATCAACAAACATATTGCACCATCTGCGAAATTTGAAATGCTAACGATACAGCAGTCCCACTTTTGGGGGATTTAATCAGAAGCGGTCCACCAAACGTTTTAATTATCAAATGAAATTAGAGCATGGCGTCGTATCTTTAGAAAACGAAGCTAAGATAAAAAGCCCAAACATTACCATCGTAGCTTTAGACAACGAAGCTAAGATAACAAGCCCAAACAATACCACAACCTTAACACCAGCTTAATTGATATATACATAGCTGGGCGTTGTACATTAAGAACTATCTATATTTCAATAAAAGGGGAAACAGTCCATAAACAACTTTGCTAGATATATATTAAGACAAGTCATTATTTTCCTGGTGCCAATTTTAGTATACCTGATAAATTACAACGAACTCCTTTGAGGCCTTCTCTGCAACCATAGGTACAATTTCCATCACGTGTTTCACATATGTTGCCAACACATGTATCACAGCGGGATTCACAATTAAAACCATACGTGCCAGTAGCACATTCTGAAAAAAAATGCACTTCGTTACACAAGTGTATATACTGATTACAACGAAATACACAACCCTGGTTATTGGTGGGTACGTGTTGCTAATCGTTTTAGTTTTCCGCGATGTGATTTGTTTGTCTTAGTCCTGTGTCTTGTGTTCCCAATGTTCCCAGTGTCTGTGTACTCTCAATTCTTTACTGTCTCTTCGATTTCCTATAACGTTTTATTTTTACAATTTCTGACAGAAATTGCAATACACCTGCACAATTTTTCTGTGTTAACTGTTGTGATGTCCGGTAAGGATTCAGCATGAAAACGATGTCCGGTTCGTCTTTACTTGCAGTTGTTTGTTGGAAGGCTCACGTTTCATTGATGTTATTTGTGTATGTTTGCGCATAGGGATGTCCAACATGGCATGACTATATGAGTAATATGGCGGGTGTCTTATAGGGGACAGGAACTGTGTTCACCCTGGTTTTTGGTGGGATCTATGCTGATCATCACGTGATGGTTCTGTGTTGTTGTTGTTGTGGTTTTGTTTGCCTTCGTCCTGTGTCTTGTGTGTCCCGTGCTGCCAGTGTTTCTGAATTGCCAATTCTGTATTGCCCTTTCTGTTTTCTATAACATTGTATACGATATCTTATTAAATATGCAATACGCCAGTCGAATGCTCTCTATTATCTAATAACAGGGGAGATGTGTTTTATAGATTAAAATACGGAAACATTAATGTACCGCTATAAGATAACGATTACAAATAGTCATATCAAATAGTACAGATCCACTCCCTTATACTAATATTGTTATACCTGTAAGATGACAACGATCTCCTTTAAAACCCTCAATACAACCATATGTACAATTTCCGTCAAATCTGTCACAGATTCTGTTGACACATGTATCACAGTGATACTCACAATTGACACCATAAGAGCTAGTACTACATTCTGAATAAAAGTTAAAATTTGCATATCGTCACTAATATGTATACTGATTACAGCCAACCATGTTGTACCATCTACAAAGCGGGAAACAGTGGAGCATAATATTATAATCTGGAAACCCAAAATTGAATTCCGTTTGCAGTTTTCTCGCTTGATGGGTATGGTATAGCTTGTGTAATAGCCTGTAAACATATTGTTTCATTAGACCGAAAATAAGCATACTAAAAGGTGGTCTGATCGAGCTACACCCCCCGATGTACGCTGGGTGAACTAATGTGCTCTGGAAGGGTGTAAGAAAACAGCTCTCTTATTGCTGTTCCCCAATTGACATTACCTAGCTTTCTCAACAATGAGTGAAACGCATACTAGTATGCATCCTCCTGATAATGCCCTCTCCATGCAGAAGAATAACGATGCTATGTTCGTCTTTACCTCCATTTGTATGCAGGAGGGCTCATGTCTTACGTTATTTGTGTTTGCTTGCGCATAGCGATGCCCAAAGCATATTGTGTTGTGTTTTGCTTTGTTTTCCGTCGTCTATGTTGCCAGTTTCTCTGGATTGTCCATTTTGTATTTCCCCTTCAGTATTCTCTAATGTTTGTTTACAGACACACCTATTGTTTACATCCCTAGCATATTGTTTGAATTAATTGTCCATACCTGAGTTTTGCAACGGGTTCCATTTCTTAAGAACGTTATAGAGATATTTGACATCTTATATTGGATAACATTATGTTAAATAATCAATTTGTAGATAAATGTTAAAACAAAGCATTTATGCATACCTCTAATACAGGTACGTCCTGTATATCCACGCTGACATCCACCGGGAGGACATGTGCCAGCTATAGGGTCACATGGTTTGATGATACAATGGCAAGTTTGGGTGCATTTATCCCCACATTTTCTGATACACTCGCTGTAATACAACCATATATATTGTGTATTTTTATTTGTATGATTCTTATAATAAACAATTAGCAGTCTTGTATATAGAGGTTAGAGAATACCGGAGAGGCAATCATGAATTGACATGCAAGAAAACATTGAGAACAGTTGGTGCACAAGACGCAGGTAAACATATGTTGTTTTTCACCTCATCTGTTTGTATGCAAACTTGAAATGTACTCCATCAACACTGGTGTTTTATTGTTAACATTTCATAGTAACAATTTACCACTAAAACAATATGTATTATTTACTACATCTGTTCATAACACGTGTCCACACCGTATTCATTTTTTGTGCACGCTATGTGCTAATTCGTGCATGCATTTTTTACTTTCCACAATACCTAAATTACACTTCTCGTATCCAGGCTGCCACCTATGATTGTATCCAGAACTATTTGTGCAGAAATCAAATTATCTATCACAGGCGTCTGATAAACATCACATGATTCATTACAGTTGTAACCATAATAACCAAGACTACATTTTATTAAAAAAGACAATAACCAAGATTACATTCTATGAGTAACAACATAGTGGTATACAGTACATGTTATAATGTAACCATAGTAACGATGACACCGTTCAATCATGCAATAATAGTATTGATACCTTCATTGTATGATGCAACCATGGTAACCAAGAGCTTAATGTAACCATGGTAGGAAAAATTATATTCCATTGTGACACCATGGTAACCAAGATTGCATCGCACAATGCACCAATTGTAAGCAGGAAAACATTATATATTATAACCATAGTAACCAATACTACATTATATAATGTAACCATAGTAACCAAGACTAATATTGTACAATATAACCATGGCAACCGATACTACATGTTTCACCTTAACATTGGTAGCTAAAACGATATTCAACATTGTATAATATAAGCATAGAAACAAAAACTACCTTTTAAATATAAATCACAATAACAATAGTATCCATAACTAGATTATTACATAATGTAAGATAATATATAAGAACCAAGATTCCCACATAATTAAATAACCAAAATAACCTAGAATACAGTAATATTATATACGATAATACTATAAACTAAGACTACATTTCAAAATAAAAACATTGTAGCCAAATATGAACCATTACACAAGTTGAAAATATTTGTCAGGGCATCAGTCAATTAATAATTTATCTCTGTTGCTCCAGTTCGACTTAGGAAATTTAAATTGAGACAAAATTATATTGCGTAGTAAATAAATGTGATACATACCTGTACTGCAGGATATTCCTGTATATCTACGTTTACATCAACGTACGAGGATCACATGTCTGGTTTTTACAATGGCACGTTTTGCTACATTCAATTCCAAGGTTTCCATATTAACAAACTACACAAATCATGTCATACAATTGGGTATTTTGGCAACATAAATAGTAATAGATATCTTGACAGGCGCTACATGGATGCCTTAAATATAAAAAGAAATATTTGCAACCAAATGTGATGCATTGTTTGACTCTTGAAACAAAGCAACAACATTTCTGTGAATAAAATGGTAAAATGTATGCGTAATTACAGTAAAATAAAAAAAATAAAGAAAATACCGCCATGTGGGAATGTTTCCAAAATACAATAGAAATATTGTAGAAAAAGGCACAATCGATAGCCCTAAAGAAACAAATACATGAGAGCTCACATTCCTAAATTGATACAGGTACTTCAATAAAAAGTGGCGGGATAAACTAGTTTTATGGGACCAAACTTTGCCTCTTATTAAAATGATGAACAATGTGGAAAAGTACATTATGCTCACATCTATCACAATAGTCCCTTCCAGTCCTATTTTACAGCCTTGTGAATACACATCGGTGGCAGTAGCGCATGCATCATTTAGACAGTTGTATGAATTACAGCCCCACACACTGCTACCATTACCGGGAATACAATGTCCACTGATAGAGTAAACTAGGCAGGACTTACTACAGTTTGTACTCCACCATCCTGTATTGCAATCTGTAGGCAAAGCATGATTCATATGCAAATCAAATTGAGAATCTTGATTACTAATATTTATTACTACGAAAATATTGTTCCGTGCTGTGATGACGGATGAGATTTTGATCCGATTTGCTCTGTCTGAGGTTATGTTTTCTTTGTGTTATTTCTAGCTATTTTTGTATATTGTAATTTAAATTCCGGATGTTCTTTGTGTCGTTTAACAGTAACACGACGGGTTTCACAGGAGCTGTAAATCATTCCATGACACCCGCGGTTTTCAGTCAGGTTCGTGTTGATCAGTCATTAATTTTCTAGTGGTTTGTTTCGTATATCATTGTTTGTAATTATTAACTATGCACAGCGCTATGCATGTTTTGTTACTGTTCATGACTTCTAACCGAATGTTATCAAGAATAAAACGGTGGGTGGTAATCCTTCCGGACCAAATGCATTACATCTGGTTGTTAGTGAGGATCGTGTTGCTTTATATTTAGTTTCATATGCAATATGTCCGTTTGTTCCTTTCCTTTGGCCCTTGACTTATCTGCACTTATTTGATTTACGGCTTCTGTATTTCACTTTGGTATCGTAGATTTCTCTGACGCTCCCCTTCCGCTCAATTACATTGTTAGTTCCTCTTCCCATTTCAAGAGAACTAATGAACTATACAATACTTTAGACCTCTACCTCACACAGTTCTAACATCGATTCATTGTTGTATCCAGAAGGATTATAGTCTGTCGTTTCATTCCGTTCATTATAGATAATAACATATTGTCCTAGGTGGTCACAATTTACATTCTGAAGTTCGGATGGAAGTCGTGGTCCTTTGTGATAATAGCACAGGTAGCCATCAATCTTTGTTATGCTTGAGTTGCTAATGTACAATGAATATCCCTCAAAACGAGATAAGGCTGCAATTGATGATACTACAATGTTTCAATATACAGCCCATAGATATCTCGATTCACAATTTTTCGGAATTTATAAACACAATAATGTCAAAAGTAACAAAAACTACACAAAATGTAAATCTGAACGAGTGAAAGTAGACGTAGCCATCATTTGTTGTGCTTGAATTGATAATATACAGACTTTAGTGCACAAGATTATGTGAATTACACATACAATACCATTGTCAGTAACCCACGGATGACCGCACTCCAATATGCGGTGATGTAGTGAACAGTATGAACACATTCTGCAAAGTTGTGTATAACGTATGAATCATGATATATAGATTCCATATGCGGGGGCAGTTGGTATATTGCTTTCAAAGTGTGGGGAAATATAAAATGACAAAATAAAAGTAGTATCTATTGTTATAAAGTCTTGTTCTGTTACGGTTTTTTAACCCGCGATGTAAAATCGTGAATTGAACCTGTATTTATTGGTTGTAAAAATCCAAGAAGTGTTTATTATATCCTCTTTATGCCAGAAAAAAGTCTGAAAAAATAATTTAAAAAGTCCGATCGGTAAAATAAAACAACGGACTAAAAACCGTAACAGAACAAGACTTCTCCGGCATCCGATTTGCGTATTATACGTCGCACTACGATAATCTCGGCGTCCAGAGTAGGTGGGATTATGCTGTAATCAGATATTTATTGTAATAAATAGAAGTATGTGAATGATCTTGCATAAATAATAAAGTAGGGCGATAGAAAAAAGTTTGATGAAACGAAATAACCACACAAGGTAACACGCATTTGCAGCCGATCATCAAACGGCCCTTAGGAAGTTCCGATTTAAATATTGCCGCCATTCCGCCAATTTGTAAATAGGTATAATGCGTAGCCCTCTGGTCCGCCAAAAAAAAAGAAAAAAAAAGAAAAAGATCATAAAGGGCTACGGTTCCGCAACTATTATTGCATATGTAGTTGTAAATGCTACTATAATGCGAACACGACCACTCTTAAATACATATATGTTGGCGGGAAAATTACCTGTATGTCTATGTCATTTTACTTAATTGATATGCTAGTAACTATTTTATTCTAATTAGAATATACACATTGCGACATGAAAGAACAACACCATTTTTCCCTATTAATGACTTGTTCGCAGAGGTTTGCACGTCGACAGTCAGAAGTGGAGCAGGGACTGCTTATCGTTGAGGAACTCCCGAGTTCGCTTCGGTAAACCAGAAATCCTGTTTGTGATAGGCAATTCCTAAATAGATCAGCAAAATCAGATATATAATTTAATATGCATGGAACTCACACTATTCCAAGGATCTGTATGACAAGCCACTCCTGTGGAAAGAAATGGATCACAGACTGCGTGCCCCACATGTTTATTGTTGGACGTCTTCTTTAGCTGTATTTCAGTAGTCACATCAGACACAATCAGCTAGAGTTAAGAAAAATAGTAGTCAATTCATTACTGTGTTAGAATTTCATAAGGACACAACAATTTATTTTTTATAGAAATAATAATTTGGTAATATTGAAATAAAAAAATAAAATACTGAATTTTCACGATAGAATTAATTTCATTCAATTGTACACTTTAATATATCTTAAATATTTTTTTTTCACTTTCAAACATCTATACAATACATAACAGTATATCTTCACCACAATCATCAGTCTGAAAAAAATAAAATAATTCACACTACATATGTATGTATAATGACAAGGTTTATTTAAAATGTGATAAAATAATATAAAATATACTTTACATATTTGCAAGCAATTACATAATTGTTTGAACGAAGAAACAGGAAATATAGATATATTGAATTTTTTTTGAAAAGTACATGTCGCCTTATCTTTGCATGTTATCTAGCCGATCAATCTAACATTTAACATGCTTATTTTTAATTCTTATGCCATTTTTCTAGAAATAAAATTGCGAAAGCATTGATTTTATTTGGCCTTTTTATTTAACATTGAAATTATTGTTTTAATATGCTTAGTTATAAAACTGATGTTTACTAACATATAAAGCATACGCTACGTGTTCATATTTAATTTTCAAAACACAGTTTAAACAGTAATAGTTAACAATTATACTAATATCAATATGTGAGGTCATGTCAAATATAAATGGCTGTGTAAAACATGTAGACCATATATGGCAATACATAACACAGCAAACTAAATCAATAGCATTGATGACTATGACAAGAGCAATAAGCAAGTTAAAATGTGTATCAATAGCAAGCAGTCAAGTACTACGCCTGTATATATTGTACACATTTCTATTCTGAACATCAAATTATGTCACATGGACATTCGGAATAGACAGGTTTCATATAAAAATATGGAATGAAACATCAAAATGATACACAATCTAGAGATAAAACATACATATACAATAATATTATAACATGTTAATACAAATGCATCAATTAAATTAAATATATATTTGTATGTGAATGTGTTATCTTGTAGTTTACTATTTTTTTAAACACTGTTTTATGTGGTGTATAATGTGATTGTGTTATCTTGTAGTTTATTAAATTTGTGTAGCAAAGCTGTGTCTGATGTATAATGTGAAAGTGTTATCTTGAACGTGGAATGCCGACTCGTGGACACCGTACACTAGACTTATCAATGTATATATGACAATTTACATATGGAATGGTAGTATATCAGTGAACATAACAGTTGTTTCATGAATGGGGATAAATCATTTTCATAGAAAAATAAGTCGATATTTTTAATGTATTTGCGATACATTTGATAACCCGTTCAAATCCAAGTACACAAATACTCACCAAAGCAATCAGTAGCATTGTTAGGTTGTAAGTTATACAGGTATTCTCCTTTGTAGTCATTACACGTTACAGATAATGAAAACTGCTGGTTTCTTTTCAGCCATCCCCAGAATGGGATGCTACCACAACCACCGCAATACATGTCAAGCTTACTAGAAATAAAAAGATATCTGTCTATGATTAATTGATATTCAATGACATAAGCGATCCCTGTGTGGCAGCTATGTATTAAAGATTACACAAAAGTAAATTATTATGTAGAGGTAAAATGGATACATATAAGACTTGGTACAGAAACTTCATTAAGCAAATGGCGAGTTGAAGGGGTATCACAATTACGCATGTGAAATAATTTGAAATTTAAATCTTCAAGAGAAAAATAGAATCAAGATAATAGTGCGTAATCATCTGCACGGTATCGGTAAACAGATGATGTACACATAAATATTTCAGAACCAGTGTAGAGCTGATGTAGGTATCACAACAAGAACTGAGAAAGAACATGTTATGCTGTTAACAATGAAGCTACTGAACCAAGAGTTGAAGTCATCACTTCGACAGCCTTACGGTTGTCACAATTGCTTGGTTTACCGATATGGAATATCTGTGTCGCAAATGACCACGGCTATGTTCAACCTGTCGAGAACACTTTCCGGTTATTTCCTCATTCATGATATATCACTGGGTTTGCAACTAGATTAACATGATGAGTGCCACTAGTAAGGAAGGAGCTGCTTATCCTTCTGGAACACCATATTTCACCACCGGTTTTCAGTGGGGTTCGTGTATCTCGTTCGTTAGCTTTATCAATGTGTGACGCATTTTTGACATTCACTTCACTGAGTTTGGTGCTGTTATGACAACTGTTTTACCTGTTTTGTTCAAGTATTGTTATAAATACTGTTATAGTGACAGCCAGAAACTTTGGGCCGTAATGAAAGGGGGAGGTTTGGCGCTTTAAAATCTGATTCAAGCCACCATTTCTTTAGAAGTCAGGGTCATTGCGGTTTTAACAGTTTCCGGCTGTTGAATGATTTTATCTGTTTATATACTTATGAGTTTTGACTTTCCCTTTGTAAGATTGCTCGGAGTTCGGTAATTTTGTTATTACCCTTATTTATGTGTGCTGTTTTGTAGATAGTTGTTTGTCTTTTTTCTCTTGTCCATTGTATACTCTGTCCTTCGATTTACGGAATCTGATTTCCGTTTGGTATCTTAAAACGTGTCTTATGTCGGTGAGACCACATAACCGGTGGTGGCATCATGAAGGTAACCATATAGTAGTTGATACACATTACTACAATACTACGTACAATACAACTTACAGTGTTGTCAGCTGTGGTATATTCTCTAGCGCATTTTCACTAACAAGTGATATAGTATTGTTGTTCATGGTTCTGAAATATATAGCTTCACATTATATAGCAGTATTATAATCGACATTCCCGCCTTGTCATAACTGTAATATATGTAACGGTTTTCTGTTATAAGAAGTCAGACTTACTGTAGCATATACGACGATTTTACTTCGAAATATCAGGATATTTGATTTATCTGGGACCCTGTAACACATTTACATTTCGAGCTATTTTTGCATCAGTAACGAATTGTCCTAGCCTATAGGAAGATAGTGCACGACAAGTGTGATTGATTGATTGATTACTGTTTAACACCACCATTAACAGTATTTCACCTTTAACGTAGCGTGAACAAATATAAAAAAAATATCAACTGCAAAACTCTTAGATATATAACATATTAGTGTATGAAACAGTTGGTTATATGTACACATAAAAGGGAAAAAAAGATAAAGGTTAACAACATATTATTTATAACTTATGCTATATGTTTGGTATATATATTAAATCAGTTCCTGACTGTTCCACATGTTTAGAAATGGAATACCGAGATTGTAGGTTATATTCAGATTTGTATAACGTCATCGTATTTTAAGCATTACGTTATTAAGCTAAGAACAATTTCATACTGGCACTTGCCTATTAATTATGATATTATTGGTAATTTGGTTCAACGTTCACCTTTGTTCACCTCTTATGTCTGTTGATGGTATTGTGTACTCTTTAACGCTTAACTGATGATACATGCTATCGGCTCTCAATATAGACGTATGAAGCAGCTTTAATATCGAAACTAAATCTACACAATAAGCCCAACTATTTAAATATTCTTTCTAAAACATTAACTATAAAATGTATACTCACAGATATCTTAAGTTTGGTAGATTGTTGAAAGAGTTGTCCTCCATCACTGATATGGCATTGTACTGTAACTCTCTATAAATAGTCAACAAATGTCTTTAGTTTATCTTTTATACAATATGTGTCTTTTTTGTCCTGTCTTATAAAACAGTGCATACAAATGCATATTGCGTGACTGTGAGTTATTTCACGAAATATATTATATTCTTGTTAAAAAATATACAACCCTTCTACTAAATTTAATTATTTACAAAGAAGAGTTTGAAGATGCCAAAAGGCCAATCATAATTTGTATATCGAAGAAGAACAGACAGCACACATGCCAACAGAAAAATTACAGAGGGACAAACAACGATTTACCTAACATACATATACAACTAAAGATCGATAAACACGAACCCTACTAAAAACGGGGGTGCTCCGGGAGGGTAGGTAGTTCCTGCTCCACTAGTGGCAGCCGTCGTGTTAATCTAATTACAAACTCTGTAATAAGTCGTGAATGAGGAAATGCCCAAGAAGTGTTGACGAAAAGTGGAACATATCCGTGGTCATTTGTGATAGAAAGAGTCCATAGCGGTCAGCAAAGGCATGGTGGCGACCGTAGCATTTTCGAAGTGATGACTTCAACCTTACCAAAAGGAACCCTTGGTTCAGTAACTTCATTCTTAGCAGCAACCCTCTATCAAAAACATCCTGATAGGAACTACAAGCTTTGGAATATCGTATCATCTGAGAGATATATACTCCATATGCAGGTGCTGCTGGAATGTTGCTAAATACAAATGGAAAGTTCACAATGGGAAAATTGGAATCATCTCTTTTTTCTTAAGGTTTTGTTCTTAACCACCCCTCAAATATAGGCTTTAAATCAGTTTCAATAACCGAGTGTTCTCCAATTGTAGCATGTTACAGTGTACTTGGATAATTGACGAACTGCCCCGTAACGTGATGGTAATGCATCCATTCTTCTTCATCCAATGTTATCACGACCGGCGCCGTAATGGGATGATAATAAAGTCCTTCTTCTCTATATGATGTTATCATAGCCGGCCCCGTAAACAGATGGTAATACAGTCCTTTTTTCTAATAACTTAATTGAAAACGCTTGACCAATTACTGAAAGTGCTGAATTAGATGACGATTTTTGTTGATCGTTGTTTGTCATTTTGCAATTGGTTTTCTGTCCTTTTTTTCGATTTATGGATTCTGACCACCTCTTTGGTATCTTCAAACTATTCCTACATATAAAGCGTAAGGATCTCCTCGCTGAGCCATAGGTGACCTTAGACAGGCTTGACTACCCTGACTTGGTTTTCTTGATCCCGGGGATTTCAATTATTTGATTTGCAATCTTTTGACTCTGAGTGTACATAATGAAGATTATTGCACAAACGCTTATGTGTTGTGTATATTTGTTTGATTGCTCGTGATGTTAGTATTGAAGGAATTGTTTCAATTGTCTTTTCATAATCACCTCTCATCTAAATTACTGAATACAAAAACAATCATTGAACACTCATATTCACATTTTGTAAGTCACTTACAGTCTATAAAGGCTAGGCAAGTCGTTGAATGTGCCTGCTTGGATTGATGTAATCTGGTTGTTATTCAAGTAACTACAACATATACAATACATACTAAATAATATGTAAATATTAGACTAAATAAGTATAATGAATGTCCGAAGTCAAAAGCCACACACAGTAGGGCAGCCAGCACAAAGACCAAAAGAGAAACAAATTATAGAAAACAACAGCTCGTGCAAAACGAAAACCACAAAAAACGGGGTTCGAAGAAGGTCTTTAATGTCATATGCTACTAGTGGCAACCATCATGCTGTTCACGTCAACCATCGGTTAAAATTCATACATGATGAAACGTCGTGATATAAGAAAAAAAGAAGGACCTGCTATTAGTACAAACCTAGCACATCAGTGTTCATTCATGACACGTAACCAATTGATGAAGGTGATCCTACAAATATACAAGTGAAGACCTACACTATACAAAAACGAAACCCTGGGTTCAGTAGCACCCTGTCAGTATCAACATCTAACCAAGAAATCTCCCCACAGGCAACACTGACACCGGGATATCATTTCAGCTGAGGGACTTATAGTCCATTTGAAGTTGCTGCTGGAATTCTTCTATATTGAAATGGAATATTCACAATAGGAACATTTGCACCATTTATTTACTCACACATGTTCGTTCTCAAACTACCCTCACTGTCAATTTATCTGTGCATAGTTTAATCTGTCAAGCAAAGCTACCTGTATTGTGTGTTTCTCTTAGATCAAATTCAAGGAGAAAGATGGGACTAAAATAATCTATAAACAATGAATTATTCCGTGAAAAGATATCGTACATACAGGTGAACGCTAACATAAAGGACAGGGCTAGCTGTGTTGAGAGGTAGTTGTTCAAAATCTGCGTCAACCGACGAAGGGCGGTGCAAGATATGTACCCAGTGTAATATAGTTTAGCAAATATGTGCATCGATTACAACAACTATGCTGCCAATCAAAATCTAATGCATTTTGATGAAGTCAGTTTCAGATAATTATTTGTTAGAATCAGAGCACAATAAATAAATAAGGCTTGTCTCTCCCTAAGACAAGATATTTGTATCCAGGTGGTCATTTTTTTTTAATAAAACCCTCGAACATACAGTATTCTAGCGGTTTGCCCTATGTTGTATTCGAATATGATTATATGTTTAAAAACAAAAATTAGACAATACTGATCTAGAAAAGTACTTGTGAACCACCTGTTCACTCAAACATCTCGCCAGAACCTTGCTTCATCCCGTTTTTTCGATCGGGTTCATGTTTCCCATCTTTTTAGTTTTCCGTATTGTGTTTCTTTTTATTTTGCTTGTCTGTGTGGAGTCACTAATGGAGCAGGAACTGCTGACCCTTCCGGAGCACCTGCGTTCACAACCAGCTTTTAGTGGGGTTCGTGTTACTCGATATTTAGTGTTATATGCATTTGCTTTGTAAATTGTTGTTTGTCCTTTTGTACTTTTTTCTTTTGGCCAGTGTGCTGTCTGTTCTTCATCGATATACGGATTCTGATGAACCCTTTGGTATCTTCAAACTCTTCTCAGTATTATGTACTATTTACAAAGTATATATTTTACACTATCCCATAGCATTATTAAAAGTATATATTCTAATGATTGGGTTGCACATTTTTACTAATAATATTCAATGATACATATATCTCAGGTTTGTTAGATTGTTGAAAGCGTTTTCATCTATCACTCATATGTCATTAGTCTGTAGCTGCCTATCAATAGTAAACAAATGTCTTTATTAATCTATTGGTCTACTAATATATTTTAAACGAATAATCGGTTCATTGATATTTCTATTTTTATCTTTAATAATATTAGAACTGCGATACTTGTTTAGTTGCTTTGGATAGTAAGCCAGGTCTAATATACTTTACACAGACAGTTCATCATTGTGGGGGGAAAACTTGTCAATTACTGACAGGGCTGATTTAGGTGATGGTTTGTGTAGACCGTTATTTGTCTTCTGACCATTTTGTTGTCCGTCCTTCCTCGATATATGAATTCTGATTTTCTCTTTTTTATCTTCAAGTTCGTCTTTAATATCAAAAGTAAGGAACTCGTCGCTCAGGTATAGGTGACTTTAGCCAAGTTTGACACTACACTGACTAACCACTTAGATTTTCCTGATCCCAACTATTTCATTTTTTTTTTATTTTTGACTTTAAGTGTACCCAGTGAAGTTTATTGCATAAACGCTTATATGATGTGGGGTTGTTGGTGTGATTGTTCGTCTTGTTGATATCGAAAGAACTGTTGGCCATAACAGTTTACATTTTGTTTTCATTATTACGAATCGCTGAATAAAAAAAATATTGAACATACATACTCATGCTTTGTAAGTTACAAAATGGCAAGCAGTAGGGAACGTGATACTTACAGCCAATAAAGGCTAGACAAGCCATTGAATGTCCCTGATTGGATTGATGTAATCTCATTGTAGTTCAAATACCTACAAAATATAAAATATCTACTATATATTATGTAAATATCAGACCAAATAGGCATAGTGAAATTCCGAAGTCAAAAGCCACATACAGTAGGGCAGCCACCACAATGAACAATGGAGAACACATTTATAGAAAACTAAAGCTTGAGCGATAAGAAAACCACTAACACATGGGATTCGAAGAAGGGACTAAAAGCCATGTTCCACTATTGGCATCCACCATTATGTTCATGTCAACTACCGCTTAATATTCACACATAGTGACACGTCGTGAGAGAAAAAAAAGGACGGACCGACAATCTATATAAAACGACCACATCAATATTCAATCATGACACATAGCCAATTGATGACGATAATCAAGCGAATATACAATTGAAGATCTACACTTTACAAAAATAGAAACCCCTGGTTCAGTATCCCCCTGTCAGTTTCGATATCAAACCAGAAAATCACCCACAAGCAACACTAATACTGGAACATCATTTCATCTGAGAGTCAATATGCAGATGCAGTTGGAATACATGGAATATCCACGATATTGAAATTTAAATCATCTTTTTAATTAAAAATGTTTTTTTCTCAGACGACCCTCACTGTTATTTTTTCTATATGTAGTTCAGGGCATGACGCAGAGCTAGTTGTGTTGTTGGTATATTTCGGTTTAAGTTCAATGAGATAGATATCATGGCGCAGAGCTAGCTGTATTGTTGATATGTTTCGGTTTAAGTTCACTGAGATATATGGGATTAAAAAAGCCTGCTTAAAGACATATATGAGACAAAAATGATCTAGACAGGTACTTGTGCACCACCTGTTCACTTCAATATCTTGCCAGCACCTGGGTTCATCCCGGTTTTTCTATGGGATCCATGTTGCTCATCTTTTTGGTTTTCCGTATTGTGTATTGTTTTTGTTTTGCTTGTCTTAGTACTATGTATTTATTTGGAAAATATATTTTTACATTGTTCTATAGTATTATTATTAACATATATTCTAATGATTGAGTTATACATTTATACAAATAATATTCAATGATACTCACATATATCCCAGGCTTGTTAGATTGTTGAAAGCGTTTTCCTCTATCACTGATATGTTATTATTCCGTAGCTCTCTATTAATAGTCAACAAATGTCTTTATTAATATAATGGTCTACTATTATATTTTAACGATACATATTTGATAATATTAAATGGAGTTACGTCTGCAAATGTTTTAATTTATTTCTGATATGTTTGTGTCTTTGACAAATAGCTATGAATAATTGGTTTATTGATATTTTTATCTTTATTTTGAATAATATTAGAACTGAGATACTCGGTTAGTTGCTTTGAATATTACGCTAGGTCTAATACACTTAATACAGACAGTTCACGATTGAGGGAAAACAAGTTTTCAAGTACTGAAAGGTCTGATCTAGGGGACGATTTTTGTAGATCTTTGTTAGTCCTTTGTCCTCTGGACATGTTGTTGTCCGTCCGTCTTCGATTTATGGACTGTGATTACCTCTTTGGTATCTTCAAATTCGTTTTACATATCAAAAGTAAGGAACTCCTCGCTCAGGCATATGCGACTTTAGCCAAGTTTGACACTACCCTGACTAACCAATTAGGTTTTCCTGATCCCAAATTTATTTTTTTTTTTTAATTTTGACTTTTAGTGTACCCAGTGAAGTTTATTGCATAAACGCTTATATGATGTGGGGTTTTTGGTGTGATTGTTCGTCTTGTTGATATCGAAAGAACTGTTGGCCATAACAGTTTACATTTTGTTTTCATTATTACGAATCGCTGAATAAAACAAAATATTGAACATACATAATCATGCTTTGTAAGTTACAACATGGCAAGCAGTAGGGAACGTGATACTTACAGCCAATAAAGTTTAGGCAAGCCATTGAATGTCCCTGATTGGATTGATGTAATCTCATTGTAGTGCAAATACCTACAAAAAATAAAATAACTACTATATACTATGTAAATATCAGACCAAATAGGCATAATGAAATTCCGAAGTCAAAAGCCAAATACAGTAGGGCAGCCAACACACAGACCAAAGGAGAACACATTTTATAGAAAACTAAAGATTGAGCGATAAGAAAACCACTAACAAATGGGATTCGAAGAAGGGACTAAATGTTCCATTATTGGCATCCACCATTATTTTCATGTCAACTACCGGTTAATATTCACAAATGGTGACACGTCGTGAGAAGAAAATAGGATGGACCTACAATCAATATAAAACGACCACATCAATATTCATTCATGACACAATTGATGAAGATAATAAAGCGAATATACAATTGAAGATCTACACTTTACAAAAAAGGAAACCCTTGGTTCAGCATCCCCCTGTCAGTTTCGATATCTAACCAACAAATCCCCCACATGCAACACTAACACCGGAACATCTTTTCAACTGAGGGACTTAATAGTCCATATGAAGTTGCTGCTGAAATTGTTCTACATAGAAATGGAATATTCAGAATAGGAAAATTTACACCATCTATTTACTTACAAATGCTAATTCTCAAACGACCATTAATGTCAATTTATCTGGGCAAAGTTCAATGTGTCAAGCAGAGCTAGCTGCATTGTTGGTTTCTGTTAGATCAAATTCAAGGAGAAAGATGGGACTAACATAGTCTTTAAACAATGAATTATTCAGTGAAAAGATACCGTACATACAGTTGAACGCCAAAATAAAGGACAGGGCTAGCTGTGTTGAGAGGTAGTTGTACAACGTCTGCTTCAACCGACGAAGATCGGAGCACAATATGTACCCAATGTACTATAGTTTAACATATATTTTCATCAATTACAACAACTCTGTGCCAATCAAAATATTAAGCATTTCGACGAAGTCAGTTTCAGATAATTATTTGTTAGAATCAGAGCACAATGAATACATAAGGGTTGTCTCTCCCTAAGACAATATAATTGTATCCGGGTTGCCATTTCGTTTTAATAAAACTCTCGAGCATAGCGTATTCTAGCGGTGTGTGCTATGTTGTATTCGAATTTGATTATATGTTTAAAAACAAATATGAGACAATAATGATCTAAAAAAGTACTTGTGAACCATCTGTTCACTCAAGCATCTCGCCAGAACCTTACTTCATCCCGTTGTTTTCTATCGGGTCCGTGTTGCCCATCTTTTTAGTTTTCCGTAGTATGTTTAATATTATTTTGCTTGTCTTAGTGGAGTCACTAATGGAGCAGGAAATACTCACCCTTCGGAGCACCTGAGTTCACAACCAGTTTTTAGTGGGGTTCGTGTAACTCGATCTTTAGTGTTATATGCATATGCTTTGTAAATTGTTGTTTGTCCTTTTGTACTTTTTCTTTTGGCCATTGTGCTGTCTGTTTTTCATCGATATACGGATTCTGATGAACCCTTTGGTATCTTCAAGCTCTTCTCAGTATTATGTATTATTTACAAAGTATATTTGCTTACACTATCCCATAGCATTATTAAAAGCATATATTCTAATGATTGGGTTGTACATTTTTACTAATAATATTCAATGATACAGATATATCAGGTTTGTTAGATTGTTGAAAGCGTTTTCATCTATCACTGATATGTCATTATGCTGTAGCTGCCTAACAATAGTCAACAAATGTATTTATTAATCTATTGGTCTACTAATATATTTTAAATGAATAATCGGTTCATTTATATTTTTATTTTTACTTTGAATAATATTAGAACTGAGATACTTGTTTAGTTGCTTTGAATAGTAAACCAGTTCTAATATGCTTAACACAGACAGTTCATCATTGTGGGGGAAAACAACTTTTCAAGTAGTGAAAGGGCTGATTTAGGTGACGATTTGTGTAGACCGTTTTTTGTCCTTTGTCTTCTGGCCATTTTGTTTTCCGTCCTTCCTCGATATATGAATTCTGATTTTCTCTTTGTTATCTTCAAGCTCGTCTTTAATATCAAAAGTAAGGAACTCGTCGCTCAGGTATAGGTGACTTTAGCCAAGTTTGACACTACACTGACTAGCCACCTAGGTTTTCCTGATCCCAACTATTTCATTTGTTTACTTTTCACTTTAAGTGTCCCCAGTGAAGATTATTGCATAAACGCTTATATGATGTGGGGTTTTTGGTGTGATTGTTCGTTTTGTTGATATCGAAAGAACTGTTGGCCATCACAGTTTACATTTTCTTTTCATTATTACCAATCGCTGAATAAAAAAAATATTGAACATGCATAATCATGCTTTGTAAGTTACAACATGGAATGCAGTAGGGAACGTGATACTTTCAGACTATAAAGGCTATGGAAGCCATTGAATGTGCCTGATTGGATTGATGTAATCTGATTATAGTTCAAATACTTACAAAATATAAAATACCTTCGAAATACTATGTAAATATCAGACCAAATAGGAATAGTGAAAGTCCGAAGTCAAAAGCTGAATACAGTAGGGCAACCAACACAAAGACCAAAGGAGAAAACATTCATAGAAAACTAAAGTTTGAGCGATAAGAAAACCACTAACAAATGGGATTCTAAGAAGGGACTAAAGGTCATGTTCCACAATTAGCATCAACCATTATGTTCATGTCAACTACCGGTTGATATTCACACATGGTGACACGTCGTGAGAGAAAAAAAAAGGACGGATCTACAATCAATATAAAACGACCACATCAATATTCATGCATGACACATAGCCAATTGATGAAAATAATAAAGCGAATATACAATTGAAGATCTACACTTTACAAAAAAAGGAAACCCTGGTTCAGTATTCCCCTGTAAGTTTCGATATCTAACCAGAAAATCACCGACAGGTAACACTAATACTGGAACATCCTTTCAACTGAGATTCAATATGCAGATTCAGTTGGAATACATGGAATATCCACAATATTGAAATTTAAACCATCTTTTTAGTTAAAAATGTTTGTTCTCAGACGACCCTCACTGTTAATTTCTCTGTATGTAGTTTAGGGCATGAATCAGAGCTAGCTGTATTGTTGGTATGTTTCGGCTTAAGCTCAGGGATATAGATGTCATGACGCAGAGCTAGCTGTATTATTGGTATGTTTCGGTTTAAGTTCAAGGAGACAGATATCATGACGCAGAGCTAGCTGTATTGTTGGTATGTTTCGGTTTAAGTTCACGGAGATAGATGTCATGACGCAGAGCTAGCTGTATTGTTGATATGTTTCGGTTTAAGATCAATTAGATAGATGGGATTAAAAAAGCCTGCTTAAAAACATATATGAGACACAAATTATCTAGACAGGTACTTTTGCACCATCTGTTCTCTTCAACATCTTGCCAGCACCAGGGTTCATCCCGGTTTTTCTATGGGATCCATGTTGCTCATCTTTTTGGTTTTCCGTATTGTGTATTTTTTTTTATTTTGCTTGTCTTAGTACTATGCATTTTTTTGGAAAATATATTTTTTACATTGTTCTAGAGCATTAGTATTAGCATGTATTCTAATGATTGGGTTATACATTTTTACAAATAATATTCAATGATACTCACATATATTTCAGTCTTGCTAGATTGTTGAAAGCGTTTTCCTCTATCACTGATATGTTATTATTCTGCAGCTCTCTATTAATAGTCAACACATTTCGTTATTAAACTAATGGTCTACTATTATATTTTAACGATACACATTTGATAATATTAAATGGAGTTACGACCGCAGATTCTTTAAATTATTTGTGATATGTTTGCGTCTTTGACAAATACCTATGAATAACCGGTTTATTGATATTTTTATCTTTATTTTGAATAATTGTAGAACTGAAATACTCACTTAGTTGCTTTGAATATTATGATAGGTCTAATATACTTAATACAGACAGTTCACGTTTGTGGGAAAGCAAGTTTTCAAGTACTGAAAGGTCTGATTTAGGGGACGATTTTTGTAGATCTTTGTTTGTCCTTTGTCCTCTGGACATTTTGTTGTCCCTCCGTCTTCGATTTATGGATTCTGATTACTTCTTTGGTATTTTCAAACTCGTCTTACATGTCAAAAGTAAGGAACTCCTCGCTCAGGCATTGGCGACTTTAGCCAAGTTTGACACTACACTGACTAGCCACTTAGGTTTTACTGATCCCAAATATTTATTTTTTTTGCTTTTGACTTTAAGTGTACCCAGTGAAGGTTATTGCAGAAACGCTTATATGATGTGGGATTTTTGGTGTGATTGTTCGCTTTTTTTGATATCGAAAGAACTGTTGGCCATCGCAGTTTACATTTTCTTTTCATTATTACCATTCACATAAAATCGGTGAATAAAAACAAATATTAAACATACATAATCATGCTTTGTAAGTTACAACATGGAAAGAAGTAGGGAACGTGATACTTACAGATAATCAAGGCTAGGCAAGCCATTGAATGTCCCTGATTGGATTGATGTAATCTCATTGTAGCTCAAATACCTACAAAATATAAAATTCCTACTATATACTATGTAAATATCAGACCAAATAGGCATAGTGAAATTCCGAAATCAAAAGCCACATACAGTAGGGCAGCCAACACAAAGACCAATGGAGAAAACATTTATAGAAAACTAAAGCTTGAGCGATAAGAAAACCACTAACAAATGGGATTCGAAGAGGGGACTAAAGGCCATGTTCCACTATTGGCATCCACCATTAGGTTCATGTCAACTACCGGTTAATATTCACACATGGGGACACGTCGTGAGAGAAAAAAAAGGACGGACCTACTATCAATATAAAACGACCACATCAATATTCATTCATGACACATAGCCAATTGATGAAGATATTAAAGCGAATATACAATTGAAGATCTACACTTTACAAAAAGGAAACCCTTGGTTCAGTATCCCCCTGTCAGTTTCAATATCTAACCAGAAAATCACCGACAGGCAACACTAATACTGGAACATCCTTTCAACTGAGAGTCAATATGCAGATGCAGTTGGAATACATGGAATATCCACTATATTGAAATTTAAATCATCTTTTTAATTAAAAATGTGTGTTCTCAGACGACCCTCACTGTTAATTTCTCTGTATGTAGTTCATGGAATGACGCAGAGCTAGCTGTACTGTTGGTATGCTTCGGTTTAAGTTCAAGGAGATAGATGTCATGACGCAGAGCTAGCTGTGTTGTTGGTATGTTTCGGTTTAAGTTCAATGAGATATATGGGATTCAAAAAACCTGCTTAAAAACATATATGAGACAAAAAGGATCTAGACAGGTACTTTTGCACAACCTGTTCACTTCAACATCTTGCCAGCACCTGGGTTCATCCCGGTTTTTCTATGGGATCCATGTTGCCCATCTTTGTGGTTTGCCGTACTGTGTATTTTTTTATTTTGCTTGTCTAAGTACTCTGTATTAATTTGGAAAATATTTCTTTTACATTGTTCAATAGCATTATTATTAGCATGTATTCTAATGATTGGGTTATACATTTTTACAAAAAATATTCAATGATACTCACATATATCTCAGGTTTGCTAGATTGTTGAAAGCGTTTTCCCCTATCACTGATATGTTATTATTCTCTAGCTGTTTATTAATAGTCAACAAATGTCTTTATTAAACTAATGGTCTACTATTATATTTTAACGATACATATTTGATAATATTAAATGGAGTTACGTCCGCAAATTCTTTAAATTATTTGTGATATGTTTGCCTCTTTGACAAATACCTATGAATAATCGGTTTATTGATATTTATATCTTTATTTTGAATAATATTAGAACTGAAATACTCGCTTAATTGCTTTGAATATTACACTAGGTCTAATATGCTTAATACAGACAGTTCACGATTGTGGGAAAACAAATTTTAAAGTACTGAAAGGTCTGATTTAGGGGATTTTTTTTGTAGATCTTTGTTTGTCCTTTGTCCTCTGGACATTTTGTTGTCCGTTCGTCTTCGATTTATGGATTCTGATTACCTCTTTGGTATCTTCAAACTCGTCTTACATATCAAAAGTAAGAAACTCCTCGCTCAGGCATATGCGACTTTAGCCAAGTTTGACAATACCCTGACAAGCCACTTAGGTTTTCCCGATCCCAAATATTTATTTTTTTTACTTTTGACTTTAAGTGTACCCAGTGAAGGTTATTTCAGAAACGCTTATATGATGTGGGGTTTTTGGTAAGATTGTTCGCTTTTTTTATATCGAAAGAACTGTTGGCCATCGCAGTTTACATTTTCTTTTCATTATTACCATTCACATAAAATCGGTGAATAAAAGAAATATTAAACATACATAATCATGCTTTGTAAGTTACAACATGGCAAGAAGTAGGGAACGTGATACTTACAGATAATCAAGGCTAGGCAAGCCATTGAATGTCCCTGATTGGATTGATGTAATCTCATTGTAGCTCAAATACCTACAAAATATAAAATTCCTACTATATACTATGTTAATATCAGACCAAATAAGCATAGTGAAATTCCGAAGTCAAAAGCCATATACGGTATTGCAGCCAACACAAAGACCAATGGAGAAAACATTTATAGAAAACTAAAGCTTGAGCGATAAGAAAACCACTAACAAATGGGATTCGAAGAAGGGACTAAAGGCCATGTTCCACTATTAGCATCAACCATTATGTTCATGTCAACTACCGGTTGATATTCACACATGGTGACACGTCGTGAGAGAAAAAAAAAGGACGATCTACAATCAATATAAAACGACCACATCAATATTCATGCATGACACATAGCCAATTGATGAAAATAATAAAGCGAATATACAATTGAAGATCTACACTTTACAAAAATAGGAAACCCTTGGTTCAGTATTCCCCTGTCAGTTTCGATATCTAACAAGAAAACACCGACAGGCAACATTAATACTGAAACATCCTTTCAACTGAGAGTCAATATGCAGATGCAGTTGGAATACATGGAATATCCACTATATTGAAATTGAAATCATCTTTTTAATTAAAAATGTGTGTTCTCAGGCGACCCTCACTGTTAATTTCTCTCTATGTAGTTCATGGAATGACGCAGAGCTAGCTGTATTGTAGGTATGCTTCGGTTTAAGTTCAAGGAGATAGATGTCATGACGTAGAGCTAGCTGTATTGTTGGTATGTTTCGGTTTAAGTTCAAGGAGATAGATGGGATTAAAAAAGCCTGCTTAAAAACATATATGAGACAAAAAGGATCTAGACAGGTACTTTTGCACAATCTGTTCACTTCAACATCTTGCCAGCACCTGGGTTCATCCCGGTTTTTCTATGGGATCCATGTTGCCCATCTTTGTGGTTTGCCGTACTGTGTATTTTTTTATTTTGCTTGTCTTAGTACTCTGTATTTATTTGGAAAATATTCCTTTTACATTGTTCAATAGCATTATTATTAGCATGTATTCTAATGATTGGGTTATACATTTTTACAAAAAATATTCAATGATACTCACATATATCTCAGGTTTGCTAGATTGTTGAAAATGTTTTCCCCTATCACTGATATGTTATTATTCTCTAGCTGTCTATTAATAGTCAACAAATGTCTTTATTAAACTAACGGTCTACTATTATATTTTATAATATTAAATGGAGTTACGTCCGCAAATTCTTTAAATTATTTGGGATATGTTTGCGTCTTTGACAAATACCTATGAATAATCGGTTTATTGATATTTTTATCTTTATTTTGAATAATATTAGAACTGAAATACTCGCTTAATTGCTTTGAATATTACACTAGGTCTAATATACTTAATACAGACAGTTCACGATTGTGGGAAAACAAGTTTTAAAGTACTGAAAGATCTGATTTAGGGGAATTTTTTTGTAGATCTTTGTTTGTCCTTTGTCCTCTGGACATTTTGTTGTCCGTCCGTCTTCGATTTATGGATTCTGATTACCTCTTTGGTATCTTCAAACTCGTCTAACATATCAAAAGTAAGAAACTCCTCGCTCAGGCATATGCGATTTTAGCCAAGTTTGACAATACCCTGACAAGCCACTTAGGTTTTCCCGATCCCAAATATTTATTTGTTTTACTTTTGACTTTAAGTGTACCCAGTGAAGGTTATTGCAGAAGCGCTTATATGATGTGGGGTTTTTGGTGTGATTGTTCGCTTTTTTTGATATCGAAAGAACTGTTGGCCATCGCAGTTTACATTTTCTTTTCATTATTACCATTCACATAAAATCGGTGAATAAAAACAAATATTAAATATACATAATCATGCTTTGTAAGTTACAACATGGAAAGAAGTAGGGAACGTGATACTTACAGATAATCAAGGCTAGGCAAGCCATTGAATGTCCCTGATTGGATTGATGTAATCTCATTGTAGCTCAAATACCTACAAAATATAAAATTCCTACTATATACTATGTAAATATCAGACCAAATAGGCATAGTGAAACTCCGAAATCAAAAGCCACATACAGTAGGGCAGCCAACACAAAGACCAATGGAGAAAACATTTATAGAAAACTAAAGCTTGAGCGATAAGAAAACCACTAACAAATGGGATTCGAAGAAGGGACTAAAGGCCATGTTCCACTATTGACATCCACCATTATGTTCATGTCAACTACCGGTTAATATTCACAGATGGTGACACGTCGTGAGAGGAAAAAAAGGACGGACCTACAATCAATATAAAACGACCACATCAATATTCAATCATGATACATAGCCAATTGATGAAGATAATAAAGCGAATATACAATTGAAGATCTACACTTTACAAAAATAGGAAACCCTTGGTTCAGTATCCCCCTGTCAGTTTCGATATCTAACAAGAAAATCACCGACAGGCAACACTAATACTGGAACATCCTTTCAACTGAGAGTCAATATGCAGATGCAGTTGGAATACATGGAATATCCACAATATTGAAATTTAAATCATCTTTTTAATTAAAAATGTTTGTTCTCAGACGACCCTGACTGTTAATTATTATATATGTAGTTCAGGGCATGACACAGAGCTAGTGTATTGTTGGTATGTTTCGATTTAAGCTCATCGAGATAGATGGGATTAAGAAAGACTGGATAAAAACATATATGAGACAAAAATGACCTAGACAGGTACTTGTGCACCACCTGTTCACTTCAACATCTTGCCAGCACCTGGGTTCATCCCGGTTTTTCTATGGGATCCATGTTGCTCATCTTTTTGGTTTTCCGTATTGTGTATTTGTTTTTTATTTTGCCTGTATTAGTACTATGTATTTATTTGGAAAATATAGTTTTTGCATTGTTCTATAGAATTATTATTAGTATATATTCTAATGATTGGGTTATACATTTTTACAATTAATATGCAATGATACTCACATATATCTCAGGCTTGTTAGATTGTTGAAAGCGTTTTCCTCTATCACTGATATGTTATTATTCTGTAGATGTCTATTAATAGTCAACACATGTCTTTATTAAACTAATGGTCTACTATTATATTTTAACGATACATATTTGATAATATTAAATGGGGTTACGTCCGAAAATTCTTTAAATTATTTGTGATATGTTTGCGTCTTTGACAAATACCTATGAATAATCGGTTTATTGATATTTTTATCTTTATTTTGAATAATATTAGAACTGAAATACTCGCTTAATTGCTTTGAACATTATACTAGGTCTAATATACTTAATACAGACAGTTCACGATTGTGGGAAAACAAGTTTTAAAGTACTGAAAGATCTGATTTAGGGGAATTTTTTTGTAGATCTTTGTTTGTCCTTTGTCCTCTGGACATTTTGTTGTCGTCCGTCTTCGATTTATGGATTCTGATTACCTCTTTGGTATCTTCAAACTCGTCTAACATATCAAAAGTAAGAAACTCCTCGCTCAGGCATATGCGACTTTAGCCAAGCTTGACAATACCCTGACAAGCCACTTAGGTTTTCCCGATCCCAAATATTTATTTTTTTTACTTTTGACTTTAAGTGTACCCAGTGAAGGTTATTTCAGAAACGCTTATATGATGTGGGGTTTTTGGTATGATTGTTCGCTTTTTTTATATCGAAAGAACTGTTGGCCATCGCAGTTTACATTTTCTTTTCATTATTACCATTCACATAAAATCGGTGAATAAAAGAAATATTAAACATACATAATCATGCTTTGTAAGTTACAACATGGCAAGAAGTAGGGAACGTGATACTTACAGACTATCAAGGCTAGGCAAGCCACTGAATGTCCCTGATTGGATTGATGTAATCTCATTGTAGCTCAAATACCTACAAAATATAAAATTCCTACTATATACTATGTAAATTTATAGAAAATTAAAGTTTGAGCGATAAGAAAACCACTAACAAATGGGATTCGAAGAAGGGACTAAAGGCCATGTTCCACTATTAGCATCAACCATTATGTTCATATCAACTACCGATTGATATTCACACATGATGACACGTCGTGAGAGAAAAAAAAAGGACGGATCTACAATCAATATAAAACGACCACATCAATATTCATGCATGACACATAGCCAATTGATGAAGATAATAAAGCGAATATACAATTGAAGATCTACACTTTACAAAAAAGGAAACCCTTGGTTCAGCATCCCCCTGTCAGTTTCGATATCTAACCAACAAATCCCCCACATGCAACACTAACACCGGAACATCTTTTCAACTGAGGGACTTAATAGTCCATATGAAGTTGCTGCTGAAATTGTTCTACATAGAAATGGAATATTCAGAATAGGAAAATTTACACCATCTATTTACTTACAAATGCTAATTCTCAAACGACCCTTAATGTCAATTTATCTGGGCAAAGTTCAATGTGTCAAGCAGAGCTAGCTGCATTGTTGGTTTCTGTTAGATCAAATTCAAGGAGAAAGATGGGACTAACATAGTCTTTAAACAATGAATTATTCAGTGAAAAGATACCGTACATACAGTTGAACGCCAAAATAAAGGACAGGGCTAGCTGTGTTGAGAGGTAGTTGTACAACGTCTGCTTCAACCGACGAAGAGCGGAGCACAATATGTACCCAATGTACTATAGTTTAACATATATTTTCATCAATTACAACAACTCTGTGCCAATCAAAATATTAAGCATTTCGACGAAGTCAGTTTCAGATAATTATTTGTTAGAATCAGAGCACAATGAATACATAAGGGTTGTCTCTCCCTAAGACAATATAATTGTATCCAGGTTGCCATTTCGTTTTAATAAACCTCTCGAGCATAGCGTATTCTAGCGGTGTGTGCTATGTTGTATTCGAATTTGATTATATGTTTAAAAACAAATATGAGACAATAATGATCTAAAAAAGTACTTGTGAACCATCTGTTCACTCAAGCATCTCGCCAGAACCTTACTTCATCCCTTTGTTTTCTATCGGGTCCGTGTTGCCCATCTTTTTAGTTTTCCGTAGTATGTTTAATATTATTTTGCTTGTCTTAGTGGAGTCACTAATGGAGCAGGAAATACTCACCCTTCGGAGCACCTGAGTTCACAACCAGTTTTTAGTGGGGTTCGTGTAACTCGATCTTTAGTGTTATATGCATATGCTTTGTAAATTGTTGTTTGTCCTTTTGTACTTTTTCTTTTGGCCATTGTGCTGTCTGTTTTTCATCGATATACGGATTCTGATGAACCCTTTGGTATCTTCAAGCTCTTCTCAGTATTATGTATTATTTACAAAGTATATTTGCTTACACTATCCCATAGCATTATTAAAAGCATATATTCTAATGATTGGGTTGTACATTTTTACTAATAATATTCAATGATACAGATATCTCAGGTTTGTTAGATTGTTGAAAGCGTTTTCATCTATCACTGATATGTCATTATGCTGTAGCTGCCTAACAATAGTCAACAAATGTATTTATTAATCTATTGGTCTACTAATATATTTTAAATGAATAATCGGTTCATTTATATTTTTATTTTTACTTTGAATAATATTAGAACTGAGATACTTGTTTAGTTGCTTTGAATAGTAAACCAGTTCTAATATGCTTAACACAGACAGTTCATCATTGTGGGGGAAAACAACTTTTCAAGTAGTGAAAGGGCTGATTTAGGTGACGATTTGTGTAGACCGTTTTTTGTCCTTTGTCTTCTGGCCATTTTGTTTTCCGTCCTTCCTCGATATATGAATTCTGATTTTCTCTTTGTTATCTTCAAGCTCGTCTTTAATATCAAAAGTAAGGAACTCGTCGCTCAGGTATAGGTGACTTTAGCCAAGTTTGACACTACACTGACTAGCCACCTAGGTTTTCCTGATCCCAACTATTTCATTTGTTTACTTTTCACTTTAAGTGTCCCCAGTGAAGATTATTGCATAAACGCTTATATGATGTGGGGTTTTTGGTGTGATTGTTCGTTTTGTTGATATCGAAAGAACTGTTGGCCATCACAGTTTACATTTTCTTTTCATTATTACCAATCGCTGAATAAAAAAAATATTGAACATGCATAATCATGCTTTGTAAGTTACAACATGGAATGCAGTAGGGAACGTGATACTTTCAGACTATAAAGGCTATGGAAGCCATTGAATGTGCCTGATTGGATTGATGTAATCTGATTATAGTTCAAATACTTACAAAATATAAAATACCTTCGAAATACTATGTAAATATCAGACCAAATAGGAATAGTGAAAGTCCGAAGTCAAAAGCTGAATACAGTAGGGCAACCAACACAAAGACCAAAGGAGAAAACATTCATAGAAAACTAAAGTTTGAGCGATAAGAAAACCACTAACAAATGGGATTCTAAGAAGGGACTAAAGGCCATGTTCCACTATTAGCATCAACCATTATGTTCATGTCAACTACCGGTTGATATTCACACATGGTGACACGTCGTGAGAGAAAAAAAAAGGACGAATCTACAATCAATATAAAACGACCACATCAATATTCATGCATGACACATAGCCAATTGATGAAAATAATAAAGCGAATATACAATTGAAGATCTACACTTTACAAAAAAAGGAAACCCTGGTTCAGTATTCCCCTGTAAGTTTCGATATCTAACCAGAAAATCACCGACAGGTAACACTAATTCTGGAACATCCTTTCAACTGAGATTCAATATGCAGATTCAGTTGGAATACATGGAATATCCACAATATTGAAATTTAAACAATCTTTTTAATTAAAAATGTTTGTTCTCAGACGACCCTCACTGTTAATTTCTCTGTATGTAGTTTAGGGCATGAATCAGAGCTAGCTGTATTGTTGGTATGTTTCGGCTTAAGCTCAGGGATATAGATGTCATGACGCACAGCTAACTGTATTATTGGTATGTTTCGGTTTAAGTTCAAGGAGACAGATATCATGACGCAGAGCTAGCTGTATTGTTGGTATGTTTCGGTTTAAGTTCACGGAGATAGATGTCATGACGCAGAGCTAGCTGTATTGTTGGTATGTTTCGGTTTAAGTTCACGGAGATAGATGTCATGACGCAGAGCTAGCTGTATTGTTGATATGTTTCGGTTTAAGATCAATTAGATAGATGGGATTAAAAAAGCCTGCTTAAAAACATATATGAGACACAAATTATCTAGACAGGTACTTTTGCACCATCTGTTCTCTTCAACATCTTGCCAGCACCAGGGTTCATCCCGGTTTTTCTATGGGATCCATGTTGCTCATCTTTTTGGTTTTCCGTATTGTGTATTTTTTTTTATTTTGCTTGTCTTAGTACTATGCATTTTTTTGGAAAATATATTTTTTACATTGTTCTATAGCATTAGTATTAGCATGTATTCTAATGATTGGGTTATACATTTTTACAAATAATATTCAATGATACTCACATATATGTCAGTCTTGCTAGATTGTTGAAAGCGTTTTCCTCTATCACTGATATGTTATTATTCTGCAGCTCTCTATTAATAGTCAACACATTTCGTTATTAAACTAATGGTCTACTATTATATTTTAACGATACACATTTGATAATATTAAATGGAGTTACGACCGCAGATTCTTTAAATTATTTGTGATATGTTTGCGTCTTTGACAAATACCTATGAATAATCGGTGTATTGATATTTTTATCTTTATTTTGAATAATAGTAGAACTGAGATACTCACTTAGTTGCTTTGAATATTATGATAGGTCTAATATACTTAATACAGACAGTTCACGTTTGTGGGAAAGCAAGTTTTCAAGTACTGAAAGGTCTGATTTAGGGGACGATTTTTGTAGATCTTTGTTTGTCCTTTGTCCTCTGGACATTTTGTTGTCCGTCCGTCTTCGATTTATGGATTCTGATTACCTCTTTGGTATTTTCAAACTCGTCTTACATGTCAAAAGTAAGGAACTCCTCGCTCAGGCATTGGCGACTTTAGCCAAGTTTGACACTACACTGACTAGCCACTTAGGTTTTACTGATCCCAAATATTTATTTTTTTTACTTTTGACTTTAAGTGTACCCAGTGAAGGTTATTGCAGAAACGTTTATATGATGTGGGGTTTTTGGTGTGATTGTTCGCTTTTTTTGATATCGAAAGAACTGTTGGCCATCGCAGTTTACATTTTCTTTTCATTATTACCATTCACATAAAATCGGTGAATAAAAACAAATATTAAACAGACATAATCATGCTTTGTAAGTTACAACATGGAAAGAAGTAGGGAACGTGATACTTACAGATAATCAAGGCTAGGCAAGCCATTGAATGTCCCTGATTGGATTGATGTAATCTCATTGTAGCTCAAATACCTACAAAATATAAAATTCCTACTATATACTATGTAAATATCAGACCAAATAGGCATAGTGAAATTCCGAAATCAAAAGCCACATACAGTAGGGCAGCCAACTCAAAGACCAATGGAGAAAACATTTATAGAAAACTAAAGCTTGAGCGATAAGAAAACCACTAACAAATGGGATTCGAAGAGGGGACTAAAGGCCATGTTCCACTATTGGCATCCACCATTAGGTTCATGTCAACTACCGGTTAATATTCACACATGGGGACACGTCGTGAGAGAAAAAAAAGGACGGACCTACTATCAATATAAAACGACCACATCAATATTCATTCATGACACATAGCCAATTGATGAAGATATTAAAGCGAATATACAATTGAAGATCTACACTTTACAAAAAGGAAACCCTTGGTTCAGTATCCCCCTGTCAGTTTCAATATCTAACCAGAAAATCACCGACAGGCAACACTAATACTGGAACATCCTTTCAACTGAGAGTCAATATGCAGATGCAGTTGGAATACATGGAATATCCACTATATTGAAATTTAAATCATCTTTTTAATTAAAAATGTGTGTTTTCAGACGACCCTCACTGTTAATTTCTCTGTATGTAGTTCATGGAATGACGCAGAGCTAGCTGTACTGTTGGTATGCTTCGGTTTAAGTTCAAGGAGATAGATGTCATGACGCAGAGCTAGCTGTGTTGTTGGTATGTTTCTGTTTAAGTTCAATGAGATATATGGGATTAAAAAAATCTTCTTAAAAACATATATGAGACAAAAAGGATCTAGACAGGTGCTTTTGCACAACCTGTTCACTTCAACATCTTGCCAGCACCTGGGTTCATCCCGGTTTTTCTATGGGATCCATGTTGCCCATCTTTGTGGTTTGCCGTACTGTGTATTTTTTTATTTTGCTTGTCTAAGTACTCTGTATTAATTTGGAAAATATTTCTTTTACATTGTTCAATAGCATTATTATTAGCATGTATTCTATTGATTGGGTTATACATTTTTACAAAAAATATTCAATGATACTCACATATATCTCAGGTTTGCTAGATTGTTGAAAGCGTTTTCCTCTATCACTGATATGTTATTATTCTCTAGCTGTCTATTAATAGTCAACAAATGTCTTTATTAAACTAATGGTCTACTATTATATTTTAACGATACATATTTGATAATATTAAATGGAGTTACGTCCGCAAATTCTTTAAATTATTTGTGATATGTTTGCGTCTTTGACAAATACCTATGAATAATCGGTTTATTGATATTTATATCTTTATTTTGAATAATATTAGAACTGAAATACTCGCTTAATTGCTTTGAATATTACACTAGGTCTAATATACTTAATACAGACAGTTCACGATTGTGGGAAAACAAATTTTAAAGTACTGAAAGGTCTGATTTAGGGGATTTTTTTTGTAGATCTTTGTTTGTCCGTTGTCCTATGGACATTTTGTTGTCCGTCCGTCTTCGATTTATGGATTCTGATTACCTCTTTGGTATCTTCAAACTCGTCTTACATATCAAAAGTAAGAAACTCCTCGCTCAGGCATATGCGACTTTAGCCAAGTTTGACAATACCCTGACAAGCCACTTAGGTTTTCCCGATCCCAAATATTTATTTTTTTTACTTTTGACTTTAAGTGTACCCAGTGAAGGTTATTTCAGAAACGCTTATATGATGTGGGGTTTTTGGTATGATTGTTCGCTTTTTTTATATCGAAAGAACTGTTGGCCATCGCAGATTACATTTTCTTTTCATTATTACCATTCACATAAAATCGGTGAATAAAAGAAATATTAAACATACATAATCATGCTTTGTAAGTTACAACATGGCAAGAAGTAGGGAACGTGATACTTACAGACTATCAAGGCTAGGCAAGCCATTGAATGTCCCTGATTGGATTGATGTAATCTCATTGTAGCTCAAATACCTACAAAATATAAAATTCCTACTATATACTATGTAAATATCAGACCAAATAAGCATAGTGAAATTCCGAAGTCAAAAGCCATATACGGTATTGCAGCCAACACAAAGACCAATGGAGAAAACATTTATAGAAAACTAAAGCTTGAGCGATAAGAAAACCACTAACAAATGGGATTCGAAGAAGGGACTAAAGGCCATGTTCCACTATTAGCATCAACCATTATGTTCATGTCAACTACCGGTTGATATTCACACATGGTGACACGTCGTGAGAGAAAAAAAAAGGACGATCTACAATCAATATAAAACGACCACATCAATATTCATGCATGCCACATAGCCAATTGATGAAAATAATAAAGCGAATATACAATTGAAGATCTACAATTTACAAAAATAGGAAACCCTTGGCTCAGTATTCCCTGTCAGTTTCGATATCTAACAAGAAAATCACCGACAGGCAACATTAATACTGAAACATCCTTTCAACTGAGAGTCAATATGCAGATGCAGTTGGAATACATGGAATATCCACTATATTGAAATTTAAATCATCTTTTTAATTAAAAATGTGTGTTCTCAGACGACCCTCACTGTTAATTTCTCTCTATGTAGTTCATGGAATGACGCAGAGCTAGCTGTATTGTAGGTATGTTTCGGTTTAAGTTCAAGGAGATAGATGGGATTAAAAAAGCCTGCTTAAAAACATATATGAGACAAAAAGGATCTAGACAGGTACTTTTTCACCACCTGTTCACTTCAACATCTTGCCAGCACCTGGGTTCATCCCGGTTGTTCTATGGGATCCATGTTGCCCATCTTTGTGGCTTGCCGTACTGTGTATTTTTTTATTTTGCTTGTCTTAGTACTCTGTATTTATTTGGAAAATATTCCTTTTACATTGTTCAATAGCATTATTATTAGCATGTATTCTAATGATTGGGTTATACATTTTTACAAAAAATATTCAATGATACTCACATATATCTCAGGTTTGCTAGATTGTTGAAAATGTTTTCCCCTATCACTGATATGTTATTATTCTCTAGCTGTCTATTAATAGTCAACAAATGTCTTTATTAAACTAACGGTCTACTATTATATTTTAACGATACATATTTGATAATATTAAATGGAGTTACGTCCGCAAATTCTTTAAATTATTTGGGATATGTTTGCGTCTTTGACAAATACCTATGAATAATCGGTTTATTGATATTTTTATCTTTATTTTGAATAATATTAGAACTGAAATACTCGCTTAATTGCTTTGAATATTACACCAGGTCTAATATACTTAATACAGACAGTTCACGATTGTGGGAAAACAAGTTTTAAAGTACTGAAAGGTCTGATTAAGGGGAATTTTTTTGTAGATCTTTGTTTGTCCTTTGTCCTCTGGACATTTTGTTGTCCGTCCGTCTTCGATTTATGGATTCTGATTACCTCTTTGGTATCTTCAAACTCGTCTAACATATCAAAAGTAAGAAACTCCTCGCTCAGGCATATGCGACTTTAGCCAAGTTTGACAATACCCTGACAAGCCACTTAGGTTTTCCCGATCCCAAATATTTATTTTTTTTACTTTTGACTTTAAGTGTACCCAGTGAAGGTTATTGCAGAAGCGCTTATATGATGTGGGGTTTTTGGTGTGATTGTTCGCTTTTTTTGATATCGAAAGAACTGTTGGCCATCGCAGTTTACATTTTCTTTTCATTATTACCATTCACATAAAATCGGTGAATAAAAACAAATATTAAATATACATAATCATGCTTTGTAAGTTACAACATGGAAAGAAGTAGGGAACGTGATACTTACAGATAATCAAGGCTAGGCAAGCCATTGAATGTCCCTGATTGGATTGATGTAATCTCATTGTAGCTCAAATACCTACAAAATATAAAATTCCTACTATATACTATGTAAATATCAGACCAAATAGGCATAGTGAAATTCCGAAATCAAAAGCCACATACAGTAGGGCAGCCAACATGAAAACCAATGGAGAAAACATTTATAGAAAACTAAAGCTTGAGCGATAAGAAAACCACTAACAAATGGGATTCGAAGAAGGGACTAAAGGCCATGTTCCACTATTGACATCCACCATTATGTTTTTGTCAACTACCGGTTAATATTCACAGATGGTGACACGTCGTGAGAGGAAAAAAAGGACGGACCTACAATCAATATAAAACGACCACATCAATATTCAATCATGATACATAGCCAATTGATGAAGATAATAAAGCGAATATACAATTGAAGATCTACACTTTACAAAAATAGGAAACCCTTGGTTCAGTATCCCTCTGTCAGTTTCGATATCTAACAAGAAAATCACCGACAGGCAACACTAATACTGGAACATCCTTTCAACTGAGAGTCAATATGCAGATGCAGTTGGAATACATGGAATATCCACAATATTGAAATTTAAATCATCTTTTTAATTAAAAATGTTTGTTCTCAGACGACCCTCACTGTTAATTATTATATATGTAGTTCAGGGCATGACACAGAGCTAGTGTATTGTTGGTATGTTTCGATTTAAGCTCATCGAGATAGATGGGATTAAGAAAGACTGGATAAAAACATATATGAGACAAAAATGACCTAGACAGGTACTTGTGCACCACCTGTTCACTTCAACATCTTGCCAGCACCTGGGTTCATCCCGGTTTTTCTATGGGATCCATGTTGCTCATCTTTTTGGTTTTCCGTATTGTGTATTTGTTTTTTATTTTGCCTGTATTAGTACTATGTATTTATTTGGAAAATATAGTTTTTGCATTGTTCTATAGAATTATTATTAGTATATATTCTAATGATTGGGTTATACATTTTTACAATTAATATGCAATGATACTCACATATATCTCAGGCTTGTTAGATTGTTGAAAGCGTTTTCCTCTATCACTGATATGTTATTATTCTGTAGATGTCTATTAATAGTCAACACATGTCTTTATTAAACTAATGGTCTACTATTATATTTTAACTATACATATTTGATAATATTAAATGGGGTTACGTCCGAAAATTCTTTAAATTATTTGTGATATGTTTGCGTCTTTGACAAATACCTATGAATAATCGGTTTATTGATATTTTTATCTTTATTTTGAATAATATTAGAACTGAAATACTCGCTTTATTGCTTTGAACATTACACTAGGTCTAATATGCTTAATACAGACAGTTCAAGATTGTGGGAAAACAAGTTTTAAAGTACTGAAAGGTCTGATTTAGGGGAATTTTGTTGTAGATCTTTGTTTGTCCTTTGTCCTCTGGACATTTTGTTGTCCGTCCGTCTTCGATTTATGGATTCTGATTACCTCTTTGGTATCTTCAAACTCGTCTAACATATCAAAAGTAAGAAATTCCTCGCTCAGGCATATGCGACTTTAGCCAAGCTTGACAATACCCTGACAAGCCACTTAGGTTTTCCCGATCCCAAATATTTATTTTTTTTACTTTTGACTTTAAGTGTACCCAGTGAAGGTTATTTCAGAAACGCTTATATGATGTGGGGTTTTTGGTATTATTGTTCGCTTTTTTTTATATCGAAAGAACTGTTGGCCATCGCAGTTTACATTTTCTTTTCATTATTACCATTCACATAAAATCGGTGAATAAAAGAAATATTAAATATACATAATCATGCTTTGTAAGTTACAACATGGAAAGAAGTAGGGAACGTGATACTTACAGACTATCAAGGCTAGGCAAGCCATTGAATGTCCCTGATTGGATTGATGTAATCTCATTGTAGCTCAAATACCTACAAAATATAAAATTCCTACTATATACTATGTAAATATCAGACCAAATAGGCATAGTGAAATTCCGAAGTCAAAAGCCATATACAGTATTGCAGCCAACACAAAGACCAATGGAGAAAACATTTATAGAAAATTAAAGCTTGAGCGATAAGAAAACCACTAACAAATGGGATTCGAAGAAGGGACTAAAGGCCATGTTCCACTATTAGCATCAACCATTATGTTCATATCAACTACTGATTGATATTCACACATGATGACACGTCGTGAGAGAAAAAAAAAGGACGGATCTACAATCAATATAAAACGACCACATCAATATTCATGCATGACACATAGCCAATTGATGAAGATAATAAAGCGAATATACAATTGAAGATCTACACTTTACAAAAAAAGGAAACCCTTGGTTCAGTATTCCCCTGTCAGTTTCGATATCTAACAAGAAAATCACCGACAGGCAACATTAATACTGAAACATCCTTTCAACTGAGAGTCAATATGCAGATGCAGTTGGAATACATGGAATATCCACAATATTGAAATTTAAATCATCTTTTTAATTAAAAATGTTGTTCTCAGACGACCTCCAGTGTTAATTTCTCTGTATGTTGTTCAGGGCATGACCCAGAGCTAGCTGTATTGTTGGTATGTGTCGGTTTAAGTTCAAGGAGACAGATGTCATGACGCAGAGCTAGCTGTATTGTTGGTATGTTTCGGTTTTTAAGTTCAAGGAGACAGATGTCATGACGCAGAGCTAGCTGTATTGTTGGTATGTTTCGGTTTAAGTTCACGGAGATAGATGTCATGACGCAGAGCTAGCTGTATTGTTGATATGTTTCAGTTTAAGATCAATTAGATAGATGGGATTAAAAAAGCCTGCTTAAAAACATATATGAGACACAAATTATCTAGACAGGTACTTTTGCACCATCTGTTCTCTTCAACATCTTGCCAGCACCAGGGTTCATCCCGGTTTTTCTATGGGATCCATGTTGCTCATCTTTTTTGTTTTCCGTATTGTGTATTTTTTTTTATTTTGCTTGTCTTAGTACTATGCATTTTTTTGGAAAATATATTTTTTACATTGTTCTATAGCTTTAGTATTAGCATGTATTCTAATGATTGGGTTATACATTTTTACAAATAATATTCAATGATACTCACATATATTTTAGGCTTGCTAGATTGTTGAAAGCGTTTTCCTCTATCACTGATATGTTATTATTCTGCAGCTCTCTATTAATAGTCAACACATTTCGTTATTAAACTAATGGTCTACTATTATATTTTAACGATACACATTTGATAATATTAAATGGAGTTACGACCGCAGATTCTTTAAATTATTTGTGATATGTTTGCGTCTTTGACAAATACCTATGAATAATCGGTTTATTGATATGTTTATCTTTATTTTGAATAATAGTAGAACTGAAATACTCGCTTAGTTGCTTTGAATATTATGATAGGTCTAATATACTTAATACAGACAGTTCACGTTTGTGGGAAAGCAAGTTTTCAAGTACTGAAAGGTCTGATTTAGGGGACGATTTTTGTAGATCTTTGTTTGTCCTTTGTCCTCTGGACATTTTGTTGTCCTCCGTCTTCGATTTATAAATTCTGATTACCTCTTTGGTATCTTCAAACTCGTCTTACATATCAAAAGTAAGGAACTCCTCGCTCAGGCATATGCGACTTTAGCCAAATTTGACAATACCCTGACTAGCCACTTATGTTTTCCTGATCCCAAATATTTATTTTTATTACTTTTGACTTTAAGTGTACCCATTGAAGGTTATTGCAGAAACGCTTATATGATGTGTGGTTTTTGGTGTGATTGTTCGCTTTTTTGATATCGAAAGAACTGTTGACCATCGCAGTTTACATTTTCTTTTCATTATTACCATTCACATAAAATCGGTGAATAAAAAAAATATTAAGCATACTTATTCATGCTTTGTAAGTTACATCATGGAAAGAAGTAGGGAACGTGATACTTACAGATAATCAAGGCTAGGCAAGCCATTGAATGTTCCTGATTGGATTGATGTAATCTCATTGTAGCTCAAAATGCTACAAAATATAAAATACCTACTATATACTATGTAAATATCAGACCAAATAGGCATAGAGAAATTCCGAAATCAAAAGCCACATACAGTAGGGCAGCAAACACAGGACCAATGGAGAAAACATTTATAGAAAACTAAAGCTTGAGCGATAAGAAAACCACTAACAAATGGGATTCGAAGAAGGGACTAAAAGCCATGTTCCACTATTGGCATCCACCATTATGTTCATGTCAACTACCGGTTAATATTCACACATGGTGACACGTCGTGAGAGAAAAAAAAGGACGGACCTACAATCAATATAAAAGGACCACATCAATATTCATTCATGACACATAACCAATTGATGAAGATAATAAAGCGAATATACAATTGAAGATCTACACTTTACAAAAAAAGGAAACCCTTAGTTCAGTATCCCTCTGTCAGTTTCGATATCTAACCAGAATATCACCGACAGGCAACACCAATAGTGGAAAATCCTTTCAACGGGGAATCAATAATATGCAGATGCAGTTGGAATACATGGAATATCCACAATATTGAAATTTAAATCATCTTTTTAATTAAAAATGTTTGTTCTCAGACGAGCATCACTGCTAATTTATATGTATGTAGTTCAGGGCATGAATCAGAGCTAGCTGTATTGTTGGTATGTTTCTGTTTAAGTTCAAGGAGACAGATGTCATGACGCAGAGCTAGCTGTATTGTTGGTATGTTTCGGCTTAAGTTCAATGAGATAGATGTCATGACGCAGAGATAGCTGTATTGTTGGTATGTTTCGGTTTAAGCTCAAGGAGATAGATGGGATTAAAAAAACCTGCTTAAAAACATATATGAGACACAAATGATCTAGGCAGGTACTTATGCATTGCAAATAATATGTAATGTTATTCACATATATCTGAGGCTTGTTAGATTGTTGAAAACGTTTTCCTCTATCACTGATATGTTATTATTCTGTAGCTGTCTATTAATAATCAACAAATGTCTTTATCAAACTAATGGTCTACTATTATATTTTAGCGATACACATTTGATAATATTAAATGGAGTTACGACCGCAGATTCTTTAAATTATTTGTGATATGTTTGCGTCTTTGACAAATACCTATGAATAACCGGTTTATTGATATTTTTATCTTTATTTTGAATAATAGTAGAACTGAGATACTCACTTAGTTGCTTTGAATATTATGATAGGTCTAATATACTTAATACAGACAGTTCACGTTTGTGGGAAAGCAAGTTTTCAAGTACTGAAAGGTCTGATGTAGGGGACGATTTTTGTAGATCTTTGTTTGTCCTTTGTCCTCTGGACATTTTGTTGTCCGTCCATCTTCGATTTATGGATTCTGATTACCTCTTTGGTATCTTCAAACTCGTCTTACATGTCAAAAGTAAGGAACTCCTCGCTCAGGCATTGGCGACTTTAGCCAAGTTTGACACTACACTGACTAGCCACTTAGGTTTTACTGATCCCAAATATTTATTTTTTTTACTTTTGACTTTAACTAACCCAGTGAAGGTTATTGCAGAAGCGCTTATATGATGTGGGTTTTTTGGTGTGATTGTTCGCTTTTTTTGATATCGAAAGAACTGTTGGCCATCGCAGTTTACATTTTCTTTTCATTATTACCATTCACATAAAATCGGTGAATAAAAAGAAATATTAAATATACATAATCATGCTTTGTAAGTTACAACATGGAAAGAAGTAGGGAACGTGATACTTACAGATAATCAAGGCTAGGCAAGCCATTGAATGTCCCTGATTGGATTGATGTAATCTCATTGTAGCTCAAATACCTACAAAATATAAAATTCCTACTATATACTATGTAAATATCAGACCAAATAGGCATAGTGAAATTCCGAAATCAAAAGCCACATACAGTAGGGCAGCCAACACAAAGACCAATGGAGAAAACATTTATAGAAAACTAAAGCTTGAGCGATAAGAAAACCACTAACAAATGGGATTCGAAGAAGGGACTAAAGGCCATGTTCCACTATTGACATCCACCATTATGTTTTTGTCAACTACCGGTTAATATTCACAGATGGTGACACGTCGTGAGAGGAAAAAAAGGACGGACCTACAATCAATATAAAACGACCACATCAATATTCAATCATGATACATAGCCAATTGATGAAGATAATAAAGCGAATATACAATTGAAGATCTACACTTTACAAAAATAGGAAACCCTTGGTTCAGTATCCCTCTGTCAGTTTCGATATCTAACAAGAAAATCACCGACAGGCAACACTAATACTGGAACATCCTTTCAACTGAGAGTCAATATGCAGATGCAGTTGGAATACATGGAATATCCACAATATTGAAATTTAAATCATCTTTTTAATTAAAAGTGTTTGTTCTCAGACGACCCTGACTGTTAATTATTATATATGTAGTTCAGGGCATGACACAGAGCTAGTGTATTGTTGGTATGTTTCGATTTAAGCTCATCGAGATAGATGGGATTAAGAAAGACTGGATAAAAACATATATGAGACAAAAATGACCTAGACAGGTACTTGTGCACCACCTGTTCACTTCAACATCTTGCCAGCACCTGGGTTCATCCCGGTTTTTCTATGGGATCCATGTTGCTCATCTTTTTGGTTTTCCGTATTGTGTATTTGTTTTTTATTTTGCCTGTATTAGTACTATGTATTTATTTGGAAAATATAGTTTTTGCATTGTTCTATAGCATTATTATTAGTATATATTCTAATGATTGGGTTATACATTTTTACAAATAATATGCAATGATACTCACATATATCTCAGGCTTGTTAGATTGTTGAAAGCGTTTTCCTCTATCACTGATATGTTATTATTCTGTAGATGTCTATTAATAGTCAACACATGTCTTTATTAAACTAATGGTCTACTATTATATTTTAACGATATATATTTGATAATATTAAATGGGGTTACGTCCGAAAATTCTTTAAATTATTTGTGATATGTTTGCGTCTTTGACAAATACCTATGGATAATCGGTTTATTGATATTTTTATCTTTATTTTGAATAATAGTAGAACTGAGATACTCACTTAGTTGCTTTGAATATTATGATAGGTCTAATATACTTAATACAGACAGTTCACGTTTGTGGGAAAGCAAGTTTTCAAGTACTGAAAGGTCTGATTTAGGGGACGATTTTTGTAGATCTTTGTTTGTCCTTTGTCCTCTGGACATTTTGTTGTCCGTCCGTCTTCGATTTATGGATTCTGATTACCTCTTTGGTATTTTCAAACTCGTCTTACATGTCAAAAGTAAGGAACTCCTCGCTCAGGCATTGGCGACTTTAGCCAAGTTTGACACTACACTGACTAGCCACTTAGGTTTTACTGATCCCAAATATTTATTTTTTTTACTTTTGACTTTAAGTGTACCCAGTGAAGGTTATTGCAGAAACGTTTATATGATGTGGGGTTTTTGGTGTGATTGTTCGCTTTTTTTGATATCGAAAGAACTGTTGGCCATCGCAGTTTACATTTTCTTTTCATTATTACCATTCACATAAAATCGGTGAATAAAAACAAATATTAAACAGACATAATCATGCTTTGTAAGTTACAACATGGAAAGAAGTAGGGAACGTGATACTTACAGATAATCAAGGCTAGGCAAGCCATTGAATGTCCCTGATTGGATTGATGTAATCTCATTGTAGCTCAAATACCTACCAAATATAAAATTCCTACTATATACTATGTAAATATCAGACCAAATAGGCATAGTGAAATTCCGAAATCAAAAGCCACATACAGTAGGGCAGCCAACACAAAGACCAATGGAGAAAACATTTATAGAAAACTAAAGCTTGAGCGATAAGAAAACCACTAACAAATGGGATTCGAAGAGGGGACTAAAGGCCATGTTCCACTATTGGCATCCACCATTAGGTTCATGTCAACTACCGGTTAATATTCACACATGGGGACACGTCGTGAGAGAAAAAAAAGGACGGACCTACTATCAATATAAAACGACCACATCAATATTCATTCATGACACATAGCCAATTGATGAAGATATTAAAGCGAATATACAATTGAAGATCTACAATTTACAAAAAGGAAACCCTTGGTTCAGTATCCCCCTGTCAGTTTCAATATCTAACCAGAAAATCACCGACAGGCAACACTAATACTGGAACATCCTTTCAACTGAGAGTCAATATGCAGATGCAGTTGGAATACATGGAATATCCACTATATTGAAATTTAAATCATCTTTTTAATTAAAAATGTGTGTTTTCAGACGACCCTCACTGTTAATTTCTCTGTATGTAGTTCATGGAATGACGCAGAGCTAGCTGTACTGTTGGTATGCTTCGGTTTAAGTTCAAGGAGATAGATGTCATGCCGCAGAGCTAGCTGTGTTGTTGGTATGTTTCTGTTTAAGTTCAATGAGATATATGGGATTAAAAAAACCTTCTTAAAAACATATATGAGACAAAAGGATCTAGACAGGTACTTTTGCACAACCTGTTCACTTCAACATCTTGCCAGCACCTGGGTTCATCCCGGTTTTTCTATGGGATCCATGTTGCCCATCTTTGTGGTTTGCCGTACTGTGTATTTTTTTATTTTGCTTGTCTAAGTACTCTGTATTAATTTGGAAAATATTTCTTTTACATTGTTCAATAGCATTATTATTAGCATGTATTCTAATGATTGGGTTATACATTTTTACAAAAAATATTCAATGATACTCACATATATCTCAGGTTTGCTAGATTGTTGAAAGCGTTTTCCTCTATCACTGATATGTTATTATTCTCTAGCTGTCTATTAATAGTCAACAAATGTCTTTATTAAACTAATGGTCTACTATTATATTTTAACGATACATATTTGATAATATTAAATGGAGTTACGTCCGCAAATTCTTTAAATTATTTGTGATATGTTTGCGTCTTTGACAAATACCTATGAATAATCGGTTTATTGATATTTATATCTTTATTTTGAATAATATTAGAACTGAAATACTCGCTTAATTGCATTGAATATTACACTAGGTCTAATATACTTAATACAGACAGTTCATGATTGTGGGAAAACAAATTTTAAAGTACTGAAAGGTCTGATTTAGGGGATTTTTTTTGTAGATCTTTGTTTGTCCGTTGTCCTCTGGACATTTTGTTGTCCGTCCGTCTTCGATTTATGGATTCTGATTACCTCTTTGGTATCTTCAAACTCGTCTTACATATCAAAAGTAAGAAACTCCTCGTTCAGGCATATGCGACTTTAGCCAAGTTTGACAATACCCTGACAAGCCACTTAGGTTTTCCCGATCCCAAATATTTATTTTTTTTACTTTTGACTTTAAGTGTACCCAGTGAAGGTTATTTCAGAAACGCTTATATGATGTGGGGTTTTTGGTATGATTGTTCGCTTTTTTATATCGAAAGAACTGTTGGCCATCGCAGATTACATTTTCTTTTCATTATTACCATTCACATAAAATCGGTGAATAAAAGAAATATTAAACATACATAATCATGCTTTGTAAGTTACAACATGGCAAGAAGTAGGGAACGTGATACTTACAGACTATCAAGGCTAGGCAAGCCATTGAATGTCCCTGATTGGATTGATGTAATCTCATTGTAGCTCAAATACCTACAAAATATAAAATTCCTACTATATACTATGTAAATATCAGACCAAATAAGCATAGTGAAATTCCCAAGTAAAAAGCCATATACGGCATTGCAGCCAACACAAAGACCAATGGAGAAAACATTTATAGAAAACTAAAGCTTGAGCGATAAGAAAACCACTAACAAATGGGATTCGAAGAAGGGAATAAAGGCCATGTTCCACTATTAGCATCAACCATTATGTTCATGTCAACTACCGGTTGATATTCACACATGGTGACACGTCGTGAGAGAAAAAAAAAGGACGATCTACAATCAATATAAAACGACCACATCAATATTCATGCATGACACATAGCCAATTGATGAAAATAATAAAGCGAATATACAATTGAAGATCTACACTTTACAAAAATAGGAAACCCTTGGTTCAATATTCCCCTGTCAGTTTCGATATCTAACAACAAAATCACCGACAGGCAACATTAATACTGAAACATCCTTTCAACTGAGAGTCAATATGCAGATGCAGTTGGAATACATGGAATATCCACTATATTGAAATTTAAATCATCTTTTTAATTAAAAATGTGTGTTCTCAGACGACCCTCACTGTTAATTTCTCTCTATGTAGTTCATGGAATGACGCAGAGCTAGCTGTATTGTAGGTATGCTTCGGTTTAAGTTCAAGGAGATAGATGTCATGACGCAGAGCTAGCTGTATTGTTGGTATGTTTCGGTTTAAGTTCAAGGAGATAGATGGGATTAAAAAAGCCTGCTTAAAAACATATATGAGACAAAAAGGATCTAGACAGGTACTTTTTCACCACCTGTTCACTTCAACATCTTGCCAGCACCTGGGTTCATCCCGGTTTTTCTATGGGATCCATGTTGCCCATCTTTGTGGTTTGCCGTACTGTGTATTTTTTTATTTTGCTTGTCTAAGTACTCTGTATTTATTTGGAAAATATTCCTTTTACATTGTTCAATAGCATTATTATTAGCATGTATTCTAATGATTGGGTTATACATTTTTACAAAAAATATTCAATGATACTCACATATATCTCAGGTTTGCTAGATTGTTGAAAATGTTTTCCCCTATCACTGATATGTTATTATTCTCTAGCTGTCTATTAATAGTCAACAAATGTCTTTATTAAACTAACGGTCTACTATTATATTTTAACGATACATATTTGATAATATTAAATGGAGTTACGTCCGCAAATTCTTTAAATTATTTGGGATATGTTTGCGTCTTTGACAAATACCTATGAATAATCGGTTTATTGATATTTTTATCTTTATTTTGAATAATATTAGAACTGAAATACTCGCTTAATTGCTTTGAATATTACACCAGGTCTAATATACTTAATACAGACAGTTCACGATTGTGGGAAAACAAGTTTTAAAGTACTGAAAGGTCTGATTTAGGGGAATTTTTTTGTAGATCTTTGTTTGTCCTTTGTCCTCTGGACATTTTGTTGTCCGTCCGTCTTCGATTTATGGATTCTGATTAACTCTTTGGTATCTTCAAACTCGTCTAACATATCAAAAGTAAGAAACTCCTCGCTCAGGCATATGCGACTTTAGCCAAGTTTGACAATACCCTGACAAGCCACTTAGGTTTTCCCGATCCCAAATATTTATTTTTTTTACTTTTGACTTTAAGTGTACCCAGTGAAGGTTATTGCAGAAGCGCTTATATGATGTGGGGTTTTTGGTGTGATTGTTCGCTTTTTTTGATATCGAAAGAACTGTTGGCCATCGCAGTTTACATTTTCTTTTCATTATTACCATTCACATAAAATCGGTGAATAAAAGAAATATTAAACATACATAATCATGCTTTGTAAGTTACAACATGGCAAGAAGTAGGGAACGTGATACTTACAGACTATCAAGGCTAGGCAAGCCATTGAATGTCCCTGATTGGATTGATGTAATCTCATTGTAGCTCAAATACCTACAAAATATAAAATTCCTACTATATACTATGTAAATATCAGACCAAATAGGCATAGTGAAATTCCGAAATCAAAAGCCACATACAGTAGGGCAGCCAACACAAAGACCAATGGAGAAAACATTTATAGAAAACTAAAGCTTGAGCGATAAGAAAACCACTAACAAATGGGATTCGAAGAAGGGACTAAAGGCCATGTTCCACTATTGACATCCACCATTATGTTTTTGTCAACTACCGGTTAATATTCACAGATGGTGACACGTCGTGAGAGGAAAAAAAGGACGGACCTACAATCAATATAAAACGACCACATCAATATTCAATCATGATACATAGCCAATTGATGAAGATAATAAAGCGAATATACAATTGAAGATCTACACTTTACAAAAATAGGAAACCCTTGGTTCAGTATCCCTCTGTCAGTTTCGATATCTAACAAGAAAATCACCGACAGGCAACACTAATACTGGAACATCCTTTCAACTGAGAGTCAATATGCAGATGCAGTTGGAATACATGGAATATCCACAATATTGAAATTTAAATCATCTTTTTAATTAAAAGTGTTTGTTCTCAGACGACCCTCACTGTTAATTATTATATATGTAGTTCAGGGCATGACACAGAGCTAGTGTATTGTTGGTATGTTTCGATTTAAGCTCATCGAGATAGATGGGATTAAGAAAGACTGGATAAAAACATATATGAGACAAAAATGACCTAGACAGGTACTTGTGCACCACCTGTTCACTTCAACATCTTGCCAGCACCTGGGTTCATCCCGGTTTTTCTATGGGATCCATGTTGCTCATCTTTTTGGTTTTCCGTATTGTGTATTTGTTTTTTATTTTGCCTGTATTAGTACTATGTATTTATTTGGGAAATATAGTTTTTGCATTGTTCTATAGAATTATTATTAGTATATATTCTAATGATTGGGTTATACATTTTTACAATTAATATGCAATGATACTCACATATATCTCAGGCTTGTTAGATTGTTGAAAGCGTTTTCCTCTATCACTGATATGTTATTATTCTGTAGATGTCTATTAATAGTCAACACATGTCTTTATTAAACTAATGGTCTACTATTATATTTTAACGATACATATTTGATAATATTAAATGGGGTTACGTCCGAAAATTCTTTAAATTATTTGTGATATGTTTGCGTCTTTGACAAATACCTATGAATAATCGGTTTATTGATATTTTTATCTTTATTTTGAATAATATTAGAACTGAAATACTCGCTTAATTGCTTTGAACATTACACTAGGTCTAATATACTTAATACAGACAGTTCACGATTGTGGGAAAACAAGTTTTAAAGTACTGAAAGGTCTGATTTAGGGGAATTTTGTTGTAGATCTTTGTTTGTCCTTTGTCCTCTGGACATTTTGTTGTCCGTCCGTCTTCGATTTATGGATTTTGATTACCTCTTTGGTATCTTCAAACTCGTCTAACATATCAAAAGTAAGAAATTCCTCGCTCAGGCATATGCGATTTTAGCCAAGCTTGACAATACCCTGACAAGCCACTTAGGTTTTCCCGATCCCAAATATTTATTTTTTTTACTTTTGACTTTAAGTGTACCCAGTGAAGGTTATTTCAGAAACGCTTATATGATGTGGGGTTTTTGGTATTATTGTTCGCTTTTTTTTATATCGAAAGAACTGTTGGCCATCGCAGTTTACATTTTCTTTTCATTATTACCATTCACATAAAATCGGTGAATAAAAGAAATATTAAATATACATAATCATGCTTTGTAAGTTACAACATGGCAAGAAGTAGGGAACGTGATACTTACAGACTATCAAGGCTAGACAAGCCATTGAATGTCCCTGATTGGATTGATGTAATCTCATTGTAGCTCAAATACCTACAAAATATAAAATTCCTACTATATACTATGTAAATATCAGACCAAATAGGCATAGTGAAATTCCGAAGTCAAAAGCCATATACAGTATTGCAGCCAACACAAAGACCAATGGAGAAAACATTTATAGAAAATTAAAGCTTGAGCGATAAGAAAACCACTAACAAATGGGATTCGAAGAAGGGACTAAAGGCCATGTTCCACTATTAGCATCAACCATTATGTTCATATCAACTACTGATTGATATTCACACATGATGACACGTCGTGAGAGAAAAAAAAGGAAGGATCTACAATCAATATAAAACGACCACATCAATATTCATGCATGACACATAGCCAATTGATGAAGATAATAAAGCGAATATACAATTGAAGATCTACACTTTACAAAAAAAGGAAACCCTTGGTTCAGTATTCCCCTGTCAGTTTCGATATCTAACAAGAAAATCACCGACAGGCAACATTAATACTGAAACATCCTTTCAACTGAGAGTCAATATGCAGATGCAGTTGGAATACATGGAATACCCACAATATTGAAATTTAAATCATCTTTTTAATTAAAAATGTTGTTCTCAGACGACCTCCACTGTTAATTTCTCTGTATGTTGTTCAGGGCATGACCCAGAGCTAGCTGTATTGTTGGTATGTGTCGGTTTAAGTTCAAGGAGACAGATGTCATGACGCAGAGCTAGCTGTATTGTTGGTATGTTTCGGTTTTTAAGTTCAAGGAGACAGATATCATGACGCAGAGCTAGCTGTATTGTTGGTATGTTTCGGTTTAAGTTCACGGAGATAGATGTCATGACGCAGAGCTAGCTGTATTGTTGATATGTTTCAGTTTAAGATCAATTAGATAGATGGGATTAAAAAAGCCTGCTTAAAAACATATATGAGACACAAATTATCTAGACAGGTACTTTTGCACCATCTGTTCTCTTCAACATCTTGCCAGCACCAGGGTTCATCCCGGTTTTTCTATGGGATCCATGTTGCTCATCTTTTTGGTTTTCCGTATTGTGTATTTTTTTTTATTTTGCTTGTCTTAGTACTATGCATTTTTTTGGAAAATATATTTTTTACATTGTTCTATAGCTTTAGTATTAGCATGTATTCTAATGATTGGGTTATACATTTTTACAAATAATATTCAATGATACTCACATATATTTTAGGCTTGCTAGATTGTTGAAAGCGTTTTCCTCTATCACTGATATGTTATTATTCTGCAGCTCTCTATTAATAGTCAACACATTTCGTTATTAAACTAATGGTCTACTATTATATTTTAACGATACGCATTTGATAATATTAAATGGAGTTACGACCGCAGATTCTTTAAATTATTTGTGATATGTTTGCGTCTTTGACAAATACCTATGAATAATCGGTTTATTGATATGTTTATCTTTATTTTGAATAATAGTAGAACTGAAATACTCGCTTAGTTGCTTTGAATATTATGATAGGTCTAATATACTTAATACAGACAGTTCACGTTTGTGGGAAAGCAAGTGTTCAAGTACTGAAAGGTCTGATTTAGGGGACGATTTTTGTAGATCTTTGTTTGTCCTTTGTCCTCTGGACATTTTGTTGTCCGTCCGTCTTCGATTTATGGATTCTGATTACCTCTTTGGTATTTTCAAACTCGTCTTACATGTCAAAAGTAAGGAACTCCTCGCTCAGGCATTGGCGACTTTAGCCAAGTTTGACACTACACTGACTAGCCACTTAGGTGTTACTGATCCCAAATATTTATTTTTTTTACTTTTGACTTTAAGTGTACCCAGTGAAGGTTATTGCAGAAACGTTTATATGATGTGGGGTTTTTGGTGTGATTGTTCGCTTTTTTTGATATCGAAAGAACTGTTGGCCATCGCAGTTTACATTTTCTTTTCATTATTACCATTCACATAAAATCGGTGAATAAAAACAAATATTAAACAGACATAATCATGCTTTGTAAGTTACAACATGGAAAGAAGTAGGGAACGTGATACTTACAGATAATCAAGGCTAGGCAAGCCATTGAATGTCCCTGATTGGATTGATGTAATCTCATTGTAGCTCAAATACCTACAAAATATAAAATTCCTACTATATACTATGTAAATATCAGACCAAATAGGCATAGTGAAATTCCGAAATCAAAAGCCACATACAGTAGGGCAGCCAACACAAAGACCAATGGAGAAAACATTTATAGAAAACTAAAGCTTGAGCGATAAGAAAACCACTAACACATGGGATTCGAAGAAGGGACTAAAGGCCATGTTCCACTATTGGCATCCACCATTAGGTTCATGTCAACTACCGGTTAATATTCACACATGGGGACACGTCGTGAGAGAAAAAAAGGACGGACCTACTATCAATATAAAACGACCACATCAATATTCATTCATGACACATAGCCAATTGATGAAGATAATAAAGCGAATATACAATTGAAGATCTATACTTTACAAAAAAAGGAAACCCTTGGTTCAGTATCCCCCTATCAGTTTCGATATCTAACCAGAAAATCACCGACAGGCAACACTAATACTGGAACATCCTTTCAACTGAGAGTCAATATGCAGATGCAGTTGGAATACATGGAATATCCACTATATTGAAATTTAAATCATCTTTTTAATTAAAAATGTTTGTTCTCAGACGACCCTCACTGTTAATTTCTCTGTATGTAGTTCATGGCATGATGCAGAGCTAGCTGTACTGTTGGTATGTTTCGGTTTAAGTTCAATCTGTTCAGAATTTTCAGCAATGTTCAGAATCTCTTCAGAATTTTCAGTAATGTTCAGAATCTGTTCAGAATTTTCAGCAATTTTCAGAATTTTCAGAATTTGTTCAGAATCTGTTCAGAATTTTCAGTAATGATCAGAATCTTTTCAGAATCTTTTCAGAATTTTTAGTAATTTTCAGAATTTTCAGACACTTTTCAGAATATCTAGCACAAAGACTGGTCTATTCAGAATCTCATGACTTTGTAGAGATAATAAAGCGAATAAACAATTGAAGATCTACACTTTACAAAAAAGAAACCCTTGGTTCAGTAACCCCCTGACAGTTTCGATATCTTACCAACAAATACCCCACAGACAACGCTAACACCGGAACATCTTTTCAACTGAGGGACTTAATAGTCCATATGAAGTTGCTGCTGAAATTGTTCTGCATAGAAATGGAATATTCAGAATAAGAAAATTTACACCATCTATTTACTCACAAATGCTAATTCTCAAACAACCCTTAATGTCAATTTATCTGGTCAAAGTTCAATGTGTCAGATAGAGATAGCTGCATTGTTGGTTTCTGTTAGATCAAATTCAAGGAGAAAGATGGGACTAACATATTCTTTAAACAATGAATTATTCAGTGAAAAGATACCGTACATACAGTTGAACGCCAACATAAAGGACATGGCTAGCTCTGTTGAGGGGTAGTTGTACAACATCTGCCTCAACCGACGAAGAGCGGAGCACAGTATGTATCCAGTGTAATATAGTTTAGCATATATGTTCATCAATTACAACAACTATGTTGCCAATCAAAATCTTAAGCATTTCGACGAAGTCAGTTTCAGATAATTATTTGTTAGAATCAGAGCACAATGGATACATAAGGGTTGTCTCTCCCTATGACAATATAATTGTATCCAGGTTGACATTTCTTTTTAATAAAACCCTCGAGCATACAGTATTGTAGTGGTTTGTGCTATGTTGTATTCGAATTTGATTATATGTTTAAAAACAAATATGAGACAATAATGATCTACAAAAGTACTTGTGAACCGCTTGTTCACTCAAACATCTCACCAGAACCTAGTTTCCTCTATCGGGTGGGTGTTGCCCATCTTTTTAGTTTTCCGTATTGTGTTTATTATTATTTTTCTTGTCTTAGTGGAGTCACTAATGGAGCAGGAAATACTCACCCTTCCGGAGCACCTGAGTTCACAACCAGTTTTTAGTGGGATTCGTGTAACTCGATCTTTAGTGTTATATGCATATGCTTTGTAAATTGTTGTTTGTCCTTTTGTACTTTTTCTTTTGGCCATTGTACTGTCTGTTCTTCATCGATATACGGATTCTGATTAACCCTTTGGTATCTACAAACTCTTCTCAGTATAATGTATTATTTACAAAGTATATTTGCTTACACTATCCCATAGCATTATTAAAAGCATATATTCTGATGATTGGGTTGTACATTTTTTCTAATAATATTTAATGATACAGATATCTCAGGTTTGTTAGATTGTTGAAAGCGTTTTCATCTATCACTGATATGTCATTATTCTGTAGCTGCCTATCAATAGTCAACAAATGTATTTATTAATTTATTGGTCTACTAATATATTTTAAACGAATAATCGGTTCATTTATATTTTTATTTTTACTTTGAATAATATTAGAACTGAGATACTTGTTTAGCTGCTGTGAATAATAAACCAGGTCTAATATACTTAACACAAACAGTTCATCATTGTGGGGGAAAACAACTTTTGAAGTACTCAAAGGGCTGATTTAGTTGACGATTTGTGTAGACCGTTATTTGTCCTTTATCTTTTGGCCATTTTGCTTTCCGTCCTTCTTCGATTTATGAATTCTGATTTCCTCTTTGGTATCTTCAAGGTCGTCTTACATATCAAAAGTAAGGAACTCGTCGCTCAGGTATAGGTGACTTTAGCCAAGTGTGACACTACACTGACTAGCCACTTAGGTTTTCCTGATCCCAACTATTTCATTTTTTTTACTTTTGACTTTAAGTGTACCTATTGAAGATTATTGCAGAAACGCTTATATGATGTGGGGTTTTTGGTGTGATTGTTCGTTTTGTTGATATCGAAGGAACTGTTGACCATAACAGTTTACATTTTGTTTTCATTATTACCACTCACATACAATCCCTGAATAAAAAAAAATATTGAACATGCATAATCATGCTTTGTAAGTTACAGCATGGAATGCAGTAGGGAACTTGATACTTTCAGACTATAAAGGCTAGGCAAGCCATTGAATGTGCCTGATTGGATTGATGTAATCTGATTGAAGTTCAAATACTTACAAAATATAAAATACCTACTAAAAAGTATGTAAATATCAGACCAAATAACCATAGTGAAAGTCCGAAGTCAAAAGTTAAATACAGTAGGGCAGCCAACACAAAGACCAAAGGAGAAAACATTTATAGAAAACTAAAGCGTGAGCAATGCAAAAACCACTAACAAGTGTGATTCAGAGAAGGGACTAAAGGTCATGTTCCACAAGTAGTATCCACCGTTATGTTCATGTCATCTACCGGTTAATATTCACACATGGTGACACGTCGAGAGAGAAGAAAAAAGGACGGACCAACAATCAATATAAAACGACCACCTCATTATTCATTCGTGACACATAGCCAATTGATGATGGTAATAAAACAATATGCAATTGAAGATCTACACTTTACAAAAAAGGAAACCCTTGGATCAGTTGCGCCCTGTCAGTATCAACATCTAACCTAGAAATCCCCCACAGGCAACGCTAACACTGGAACATCTTTTCAATCGGGGGACTAAGTAGTTCATATGACATGGCTGTTGGATTTTTTCTATATAGAAATGGAATGTTCACAATAGGAAAAGTTACACCTTCCATTTATTCACAGTTTGTCGTTCTCAAGCGACCCTCCTTGTCAATTTCTCTGGGCATAGTTCAAGGTGTGAAGCAGAGCTAACTGCATTGTTGGTGTCTGTTAGATCAAATTCAAGGAGAAAGATGGGACTAAAATAGTCTCTAAGCCATGAATTATTCAGTCAAATGAAACCGTATATACAGTTGAACGCAAATTAAAGGACGAGGCTATCTACATTTCGTTTTGGTTGAGAGCCCCTGCATAAAATCAGCTTTAACAATATGTACCCCTAGTAATATATTTTAGCTAACACGTGCATCAATTATAACAAATTGTTAATCAAAATCTTAGTCATTTTGATGATGTCACAGAAATATTTGTAAGACTTAGAGTGTGTGTTTTTAGTAAATAAGGCATATCTCTCCCTATAATTTATTTGTATCGAAGTTGACCTTTCTTTTTAATAAAACCCTCAAACATACAGTATTCTAGCGGTTTTGTTTTTGTTAATTTCGTATTTGATTGAATGTATAAAAACAAATATGAGACAAATATTATCTCCAAAAGTACTTGTGAAGCACCGGTAAGTCCAACATTTGCCAGCACCTGAGTTAATCCCGTGTTGTATATGGTGTCCATGCTCATCTTTCAGTTTTCCGTGTGTTTTCTTCATTTGCTTGTCTGTGTACTATATCATAACCCTATTGCCTTTGTCTCTGGATTGCCCATTCTAGCTTACCCCTAATGTTTACTTATGCATATACATTTAACGTCATCCCAAATAATTATTTAGGACATACGTTCTTATGATTGATCTATACATTTGTACAAATAATATTAAATTATACTTACAGATAGTTTAAGTTTGGCAGATTAATAGATAGCAAATATATTTAGTTTATATTTTAATTAAAATATTGGCTTTCTAATATTTCTTAAACAATGCTAATAATAAAGTGGGTATTGGTGAGTGTTGAAAGAGGTTAAATCATATAACTAGCACGCTCGTGCACTCAGATGATCGTGAAGGTAAGCAGTTCCTGTTTCTTATCAGACACCCGCCGTCTTACTCATATATAGTGAAATCCAGTAAAGTATTGGCAGTGATTCAGGAGATAATACATCTACGTAAAAGGGAAATAATCATTGTCTTTTGAGACATGGGTATTTGATAATATTGAATTATGTGTGATATGTTTGCGTCTTTGACCAATACTATAAATAGTTGGCTCGTTGATATCTTATATTTAGTTGGAATTATGACAGAACTGTGACAATTGTTGAGTTGCTTTGAATATTAAGCCAGATCTGATGCACTAAATACAGACACTTTTGCATGCTTAAACTAATTTCTCTACTTTTCAATTGGAATTAAAGAATATAAACATTAGCTAAAAATAAAAACAGTGTTCTACTCATTTCAACCTTTTAATATTGTGATGCACCAATTACTGTAAAGGGCTGATTTATGTGACGGTTTATGTTGATCGTTGTTAGTCATTTTGTAATTAGTTTTCTGTCCTTTTCCAATTGATGGATTCTGACCACCTCTTTGGTATCTTCAAACTCTTTCTACAAATCAAGCGTAAGGATCTCCTCGCTCAGACATATGTGACCTTAGCCAGGTTTGAATCCCCTGACTTGACATAGGTGACCTTATCCAGGTTTTCCTACCATGACTTGACATAGGTGACCTTAGCCAGGTTTGACTACCTTGACTTGACATGCGTGACTTTAGCCAGGTTTGACTACCATGACTTGACATAGGTGGTCTTAGCCAGGTTTGACTATCCTGATTTGACATAGGTAACCGTAGCCAGTTTTAACTACCCTGACTTGACATCGGTGACCTTAGCCAGGTTTAACTACCCTGACTTGACATAGGTGACCTTAGTCAGGTTTGACCACCCTGACTTGAAATAGGTGACCTTAGCAAGGTTTGACCAGCCTGACTTGACTTAGGTGACCTTAGCCAGGTTAGACTACCCTGACTGACTTGGCATAGGTGACCTTAGCCAGGTTTGACTACCATGACTTGAATATATATAAACAAATCATTGAACATACATAGTCATGCTTTGTAAATTACAAGATGGAATAAAGTAGAGATCTTGATACTTACAGATCATACAACATATAAAGTACGAACTAAATACTATGAAAATATGAGACCAAATAAGTTTAAGGAAAGTCCGAAGACAAATCTTGGGGAATCATCTCTTTAGTCATATAGTTTCGTTCTCAAGCATACAGTATTCTTGCGTTTTTTATTTTGTTAATTTCGTAATTGATATAATGTTTAAAAACAAATATTAGACAAACACAATTCTAGAAAAATACTTGGTGAAGCAACATTTGCCAGCACCTGAGTCAATCGTGTTTTTCTATGAGGTCCGTGCTCATATTTTAGTTGTCTCTCATTTGATTGTCTTTGTACTATGTCATAGCCCAATGTTGCCTTTGTCTCTGGATTGCCCATTCTCGCTTGTCCCTAATGTTTACTTACAAATATATATTTAACGTTATCCCATATAATTACTTAGGACATATAATGTTATGATTGAGCCATATATTTGTTCAAATAATATTAAATGATACTTACAGATATCTCAGGTTTGACAAATTGTTGAATGTGCTGTCCTGGATCACTGTTATGTTATTGTGATTTAACCGTCTATAAATACATAACAAATATATGTAGTTTATATTTTTATTAAAATATTGGCTTTCTAAAATTTCTGAAACAAGATCAAATCACATAACTAGCCCGCTCGTGCACTCAGGGGCTCGCGTAAATAAGCAGTTCCGGTTTCTTACTCATATATAGTCAAGTCCAGTAAAGTATTGGCAGTGATTCAGTAATTAAAGCATCTAGGTAAAAAAGGAAACTAGTCAATCTCTTTTGAGACATGAATATTTCGTAACAGTCAACCTGATTGTGATATTTAATACTATGTAAAAACCAAAGGACATATAAGGTAACAGTTATCATATAGTTTTTATTAAACATTAACAATAACATGCATTGGCATACTGTGGTTATGCATTTCTACAAACGATACTAGATGATACTCACAGATATTCCAGGTTTAGTAGATTGTTGAAAGTGATCTCTATGATCTTTATATTGATTGATTGGTGTTTAATCTATATTACTTGTCCTTTATATCAAACATAATTTGGTAATACATTAATACAAATCACACTGAACGATACTCACAGACGGTACAAACATAGTAGATTGTTGAAAGCGTTATCCTCTATCACTGATATGTCATTGTACTCTAACCGTCTATGAATAGTCAACATATGTCTTAATTAAACAATCACCCTACTAATATGTCTTAAACAATACATATTTGATACTCAAGATAATACTAAATGGAGTTAGTAGTTTAGAACGCAGAATACGGTGACGTTGTAAAAAGTCTGAATACGAGCTTAACGTATAAGTTGTACAATATCAACTCCATACGCGAGAGCGTTTGGTATATTACTATCAAGGTGTGAAACATTTATAATGGCAAAATTGAAATCATCTCTTTTTTCCTTATATAAAAGTATGATATTAACGAAGAGGGAACCAACAATGAACAATTCAGTGAAACGGGCAACATAGCGTACACAAGACGAATAAAATGAAAACAAAAACACAACACCATATGTGTTGGACACCACTATGCGCAAGCAAAAACAGATAACGGAAATAAGACACAAACAACTGGAGGTAAAGACGAACCTAACATCGTTTTTATTCGGACATCGCAACGGACATCACGACACGGAGCTCACGAAGGGTTAAAGGTTTATATTTCTTATAAGACACCCGTCGTGTTATTCATATATACAACCGAGTCCGATCAAATTCTTGGTACTCATAGAGGAAAGAAAACATCTACGTAAAAAGTACAAAATATATTGTCATTTGGGATATGGATATTTCATAACGGTCATCCCGATTGTGATAACGACCTTAGAATTTTTGAAGCGATAACTTCAACCTATGAGCAACGTAGCCTTTGTTGAGTAGCTTTTGCGTCAGCAGCTGAGATATGTCTAGAACATCACTGTAATATTGGAAAAGTGAAGTCATCGTGTTTGTCGTAGAGGTTTGTTTTTAATCTTCCTCTGTTGTCGATTTTAAGGTAAATGTCAGGGTCAGAAGCAGACTTTTGAGTTTCAGTAGTATCTTTAAGTTCAAACTAATGTGGATAGATGCGATGTAGTTCATCACCGATTCGAGAATTGCTCAATGACAGAACATCAACTTTATTGCAGAAGCTGGAATTGCAGGTATGGGCTAGTTTTCTATCTTTTTTCCTGAGAAGTCGATGAAGGAAGTCTGCATCATGATTTTGAATGGATTTCGAAAAAACAAGATTTGTCTCTACCAATAACAAAATACTGATACCTTTGTTCTTCGTTCTTCGTTGAGAAGCAACGTGTTTTGGCAATGTCATAGAGCTTACAAATGTCAGATTATGATCCACTTTGACATAATAAGGTACAATCGTGGAATATTGTATCATATATCTTTTATAAACCGGCATGTATGTGTCTTTCAAATATGGCAAAATGCCATATACAATCAGAAACCAAAATCCAATATAAATATGTGATACCATAATATGTCTAGTATGTGCATTATATACCACTGTTATTTTAAATTCCTATTAAATGCAAATTTGGAACATGTTCAATCAACATTGCATATCAAGTTAAATTTATTTCTTTGTTTATTCGAGTGTGACGTCTGTTTATGAGAGATAAATATTATAATACAATGATAGATAGTGGTCTCTATTCTGGACAACAACTGTATTGTATCGCTTTTCATTAACTAAGTTTGTTGATTCGTTGGACGGGAATACATGAACATATTGACATATTGTACTTAATTCTGAAAAGTACATCTCATGAATATATTCTTGAGAAAACGTTATTGACATCGGAGGTGGGGCAGATCTTGGTCATTATAGACCACCAGCTGCTGTCATCTGAGCCCCTTCCTTTCCCCTGGATGAAGTTATTTTATCTTGTACTTATTGATGAATTATATAATAAATATAACTAATACAACCTAATATTTTTGTAATTACAGACTTACAAGTCGTAAGTGTTATTAGGTAAATCTGGTGGAATACTATATAGTCCTCTATTGTTGCAATAAAGAACAACTCCATCTGAAGTGTCAGTACAACTACAGACACTAGGACATGATGATGCCACACCGACAAGTAAAATCACAGCAACTATAGCTGTTATAAGAAACTGCATGTTGCGTCGTCAGTCTACAAATACAAAATGTATATACTTAATAATGTGCAATATTGTTATTCATGTATAGATAATATATATGGAGAAATCTATTATATGATTATTTTTGTAGAGATTAATACATGACATTTGCCATATCAATCCGAGACCCCCAAATCAGTCTGAGAGGCAGCCATATACTTCCAACAAATGGTTTTATCAGGTAAATAAAAAAATAAAATAAAAATAAAAGTGAATGACTTGATTTGTAAGCTTAATTTTGAGTTCAACAGATACATTTTCAGAACACTATTGTCGACCAAGAGCATATCTACCCCTATTACTATTAATGGCTACGTTTCGTATGACTGCATTTTGAAACATAGAAAATGTATGTGATTCTTTCGGCATGGTTGTATGGAAGTTGGTTTTCTATCTACCAATCCAATAAGTGCTTATTTCCACTAACGTTGTGAGTTCGAATCACGATCATACAAGGGGTACTCGATACAACATTATGCGATAAAGTTTGTCAGTGACTTGCGGCACGTCGGAGGTTTTCTCTACCAATAAAACTGACAGCCACGATATAACTGAAATATTTTTGAAAGTGGTGCTAAACACCATAACCCCCCAACCGTGAATCAGTCCATAATATTGCCCGTGAATCGTTTTCATTCAAAATTATCTTACGTTCTTCGTGATAATCAGCGGTCATCAAATGTTTATATCATTGTTTTAATGTGGTCTTCTGATAAATTTGTTTTCTCCTCTCAACTCGATTTTTCAAGAGTACTGGTATGTATACTCGTCACCTCCATTGATTCTTGGAGACACGATTAGTAGGGAATTTAACAAGGATGAAACGTACTTTTAAATATTTAGTGCTAGCACAACTAAAAACAGTCCGTGGGACGAAATGGGGAATCTTTATAGAAGACATTCCATAGATGCTTCCTACCAAGTTGCGGATCATTTGGCTAAGCAAATTTACAGAATATTAAAATGCTAACAGATGACATATGATGGATGTCAAGTGACCGCACAAGCTTACATGACCTTCCGTGGCCAGGTGAGCTAATATCGACAAAAGGACACATAATGACCTACAAAACACTACGATGAAGATTAAAGATTGAGCTCCATGAACACCCACAGAGCTTCTTTGTTTTGTAATCAACAGCTTTATTACAAAAGGAGAGTATAATATTCATCAGTTGGCTAAATTAATAAAACATATAACAATATAATGACAAAATGAATTATTTTAGACTAAAATAAATGTAATATTAAATAAGCCTCAATGGGGTATATATGCTTTTCTGAAAATAAAAAGTGAATTTATCCGATCTGATTTTTCAACACATCGTACTAAGGGGACTTAAATCTATATGTAAATGTAAAACATAATAATTGAATCATATCATTCTGCATTAAAAGAAATATTCTCACCTGAAAAATTGCCTTTTAGTCTAGTTAAACATCATTGTGGCAAGGCGTACAACCTGTTCAAGTCTGTGTTCGTCACAAGTATATAAGTTATATATACGATTGATAATATAACCTGACCTCTTTGCTACTTTATATTCAAGTTCCATACAAACAACAAAAAGAAGTATATTTAAATGCTCCTAAATTCAAAGTGTATATCATATCAACAAGATCTACACATACGAATGGCTAGGTAAATATAAGGCTTACGTGACAGACTATAACAGTTTGAAACAACCAGACCATAAATAGATCCACCTGTCATGCTTTCATATTAAGTTGGCCTAAAATCTTGACGGTGTGTTTCTTCTCTTAATTTAACTTTACCTTGTCGAATTTTCTAATATCGGTTACATTTCTGATTTTGTATTTATCGTAGTCATTATTTCACATATTAAAATCATTGGAAGCCCACGTATGATTATGATTGGATACTCTTCGCTCATCATCGTTGGGTCAATTGAATTAACTATATTCGTTCAATGCGTTACTCAAATCTCACGATTGGTCGGTACGTCGCAAAAAACAAAATAATATAATACAATGTTTTTGTTTATTATACAAATACGGTATCAAATTCATACAACTCCCTTGATCCAAACTTCACGGGATCAATCAGATTTGAGGTGAACTATTCACGAGTAGCCGAGGGTTAACATGTGATGAGTAGAGGGTATAGGAGTGTAATCAGCCATGGGTTAACGAGTGATGAGTAGAGGGTATAGGATTGTGGTCACTCGTGGGTTGCAGACGATATACAATTTTGGATGTGTCGACATTCCACATCACACTATACACTCAGTGTGCTATTTTTTTATTGTTCGTGTTGATACAAATTCAGAGATAGATCCAGTTCACGTTTTAAAAACTGTCTTGCCAGACTTGTCCAAAATGTAAATTAGTAACGCTATTTAATACTGTTTCTAAAGTGGACATTACCAGAAGAGTTTGAAGATAGCAAAGGTGTAATCAGAATCCGTATATCGAAGAAGAACAGACAATACTATGGCCAAAAGATAAAGTACACAAGGACAAACAACGAGTGATACACTAACCTAGAACACAACTGGTTAAGATTATATGTGTAGCCATTTTCATTTTGTAAATTATGTTAAAGTTATGCTTTTTTAACTGCATTTAATCTTTGTAATCTGATAATTATATCAATCTTTCATCCATTTTGTAATATCAATATCATATAAACATACATAATGGAGATCTAAAGATATCGTTTAGCTTCAGTAAACCTGTCCATTATTGTACTATGACAACTTGAATGTATGCACATTATTGATTAGCAATGTTATGACGAGTCATGTACCGTGGGAAAATAAATTTTAAGTAATGTATACTCATGAAGCAGAACACAACATGGAATATATATTAGTCACATAATTTATGTCTATCGATCTTATTGTAACAAGGGGACTATCGTGGTCGTATGGTAGTCGCATTAAACACTACCTATGAAATCAGTGCCTATCAACACTAATGTTGTGAGTTAGAATCCCGCTATCACGAAGGATACTCGGGGGAGCATTATATGATAAAGTATGTCCGTAGCTTGCGGCAGGTCAGTGGTTTTCTTCGCGTACTCCGATTTTCTCCACCAATATAAACTGATCACCACGATATTAATGAAACATTGTTGAAATTGAAGTTGAACACTATAGCCCTAAGCCTTATTCGAACAACAAAACCAGACAGATATACCAAATGACACGAACGTAAAGTTCTCCAAGCATAGGAGGTCACAGGCTAATCTATTTAACAATAAAAACAAAAATTAAACCCCACACAGCTAGAACAATTTCAAAATTCAATGTAAAAATATTTATAAGTCTAATCAAGGTCACCTTCAAATAAAATATTTTGGCCATTCTCTCCCTCCTTTGAACGTTCACATTTTACGTATCTAACAGTAGTGGTAAACTACCAATCCTGGGCCAACCTTGACATATTTTCTATGTGTGGAGATCTGAATGGCAGTCGATATTTTTACCGTGGTGTTTTTTCCGTAAATTCCTTAATTTCCTATTTATGTTTGTGGATATATTTGTGATAGAATGGATATTATTATAGTCATAAGACCGTAAGTAACAGTTTCTATAAACTTTTTAGCCGCCTCACTATTTTTGAATTTGTAATATTTTCGAATATAAACAGCACGTAAAAATACAAACAAAACCATGAACACATCTCACTAGGTTAAGTTTGTAATAGATGTAAGCAAAACCCGACCAGTTGAATCGGCGTGACCTTTGAACTACGAACTTTACACTTGTGTTCTACATACCGATTGGTCCGATTCATTATTACCGGTTTTTTGTTTATAAACAATAGCACGTGTAACATTCAACATGACAACACTGTCGGAGACAACGAGAATAATTACAGAAAGTAGGAAACTACTAGAAGACGGCCAAGACACTAATATTAGTAACTCTATTCTACTTCAAATATTCCTGGATCTTGTTTCGTCAATGGACAGTAGTATTCAACAAATCAAAACTGGTATTCACAAAATTAATGAAATAAACAACTCAGTTACTGCCTTGGCATACGACATACGTACACTCACAACCGATCTAAGAACTGTTGAGACAAAACAAAAAACTATGGAAACGAGTGTCCAGGTAATGAGTGACATGTTCGATGATATAAAACAGAAATGTGACCGATTTACAATGGGATGTATCGATTTAAACAGCAGACTGGGAAAAATCGAACGAGATTTCCAAGGAGAAAAGAAACGTCTTGCACCCACAGCTAACACAATGGACTGCGATGAAATCAACTGGCTAAATGAGACCGTATTAGATCTTCAATGTAGAAGCATGAAGAATAACCTGATATTCGCGGGATTAACCCATAGCCCTGGTGAAAACTGTGAACAGAAATTGAGAAACTTTATTTATGAACAGCTTGGCCTAGAGGAACATATAGAGTTCGGTAATGTGCACAGGTTCGGGCGAGTGGGTAGAAATGGAGCACGTCCGATAGTAGCAAGATTCATCTACTACCACCAACGTAGTATGGTTTAGGACAATTCTTTCCGGCTGCGACGTTCGCCTTTCGTTATACACGAACAATTCCCGGCGAAAATTGTTGAACGAAGGCATGCATTATACCCAGTTATGAACGAAGCCAGGCGACAGGGTAAGCGCACTTCTATGATAAGAGACAAGCTATACATTAATGGAGAGTCATACAAACCACCCATTCAAAATAGTACAAAGAACCCAGATTCGAGGAACTACAGAGAGGCACTTCTAACACCACAGAGAGGTGGGCGTGTCTCGTATACACCGGATCGTCCTTTTAAGCGCCACAGGGTTGGATCATCACCGATACCGGAGCAAGACGGGACAGGCTAGGGGTGTCGGGGAGAAACACAAACAGTGTTGAATAGTTACTGTAATTATGAGCTAAATAGAAATACTGATATTGCTTTGTCAGATTCAAACTGTTATAATAAATGTAATGTAATAAAAGTAAACAATGATCAGTTCAATCAAACAGATGACCAGGATAATCACAAATTAAATGAAACATGTTTAAATCGACAAGCAAGTAATTATTGCACTTTTGATAACTTATCAAAAAGCTTTCCATATTTGGAAATCCCTTTACTTATACAGCAACAGAAATGTAATCAACAAAATATTTCCACAGTGGATAACACAAAATCTGTTTTAGAAAATAAAAGTATTACATGTATTAAAGATAAAGAAAAAAATGACATAACACTTGTAGATACATGTAATTTTAACGCCCGGAATGTGAATGAAAATATTGAACCACTTTTGATTGAACAACCATTGTTAAATACAAATAGTACCGAAGATGCATGTATATGTACTAACAATACTGTTGTAAATATTGATTTGAATGAATCTACTGATATAGTTGAAAATGTATATAACGAGAGTGTTAGTGAAAATGAGTCAACGTGTAGCGAAAGTATTGATACTAACAATTTGAATGTTTTATGTCTGAACTGTTGCGGGCTTAAGAAAAAGACACGTTACCCAGAATTTGAAAACTTGGTATGCAAACACGACATCATATGTTTACAAGAAACAAAAACGGATGATTTTGATCAAATTGATATACCCGGGTATGTTTTTAAACTAAAAAACCGGAAAACTAAATCAAGAAATAAATCGGGGGGTATAGCTTTAGGTTTTAAAGAACAACTTTCCGACAAAATCTCTCCTGTAGAAACAGAATGTAGATTTGTATTCTGGTTTAAAGTAAGTGCTGATCTTTTAAATACGAACGGAGATGGCCTTTTTGGAATTGTATATATTCCACCCGAATACACATCTTACTCCTCAGATGATGCGTATCGGGAAATATAAAATGAATATCTAATGTTTTCTCCAAATTATGAATGTGTTTGCCTACTGGGTGATTTTAATAGTAGGACTGCAACTGATGACGATTTTATATTTATAGATGATGATGACCCCTCAACAGAGGGGATTGATATTGTAAATAGTGTTTGCTTTTTAGATATGAATAGCTTGCCACGTAAAAGAAACAGCAGAGATAAAACCAGAAATAACTTTGGTAAATTATTATTGGATTTTTGTAAATCAAATGATTTTTTCATTCTAAATGGACGTTTAAATGGGGATGTAGAGGGAAAATTAACATGTAAAGGTGCGAGTGTTGTCGACTATTGTTTATGTAATGTAAATATCCTGTCAAATTTTGTTAGGCTAAATGTATTAGAATTCTCTAAATTATATTCAGACGCACACTCACCAATTTCCGTTTCAATTAAAGTAAACGAAAAAACGAATAATGCGGCAGAATCTCGTAACCAATCTAATAAAGAGGAAGTAATAAACAAGTGGGACCCAGAAAAATTGCAAGAATTCATTGAAAATATAGAAACAGTGAAAGTAATTGATCTAGAAAATAAACTGATTAACTCAAATAATGATAACACATGTAAGCAGTCTATTAACCAGTATGTACATGACCTATCAGAAATATTTGTAGACTCGGCCAAGAAAACTTTGGGTACACGTACTACAAAAAACTCTAAGCAACAAATAAATAACAGTAAAACTCATAAACCATGGTTTACTGTGCAATGTAAATTTCAAAGACAAAATTATAGAAAATTGAAAAGAAAATACAAAAGGTATAAGACAGAAGCAGTTAAAAATGAGTTAGCTGCAGCGGAAAGACAGTATAAAAGAACACTTGATACAAGTATGTCACGACATAGAAAAGACATGCAAAATAAACTTAAAACTATGCGCACAAAAATCCAAAAGAATTTTGGAAAATTTTAAATAAAAGTAAAAGAAAAGAGCAACCAGACATCCCAGTTGATACTTGTTTCGAATTCTATAAGGAATTAAACCAGAAACCTAATCAAAAAGATACGCCAAACTTACCTGAACCAGAAGTTCAGGAAACAAATCAAATAAATGAAGAAATTAATAAGTATATCGACAAAAATGAGATTTTGAATTGTATAAAAAAGTTAAAATGTAATAAAGCTAGCGGAGAAGATTATATTACAAACGAGTATATTAAAGCTACCGCGACCCAGTTTATTAACATATACGAGAAGTTATTTAACGTTATATTTGATACAGGTATTATCCCTGATATATGGTTAATTGGAAGCATTAAACCTATATTCAAAAACAAAGGAAATAAATATGACCCAAACAATTTTCGACCAATAACCATATTAAGCTGCCTAGGTAAACTTTTCACATCTATATTGAACGATAGACTAAATACATTCTCAGAAGAATTTAAGGTATTAAACGAAAGCCAGTGTGGATTCCGTAAACAATACTCCACTATTGATAGTATATTTATCCTTTATTCCTTCTTCGAATGTCTCAAAAGTAAAAATAAAAAATTATTTTGTGCTTTCGTGGACTTTGAAAAAGCGTTCGACAAAGTCTGGCGTGAAGCATTATGGTACAAACTTTTATTGAACAATATCAATGGTAAAATGTATCGTTTGATATTAAATATGTATGATAACATTAAATCATGTGTAGTATATAACAATTGTAAATCTGATTTCTTTAGGTGTGAAAACTGTGTTAGACAGGGTGAGAACTTATACCCGTTTTTGTTTTCAATTTTTCTAAATGATTTAGAATCTTATCTGCAGTCAAAAGATGTCAGTGGGTTGACAACATTGTCTGAAGAAATTGAAAACCAGTTAAATGTATATCTGAAACTTTTCGCTATACTGTACGCCGACGATACAGTGATAATGTCGGAAACCAAAGAGGATCTTCAGAAACAACTTGATGTCTTTTCTGAATATTGTAAGTTTTGGCAACTTAAAGTTAATGTCGAAAAAACTAAAATTTTGGTTTTTTCTAGAGGGGGGCTTCCAAATAATCTTACATTCACATTTAATGAAATGGAAATTGGAATAGTGTCTGAATTTATTTATCTGGGTGTTTTACTTTCAAAATCTGGGAACTTTTCAATGGCAAAAAAAGCTCAAGTAGAGAAAGCCACAAAAGCAATGTTCGAAGTTTTAAAAAGAGGAAAAATACATAACCTATCAATTCAGTGCCAGTTAGACTTATTTGATAAAATAATAACACCTATTTTATTGTATGGGTGTGAAGTTTGGGGGTTTTCAAAAAACGAAATTATAGAAAGGGTACACTTGCGATTTTGTAAACTATTACTTAATTTTAAAACTTCCACACCAAGTTACATGGTTTATGGGGAACTAGGTAGATATCCCCTAGACATTGATATAAAAGTTAGAACAATATCTTTTTGGGCTAAACTAATCAGTGGAAAGCAAACAAAACTATCTGCTATCATTTATAAATGTATGTATAATATGTTGCGAGTGAGAGATAGAAACTTTATGTGGTTGAAATATGTAAAACATATATTGTGTAATTGTGGTTTTAATTATATTTGGGAGTCACAAACTTTTATTAATGAATTGTGGTTGAAACACTCAATTAAACAAAATCTCACTGATCAATATCTCCAAACGTGGCTTTCTTCAGTAAACGATTCTCCGAAGGCACTGAATTACAGATTATATAAAGATAATTTGGTTTTCGAAAACTACTTAAATATTTTAAATGATAAGGATAATTTGACATTAAGTAAATTTAGAACAACAAACCATAAGTTACCAGTCGAAAATGGTAGATGGAAAAACATAGCCAGAGAGAATAGAATATGCCCCTTATGTAATAATGGAGAAATTGGAGATGAATTTCATTATCTATTTAAATGTCAGTATTTCAGCAATCAAAGAAAAATTTATATAAAGAAAAACATTCGTATAAATCCAAACATAATAAAGTTCAAACTATTAATGACATCAACTTCAAAAATAGAACTCCAAAAATTATGTCGTTTTGTCAGAATTATTAATAAAGGTGTGTCGACTCCCGATTAACCTCTTGTTATGACCTGTCTGTATATATTGTAAATAGTGTACATATTTTCATATCTCTATACCTGTATGTATTATGGTTTAAGAGAAATAAAGAATAGCAATATTGTTGTACAACAATAATACCATCGTCTGATGGAATGTGGCTCCTCACAGCCAAAGAATTAGAAAACATCACGCTCAAGTAGATAGGTGAAATACTATAAGATACATTAACCTAGTATGTTACAGGTAAACGGTCTCACTGTATTTGTTTTTCAAAACAGGGTGGGCATTAAATATCCTATTTATTCGTGGTAAATAGTGAAAACTTTATGATGCGTGAAATTAAATGAAGAAAATTAAAGTGTTTTGTAAAAACCCAAAAGATATAATATCCAATCTAGCTCTACAACAAACTATGCCAAAACATGTACCTATCAGGTAATCCCTATCAATTCCAAAAAAGTATAATATCATCCAATCTAGCATTACAGACCAAAAACTTTATATTTGTATACAAAAAACTGAGCAATATGTAAAAAAACTAAAAGCGATGTTATTGAAAACTATAATTTATTAATAAGGAAAACTGTGATATACGTTTCTACCTGTTTGCAAGAAGTTTAAAGTTTTTGTATGGATATTTGATAATAAATTTAGAAAAAATATATCATTTTGGTAGGAATTATCTACACTTTCAATATTCCACGCGCAGCTAAAGATCGGTTTTAAATAAACATATGCTATACCTGACAAGGTAAGCTGCATAACTTTAATTTACATACTTTCTATTAGTTAAGAAATATGATCATCAATCCAAAAATCGGATTTTCTTCAACACCATAATATTATTTGATTCATAACACATTGATAATGTCCTGACAAAGCAACTCCGATATTGTCCTTTCATAACTCTGTCGAAGGAAATTGAAATTACTTACCAATGTAATATTTGATTTTGCTACGATCCCTACACGATTACATGATAAGTAGTGTTACTGTATTTATTAAAATACCCATAATACATCATTCTCCCAGTGTCCCTTATTTAAGTTTTTTCTTTAGTTATATATGAGTTCATTATTTAACCACGCATTGCTTACGTTACAAATTACTTTTTACGCGTGGTCACGCTGTGGATTTTCAAGACGTCTAGAATTAATTTTACTTTTCATGTGAATTTTAATATTTTTTTCGGATGGAGATTTCATTTCATTGAAATGTGGAATATTAATTACATTTTAATGGAATTTCGTACGTCATTTAATCTATTTTGCCAAAATAAGAAAACAACTTGTATTTAACTACAAACAGTCACGCCCTTGTAAAACCGGTTTGACAACATTTTAAAATTATCAACCAATCAAATAATTCGTAACATAGCTCCGAACATATACCGATTTCAAAAGTATATCTTAATACCTAAAAGGATGCAGCAACATCTAACCACAACATACCGGAATTATATTTTTTTCCTTCACGATTATTAATACCCAACATAGTCATCACGCTTCAATGATGTTGCCCTTAAGTCGTTAGTTAGAGCCAATATAGACATGGTTTTTGTTCTGTATGCATCTGGACATCGTTTCCGACCACTTGACCAGTCGACACGTATCATTGATTTTACCCTTAAATCGTTAATTAAATTCAATATGAACTTAGTTTTTGTTTGTTCTGCAAGCATCTGGACATCCTTTCCCACCGTTTGACCAGTCATCACACTTCACTGATTGATATCAATATGTATATATATTTCTTATTGCAGATATGGATAAAGACACAAAACTACCCAACAACACAACCAATGGATGCGGTGGATGTCTTCCCATATTTGGATTGGGAGAAAGTTTCTACATTAACTCCAGAAGTCACCAATTCACATAATAGCTTATCAGAACCTTCAAGGAGACAAACTAAGGACTATACATGTGAAATTTCTCGCTTAACAATAAAGCGTAGAAAAAACTGCTCCAGGCATGGGAAATCCCAAGTGACGACATAAATGTTTCTTGTGTGGATTTAAAACTACAAGGGAGGACAATTTGAAAAGACATGAGCGGGGACATTTATTCTGATATAAAAACAACAAATAATGACCTCCAATGCCAAAACTGTGGATTAGATTTAAACAACTACATCACCTTATTTGAACACACCCAAACAAACCACACAGAACAGCTAAGTGGTCGAATCATCATCCATCCAACGTCAACTGAAAATGCTCTCTAAGATTCAGTAAACGTCTTAAACATTGTTCCAACGCATGAAGACAAATACGACCTGCTGACATGTTTTGCAAACATCCGTCATGAGATAGATCAAAAGTTGACAGAAAGATGTGACAAAGTCCAACAGATTAAATGATATCTCAACTTAGAGGTGGAATTCATTCCCGAAACTAATGACGAGGAAACGGATAAGAGTGAACTATATTTTAAAAGCAAGACCTATACCTTGTTGTCGAAAGAAGACCTAACCGACCACGATGTCAACGAATCATTCCAAATCCAATGTGCTTCCTTCGATGAATACATTGCAAGAGATTCCGGTTGGACATTGAGTCAAGTTATCCGCATGAAGGTTCACACAGCACAATACCGTCCCATCGGTGGGTCGAATTCAATCTAATTCAAATTAGATCTTTGTTTGCTCTCGATTATGTCGGACATATATCTAACGAAACCCCATAAAGGGGTCAAATCCTATGACCCTTGAAAATAACAAATGAGATCCCCAATAAAGATAATTTTCGGTGTGGGCGGAGTCGTTCGGAAATCCTTGATAATAGCTAAGCATACATTTGTTTCATCATCCGATAGCATTATTAATAACATATATTCTAATGATTGTGATATACAATTTTACCAATAATATTCAATGGTACTCACATATATTTCAGGTGTGTTAGATTGTTGAAAGTGGTGTCCTCTATCATTGATATTTCATTATTCTCTAGCTTCCTATAAAGAGCCAACAACTGTCTTTGTTAAACTATTGGTCTACTAACATGTCTTACGCGATACATAGTTGATACACAGTCATGTTAAGGTTGTCAGAAATGTATGACAATTGATGAAAATGTAATATTTTCATGACGCAGACGTCTGCTTTTTAATAACAATGTTGTACGAATTTGATAAATTCATACCCTGTCGTACTGAATATTATATAATTATATGTTCGTTATGAAAGAATAGTAAATACGTAACAATTTCCAAGCATCTTGCTTTTGGCGATCTGTCAATCTGTTTGCCAGATGCGGGGCTTTTGCTACTCTCCGAATGTCGCGATCATTTCGCGCTTGCATTTGACAACACCGTACATGGCATTCATGACAAAAGTTAAGTCAAAACTCGAGTACACAGAACTTTTACATTACTATTTTTCTATATTTGATACCAAGATATTACATGCAGATCGACAGTAAACAAATATTCAACAATGGTTCAACTTTAGTGTCTGGGAGCAAGTCACTGTGACCCGATTGGAAACACGTGGTAGTAATACATTACATCATCATATATGTACATTGTTACTTAATTAATTAACTATAGATGAAAACCAGGATTTGCCACCAACTTTAAGTTAAAGAAAAGCTTCAATTCAAGTCGATAAGACATGAGGAGATTAATTAATTTGTCATCCACTGATACAGGATGTTTGTATAAAATGGGGAGGGGGTGGGGGGGTAGGGGGTGAAATTTAAGTTAGTTGTAGCTTGGGGCAGCACTGGTCCACAGCGGTCAGGTTGCAGGTTCTGGTGTGGAGTCCTAGAATGGGCATACTGTCTTACTTCTTGTTTTTCGCTATGTCCATGAATTGTTATTTGTATATACATGTACTACAGAAGGGTGATACCAAAATGTAGGAGCTGTGGTGGTCGTGATCGTATGGTTGTTGGATTAAAAACTACCTATGCATGCAATCAGTGCATATCACCTCTACAATTGCTAGTTCGAATCCCGCAGATGGCGAGGTATACTAGATACAGCATTATGTGATTGAGTTTGTCAGTGATTTGCGACAGGTCTGTTGTTTTCTCCGGGTACACCAGTTTCCTCTGCAAATAAAACTGACCGCCACATATTTAACTGAACTATTGCTGAAAGTGGTAATATATACCATAACAATAACCTTAGCGCTACACAAATTTATTTATATACACCTACTGTAATTATCACACAAAAATGATAATGACTGCAGGATAAATACTATTTCTTGATTCTAACAAGGTTCTGTCTTTAAGTAAATTATGACAATATCAGCATTGAACGTACAACTTATAATTTAATTGTTCATTAGTTACAAATAATGTTGATGTTTTTGCCCCCTTCCCCCATTTTTGGCAAACAGTTATCTTAATTACAGTTTCAGTTCATGGTACTTTGATATATTTTATATCTTTAATTTCCGACAAATTCCACACACATATGATTTGCTCGACCCTCAGGAAACGCTTGTTGGTTTTTCTGTGTTATTAATTCCATCTGATTATTGCATCAATTTATAATATTTAAACTATCTTTAAATGAATAATACACATATCAAATTTGTTTTTTGCAGTTTCCCTTAATATCTAACATCTCTGGTGAGTGACAAAAGACAACAAGGCCCCTGTAGCATATTTGTTTCTTCATTCCATAAAGCATTAAGTATTAAAAACATGTACAAATGCATATATTTTTTTAATTTAATGTGGAAATGTTGAAATTGTCTATTAAATTTAGTTTGATGCATCTACAGTGAGTCCTTTGACGAACTTGGTATTTTTTTCAGTGTTAGCATAAAGAATAAAAACAATGGACGACTTAAGCTCAACCAAGATTTAAATACCACAGAATAATCTGCATAAACTTTAAAGGAACAGAAATATTTGACTTAAACATAACCTAGATATATATACTCATACATTTGCATGATCAGAAGTAATCGATAAAATAGAATGTTGGGGGTGTTTGTATTTTATAGAGTCTGTGTGCATTACATGTGGTAGTGAACAGGACACATTATACAAGATTATCTAGACAAACGTGTGCATATGATGTAAAACAATGTGTTTGATTCCCCATAGTCGTCTTGCGATTGTTCATGCATAAATCCAAAGAATACAATCCGTTGTAAAGGGACTGTAGTCGGTATAGACTCTCTTGATGCTGATATACTTTCCTCGTCCTCTGATTTACAACCACATCGGTGGTGTAATGGTTAGCGTGATTGTCTCGAAGATCAGGGTAACTGTGTTCCAGTTGGGCAGACTGTTATTTCAATGGACTAACGCTATACAAATCGAACTAAGCGTGTTGGTTTAGTTGGTCTAACAGACACCATTATCATATTCTCGAATGAAACTTGTTCTCTGACAAATTGCTCATTTGGCGTTAAACAACGATCACCAACTCACTCTTTTGATTTATTAATATATATTTACAATGAGTGATGATTGAATTGTATAGCACATTATGGAAAGTAGAGTCGATAATCCAAGAAAAATACATTGTCCTATCTTGTGCAACAAATATGAAGCTCATTGACCGCCCAACACATCTTGTCTGGCCAGGACCATCAACAGGTTGCGATGCATGGAATGGATCTATGTCGGTGTTGGCAATATGGTGTTTTCACCTATTGACCTATGTTCCTTAACCACCTCGTTGACAATGTGATCTGTCTGTCGTGGCAACAGTATGGTCGGCTCTTTGATGAATTTTGTTACCAATTTCTTCTTCGCCTGTTCCACTTTATTGTAAGGGGGGTGGTAGTTGGTAGATTGGTCTAAAACAGAAAAAGAAACAACAGGAAGGGTATCGACAACAGGCAGATTATTAGTAACCTCAGTGCGTGCTCGGAAGTCGGAAGCGAAAGACAGATAAGGGTGAGCGAATCCTAGGTCAGCTGGCAGGAAAGGGCCGCAGTGCTAGCAGTTCGATGGATGCTGGAGTTTGCACACCCTCCTTGTCATCTCCTCTGAGTATGGCATCTCTGTTGGAATACGTCCGTTGTAGACCACACTGCCAGAGGAATCTGTTTGCCAGCTCCGTACAGCTACTGACATACGCAACATTGCTGTTCATCAACAACCGCACCGTCTCCATACCAGTGAGTATTATCGCCTTGGCCATTACATGGGCGTACCGGTGTGAATATGGTGTACAACTCAGTCTGCAGTACAACCTGCCCAGAATAAGACTCTGATATCTTATGGTAAGCCACACGCACCACACGATATATTTCACCATCAAGCGTGACGGGTTGTGAGGCCAGCAGTTCAGATTACTTCATGTACATATATACAGGAAATAATTAACCACGTTGTGCTTGCCTGCATCTATATCTACAGAACGCAAAAGAGAGCTCACGGCTGGCTGACTGGCATGTCGTACAATATGGGCAACTTTTCATGTTGTATATGAATCTTGGTAACACGGTCATCCTGCCTATCTCTCTTCGCCGCAAGAGGAATCAAGGCATTGACTGTGTCCCGTGCGTCCTCCATCGACTTCATGTCAGTATCTCATATGTCAGGCCAGATGATGATGTAATCGAGAAACCATCACATCGCCTGTAAATAAACTAAAGACAGTTTCATGGGATAACCATAGCTACTCTAAATGACTAGAAAGAGAGTGAACATAGTCTCTGGGCAATGCTGAGTTATCGCAGACAGGTGTACCGTCTCGTGATATCTCATTATGAACCACAAACATGACTTAATTGATTGTTTGATGTTCAACCCCAGCTTCGGCAGTTGTTCATCTATATCGTGGCTTGGACAAATTATATATATTAGAAACCTATAGGGCCCTATGAGATAAAATATAATTGTATATAAAACAATCGGGTATATGTACAAATAAAAGAGGCATTACAAGGATAAAACTATATACTATTATCTAGAACGTATGTTATCGAACTATATTGTTATATATAAATATTTTTGTTTAAACATTTTTAAAATTATATTACCTGGGACATTTGTAAATTAATCAGATAAATTGCTAGCATCGTAAAACATCAGCAACATCCACACAATCAATTAAAACATGCTTAAGTGAATAATTGGAATTACACGAATACATTCCGGTCGTTCCTCATTATTTACTAGATTGCTTGATTGACTGGTGTTTAACGCCAACTTTAGCAGTACTTCAGCTATATAGTTGTAGAATGTCTGCAAAATGTCAGAAACATCTACGCAGTCAATTAAAACATATTGGACAACACGTTGTTAATGTGCTCTGAAAACTTGCCAAATATGTGAAACTCCCTGCTATCGTCTACCCATAAGTGTTGCACAAACCCATGTCGGATGCAGCTCTCCACATTGCATCTATACCACAACTCCTCCTAGTGGACCAATGGGTGGCATATAGGAAAACTAGTTATGCTTACCTGGTCAGCAGCCTTGGACAGACATCGAAACAACCTACCTGATAGTCTACCTTCAGAACTAGTCTGATTATCGCCTCACAAGTCGCTACAATTAGACATTTGTTCACTACATGGACGATAATTGACGTCAGCATTGTCAAAGGCCTCTACCTCCTCCACGATTGGATCTTTACCTAGGTCTGGTCAATAAGACGCAAAATCTAGAGATTCATCCGAAATACTAATGTAACATGCTTCTAGCGTTTACCTACACCAACAGAGGAGCCACGAACACTAGAAACTATGCCAGCATCAGGTACATCATCAACCCTGACACCCATATCCACAATAGGATCATATGATAGGTGAGACGCCAACAGAATAGTCCACCACTGCACCGGGTACTATGTATATCACCAATAACTGGGGATAGGGAACCCTCAGAAACATCATGACTATCCTCGACTACAGATTCTGTAGCAAGGACAACAGCAAACTGGTTATCCAAATCCACAAATGGATCATCACCAAAGAAATAATCAACCCGGGAATATCTGGAGATAGGGAGCTCCTCGGTATCTTGAGACATCGGAACTAGTAACTGATGGACTAGAGATATGGGTGTGACTAGCAATATGACGATTAATAGTAGATGTAGCACTAATAGATGTGGGCCGAGTCTAACTGGCCGAGTGGCGGTGACTTTCAATGGAAAGAAGACCGGTCTAAATTCTAGAGTGTATTTAACGATAGAGGGATGAACGCACATTAACATAAAGGTCAAGTGTGGACTTGAAGCTTGTGTAAAATAAAATACATTAGTACGCTTACAAATAGGAATGAACGACATATTTTTTTTAATGTTACCTTGATTAGTTTTGTAAATATAAATATACATTTTGCTAATTTCATTATGTTTATAAAACTGCATTCTTGTGAAGTCAAAATAATACTTTATTTGAGGAATTTAATGGGATGATATATTTGAAATGACAATGGTCTGTTTCACACCCAGATTTATACATTATAGTTTCACGGGTGGAATACATGAACAGTGTGTCTGTACGGTATCTGCAAACTTCATTTTCAGGTCTTGAAAAATACACTTGGTCAGTTGCCAAATTGCTCGTACCGGCGTTTAGTATTTTAAACACACCTCTCATTAATCATTACTTAGATATGTAATTTTCATTTATTTATTGTCAACTTTATTAGATGAATCGAACCTTTTTCCCAACAGCCTTTATCTCAAAAATATGGCATACGTACTAAGGTATGGTCTGTGTTTTATTTAATTATCAATAGTTTAAATTAAACCTTTTTGCTATTTAACATACTATTAGGTTATTATTACAAGAAACACCTCATGCACTACATTGCGACTCATAGATGTGTTTAACATTACCCATTATATGGGGTATTGAGTTTGGTGTTCGTGCTGTCCGTCTAAAAGATGTTCCTGTTATCCTTATTTTACAGTTTTGCGGGCTGCGTAACCCAAAATAACGCATAGTTTAATCCCTTAAGTGTTTTCTAAAAGTATTTTGCAACAACCCATATCAGAAAAGGGACCGATGTAATCAGTGCCTACTACCACTGATGCTGTGAGTTTGAATCTCCATCAGGGCGAGATGTACAACATTTTGTGATAAAGTTTGTTAGTGACTTCCAACAGGTCGGTGGTTTTTGTAGCTGATTGTGATGTTGCTGTAAAACATGAAAATGACATTTAATATATGAGATGCTTGCCCTTCCGGAGCACACGACTTCACTCTTGGTTTGCAGTAGGGTTCGTATTGTTGAGTATCTAGCTTAGCATAGTGCTTTAAAGATTTTTCTTTCTTTTGTCTTTTCTCGATTGGTTATTGCATTGTTTGTCCTTTCTCGATTTACAGCTTCCGATTACATCTTTGGTTTCTTCAAACATTTCAAAGCAATATCAAAACTTTATAGAATACCCGTTATATTATTTGTTGTCGTCCAATCTAATAATGAGTGATTGTTGTTTTCCGATAATGCAGCATTTTTTAGCTATATCATGACGAGAACAAGATAATTTGCAATGAGATGATGATGAGATCCGCTTTGAAATAGGCCAACGCAAATAGTTGGATTTTTACAATGCTAGTTCACTGAGACAATAGTCTGTGGACACACATCTCGCCCCCTCGGAAACAATATCCTGATTCCCAGTCAACCAATATTTGCTCTTGCTCCTTAATGCTTCGTGTATAGCGGAAAAGCAATACAGACCAATTTCATAGTCTTTAGATTGACCCGACCGGGCTAGATCTACCACACTCGAGGCGAGCACGCTAACTATTACACCACCGATGCGCTTTTAATCCAATTGAAAAACGATTGATCTTGTATTAGCCAATTATGACACACGCATTAAGCGCCATTTGTTGATAATATTATATCGCCAAGCTTCCTAGTCATACTATCTTCCTATAAGTAAAAACTGATTTCTATTAGCAGTGTGAATTATGTGTTCCTCAAAGTTGAATACTAATTAGCTAGTATAATGTTAGAATACCTGGCAATTGACACCTGTCTCCTTCATAGCCGTCAATGCAACCCTATTTACACTGTCCGTCATGTCTGTCACACACCTTGTTGACACATGTATCACAGCGGAATTCACAGTTGATACCATATGTTCCAGAAACAAATTGTGAAAAAATATTTAACTTTTGTGAAATAATGATAGTGATATCAAAAAACATATTGCATCATCTGTGAAGTATGAAATTTTAATTTTTCAATGCATGAGTACCACTTTTTGTAGATTTGATAAGGAACAGGATACCAAATGTTTAATGATGAAATGAAATTAGAGTTTGGCGCCATAGTTTTAGACAACGAAATATCCAAGCCCAACATTACCACTACCTAAACACCAGGTTTGCTTATAAATATAGGTTTGATTTGATGAGGTCTATGGTGCGTAGCGCCACTTTCAACAATATTTCAATCATATCGTGGCAGTCAGGTTTATTGGCATTGATATTTATTGCAGAGCTTTGTACCTAAAGAAATATTTATATGTCAAGAAAAGCGGAAAAATCCAAGCACTATGTCATTTTGTAAACAGTTCATTATTCTCCTGGTTCCAAATTTTAGCATACCTGATAAATTACAACGAACCCTTTTAAAGCCTTTTATGCAACTGTACGCACAATTCCCATCACGCAATTCACATATCTTGCCAACACATGTATCACACCGCGATTCACAATTGACACCATACGTGCCAGTAGTACATCCTGAAAAGAATAATGCGCTACTATACACCATTATATATACTGATTACAACGAAACATACCCCCGGTTTTTGTTAGTCTGTGTTGCTGATCGCTTTAGCTTTTTTTCGGGTTCTGCTTGACTTCGTCCTGTGTCCTGTGTGCCCATATGTTTTTTGTAGCGTTTATTTAATCTACAAATCCTAATATTTATATTAACGATGCAGGTAGAGCTGATCGGCGTGCCTTACCATATCGATATATACCTGTTTTAAGCCATGCAATCAGTTCCAAGCATTGTAGTAACTACCCTACTACCTCATTTGATGTATTTTAAGACATGACAATTTTCACTATGATTCCAATCTTTAATAATATACCCGATAAACGACAACGAGCTCCTTTAAAACCTCCTATGCAACAATATGCACAATTGCCATCAGGTGGTTCACATATGTTGCAAACACATGTATCACAGCGATGTTCATAATTGACACCATGTGTACCAGTGGTACAGTCTAAAAAATAATATGCTACTTTGCAGCATTATATATACTGACTATTGCAAAGCATGCTTCCCCGGTGTTTGGTGTCGTACGTGTTGGTCATATTTTTAGCTTTCCGCAATGTGTTGTGTTCTTGTGTTTTGTTTGTTTTTCCCCTGTGTCTTGTGTGTCCAATGTTTTCAGTTTCTCTGGATTGTCAATTCTTGATTGCCTGTTTGGCCTTCTATAATGTTTTTCACGATATCTTATACAAATTGTAATAAGCCTGTCGAATTTTTTTTTAATTATCAAATAAAAAAGAGCTGTGTGTTATGGATTAAAATACGGAAACATTCACATTACGCTATAAGAAACCGATCGTACATGTTCACAACAAATAGGACAATTCCACTCCTTTATATTAATATTGTTAAACCTGTAAAATTACAACGATCTCCTTTAAAACCTCCAATACAACCATATGTGCAATTTCAGTCAAATCTTTCACATATTCTGTTGATAAATGTGTCACAACAAGATTCACAATTGACACCAAATGTGAGGTGAACTATTCACGAGTACGACGAAATTACCATCAAATGACCAACGGATGATGAGTAGAGGGTATAGGAGTGTGTTCAGCCGTGGGATTACGGATGATGAGTAGAGGGTATAGGAGTGTCTTCAGCTGTGGATTAACGGGTGATGAGTAGAGAGTATAGGAGTGTTCTCACTCGCTGGTTACAGACGATATACAGTTTTGGATTTGTCAACATTCTACATCACACTATACACTCAGTGTGCTATTTTCTATTGTTCGTGTTGAATCAAATTCAGAGATATATCCAGTTCACGTTTTAAAAACTGTCTTGCTAGACTTGTCCAAAATGTTAATTAGTAACGCTATGTAATGCTGCTTCTAAAGTAGAAATTACCAGAAGAGTTTGAAGATAGCAAAGGGTTATTAGAATCCGTATATCGAAGAAGAGCAGACAATACAATGGCCAAACGATACAGTACACAAGGGCAAACGACGAGTGATACACTGACCCAAAACACTACTGGTTTAGATTGTATGAATAGCGATTTTCATTTTGTAAATTCATTTAAAGTTACGCTTTTTTAACTGCATTTAATCTTTGTAATCTGATAATCAAATCAATATTTCATCCATTGTGTAATATCATTAACATATAAACATACATAATGGAGATTTAAAGTTATCGTTTCGCTTCAGTAAACCTGGGCGTCCATTGTTATACTATGACAACTTGAATGTATGCACATTATTGATTAGCAATGTTATGATGAGTCATGTACCGTGGGAAAATAAATTTGAAGTAATGTATACTCATGAAGCAGAACACAACATGAAATTTTGCTTAGTCACATAATTTATGTCTATCGATCTTATTGTAACAACACTACCTATGAAATAAGTGCCTATCGACACTAATGTTGTGAGTTCGAACCCCACTATCAAGAGGGATACTCGGGACAGCATTATATGATAAAGTTTGTCCGTAGCTTACGACAGGTCAGTGGTTTCCTCCGCGTACTCCGGTTTTCTCCACCAATACAAACTGACTACCACGATATTAATGAAACATTGTTGAAATTGAAGTTGAACACTATAACCCTAACCCTTATTTTAACAACAAAACAAGACAGATATGCCACATGCCACGAACGTAATGTTTTCCAATCATAGTAGGTGATGGGCTAATCTATTTAACAAACGAAACAAAAATAAAACCCCACACATCTGGAACAATTTCAAAATGCATTGCAAAACATTTTATAAGTCTAATCAAGGTCACCTCCATTTTTTTTTATTTTGGCCATTCATTCCCTCCTATGAACGTGCACATTTTACGTATCTAACAGTAGTGGTAAGCTACCAATCCTGGCCCAACCTTGACATAATTTATATTGTTGTACAACAATAAAACCATTGTCTGATGGAATGTGGCTGCTCACATCCAAAGAATTGGAAAATATCACGCTCAAGTAGATCGGTGAAGTACTAGAAGATACAAAAACCTAGTATGTTACAGGTAAACGGTCTCACTGTATTTGTTTTCCAAAACAGGGTGGGCATTAAATATCCTATTTATTCGTGGTAAATAGTGAAATATTTATGATGCGTGAAATTAAATGAAGGAAATTACATTGTTTGGTAAAAACCCAAAAGGTATAATATCCAATCTAGCTCTACAACAAACTATGCCAAAACATGTACCTATCAGGTAATCCCTATCAATTCCAAAAAGTATAATATCATCCAATCTAGCATTACAGACCAACAATTTGATTTGTGTATAGAAAAAACTGAGCAGTATGAAAACAAAATAAAAGCGATGTTATTGAAAACTATAATTTATTAATAAGGAAAACTGTGATATACGTTTCTACCTGTTTGCAAGAAATTTAAAGTTTTTGTATGGATATTTAATAATAAATTTGGAAAACATATATCATTTTGGTAGGAATTATCTACACTTTCAATATTCCACGCGCAGCTAAAAGATCGGTCTTAAATAAAAAATATGCTATACCTGACAAGGTAAGCTGTATAGCTTTAATTTACATACTTTTCTATTAGTTAAGAAATTTGATCATCAATCCAAAATCGGATTTACTTCAACACCAAAATATTATTTAAGTCATAACAAATTGAAAATGTCCTGACAAAACAACTCCGATATTGTCCTGTCATAACTCTGTCGAAGGAAATTGAAATTGATTACCAATGTAATATTTGATTTTGCTATGATCCCAACACGATTACATGATAAGTAGGTTTACTGTATTTATTAAAATACCCGTAATACATCATTCTCCCAGTGTCCCTTGTTTAAGTTTTCTTTAGTTATATATGAGTACATTATTTAACCACGCATTGCTGACGTTTTAAATTACCTTTTACGTGTGGTCACGCTCTGGATTTTCAAGATGTCTAGATTTAATTTTACTTTTCATGTGAATTTTACTAACTTTGTTGGTGTGTCATTATATGTTTATCGGATGGAGATTTCATTTCATTTAAAGGTGGAATCTTAATTACATTTTAATGGGAGTTTCGTACGTCACTTAATCTATTTTACCAAAATAAGAAAACAACTTGTATTTAACTACAAACAGTCACGCCTTTGTAAAACCGGTTTGACAACATTTTAAAATTATCAACCAATCAAATAATTCGCTACATAGCTCCGAACCTATACCGATTTCAAAAGCATATCTTAATACCTAAAAGGATGCAGCAACATCTAACCACAACATACCGGAATTATTTTGTTTTCCTTCACGATTATTAATACCCAACATAGTCATCACGCTTCATTGATGTTGCCCTTAAATCGTTAGTTAGAGCCAATATGGACCTGGTTTTTGTTCTGTAAGCATCTAGCCATCGCTTCCGACCGCTTGACCAGTCGTCACGCTTCATTGATTTTGCCCTTAAATCGTTAGTTAGAATCAATATGGACCTGTTTTATTTTTGTTCTGCAAGCATCTGGACATCGTTTCCGACCACTTGACCAGTCGACACGTATCATTGATTTTACCCTTAAATCGTTAATTAAATTCAATATGAACTTAGTCTTTTATTTTTCTGCAAGCATCTGGACATCCTTTCCGACCTCTCGACCAGTCGTCACACTTCATTGATTGATATCAATATGTATATATATTTCTTATTGCAGGTATGGATAAAAACACAAAACTACACAACAACATAACCAATGGATGCGGTAGATGTTTTCCCATATTTGGACTAGGAGAAAGTTTCTACATTAACTCCAGAAGTCACCCACTCACATAATAACTTATCAGAACATTCAAGGAGACAAACTAACGACTATGCTTGTGAAAGGTCTCGTAAAACAATAAAGCATAGAAAAAACTGCTCCAGGCATGGGAAATCCCAAGTGACGACATAAATGTTTCTTGTGTGGATTTAAAACTACACGGGAGAAAAATTTGAAAAGACATGAGCGGGGACATTTAGTCTGATATAAAAAAAACAAATAATGACCACCAATGCCAAAACTGTGGATTAAATTTGAACATCTACACCACCATATTTGAACACACCCGAATAAACCACCCAGAACAGCTAGGTGGTCGAATCATCATCCACCCAACGTCAACTGAAGATTCTCTCGAAGATTCAGTAAACGTCTTAAACATTGTTCCAACGCATGAAAACAAATACGATCTGCTGACATTTTTTGCAAGCATCCGTCATGACATTTGACAGAAAGATGTGACAATGTTCAACAGATTAAATAATATCTCAACTTACAGGTAGAATTCACTCGCGAAACTAATGACGAGGAAACGGAAAAGAGTGAACTATATTTTAAAAGCAAGTCCTATACCTTGTTGTCGAAAGAAGACCTAACCGACCACGATGTCAACGAATCATTCCAAAATCAGTTTGCTTCCTTCGATGAATACATCGCAAGAGATTCCGGTTGGAAATTGAGTCAAGTTGTCCGCATGGAGGTTCACACAGCACAATACCGCCCCATCGGTGGGTCGAATTCAATCTAATTCAAATTAGATCTTTGTTTGCTCTCGATAATGTCGGACATATATCTAACGAAACAGAATAAAGGGGTCAAATCCTATGACCTTTGGAATTAACAAATGAGATCCCCAATAAAGAGAATTTTCGGTGTTGGCGGAGTCGTTCGGAAATCCTCGATAATAGCTAAAAATACATTTGTTTCATCATCCGATAGCATTATTAATAGCATATATTTTAATGATTGGGATATACAATTTTACCAATAATATTCAATGATATTCACAGATATTTCAGGTGTGTTAGATTGTTGAAAGTAGTGTCCTCTATCACTGATATTTCATTATTCTGTAGCTTCCTATAAATAGTCAACAACTGTCTTTATTAAACTATTGGTCTACTAATATGTCTTAAGCGATACATATTTGATACACAGTCATGTTAAGGTTGTCAGAAATGTATTACAATTGATGAAAATGTAATATTTTCATGACGCAGACCTCTGTTTTTTAATAACATTGTTGTACGAATTTGATAAATTCATACCCTGTCGTACTGAATATTAAATAATTATATGTTCGTTATGAAAGAATAGTAAATACGTAACAATTTCCAAGCATCTTGCTTTTGGCGATCTGTCAATCTGTTTGCCAGATGCGGTGCTTTTGCTACTTTTCCGGAAGTCGCGATCATTTCGCGCTTGTACTTGACAACACCGTACAAATGCATTCATGACAAAAGTTACGTCAAGACTCGAGTACACAGAAGTTTTACATTACTATTTTTTTTATATTTGATACCAAGATACTATATGCATAAATGTACCAACGTTACGTGTATGTTTGGATTTAAATGAAATAACCCAAACGCCATAATCACGCCCATTCTACTTCAGTTCATGTATCACAATCAATGCATGTATTACCCATTTTTTTCAGTGGGTAACATATCGACAGTAAACACATATTCAACAATGGTTCAAATTTAGTGTCTGGGAGCAAGTCCCTGTGACCCGATTGGAAACACGTGGTAGTAATACATTAAATCATCATACATGTACATTTTTATTTAATTAATTAATTATAGATGAACACCAGGATTTGCCAACAACTTTAAGATAAAGAAAAGCTTCAATTCAAGTCGATAAGACATGAGCAGATTAATTAATTTGCCCTCCACTGATACAGGATGTGTGTGAAAAATAGTGAGAGGGGTGGGGGGGGGGGGGGTGAAATCTAAGTTAGTTGTAGCTAGGGGCAGCACTGGTCGACAGCTGTCAGGTTGCAGGTTCCGATGTGGAGTCCTAGAATGGGCATACTGTCTTACTTCTTGCTGTTCGCTATGTCCATGAATTGTTATTTGTATATACATGTACTACAGAAGGGTGATACCAAAATATAGGAGCTGTGGTGGTCGTGATCGTATGGTTGTTGGATCAAAGACTACCTAATCATGCAATCAGTGCATATCACCTCTACAATTGCTAGTTCGAATCCCGCAGATTGCGAGGTAGACTAGATACAGCATTATGTGATTGAATTGTCAGTGATTTGCGACAGGTCTGTTGTTTTCTCCGGGTACACCAGTTTCCTCTGCAAATAAAACTGACCGCCACATATTTAGCTGAACTATTGCTGAAAGTGGCAATAAATACCATGACATAACCTTAGCGCTACAACAATTTATTTATATACAACTACTGCAATTATCACACACAAATGATAATGACTGCAGGATAAATACTATTTCTTGATTCTAACAAGGTTCTGACTTTAAGTAAATTATGACAATATCAGCATTGAACGTACAACTTATAATTTAATTGTTCATTATGTTCATTAGTTACAAATAATGTTGATGTTTTTGCCCCCTTCCCCCATTTTTGGCAAACATACATCTTAATCACAGTTTCAGTTCATGGTACTTTGATATATTTTATATCTTTAATTTCCGACAAATTCCACACACATATGATTTGCTGGCCCCTCAGGAAACGCTTGTTGGTTTCTCTGTGTTATTAATTCCATCTGATTATTGCATCAATTTATAATTTTTAAACTATCTTTAAATGAATAATACACATATCAAATTTGTTTTTTGCAGTTTCCCTTCAAAAGACAACATTTTAATATCTAACATCTCTCCTGAATGACAGCAGGCAACAGGCCCCCTGGAGCATATTTGTTTCTTCATTCCATAAAGCATTAAGTATTAAAAACATGTACAAATGCATACATTTTTTTAATTGAATGTGGAAATGTTGAAATTGTCTATTAAATTTAGTTTGATGCATCTACATTGAGTCCTTTGACTAACTTGATATTTTTTTTCCGAGTTAGCCTAAAGAATAAAATCAATGGACGACTTAAGCTCAACCAAGATTTAAATACCACAGAATAATCTGCATAAACTTTAAAGGAACAGGAGTATTTGACTTAAACAGAATCCAGATATATATACTCATACATTTGCATGATCAGAAGTAATCGATAAAATAGAATGTTGGAGCTGTTTGTATTGTGTAGAGTCTGTGTGCATTACATGTGGTAGTGAACAGGACACATCATACAAGATTATCTAGACAAACGTGTGCATATGATGTAAAACAATGTGTTTGATTCCCCATAGTCGACTTGCGATTGTTCATGCATAAATCCAAAGAATACAATCCGTTGTAAAGGGACTGTAGTCGGTATAGACTCTCTTGATGCTGATCCTCGTCCTTTGATTTACAACCACATTGGTGGTGTAATGATTAGCGTGATTGTCTCGAAGATCAGGGTAACTGTGTTCCAGTGGAGCAGACTGTTATTTCAATGGTCTAACGCTATACAAATCGAACTAAACGTGTTGGTTTAGTTGGTCTAACAGACACCATTATCATATTCTCGAATGAAACTTGTTCTCTGACAAATTGCACATTTGGCGTTAAACAACGATCACCAACTCACTCTTTTGATTTATTAATAGATATTTACAATGAGTGATGATTGAATTATATAGCACATTATGGAAAGTAGAGTCGATAATCCAAGCAAAATACATTGTCCTATCTTGTGCAACAAATATGAAGCCCATTGACCGCCCAACAAATCTTATCTGGCCAGGACCATCAACAGGTTGCGATGCATGGAATGGATATCTGTCGGTGTTGGACATATGGTGTTTTCACCTATTGACCTATGTTGCTTAACCACCTCGTTGACGATGTGATCTGTCTGTCGTGGCGACAGTATGGTCGGCTCTTTGATGAATTTTGCTACCAATTTCTTCTTCGCCTGTTCCACTTTATTGTAAGGGGGGAGGTAGTTGGTAGATTGGTCTAAAACAGAAAAAGAAACAACAGGAAGGGTATCGACAACAGGCAGATTATTAGTAACCTCAGTGCGTGCTCGGAAGTCGGAAGCGAAAGACAGATAAGGGTGAGCGAATCCTAGGTCAGCTGGCAGGAAAGGGCCGCAGTGCTAGCAGTTCGATGGATGCTGGAGTTTGCACACCCTCCTTGTCATCTCCTCTGAGTATGGCATCTCTGTTGGAATACGTCCGTTGTATAACACACTGCCTGAGGAATCTGTTTGCCAGCTCCGTACAGCTACTGACATACGCAACATTGCTGTTCATCAACAACCGCACCGTCTCCATACCAGCGAGTGTTATCACCTTGGCCATTAAATGAGGGTACCGGTGTGAATATGGTGTACAACTCAGTCTGCAGTACAACCTGCCCAGAATAAGACTCTGATATCTTATGGTAGGCCACACGCACCACACGATATTTTTCACCATCAAGCGTGACGGGTTGTGAGGCCAGCAGTTCAGATTACCTCATGTACATATATACAGGAAATAATTAACCACGTTGTGCTTGCCTGCATCTATATCTACAGAACGCAAAAGGGAGCTCACGGCTGGCTGTCTGGGATGTCGTACAATATGGGAAACTGCTCATGTTGTATATGAATGGGTAACCCGAAGGTCGATAGTCTTGGTAACACGGTCATCCTGCCTATCGCTCTTCGCAGCAAGAGGAATCAATGCATTGGATGTGTCCCGTTCGTCCTCCATCGACTTCATGTCAGTATCTCATATGTCAGGCCAGATGACGATGTAATCTAGAAACCATCCCATCGCCTGTAAATAAACTCAAGACAGTCTCATGGGATAACCATAGCTACTCCAGATGACTAGAAAGAAAGTGAACATAGTCTCTGGGCAATGCTGAGTGATCGCAGGCAGGTGTACCGTCTCGTGATACCTCATTACGAACCACAAACATGACTTAATTTATTGATTGATGTTCAACCCAAGCTTTGGCAGTTTTTCATCTATATCGTGGCTTCAACAAATTATATATATTAGAAACCTATAGGGCCCTATGAGATAAAATATAATTGTATATAAAACAATCGGGTATATGTACAAATAAAAGAGGCATTACAAGGATAAAACCATATACTATTATCTAGAACGTATGTTATTGAACTATAATTTTGTATACAAATATTTTTTTTTAAATATTTTTAAAATATATTACCTGGGACATTTGTAAATTAATCAAATATATTGTTAGCATCGTAGAACATCAGCAACATCCACACAATCAATAAAAACATGCTTAAGTGAATAATTGGAATTACACGGAATACATTCCGGTCGTTCCTCATTATTTACTAGATTGCTTGATTGATTGGTGTTTAACGCCAACTTTAGCAGTATTTCAGCTATATCGTTGTAGAATGTCTGCGAAATATCAGAAACATCTACGCAGTCAATTAAAACATATTGGACAACACGGTGTTAATGTGCTCTGAAAACTTGCCAAATATGCGAAACTCCCTACTATCGTCGTACCCATAAGTGTAGCACAAACCCATGTCGGATGCAGCTCTCCACATTGCATCTATACCACAACTCCTCCTAGTGGACCAATGGGTGGCATATAGGAAAACTAGTTATGCTTACCTGGTCAGCAGCCTTGGACAGACATCGAAACAACCTACCTGATACTCTACCTTCAGAACTAGTCTGATTATCGCCTCACAAGTCGCTACAATTAGACATTTGTTCACTACATGGACGATAATTGACGTCAGCATTGTCAAAGGCCTCTACCTCCTTCACGATTGGATCTTGACCTAGGTCTGGTCAATAAGACGCCAAATCTAGAGATTCATCCGAAATACTAATGTAACATGCTTCTAGCGCTTACCTACACCAACAGAGGAGCCACGAACACTAGAAACTATGCCAGCATCAGGTACATCATCAACCCTGACACCCATATCCACAATATGAGCATATGATAGGTGAGACGCCAAAAGAGTAGTCCACCACTACACTGGGTACTATGTATATCACCACTAACTGGGGATAGGGAACCATCAGAAACATCATGACTATCCTCGACTACAGATTCAGTAGCAAGGACAACAGCAAACCGGATATCCAAATCCACAAATGGATCATCACCAAAGAAATAATCAACCCGGTAATATCTGGAGATAGGGAGCCCTCGGTATCTTGAGACATCGGAACTAGTAACTGCTGGACTAGAAATATGGGTGTGACTAGCAATATGACGATTAATAGTAGATGTAGCGCTAATAGAAGTGGGCAAGGTCTAACTGGCCGAGTGGCGGTGACTCTCAGTGAAAAGAAGACGGATCTCAATTCTAGAGTGTATTTAACGATAGAGGGATGAACGCACATTAACATAAAGGTCAAGTGTGGACTTGAAGCTTGTGTAAAATAAAATACATTAGTACGCTTATAAATAGGAATGAACGACACAATATTTTTAATGTTACCTTGATTAGTTTTGTAAATATAAATATACATTTTGCTAATTTCACTATGTTTATAAAACTGCATTCTTGTGAAGTCAAAATAATACTTTATTACCCTAAAATCCTCATCAGGTATGATCAAACTGTAATAATTATTAATGCAGCTGACAATATAAGCATACATTGTCAGAGACAAAAATATTCCAGCTGTTGCCATTATCTTCACCTTCCTCGGATTGACATTTTTGTGAATCAATAAAATATGCTGAGGAATTTAATGGGATGATATATTTGAAATGACAATGGTCTGTTTCACACCCAGGTATATACATTTTTTTCTGGTCTTCCGGTTTCCTCTACTAATAAAACGGACCGCCACGGTGCTACGGTTTGCTCAATATTGACATTTCCAGGCCTAGATCAAAATTCCGATAACACAGACGAGATTAGACCAGAGATACAGAACATAAAATTTTTTCGGAGTTCTAATCTCAACGACATTGACATTAGGACCATTACCCTTCATGTGGATGGAATATGATATATTATAAAGGGGGAATTGGAATATATAGCAGCAATAAAGTTTGAAACTGTAGTCTCGGTATTACCCTTCATATATAGCATAGTTTACAGGTACATCATATAGACAGTTTGAAGTTTGACAAACTACAAATGGGCATAAATCGTCAACTGTGATATTGTAGAAAATAATAACATTATGTGAGTCCATTCTGTGTCTTCGAGTGAGGTTAATAAGTTGATTTAGTGTTACTCGATCTTTAGTTTTATGTGTGTTTTGTAGATCTTTTTTTGTCCTTTTGTACTGTTTTCTTGGCCATTACGTTGTTTGTTCTTCTTCGATATACGGATTTTGATTACCCTTTTGGTATCTTCAAACTCTTCTTGTAGAAATCCGTCTATATTTGAACCAAACCAGAAAAACTCAACATTTCCGTAATGGCACCAAACATACACTTCCTCCTTCATGAATTTCTCTGATGTTTACCCTAGATTTAATTCAGTGTTAATTGTAATGTGGCTTAACCGATATTCTGCTAGGACCACGATGTCACTACTCACAGTTTCACATTATTTCATATTATTTTTTTATTGAAATCACAGAAAATATATCTCGTAAGCCAACAAGTAAAATGACCCATTCTCTTTTTCGGGAGACCTTGTATTTTGTATTCGAAGGGGGTAACCTCCTGATTGTGTATCTATTTCAATACAAAATGTGAATTATATATTCATCGTATATATTTTAAGGAAAATCAAAACAGAGTTCAGATTTAGTATCAACAAGGACCAGAGGTAATTTAATTACTATTCACAACTTCTGTTGATAGACATCAATATCACCTGGTTTGTAATTAGATTAACACGACCGGTGCCACTAGTTGAACAGGAACTGCTTACCCTTCCTGAGCATCTGAGTTCGCCTCAGGCTTTTAGTGGAGTTCGTGTTACTCAATCGTTAGCTTTGTGCTTTGTAGATGGTTGTTTGTCCGTTTTTCATTTGGCCTGTGTGTTGTCTGTTCTTCGATTTACGGATGCTGATTTTTCCTTTGGTATCTTCAAACACTTCTTATAACTAATTAACAATGCAACATAGGACTGTTTGCAAGCTAATAAGTGATGTCATTATCCCTAATTAGTAATTATTTGTTGGTGGTCAGTTTGTTATTGTATATGCATATCTTCTCTATACCGGTGTATAAGGTTTATCAGAAATAAAGATGTTTTGTTGCATTAATAAAACAACTGAAGGCTATATGGTCATACATTGTTAATATGAATATAATTGTATTCTCTCAGCCAATATTACAAATATTACAGAGTTCGATAGTTCAAATTAATATTAAGTAAATACGCGTTATTACATTATTATCAAGCTTATTGGTGTACATTAAATACAAAGTACACTAATAGAGGTGTGATTGTTTTATTTTTCAAGGTGAAGTTATTTTCTTATTTATCACATCAATAAGTTTGCATAATAAACGAATAATTTCAGGTTTCGTTTTATTATACAATGACAATTGCAATATGATTGCGCTATTGAAAAAAAAATGGAATTACATTTTGTTCTTTTAGTTGCAAATATTGGACACTGTGAAAGGTAATGATATTTACCACCAATTTCACGAGTTTGACATAGCTGTTCGGCGCCCTACCTCGATTGGTAGTCTATGATTAGATATTCTAAATCTACAAAAAGTAAATATTTTTTTGTTCTCATTTAAGACGTCTAAATAATCTTCTAATTTAAAATCTGACTTGAATAATCTATAGTTCAATGCTTTTAGGGATATTTGTAGACTAGAATGCCGATTTTGTTTGAACTGGTCGGTTAATCTCATTTGAATCCCTCCAATTAGCCATGTATGGCTTATACAATTGCCAAACGTTCGAATAAACACAGTGATCAAGAATTGATTTTTATAAAACTAATCCATGAAAAAAGTATTAATTCCATGAGTTTTCAAATACAACAATCTATATATAAGAGATAATAGTTTTGATTGCTTTCCGTCAATTAATTTCGACCAGAATGATACAATTTGCAACTTTACTTTCATATTCAGAGGGTATCTACCAAGTTCACCATAACACATAAAATGTTGCGTTGAAGGTTTCAAATTAAACAATAGCTCACAATATGTTTAATGTGTTTTTTTCTAATATGTCAATATGTTCGCATCTCCATATCTCTGAACCATAGGTTGACATTGGTATTCTTATTTTATCAAACAAATCCAATTGACAATTTACAGCTACTTGTAAAACTTTCTCCAAAAGAATAATGTTATTATTCTTGACAGATCTGGTCATTGCAACATTGTACCCAAATATACCAATTCACTTACTATTTCTAATTCCATTCATTTTAAACTTTAAGTTCAAAGGTCACATTCCGTTTGAAAAATCCATGACTTTGGATTTGTTTCTGCTTACTTATACGTTCATTTTTTTTTACAATATTCGTAAGCATAATTAAACTCTGACTGCAATTCCTCGACAGATTCTGACATTAGTACTGTATCGTCGGCATACAGAACAGTGAATAATTTAACATCAATTTGTAATTCGTTATCAAAGTCGTCGGGAATGCGTTTAACACCTTGTGCATTTTTCCTTGTCAAAAAAGGTCTCTAAATCATTTAGATATAGTGCGAACTAATCAAGAGATACATGTTCTAATTGTCTAACACCATTTAAACTTGGGAAGAAATTTGAAACACAATCGGTATAGACAATTCTTGATTTTCTATTATTATACATTTTACCCTGTATATTACACATACGTAGCCTGTATCATAAGCCATCACACCACACAGTATCGAAAGCCTTGTTGAAGTATATATATGCACAAAAAAGTTACCTTTTTCTTCAGTTCTAGTAACTCTAAGATGCCATATATAACAAAACAGTAATACTCAGTGGCCTGTGAACATCAGCAGAATTTGTTTTGAGTAACACGAAGTACAATGAAAACATCAACAAATCAAATAATCTACAGCACGTGCATTCATGTAAGTAAGTTCACCTATATATCTAATATTTCCTACTCGCCCATCCATAACAAAGAAGCTTTGTCCCTTGCAAAGATTAATCAATAATTTCCCAGATTTATTGTGTCCTTTGTCGAATCCATGCTTTTTGAGTGGTAAATTTGAATCTGTTAGAAAAGAGGTACACTTTTCTAGTAAATATGTGTCCTCATTTAGAAAATAGTTTTCTGTAAATACTGAAAAATCGTTAAGCTCAGTTATTCTTGCATTGCAATTACCCGCCAAAATTATATATTCATACAACCGAGAGAAATATCTTATATCGAAATATATGTCATTGAATGTTTCTTGAGACGAGTACGAGGTGCATTCTGGTGGTATATACACAACACCAATTAAAACATTTTCATCTAATTTAAATACCGTGGATGACATCTTTACCCAAAATACAAATTTACTGTCATTTTTTGTTATAATAGTTTGATACATTTATCTAAATTTTCCTTATATCCGAAGTCGACCCCGCCTGATTTGCTATGTGTAACAACTTCTTTACATCTCATCAAATTCAAAACTGTTAACGTAGAATTACCGACACATTATTAAAATTTGGAAAAGTGCATTTTAAATGCAAGTTCGAAATTATGTATTTTCCCACAAACTTAGATTGCTTTACGTTATATGTGTTTGTTTTCGCATAGTGGTGTACAATGCTTGTTTTCGTCTTGTGTACCCAATGTTGCCAGTCTATCTGGATTGTCCATTTTTGATTGGCCCTTCGGTATTCCTTTACGGTCATTTAATAAATAAGACATATCAAAAAAAGAACATATTTCTAAAATTCATGCTCATTCTCTTCAAATAACAAATAGTAATCATTGAGTACTTTGAAGGACACACCCTTTCAATTTCATATATTTTATCATAACGACAATCATATCCATTCATGTATTATTCAGTTATTGGTCACCCATTCATATAATGAATCCAAATTAATAGTTTTATTCCAGAAAGGGGTCGTGGTCACTAAATTATATATGTACATTTTGATGTCTGTTCGTTTCACAAATCAACAGATAGCAAAATAAAATAAAACTCATTCATGGTAGATGTTTTGAGAAATAGCCCATTTGACAAATTTCCTGCAGTGTATCGAAATATATACGTTCAGTCTGTAGTTTGTAGTATCCAATCCAACATGACGGACGGAGGATATTTACAGTTGCCCTCATTACTTTTGTTGGAAAACTGAAATGATAAGAACATTATCACTGACCAATTTATTCTGGTATGATATATATAAAACAAATTCATTCTACATGTTTGCATTTTCTATACCAGAAAGAAAGTTTAATATACAAATTATTGCTGATGCGTAATCATTTTATTCAGACATCACAGAAGGAATACTCATAATTTGATATGACACCTCACCTGAATATTTGTACTCTACAGTTCGTCATATATTTTCTAAGACAAGTTACCAAACGAGTAGTCAGAAGCTATAAATCGTAGGACAGACAACACAATGACCATGAGAAAAAAGGGCAAAAAGACAAACAACGATCTACAAAGCATACACATAAAACTAACCATTGACTAATTATCGCTTTGGTAAAAATTAAAAAAAAAACCTTCATGTCCAAAATAGTTTCTGACGAGCCGAATAATATATCAAATAGAAAATAGCATGTTCTACTGATCGTTCTGGTGCAGATTCCAATATGTGAGTTATCGTGTGTTTCATGGCGGGAAAATGTTACAAAAAAGTTCCAATAAGCGTATTGACATCGTACAAAGCGGTTATCATCGTCGTCATCATCGCCGTCATCATCATCATCAACAACGTCATCATCATTAGCTCATTGAAAAACAAATGTGAAATGTCTCTCTCAAATTCATCATATGCTAGGCGTTCATGCTAACCATTATTCCATCAATTTAGTTGTGCTACGTACAATTTGTCTTTGTCAGAAATAAGCTTACCAATTTTTGCAGAATCGTCTGAAAATGTATCATTTTGATATTCTCTGAATATTTCTCTTTTCGTTCCAGTTCATGTACATCTGTTTTCGTTCGTCTGTGTCTATAATACACATTGAACCTTTAAATCCTCCTCATTAAAATTTATTGTGTCAAGTTAAATGTGTGGCAGCGAGAAATAACAATTAATTCTAGGAAATATTTGGAATAGAATTTGAAGACAGTTTGCTTACAAGTATATTCGGGTTTTCAATACCACACCCAAAGGAGAGGCATAACCTGAGGAATGGTCAATGTCGTCTTTATTGTTGATCAGGTTAAAGGTCTCCTCTTATTATTTTTGTTATCATTTGCTGTGCAGGAAAACAAGGTTAGGATTATGGTGTTAACACCACTTTTAACAATATGTCAGTTATTTCGTGGCGGTCAGTTTTATTGTTGGAGGAAACCGGAGTGACCGGAGAAAACAACCGACCTGTAGCAAGTCACTGACAATCTTGACCATATAAAGTTGCATCGAGTACACCTCGCCATGAACGGGGTTCGAACTTAACACTTTAGTGGTTATAAACATTGATTGCACGTGTGGTTGTGAATCCGTGACGCACTAGTTCTTTACTGATGAAAGAAATAAATATCAATCATCACTAAATTAATCAATACATTAACTTATTAAATTGTCATCATTAATTGATTAATTAATTTGAAAAGCAAGATACAGAGGAAAATACAAACAGTTTCATCACTATATTCCAACATGCGTAAACGACTTCAGTAATATAATGGCTAACGTGCACGCTTCTTTTGCGGAAGTTCGTGAGTAAATATCATAAAATTGGTAAAACGATTCTTTTCTGCTCAGCAAAAACTATTAAGGAGTAATTTCAAAGAAAGATTGGGTCACTCGGGAAGGGGAGGGGTAGTGTGTCACAGTACCGTGACATATGTACCTATACACTATTGTATCATAGAACAATCGCTAGAAGACAACCACTCGAATATGGTGCTCTCAATCAAAACAACCTTCAATATCATATCATGGAAACGTTACGTATTACCCCGAACAATTCCTGACTTCGCAATGTTGGTGGACCGTAAGTCCCCTCCCTAGGGTATATCCTCACTTAGTACTGCACACCCCTAGGGTATAATCCGCCCATTAGTAAGTGGTTGCATACTGTTATTGTTTATTTGATAGAGTTATTATTGAAATTTACAGTTTCTAAATAAGGAAATTAAGGTTAAACGTGACCTTATCCGATTTTGGCTATCCTGTTTAGGCACCTTGAATTTCTTTTACCCAAAGATTTTCAACTTATTTGGATTTCCAATTTTTCTGTATGTTGCTTGATATCACGGAAATCCCTATTCGAAAGCAAATATATGGGATACTGTATCATCTAATATGAATATATGACTGATATTCCTAGTTTATTGGTAAATTGGACAGTTCTGCCTTCATCTCACTGAGTGATTTTGTCAGTATCAACTGACTGGCTATGATACTGGAATATATATGTCAGCGTGACGTCACACTGTGACGTTTCTTACTGACAAACACAACAACGTCAGATATGAAAGTGGCGTCATACATTATCGCTTGAATCGCAGCTTGTCATATTCAGACTCGAGGCGATACTAGTGATAATGTCTGGTTCGACCTTCAAAACTGCCATTGTTCTATAAAACTTTCGTGATTTCGGAAGGGATGTGTTCCTGATTTTATTTACAAATGTTTCCAATACAAAGTTGTTGCATAGTTAGCTGTAAATCCAACTACAATAAAACGATGGAAAATAGCCAATGTCGTCTGTATTGCTGTACTTATACATCAACAGTGTCAGGTAAATGTCCCCTCTGACTATTTTTGCTACTATTAGCTGTTCAGTAAACTATTTATAAAATAAATAATAAAAATAATTACATCATACCTCAGAGTAGCCATGACAATAACGACACTCGTTAAAGCGGTACCAACGAAGCTTCCAAGCCCTGCATATACTGCAGTATAACTTGTAGCTGATTGTGATGTTGCTGTAAAATATGAAAATAACATTTAATATATGAGCTGCTGGCCCTTCTCCAGCTGATGACTTCACTCCCGGTTTGTAGTGGGGTTCGTATTGTTGAGTATATTACTTAGCATAGTGTTTTAAAGATTATTGTTTTCTTTGTATTTTCTAGCTTGGTTATTCCTTTGTTTGTGATATCTTGATTTACAGCTTCGGATTACACCTTTGGTATCATCAAACATTTTTAAGCAATAGCAGAACTTTATAGAATACCCGTTATATTATTTTGTGTCGTCCAATCTAATAATGAGTGATTGTTGTTTGCCGATAATGCAGCATTTGCTTAGCTATACCATGGCGAGAAAAAGTTAATTTGCAAGATGATGATGATGAAATCTGCTTTGAAATAGGCCAACACAAATAATTGGATTTTTACAATGTTAGTTCACTGCGACAACAGTCTGTGGATAGACATGTCGCCTCCTCGGACACATTATCATGATTCCTCGTCAACCAGTCTTTGATCTTTCTCCTTAATGCTTCGTGCATACCGGAAAAGCAATAAAGAACAATTTCATAGTCTTTAGTTTGACCATATTGGGGCTAGAACTCACGATATACCACACTCGAGACGAACAAGCTAACCATTAAACCACCGATGCGGTTTTAATCCAATTGAAAAACGATTGATCTTGTATTAGCCAATTACATACATGATACACACTTTACGCGCCATTTGTTGATAATGCTATATCGCCAAGTTTCCTAACCATAGTATATTAATATATGTAATAAATGATAGTATTGTAAATTATGTGTTCCTCAAAAATTGAATAATAATTAGCTAGTATAATGTTAGAATACCTGGCAATTGACTAAGTCTCCTTTATAGCCGTCATAGCAACCGTATGCACACTGTCCGTCATGTCTGTCACACATATTGTTGACACATGTATCGCCGATGGATTCACAGTTGATACCATATGTTCCAGAAACACATTCTGAAAAAAATAATGAACTTTTGTGAAATACTAATAGTGATATCAAAAACATATTGCATCATCTGCTAAGTTTGAAATGTTAACTTTACGATGCATGAGTCCCACTTTTTGGGGATTTGATAAGGAACAGGATACCAAATGTTTAATAATGAAATGAAATTGAGAGTTTGACCCAATAGTTTTAGACAACGAAATATCCAGGTCCAAAAATTACAACCATCTAAACACTTTGTTTGTTTATAAATATAAGGTGCCTGTCAACAATATTTCAGTCATATCGTGGCAGTCAGGTTTATTGGTATTGATATATATATAGCGGAGCGTTGTGTACATAAAGAAATATTTATATTTCAAGAAAAGGGGAAAAATCCAAGCACTACGCCATTTTGTATATTTTAAAAAAGTTCATCATTACCCTGGTGCCAACCTTAGTATACCTGATAGTTTACAACGAACTCCTTTATAGCCTTCTATACAACCATATGTATAATTCCCATTACGTGATTCACACATCTTGTCAACACATGCATCACACCGGAATTCACAATTGACACCATACGTGCCAGTAGTACATTCTGAAAAGAATAATGCACTACTTTGCACCATTATATATATACTGATTACAACGAAACATACCCCCGGTTTTTGGTTGTTCTGTGTTACTGATCGTTTTAGCTTTCCGTGATAAGTTGTGTTTTTGGGGGTTTTGTTTGCCTTCGTCCTGTGTCTTGTGTGCCCATATTTTATCAGTCTCTCTTGATTTTCCATTCTTGATTGGCCTTCGGTTTTTTCTAGCGTTTATTTAATCTACAAATCCTAATAATAAATTAACGAGGCAGGTAGAGCTGGGCGGGGTACCTTATGATAGCGATATATACCTATTTTAAGACAGGCAACCAGTTCCAAGCATTCTAGTCACTACCCTACTACCTCAGTTGATGTATTATTTAGGCCATTGAATTGATTGTACTCGATTTGTTTTACGATTATTGATTTCCGATTTGAGATATCCAAAGCTTTGAATATTGCATTCACTGTAATTCGATTGACGGCTTGCCTTTCACTTTGTTATCTCATGAATGCTCCTTCGATATATTATAATTTCCCCTTTTGAACCATATGATAACGTTTTGATGTCTTCTAATTACCCCTTTGTTTTTTTTTCTGATTACCCCTTTGGTGTCTTCTGATTACCCCTTTGGTGTTTTCTGATTACGCCTTTGGTGTCTTCTGATTACCCATTTGGTATCTTCTAATTACGTCCTTGATATCATTTGATCACTCCGTTGGTATCTTCAGATAATTCCGTTGGTATTTTTAGATCACTCCTTTGGTATCTTCTCAATACGCCTTTGGTATCTTCTGATTACGCCTTTTGTATCTTTTGATTGCCCATTTGGTATCTTCTGATTACCCATTTGTCATTTTTTGATTATGCCTTTGATATCTTCTGATTACCCATTTGGTATCTTCTGATTACGCCCTTTATATCATTTGATCACTACGTTGGTATCTTCAAATAACTCGTTTGTATTTTCAGATCACTCCTTTGGTATCTTCTGATTATGCCTTTGGTATCTTCTGATTACGGCTTTGGTATCTTCTGATTACGCCTTTGGTGTCTTTTGATTGCCCATTTGGTATCTTCTGATTACCCATTTGGTATTTGCTGATTACGCCTTTCGTACTTTCTGATTACCAATTTGGTGTCTGCTGATTACGCCCTTGATATCATTTGATCACTCCGTTGGTATCTTCAGATCACTCCATTTGTATTTTCAGATCACTCCTCTGGCATCTTTTGATTACGCCTTTGGCATCTTCTAATTACGCCTTTGGTATCTTCTGATTTCCCATTTTGTATCTTTTGAATATCCATATAGTATTTTCGTATTCCCTCTTCGGTTCTTATTACCCCTTTTGTATCTTCTGATTACCACGTTTGGTATCTTCTGATAAACTCTTTGTTATCTTCTGATTAACTCCTTTCTATTTTCAAACGTTTTGTGTGGTGGTCATTGAGATTGCCGATCATTTGTTATTTGCTTACCAAGTCATAAACTTGAATTACCAAGTTATGGTAATATGAGAAATATAATTAAATTCGATGGTGTTCACCAATTTACCCAGAACATTCCTAGGATATAGCTGAGATATAATTTGTCGTGAATCTTCAAAATAATTATAAAATATTGTAAAAAATGGTGAATTTAAGCAAATATTTGTGCTTGTTGTTTTATACATTAAAATTGTCAAGGCAAAGATATCCCATTCCTGTTAGTTCTTGAACATTGCGGAATATTAAAATGATAACGAAGCTGTCAGATTACCTCAGTGTAGCAAAAACTAAAGCTGTATTGTGTTTAAGCATATTTTATTTGATAATTACATAGACAACATGGATAAGACACAAGTTAAACAAATGAAATAGTATCCAAATTATAAGTTGTTACATTAAATAAGTACTTAAAAGACAATTACTGTATATAGCACTAATAACGAATCAATGATGAATATTCCCAAACAGAAGGAAAAACAAATTAAGATGGAATCATATAATGTGCATGTTCACTCAATTCAATTCCAGGTACACGATAAGGAATCTGTTTGAACATTTAATGTAATCAAAAAACATGTTTAAATATAATACAATTTGCCTCATAAGTTAAATTTACATTGCCACATGTCAAACATTTGATATCTAGAACATAGCAGGTTGTAACCATGTTGATAGTATCTACCAATATTGTTCTGGGTTGTAAGTATATTGGACAATCCAAAGAGAAATGCTTTAAATTTTCAAGGGTACCACCACATCGACAAGATGGATCAGATACAATTCCTACTCGAAATAAATCATAATTTAAGAACGAAGCTAAACTTCTTAGCTAGGTTAGAATAATATTCAATTTTCGAGGACCATAAACATAATGCTTAGGAACAGCATGATTTGCAGTTTCATCAATTTTCTTTAATTCTGATATAAATTTTGAGTATCAACGTTTCGAATAGTGTTATTTAAACTATTCCACCTTTTTTTGTGGTGGGGATACAATAATCTTTAGTTGAAAACAGTCTACAGAAGGTAGCATAATATAATTCCAATTAGAATATAATTAGGGGTATTGTTATTTACTCTATTATAAAAAAGTTGAAGTTTCCCTCTCTTCCGTCTCACAAATAGTAATTCCTAACCTGTCTCTATATATACAATTTCCGTTTTTGTGAAAATATGTAAGCATGAAACAATCCTGGCAGCTTCCAGTTGAAGTTGTTCCAGTTTTTGTGAATTTCCAATCATCCCACAGTTATCCCATAGTTCACATGCATATTCAAAAAGTGGTCTAATATACACAAGATATAGTTTATTAGTTCGACTAAGACGGTACTTCAATCTACGTAGAATATTCAAATGCTTCGATACACTACTCTGAATATTACCAACATGGGTGTTCCACTTAGCATCGTTACTAAATGTAACACCTAAGTGTTTATGAGAAGTAGTAATCAGCACAGATTTTCCATTAAAAGAGAAATCAACATGTTCTCGAATGTTACGATTAGAGAAAATCATGACAATATGTCCATTTCATTCAAATCATGATCGATAACATTTTTTGACTGCATTGTATCCTGATTTGAATAACCGAACGAAGTGTCATCTGCAAATAGTGTGCTCAGTGAGACAAGTGTGTGGGTAATACCAGTTATATAGATAATGCATAAGAGAGGCCTAAGATTGAACTTGTGGGATTCCAGCAGATATTTCACAATATGCTGAAGAATATGTCTTAATAACTTTTTGTTCTCTATCTTTTAAATATCTATTAAACCAATCAATGAAATTTCCATTTATCCCATATGCTTTCTTTTTATGTAAAAGACCTCGATGCCAAACTTTATCAAATGCCTTAGAAAAGTCACAAAATATAAAACAATTTGCTTCCTTATTTTCCAATGAAATTAAAATACTACTATAAATTTCTAATAACTGATGCACTGTTGAAAACCTGGGATGAAAACTGGATTGATATTCATATATCAGTCTATTTTGCTGGAGATAGTTATGCACATGTTTGCATATAGCCCTCTCCATTATTTCCCCTACACGGCTTATAAGTGATATAGATCTGTAATGAGACGGCCATGAAGAATCCCCTTTTTAAATACTGCAATAACCTGAGCTAGTTTCCAGTTTGTCAGATATTTACTTTGCTGGAGAGATTTGTTGAATATCATTTGCAAAGGCAATGCTATTTTATTAGGACATAGTTTTAACATGTTGTGGCTGATTACATCCGGACCCGATGCCTTATTTGGATGAATAATTTGAATTATGTCAGACATTTCTTCGACACTTACATTAAGATCAGTTATATTATTATGTGTTTTCACCTCTATTTCGGAGAGAGGTGCATTTGCTTCGTCCAGTTTGGATATAAAACTAAAATACATTTTTCCTCGTCATCATATGAAAACTCTTATAATTGTTTATCATTAATTATGTTTTGAAGAGGGGGGAAATTACCAGATCCTTTATTTGACATTAAAAGCATTTTCATAATTTTTGAATAAGTTTTATTATTTGATGCATTTTCAAAAATAATATTATCTGAATTGATTTCAAAGTTTTCTTTTGCGATTTTCTTTAAATTATTAACCCTGTGTCTCTGTTTTTTGTATATTTACAAATATCCGAATTTCTACGATTTATTAATATTACTTTGCGGAGTCGGTCCCTTATACGTATTTCTTTCCGGATTTCACTGGTGAACCACGGTTTGTCATTATATCTTACGGTAATTGCCTTTGGCTGGAATACACTCCCTTGCCAATTCGAGAAATGTGTTGGCAAATTGATTACACATGTCATCTACATCCTCAAATTGGCAGAGGAGGGTTCTCCAGTCAACTATTTCTAGTTTTTCGATAAATTGTTGTTGATCATATAGCAGACTTCCCGTTTGAAGGAACCAGCTACACTCTTTGCACACCATTAAAAAGCCACAGAGGCATCATGATCACTAATTTCTGATGGTATTTTTAATATATCAGAATATATATAATTCAGTACCACTAATAATAATAGGATCAAGCAAAGTATTACTATGAGATGTAATTTGTGTGGGATTGCTAATAATTTTGACTAAGTTTAACAAATCATAGTATCTATTAATTTATTAGTATTAGCTATAAATAAGACGGATTTCAAATTACCCAAAATCACAATATTATCGTTTACCTGGTAACCAATGCCTATTGCGTGATTTAATCGTGTTCAGTATTCATTGTCCGTCCATTCAAGTCGATACATGTTACACAAAAGGAAGGCTGACCTCTAGCTCTCACTTTTATCCAGATAGTTTCGTCAGTGTCGTTTTCTAGGGCAGTTACACGTTCAACAAATATATCATCTTTAAAATAAATGAGAAGTCCACCTCCTGAGTTATTACCATCCTTTCTGATGAAGAAATCAAGTGATATATCATCGTTATTAATATTCACATTTAAATGGGATTCTGTCACGCAAAATATATCATATTCATCTGCGAAATTTTGAAGAAAGTGTAATTTGTTTCTAACACTTCTAATGTTTATATTGCATATGGAAATATAGTTGTCTACGTTATTAATAGTAATGTTCACCGGTGTATTCGAATTATACGTACCAGGACCAGGATGTGTCTCTACGTCACCTATTATTAGGATACATTGTAATACCAACAACAGGAAAACTATATTAATTTCCAGAATCGTACTCTGCAGAAGAAACAGGGATAAGACAAAAGCCGAACACTGTAAGTTAGTTAGCATAATTTGTTGATAGGATTCTGCTCGAAAATCTACCAGTTCATACAGATACCTTTTCTAAGTATTAAACAGTCCAATGGCCGCCCTGTAATTCGCTATGCTATTACCCGTTTGGAATTAACATTTCAGGGATGAAATCAATACGGCCATTGTTACATTTTGATATTGTTTGATCACACACATCTATCAATCCACTTGAAAAAATAGAACATATATACATATTATAGCACAAAGTACACATCAAATATATGTATAAGAACTCTCAATGGTATGAATGAGACGATACTTGCATATCGAGAAATTTTGTTTCAGAAGTCAAATGGGATATTTATTTATGGCCCATGATTAATACGGAAAACAATATTTGTAGTATACCTTGTTTATGAACATTTATATGGATTACATTTTGTAATTTTTTAGTTCATTGTACATAATATTTTGTTATTAGGAATTTCAGCAAGTCAGACCAAAATGTCTGTAATCCAAAGTATATTTATGCTTTCTATGATTATAAGGTAACACGTGTACACACTAAAGCATGTATAGTAATATTCAGAGCTATAGAACTCGCACAAAAAAAATCACAATAATTATTTCATATAATAAGTCATTCAACAAAACCAAATTATTTTGTATCTAAAATACAGATTAAGAATGTTGTGCTTGGTTGATTTTACAAGGGTTAGAAACAAATAACACAAATCTTATAATTTCTCTGGCTTTTCTGCAGCTGAGATCCGATCTAAATTTGTATGGTACCATTATGAGACTATGTAAGCAATTCAAGAATGTATTCTTTACCTGAGAATCATATTTAAAAAATTGAAAGAAACAACATTTTTGTCTGCCGCAAACCGCACATACTTTGTGCAAACATTAGGCATGTGTACTTCAATACTTTCTTAACAAAAGGTGATATACATTTTGGAGCCGTTGATAATAAGGTCTGAAAGTTTTCTACAAAAAAATACGGTTAATAAAAGGGGAATTCAGTTTATAAATAAATGCAAAAAAGAAGAGTAACACTAATTCATATTAATCAACCAACACAACAATATATCAATAATACAATGAATATTATTCAAATATTTAAACACTTTAATATTAATAAATGTTTCGAATTCCCTTTTGGAACCTTGAAAGGTATATTTTTGAGAAGGTCTCTGTATTTTACAAACCAGTTATACAATTGGAAAGATTTCATTAGACAGGGTATAATATTTTGAAGGGACATATGGAGGTATGACAAGATATTGACAATGTGAGCAAAATACCAATATTTCAAATCTCACTAAATACAAATGTACATAAAAATGATGAAATTGTAAACAGATATGTTATAAAATTACAGATGGATTCCAAACTATTAAAAGTTGCGAAAAAAAAATTCACTTAGCATAAATTATTCTTGTATTTGATGATTTAAACATTTACCCATTGGAACCTTAAAGTTCGTCATCTTGAGAAAATCCTCAAATATTCTAGTACTATATTTCAATGTCTGTAAACAACCTTCTAGTTTGCCTTCTTGAGAAAAACCACAACAAAATAATTTTAACACGTGATTTGTTAATTTATTCCGATTTGATCATAGGATAGTTTTTCGGAACCATCTAAGCAAGCAATAGGGTTAAATTATTGATATTTTAAAAACATACGTTAAAGTAATCTTATTTTTTCCCAATACAGCAACTTAAAAGTCTATATTTGATTTTTGAGAATAAAGAAAAAACCGGATCTATATATATCGCAATGTCCAGACTATATACTAAATAAATGTCTGCTGCGTCCACTAATGCAAGTAAGACTTTAAAAGTATAATAACATGAGACAACATCAAAGTTACATGCATTATCAAACTTCAATATATCATTCAAAACAACATGATTTATAAACAAACTAAGGAATATATAAAAACACAATATTTCATTTCTCACTAAATACAACAGTGATGACATTCTAAGCATATATATTATAATATTACTGATGAATTCCAAACAATTAAAAGTTGTGAATCAGAAATTCACTTTGCATCAATTATTCTTGTGTTTGATGTTGTAAACATTTTACCCATCGGATAAATTATAAAGATATACCTGATACATTAATTTCGTACACTTCAATCATTCAGGTGATGCAAGCATGTGCACAATTAAAATGTATACCACAGAATTGAGCCTTAAAATTTGTAATCTTGAGAAACTCCCCGAAACATATGATTGATTTTGAAGAATCTATAGGGATACTACTATGGTGAATATGTTTTTTTTCTTTCTTTTCTTTTTTATTATTATTCAACAAGTTTCAGGGATACAATTGTTAATACTATGGTTATTGATCATAAAATGTAATGTTAATTTTTAATTGTTAATCAATATATTTTTTTTCACATAGATGTTATCAAAAGGAGTTCAATATAATACTAATAAAAATACATAATGCACATATTTATTGAATAGGTAGAAGAAAAACCCAAATATGCTTATACTATGTCAGCAATATAAATGTCTTAGAGAAGTGAATACAACAAAATATGCATGTAGTACCGGACAATGTTATGGCTCCTCAATGTCACTTGACTGGGAGGATGTGCGCTGTTGGTTAGACCTTTCAAAGTTCATAATGTCATCAAAATTGTTAACTGCTTGTTTCCTGCTTGTTTCAGTCTTTTTGACATAAATTCTACCATCAAATGTCCAGTATGTATACATTTGTTTAGAGTGCTTTAGTTGAGAGAGTCTGTGAACCAGCTCAATCATGTACTTAGTGAGAGTTTCTGTAATGAAAATACCATCTGGGTCACCTTTGAGAGCTTTCTTGTTGGCGTAGACACGATTTCTTATTCGATATGATAAGAACCTGACAATTACTTGAGACTTGCCATTTTTCACTTTCCCTATTACATGTGGTCGTCCAATGTCATTTATGTTAATATCTAAACCAAGTTTTGTGTTGCAGACTTCGAGAATAAGTTTGTCAGTATCTACTGGCTGCACAATTATTCCCCTTTCATCAACTGGTACTTGTATATTGTGAAACCTGAGACTCGTTCTCCTGGAATGTTGTTCTTGACTCTCAATTCGATTTTCTAGTCCTGACACTTTAATGTACAGAGCATTTATTTTAGCATATTGTTCTTTAATTGTCAACTCTTGTTCTGCTAGTTTATTTGTTTGAACACTGATTTTCCCTTCATGATCAGCAATTGTTTGTTGTTGTTTATTAACAGTTTCAATCAGGGGTTTAATATGGCTGTCTATACATGACTGGATGCTTGAAACAATGGAGGCTCCCATCCCTGTATATACTGCAGTATTATTATCAGATGGCTTTGGGGTGGCTGTAAGAAAAAAAATGCATGAATGTGTATTACAGTTAGTGAAATCAAGTACCACATTTAGTAAGACAAATAACGTTAAAAACAAAAGAAGGAACACCACATTGTTGGAACAGGTCAAAGAAGGAAGACCACATTGTTGGAACAGATCAAAAAAGGAACACCACATTGTTGGAGCAGATCAAATATCAAATATAGCAATCGTAGAAACAGGCAAAATAAATATCCATAGCGCACAAAGTTAAAGATTTGTGCTCACCACCTTTTATTAACGATTATCCTTAGCATTCTCAAATGCGTCACACTTTACCAGGTGACGATTATACCATCATATCTTTACAGTGAAATGAGGGAGTTAAAGATTTTTAAAGATTCTTAATACGTCACACTTTGTCACCTGACTATTTAGAGAGTTGTAATTATACCATCTAATCTTAACAAACTCAATCTAACTTTGGTAGACACTGAGGAACGTCATTTGTTGATCAAACAATGTTGTCAATATATTTTTTGTAACACCTTTATCGGTATCGTTGCACAATCTTCTAGACTTCTATATATATGAATATTAAACCAAACAGTGTTAGAATTAGATTTTAGAGCTGTCACAATTTTGTTCTTCCCTCGACGGAATTTTAACCTACACAATTGATACACTGCAGCACCATTCGCTTAGCCTTACGTCCAGCGCTCTAGACCACTCGACCACATCCACTCCCTTAAAGAGGAGCTTCAATAATTCTAGTCTTACCCTTTCTCGTAAGGCAAATCTAGTAATGGACGTAACACATGTTTTTTTGTTCTTCCCTCGACGGGATTTGAACCCACACCATTGAATTTAATTAATACTTCTAAAAGGAATAATATACTTACTTGCATATCATTTAAGTGAAATAATTTATAACTGTAGATAATTTTACCATAATCAAGATTGTATTTAGGAGATGTCGTGGTAGTGATCGCATGGTATTTAGATTTACATCTACCTATGTATTAAGAGCCTATCAACACTGATTTGTTGGGTCCGAATATCGTTCATGGTGAGGTGTATTCTATACAACATTTTCTAAAATGTGTGTCAGAGATTTGCGGCAGGTCGGTGTATTTTTCTCCGGGTACTCCGATTACCTCTACCAATAAACCACCTGCCACGATATAGCTGAATTATTGTTGAAAGTGACGTTAAGCATTATAAGCTTAGCCTATATTTATTTACAATTGCATTTAATTGATGTACAATAAATTAAATGTCGTCCCGAGCTTTTCCCATCTAAATTAAAAACGTAGATTGGCGAAATGGTTTCAATTTTGGTTCACAAGATAGGACAATCCACTTACCTAAGAAAACAACGCCAGGGGCATCACAATTCATAGGATGCAACAGTCACTCGTCAATTTCTAGACAATAGTCAATAGAAACGAAGATATCAAATGTAGTTCCAAGTCGACAAATGGGTTAACCAACATTTGCCAAGGTCACATTTGCCTGCAAAATACGAGACAGGTATATCAGAATAATCTATAATGACGACTGTCCTATTTATAAAATATTTCTTTTTTTTTAGATTGTGTAACTCTTACAATAACTCCCGCATAGACAGCAACAGAAAGTAATAAATATATATGTATGTATGCTAAATCATCACAGATGCATGTTATCTATCTTGCTTGGTCACATTCTTATTTATGTTTGAATATTCATTATCGTGTGACAAAATATCCTGATTTATCTTCGTTCATGTAAATGGCATGTATGCTATTAACTCTGAGGGAAAAATTTCATTTTTAAAAAGAAGTTAAATAAATCATATTTTCTTCAATATATATTGATATACAGGAAATTAAATATGGTACCGAAGCTTTTCCCTCTTGAATTAAAACCATAGATGAGCGAAATTTCAATGCTGTTTCACACGATAGAAAAGAACATTTGTGTGGGAGAAAAACAACACCAGGTGCATCACAACTCATGGGATGTAACTGTTACTCATTTTCAATATCTAGACAGTAATAAATATAAACGTAAATATTAAATTTAGAACGCATGGCGCGTTTTTGTCACAACCTTCATCAGGCGCGCTCCAAATTCGAAAACAAAATGGAAAGCCAAACATTTTTTTCAATTTTTGGAAGATAAAGAACCAAAGAGCATAAACAGGATAGCCAAAATCGGTCAAGGTCACATTAGCCCATAGACATGATGCCGGTACATCAACATAATCTATACTGACGACTGTCCCATTCTTTACAAACAATTTATTTTGTCAAATTGTGTAACTCTTACAATAACTTCCGCAAAGACAACAACAGAAGTAATAGATATATATGTATGTATGCTTAACAAACAAAGTTGCATGCTATCTATTTTGTTTGATCAAATTCTTAAGTGTGTGTGCATATTCATTATCGTGTGACAAAATATTCTGATTCATCGTCGTTCATGTGAATGCTTTGTATGCTATTAACTCAGGAAAACATTTTTTTTTCATTTAAAGAAAATAATCTTATTATCTACATTATATATTCAAACTACGGGTAAAATTGTCTAAATGCATTTTAAATTGGTATTTACGAAAGATGTTTTGTTCTTAAACATAAATGGTATTTGCAATAAAAAATAACCATGTTAGATGAATTTCTTCATGAATACCTATATCTCCCCCTATATTAAAACATCTGGTGGAAATTAAATAGATATTACATATCAAAAAATTAAATTATAAACAGCTAAAGGTAATTTTTCCGCCATCATATTTTGTTTTCCAACCACATTGGTGGTGTAATGATTCGACTGCTCGCTTCGTGTGCGGTAGAAAGTGGGTTCGAGCTTCTGTTGGGTATGACAACAGACTATGAAATTGACATTTGTTGCCTCTCCGCTCAGCACACACATTTAGGAGGAAGAGCAACTACGTGTTGGCTCGGATTCAGAAGAATGTATTCGAGTGGAACGAAATGTCTACCCATAGACTGCAATGTCAGTGAGCTAACACTACACGAATCCAACTAAGCATGTTGGTCTAGTAAACGTCGGAAATCATCATCATCATCATCATCATCATCATCATCATCACATCAAATTATAGCTTGTTCTGGCCGTGATATAGCTGAAATTTCGTATCGAGCGTTTCCCTCCTGTATATAACACATACAAACAACAACAAATATTAATTTAATTAAATGCTACTAAATTCAACGTTGATATCATATCAACAAGATGGCTAGGACAAAATAAGGCTTACGTGACAGACTATAATGGTTTGAAACAACCCGAAAATAAATCGATCAAACTGTCCCGTTTTCATATTAAGTTGATCTACATTTTTGACGGTGTGTTTCTTCTCTTAATTTAACTCTACATTGTCGATTTTTCTAATATTGTTTACATATCTGATATTTTTTTTTATCGTAGTCATTATTTCACATATTCAAACCATCGGAAGCACATGGATGATCATGCTATGATGCTGTTCATTCAGCATCCTTTATCAATTATATTTGCTTAATTCGTCCCAGAGATGCTCAGATCTTCAAATTGGTCGGTAGGTCTGAAACACAATATGATATATATATAAACAATGTGTTTTTGTTTATCATACAAATACGGTATCACTTCCATACAACTCCCTTGACTCAAACGTCACTTGACCAATCAGACTTGAGGTGAACTATTCACGAGTACGACGATATTTCTATCAAATGACCAACGGGTGATGCATAAAGGGCTTAGGAGTGTGCCCAGTCGTGGGTTACCGACGATAGACAGTTTTGGATTCGTCAACATTCTACATCACACTATACACTCACTTTGTTGTTCATGTTGATACAAATTCAGAGATAGACCCAGTTCACGTTTTTAAAAGCGGTCTTGCTAGACTTGTCCAAAATATAAATTAGCAAAGCTATTTAATGCTGCTTATAAAGTAGGCATTACTAGAAGAGTTTGAAGATAGCAAAGGGGTAATCAAAATCCGTATATTGAAGAAGAACAAACAGTATAATGGACTAAAGAAAAAGTACAACAGAACAAAACACGAATGATACACGAACATAAAACACAACTAGTTTATATTGTATGAATAACGATTTTCATTTTGTAAATTCTTTTAAAGTTATGCTTTTTGACTGCATTTGATCTTGCTAATCTGATAATGAAATCAATCTTTCATCCATTGTGTCCTATCTTTGACATATACCCATATATAATGGAGGTTTAAAGTTATTGTTTAGCTTCAGTAAGCCTGTGCATCCATTATTGTACAATGTCAACTTGAATGCACATTATTGTTTGGCAACGTTATGACGTGTCATGTACCGTGGGAAAAATAAATTTAAAGTAATGTATACACGTGAACAGGTACACTATAAAGAAGAAAACATCATGGAATTTGTATTAGTCACATAATTTATGTCTGTCGATTGTATTGCTAAAAGGGGACCGTCGTGGTCGTATGGTAGCCGGATAAAAAACTACTTATGAGATCATTTCCTATCAACACCAACGTTGTGAGTTCGAATCCCGCTATCACCAGAGATACTCGAGACAGCACTATGTGATAAAGTTTGTCGGTAACTTGCTACAGGTCAGTGGTTTTCTCCGCGTACTCTGCTGACCACCACAATATTACTGAACTATTGCTGAAAGTGGAGTTAAACAAGAAAACCAATATAATAATTTCATCACATCATATTTAGCGCATAGAAACATATAAAAACAGACAGATATACCACATGACACGAATGTAAAGTTCTCCAAACATAGGAGTGGACGGGCTAATCTATTTAACAATAGAAACAAAAATAAAACCCCACACAGCTGGAACAATTTCTAATTTCAATGTAGACATATATTTATAAGTCTAACCAAGGTCACCTAAAAAATAACAACATTTTGGCCATTCATTCCCATCTGTGAAGGTACCAATTTTACGTATCTAACTTTACAATAACTTCAAAAACCTCACTGTGTATGCTAATGTGATGACGAGTGCACTCTCATCCAGGACCATCTATAGTTAAGCATACCATAGATGTCCATGCAATACTGCATATGCAACAAAGGAATACAAACAGCAAAAGCATGCACTGTGAAATATGCAAATAGAAGTCACACATAATATGTGCGAAAATGTATATTGCTACATATTACATTATTATGCAGATTGGCTTTCCGGGAGATCAAAAATAAATCTGAGTAAATATATATGCTTTAAATTCCAGAGCGACAGTAACATCAGTCAGTGAAACATGCTTAGACGACTCGGTAAAGGAGGAGGCCAAGGACGCATTGTATGGTCATATATCCAATTGTTCAATTCCATATTCTGATTTTATGCATTGTATGATGAATAATGAGGAACGTGTCCTTGTAGCTTCAATTATTCATTGAAACCTGTTTTAATCGACTGCGTAAATGTTGCTGACGTTCGTCAGACATTCTACAATGTCAATAATGTATATGATTTATTTACAAATGTCGCAGGCGATACAAGTTTTAAATTTTAAAGAAATGTATTTCTATGCAAAACTGTAGTTAGACAGCATACGTTCTGAATGTATGGTTTTATCTGTTTAATGTTTCTTTTATGTGTACAAATAATCAGATTGTTTAATAGACAAGTATTGTATTTCTAAAGATCTTATATGTATCTAAGTTAAGAAATACAATTTGTTCACCCCACGATATAGCTGAAATACTGCAAAACACATAACAATCAATCAATACCTAGGTTGTATATCCCCAGATACTGGTGATAGAGAAGATTGCGTTATGGTCGTAGTGTATGGGGATTTTGTCAGAGCAGGACTATATTGTGCGTCAGCCGTTTCGTCACTATCGACCCGCCGTTTAGGGAATGAATGTGCACAGAAATGTCCTCCCCTGTCCCGTTATCCCTTCTTTGATGGTATCTTTCACCGCCACCTCGGGTATTGGAAACTCTAAACTCATCATCACTTCAATGAGAGTCATGTCCACCTCCATCACTTGGACAGTTAGATCCACCCCACTTTAATTAGAGTTACATATAGTTCTACCCGTCCTATTGCTAGTTTCCCCTCTACCAGTAGTCCGATGGCTCAACAGAAGGAGAGCTCCCTATTCCCAGATGATACTGGATTGAGTAATCCTTTGGTGTCCCAGCCATAAATTGAAGCTTATGTGGATATAGATACCGGGTTTGCTAATGGTCATGTAGTCGGGGATAGTCATACGGCTCAGGGTTCCATATCCCCACTTTCTGATATATAAATAGTGCCCAGTGTAATGATATACGTAGGAGGTTTACTATTCCCTTGGCGTCATAGCTATGAGATGACCCTATTGTGGATTTGAGTAATAGGCACTGATTGCATAGGTAGTTGTAGATCCAAGTACCATATACTCACGACAATCAGGGCCCCTTGATTCTAGAATACCATTTATTATCAAGCTCAATTGATGCATACTTTCTGTTTCATTTGAAATACTTTAACATTGTTTTCCCTTTCCTACAACGTAGAAGACATTTTATTGATGTATGAATTAAGGTACATAATAACGTGAACTTAGTTTGAACTTTATTACAAATAGCCTGTATAACACTGAAACATAAACTGAAAACATATCTTCTTTATTTACTGGTGCCATATTAAAGTTATCAAGAGTTTACTCAGTCGCTTCCACCTCCTACACACGTGTCACCGTTGTTCTATGTCATTTGATTGTGAGTGTTTCGTGCGGATATAACGTGCGTGGGTGTTGCTTATCTACAAATGAGCAATATTTAAGCTGAACACGTACCTTCTTTATATGTAGCTGCCATCTTAAGGTTATCAAACGTTTAACCGGCCGAACAGGTGCACAAGTGCCGGCACTTCATTTGATCGGTGCATAGTGAATAAATGATGCTAAACTCCGAGTGAGCAAGTTTCAACAGAAACTGAAATAAATTCTTCTTTATCTGTATCCGCCATCATAAAGTTATCAAGAGTTTAACTAGTCGTTTAAACCGTTTACAAACGTGTCACCGTAGTTCTATGTCATTTGATTGCAAGTGTTGCACGCGCATATAACGTGAGTTGGTGTTGTTTAGCTCCAAAAGAGCGATATTTATCCTGAGCACGTACCTTCTTCATCTGTATCTGCCATCTTAAGGCTATCAAAAGTTTAATTAGTCGTTCCGAACAGGCACAAAAGTGCCCCCACTTTATTTCATCGTTGCATCCTCATATGCAGTGAGTAAATGATGTTAAACTCCGAGTGAGCAAATTTCAACATAAACTTATGTAAATTCTTCTTTATCTGTAGCTGTCACCATCAAGTTATCAAGAGCTTAACTAGTCGTTTCAACCCTTTACAAGCGTGCCAACGTAGTTCTATGTCATTAGATTGTAAGTGTTGCATGCGCATATAACGTGAGTAGGTGTTGCTTAACTCCACATGAGCAATATTTAAGCTGAAATTTATCAGTTTTATCTGCAGCTACCATCTTAAGATTATCAAGAGTTTGCCCAGTCGCTTCCACATCTTACACACCTGTCACCGTACTTATATGTCATTTGATTGCGCGGGTTGCACGCATGCATAGCATGAGTGGGTGATGTTTATCTCTAGCTAAGAAATATTTAAACTGAAAACGTACCTTCTTTATCTGTAGTTGCAATCTTAAGGTTATCAAGAGTTGTCCAGTCGCTTCCACCTCTTATAAGCGTGTCACCGTAGTTCTATGTCATTTGATTGCAAGTGTTGCATGCGTATATTACGTGAATAGGTGTTGCTTAACTCCAAATGAGCAATATTTAAACTGAAATGTATCCATTTTATACTGTAGTTACGATCTTAAGGTTATCACGAGTTTAATCAGTCGTTCTGAACTCGTTCAAAAGTGTCACCATGTCATTTGACCGTTGCATGCCAACATAAAGTGAGTAGATGGTGTTAATCTCCGAGTGAGCAAGTTTGAACATCAACTGAAAACGTCTCTTCTTTATCTGTAGTTGCCATCTTAAGGTTAACAAGAGCTTACCCACTAGTCAGTGTTTCTGCACTGACATGGTTTATTATATATGGTTATTACTGAATTGTACAGTTCCTAAATAATGTGATTATTAATAAAACTAAGGTTCTCTTCATACATTGATGCCATTAGCTGATTCTGTCCAGATTAAGTCTTTTCCTTTTGTTTCTCCGAAAATTTAAATCGTTTTGCCTTTCAATCTTTAAATTTTGCGCTTACCTGATGAAAGTTATTCCAGAAACACGTCGTGAGCACTAAATAACATGAGCATATAAAGTGAGCGAGTGTTGTTAGACGCCAAATGAACAATATTCTAGCAATTTCATGACGAGACCAAGTTAACTATATATCGATGAGAAGATGATTATGACCGACTTGTACTATACCAACACGCTTAGATAAATTTGTATAGTGCTAGCTCACAAAAGGATACAGTTGGGAGGTTGACATGTCACTCCACTCGGATACATTGATTATCTCGATTCCAAGGCAACCAATCTTTTCTTTGTTCTTATACCATTATGGTGCGTGCTTAGCGAAGAAGGATGCTAACCTTTAGACCACCAATATGGTAGTGTGTATATAAACATTTCACATTTTTCTTACGATTCGTCATACTCAATCTTTAGTTTTCTGTTTCCTGTTGTGTAAATCATTGTTTTTCCTTTTGACTTTTGCCATTGTATTATATGTCCTTCTTCGATATTCGGCTTTACGATTACCCCATTTTCGTGTTCAAACGTTTCATGTCACATAATGTAGTATGGATTACAACGGAACTAGAATGGAATCTACAACTTTTCGTGGATAGACAATGACAACACAAGTAGAACACCTTGTACCACTGTAATGCAACACAAATATCTCTATTTTATGGTTAGCATGCATGCATAGAATTAGGGAACAATTATATTATATTTGAAGTGTTGCTGTCGTAAATCGTCAGATTTACTGTCGTAAATTGAGTTACCAAACCTTTTCGATTAGATATCAAGCACTTTATAAAATAGTCAATGCTGTATTATGTAATCATAGTAGAAAATATCAACTCTAACATTTTATTTATCTTAAATGACAATTTTAAAAAGAAATTTAATGTATGTCATTAAAAATGAATATTTTGACACAGTTTCCAACAAGGTAAAACGTAAAATTTACTCTTACGCGTAATTGCAATTGACCAATGAAATGAGTGTACCAGATGGAGACCAGAAACGTGTATTGCATACTAAATTTGATATCTAAGTTTTTACTTAAACACGAATGTGTTGGCAGTTTATGTGATTTTATAGTATCTGTAGTTGTGTGGTGAAGTCTGGGACGTTTTCCGCTTTAAAACGATGCTCGATTCGTCTTGACACATTTGGTTTGTAGGGAGTTCATGTTTTATATATGTTAGTTGTATTTATTTACGCATGCTGATGTCCAACAGAATTTCTGTATCAGATAATGTTCGTGTCGTTTAACAATACCACGACAGGTGTCATGTGTGGATTGGGAACTGCTAACCCTTCTGGAGCACATGAATGCACCCCGGGTTTTTGGCGGGGTTCGTGTTGCTCGATCTTTAGTTTTATGCGTTGTGGATCGTTGTTTGTCCTTTTGTTATTTTTCTTTTGGTCATTGTATTGTCTGTTCTATTTCGATTTGAGGTTTCTGATTACCCTTTGTATCTTTGAAAATGAAATTAACTTTGACGAAACCACGATTCGCTTTAATTCAGTTGTAAAACAAAGGATTTTTATTTCAAAAATGAAAAAAAAAATCATCGTTTGAAACTGGTCCACAATGAAGTTTATAGACTGGTACAGAACTGGTGAAATGCTGTAGAAAAAAATTCAGATTAATAAAGAAGTTCATGCATGTAGCATGTGATGCCAACTGGGGCGATTGAATTAGTTAATGCGCTGATCACGAGGTGGGTGGCTAGCATTTATTAATATTAAAAAACAATTTATAAATATTTATGCAAAAACAATGTACTGTTTTTGTATATGAAAATCATTGTAATATTAATATATGATTGACTTAATGGCACAACGACTTGCGCTAAGCTACCTTAAATTCATCTATATTCATGTCAGTAATATATCATTTCAGAGCTTGTGGTTCCTATCAATATTTCCGTGATATAGGGTTGGAACAAACAGGAAAGCTACTGAACCAAGGGTTCCTAGTGATACAGTTTATATCGCCACCATAACTTGATTAACCGTTATAGATATATGTGTAAAACTGACCACATATATGTTCTGTTTGTCGTAATCACATTTTGGTCCTGCTACGTGCACTCCCTGTTATATTGCTGAATCGAAAATTGTGTGCATATCCTTCTATAGGTCATTTGTTTGTATATCTGCCCCTTTATTTGTAGCCATTGCATTGTCCATACTTCGATTTACTACTTCTGACTGCCACTGTGATATCTTTAGACCTTTCTTAATTATGTTGTTGTGTAGGTATACTGTACAAAGACTTAATACACAATCACATGTGTGGGATAAAGGTTGTATTTTCTTGCCTTTTTTAGGTTTGGTTTAGGGTAGGGCGCTTAACTCCACTTTCAACAACATTTCAGTTACAATGTGGCGGTCTGCTTTATTTGTGAAGAAAACTACCATCCTGTCGCCAGACACTGACAAACTTTATCACATAATGTTGTAAACTTCGCCCTGATCGAGATTTTGTCGCCAGTCACTGATAAACTTTATCAGATAATGCTGTAAGCCTCGTCCTGATCGAGATTCGAACGCACAGCATCAGTGGTGATTGACACAGATTACATAGGTAGTTGTAATACAACTACCATACGATCACGTCCTCGACGGCTCTTGGTGTTTATTAAGTGGAGTATCTTATCGCGAATTGCACTAGGAAAAATGCTATTAATAATTATGATTATATATATTTTGTCGGGATAACAGGTATTACGGTTGCCGTAATCAATATACAAAAATGGCCGCCTATCGAAAGTCACGGACAACATATATTAGATATTATGATTATATTGATTACACCTCATAATGAGTGGGATTCGTACTCCCAGTCTTATTGATAAATGTATGCATGTAGTGTTTGCATAAGTAAATATAAATTGCGCTGCCATACGATCACGAACACACTATCCTTTGATTCCATCAATACTTGTGTACAGCCAGTAACTCGTTTTCAAATCAAGAGACAACTTTAAAAAATATTACAGTTTAATAGACTATTTGCACATTTCCGATTTGGTTCCTAAAACTTATATAGTTTTGACCTTTTTTAAAGTAGATATTTCCCATACATAGAGAAATTGTTCCCGTTGCCCTCCAACGGAAAGGACAGAACATTTGAGCATAATTTCCTTAAAAGTTGTAGATATTTGTACCTTAATAAAGTTCAGGGAATAATTTTACAAAAAATAAAATATTCACAAGCTGTTACATTTAAATTGTATACACAGCATGAGAAGATATATGGCAATATCATTGCACTATACAATTGTGAAAGTATTGAAGCAAAAACGTGTAATTTTAGAAGCAATTCGGAAATGTGCAAACATTTTATTGTGACAGTAAAATGTATCATAAGAATAAGGTAGATACATGTATACATGTAATGCAAAATTCTAAACAAAATCGACCAAACAATATACTATACAACCTTGCGATGTGAACACTTGTATTAAAAAGTCACCCTTTTCTTGTCCTCTAATAGAAATGTTCGTATGAATTGAACCTATTTTAAGAGATCACCTGTCTTAAAAGGCCACTATTTCTGTCCCAACAGTGACCTCTTATTACACGTTTTACTCTATTTAACAATATGAATTATTATTTTTTGCAGATATTTTTTTGTTTATATCTTCAACCCGCGTCATTAGTGTCCATTTCCGTGACGTATTACGTTTTAGTTTTTCTTCCTCTAATCCAAATTGTATATGTTGATAATACATAATAAAATTATTGACCAAAATGGGCACCGAAAATCCTATCATCAATAAACCAGACAATCCTGTCAATGAACCAATCACGTAACCCCATTCAGTCACGGGGTACATGTCGCCATATCTTACGGCCTTCATGGTGATAAACGCCCACCAGAAACTATGTGGAATACTAGTAAACGTTTTTCGGTCTATGAAAAAATTAGCATTCCAACACAAAGAAACGCTATCATTAAAAACAGTTCTTGGAAGTATCGTCTAACGATAAACCTTTCAGGGACACCAATGCAAGAAATGAAATCCTGACAGTAGCAAAAATAGAAATAGCTGAATAATATAGACTTCTTTACAGGAAGTAGTGCACGAACCCTTACAGCGGAAAGCACAGAAATGTCTTTACATTGAAAATGCGCATGCTCGAACACATTCATGATGAATCGATATATACCCTATGTTTCCAGTTTCACCGGATTGTCCAACTTGTGATTGCCCCTTATGTATGGAATTCTGGGAAATTTGGTTATATGTCTGCAATATAAGTTTCGAAGATTAACATTTATTTACCTTTGCATAAGTGGATGTTTCTGGGTGGTTAACAATTAGGAAAATGTGTCTTCGAAATCTGTGCCATTTGGTCACATTTATTGTGTCATGTGACTCTTCCGGGAAGTCAAAGCTCCCATGACGATCTTTTTCTAACGGAATCAGTGCTTTTAATTTTGAATTGAACACATTGTAATGAGAGTAACAACACCGTTCTATAATAGTATCCGGAATTCCCCAAAATTCAAGTTCCACTTTTGCTGCAGGACCACATACGTAGCGTGGCATATGGAGCTCTCCTGTACCAAGGTAGCTCAGGATAGCCTGTAATTACACAACATATGTACAAAATGATTAAACGATCGTTGGTTAATGTGAAGTGGTTAATATGTTAGTATTTTCATAACTAGATCACGGTGGAAAAATACATATTGTTGGTGAAAAAGTAGTACTGGGGGTTGGCCTATAGAAGGAAAGTTAGATTGCCACATAAAACGGGGCAAGGCTAAGGGCATCAATGATTAAACCTAACAGACTACTTTGCATTAGGGGTTGCTGTAATGTGGAAGGAGTGCGACATTTTAGGAACAAGAAACTTCCTTAGTGCGTCCCGTTCTAGGGGAAAGTTGCTTCTGTTTCTACGGTTTTTCTATTGGATAAATTGATATCAAGTTTATACATTGGTTAGTTTATACATGTACACAGATAAGTTTATCTCAAACTTTTGAGTGGGTTTTAATAAATTCCTGTGATTGATTATAACTATGCATGTATACATTGCATCAACATATTAGTAAAAGTATCCCCTGGCAAATGCGTCGACGTTTGTGTTGCAAATTATATAATAATAGGCATATAATAAAAATCATTGATAATTTTTACCTCTAAAGTAAAATTATGATCACACACGTTTTATTGACAATATAATCGTGACTGATTATATTCTTGTAAAAATACATGACTTTCTTAATTTCTATTTTAGTAATAGATAAAGTACAACAACCCATTTTCAATGTGTATGGTTCCGGTGCTGGTAAACGATTTCAAATACATATCATTAAAATATATATTTATTGTTTTAGAGGCCACATCATGAAGTATATGCTTTCTCTACAGTTTGCATCAAGTCTCATGGACTGCTATTTTGTAACTAGCAGTACAAAAATGCAACAAAGCGGGAAAAACGGTCCCATATATGCAAAGTTCAGCGAATGTTGCATAAATTTATATCCGTCCAAAATTGTAGCAATTGGTGAGTGTGTTTTTTGTACAATGTTCATATATCTACAGGTTATGAGTAAATTATCAAAGTCGTTGTCTTTCCCATTTATCTTGCTAGACTGTGTACCATTTTTTGTCCGTCATAAAGGAAATGGGAAATAACTCGTATTAAAAAGATATAAAAATATATAATTTTAGAATAAAATCTGGAATGTGGGTCTATTGTAGGGGAATGTTAGTCTATTGTACGGGAACGCGGGTCTATTGTACGGGAATGTCGGTCTATTATACGGGAATGTGGGTCTATTGTACGGGAATGTGGGTCCATTGTAGGGGAATGTGGGTGTATTGTAGCAAACACATAGGTTTTTGTTTGTTTTGTTTGCTTTGCTTTTTTGTTTTTTTGCTTTTTGTTTTTTTTTGTTTGCCTTTTTTTCTATTTTTTGCAATTATTTATTCTTTCTGTACGAGCAAAATGTACATATATATTGCAGCAAAATAGTGGCCCAACTAACACTAGCTACTTACTTTAAGCATATCGGGGTCCCTGTCAAAGAAGTAATCCCCCTGTTGTGGTCTGTGATACCTGCTTAAGAAGGAAGGATCCGCTAAAGAGTGTTCTGGCTGCTTAAGTAGCGCTGATCTAAAAGTTTTAAATTGTACTCCTCCTATATTAAAAATGACAGTTTCAGAAGATATTCCGACGTTAATTGATTTTTTTCCTTTTTCGTTGTCAAGTTTGGCACCTGGCAGTAGCGCCATTAGCGGGCTGTGTTTGACATCTTTCTTTGCCTTTCCCATCTTGGTTCTAATATAGTGTTCATGGAACGATAGGGATCGTGATCCGACTGAAAAAACATTTATTTTTTAAATTTGACAAAAAGTAAGAATTTATTATCATAAGAAACGTAATCATACTATAATTTTGACTTGAAATTATTGATACATTACTACGCTACATAACTTTAAATACATACCTCATTATCTGATATTGTATACTAAAATAATTAAACAAACATAATTAACTCATTAAAATGTTCTTAGGACGATGACATTGTGTACACCTATAGTCAAGCGAGATTTACAAGCATTACGTTCTGTTCACACATTTATATTGAAACCGTCAAGAAAATAAACCGGCAATGCAGGTGTGCCTAATGATGGCAATGCCTCTGAATTGGCCATTATTGTTTACCACTTCTCTATTTTTTATTGAAAACAGTCCAGTGATATATAGCATGAAACAATCAAGGGGCATGGTGTTTAACGCCAGGTGCAATAAATATTTCAGCTATATAGTGGCGGTCAGTTTTATTGGTCGAGGAAACGGGAGTACCCGGAGAAAACCACAGACCTGACATAAGTAACTGATAAACTTTATCACATAATGTTGTATCGACTAAATCTCGACATGAGCAGGATTCGAACTCACAATGTTATAGGTGATAGGCGTCAGTTGTAAATACAACCACCATACACTCACTACCACGATTGTCCTTATGGATAAATATAATCTGAACGATAAGTAAATACACAAATACAACATATAGATAATATAAACCTCTATGTATCTGAATACAAACTCAGCCTACCTCGATGGTTTAATGTCTATACGCTGGTTTCGAGGGACAAAGACCATTGATTCGGTCAACTGTCGGGTCATACTAACAATAATAAATAAATATTATATATATGTATATATATTTACTTCAATGCTAGACCTTTATTTCGAGGACAACCACTATCGGGGCGTTTAATCGTTGCGTCCAGAAATACATCTTAAAATTGTATGCATACTTAGGTATTTAGGTAGAGACAAACAGAACAAAATAGAAGGCGAGTATGAAATTGGTATTTACATGAATATATATTTCATTATACGGCGTATAAAAAAGTTGCAGTAAAACTAAATAAACGTTAGAAATAATGGAAACAGCAGGGTTCTGGAACAATGGCGCCTCCTCATAGCACCTCCCTAACTGTGATGTGCAGCGACGTCACACTCACGTGACCGGATATATGAGGTCATCATAGTGACGTTCTACAGAACGTGGCATGCCCGGAAGTGAATTTCATATTTCTAGGACCTTCCGAGGTGGCTGAGGGCATGAAGTGCAAGCACAATTAAAGTTTTAGAAATGTAGTCATGTAGTATATCAAATGAAAGGTATTGACGAGTAGGTTTCGGGTTTCATATTGTGGGGCCCTTACAACATGTATAACTGCCACTTTTGTCACAGTTCCTATGCATGACCTCATGATTTGACAAGACACATCAGAAGGAAGTATGACCCCGAATAGCAAGGCATGCATTCCTACATTTAAATTGTGGTGCGTAGTTACAAAGTAAAAATGGACATATTAAACAATTGTGATATGATCATGAATTTATGAAAAACACCCTAATATTCGTATTTACCATGTAATAATTGATTGGGTCTTGTTGTATTCCGAGTAGACCGTTTATATGTGCATTTCCTTGGTTTATGTTCAATAGTCAGAACAATGATATTTTTTCAAAATCTTACCAAGTTGAACAATTTCCGGTTTATCTTGAAATTTGAAATACAAATATAAACTCACTGAATTTGTCAGTACACTTGTAAATAAGCTTAATAAATTGTGTCTTATGGATGAATAGGCTTGAATACACACAGTGTGGGTGTAGGGACAAGTTCAAGTTTAATATGAGATATTTAAATGTATGTTACCTACCATAACATTATAACATTCGTCATGATAAAAATAGATGTGCATGTAATGTAACACTATACAACAATTATGTCATATCTGTAATGCCTTTCAAACATGGATAATGGTTGTTTAAATCTTACATGTTATTCGAGCTTATATTTAGGCTTTTATAGTAAACAGCAGATTTATAGGCTTTGCAGAAAGAGTCATTGATCAGTAAAGTTAATTATGCAGATTCTGATTATACCTTGATCATCATCAAACTATTATATTTAACCCTATGTAGATTACCTAAATGTACTTAACACTGAAAACAACTCATTCAACTATAATTATGAAATTGTTAAAACACAAGGTTTATTCTCATTTAGAAAACAATAATAACAAAAATACAAAGATGCCCAGATTTAATATTTATCAGCAACTGCAGGTTATTGTTGATTCATTTTCATTTGATTGTTTTCCTCAATTTAAATTCCCGACAACAAATAGTTATATAGTAATGTTTTCCCCCGGGAAATCTGTTATATGCCAAGCGTTTCTCCTTCACCAAGCGGTCATATCTAGCTTTCCCTCTTATTAGTTTTCACAAAGTACATGGTTAAAATTTATCAATAGTTTGCGGATTTTTTTTGCATCTCACATATTTCTAAAAATGTAATACACATGTATATTCCTTGAAATGTTTTATATTTATTAATCTAGACGGTTTTACATAAGTGTGCAATAGCGCATTTGATAGATTTGAGCGCATTTGATATGATATGTGATATTTGTGCGCATTTGACATGTTTTACGCATAAACTAAAAAGGTCAATATCCCCAAAGTTTAAGCTTTCCATTTTGGCAAAATTAATAAGCTATGAGCGTAGCTATTGAAGATTATTCCAGATACGCGAAATATTTGAGGATATCAAAGTGGTATTCATAAACCGTAAATTGAAGGACAGACAACATAAAGACAACAAGAAGAAGGACAGAAGGACAAACAATGATCTACAAACCATATACAGAAAAATAAAGATCGATCAACGCGAACCCCACTTAAAACCAGGATGCTCCGTAAGGGTAATAAATTCCTGCTCCACATGTGGCATCTGTCATCTTACTTTTGTTACAAACCCGGTGACAAGTCATGAATGAAAAAACGACCGGGTTGTGATTTCGAAAAACGGAGCATAATCGTAGTCATTTGTGACACAGATATTCCGTAGCGGTCAACCAAGTCATGGATATCTACTACGCTATCTTGTTTTATTTGATTGCAATCTGTAATTAGCGGAAACATAGGAAGGCCAGATATGTATATAGGTTAAAATGTCAATAACATTAACAAGTGATTAATAATTTCTTGTGTAAGCATTAAAATATTAGTACCACTTCTTGAATGTTGATACATAATAATGAAAAATAACCCACGAAAGCCACTCAGCTAATTTCCAACGGTGTCTTTTATGAAAAAAAAAATAAGTCTGAAGTGAGTCTTTAATAACCAATAATTAACATCAGCGAGGATGAGGGATTACGTAGTTTCAATTAGAAAGAAATAAAGTAGATGTAAATGAAAGCACAGACTATCAATCTTGACACTTAGACACTAATTAAAGTAAAGGAAGCACTTTAGTGCTGTGATGGGGAAATTATTATTAAAATAATCATTATTTTGTTTTACAGACGACACCACCTGTTGTTGTTGTTTCTCGATATTATATATCAAATGACATTTCACCTCGCTTTTTAAGAACTGTAGTTCAAAGATGAATTTGATCGAAACGTGATGGTAAAATAAAAAGCATTGTTTTTTCATGATCTTCGTAATTTTTAAAAGTTGTGATTTATAAATTCCTGTCGCATGTATTAATTTGGTAAATACGTAAAAATTATGGCTTGCTTAAAAAGGTATTAATAAACCATAAATTAATTAAACGGATTATAAAATTCAACATAAAATAGTTAGTTCGCAATCAAAACAAAACATTATTTCGCGCATTTGTCAATTATTTGACACAAAATACTGTTTTCTGTAAGTTTATGTGAATAATTGTGACGTTTCATATTTCATTTTAAATGAAATGATAGCATAAGTATGTCTGTGGGGTGTGGAATATGCTTCAATCTCCTAGAGACTCGCGCCCCAGAAGGCAGCTGCAGTGATCAACATTTCTGCCAAGTCCAGTAAAGGTATTGTCGGTGAGAGAGGACAGAAACATTTACTTAAATTTCAGATTTTATATTTCAGTTCGTACACACACTAAGCACACCTTTAAAATTAAAAGGGGGCCGTCGTGGTCATGATCGCATGGTAGTTGGATTTACAGCTAACTGTGCAAACAGTGCCTATTACCAAGTTGTGAGTTTGGACCCCGTCCATGGCGAGGTGTACTCGATACAGAATTATGTGATACAGTTTGTCCTTGACTTTCGACAGGTCGAACATTTTCTCTACAAATAAACCTGACCGTCACCATATAACTGAATTGTTGTTGAAAGTGGCGTTAAGCACAATAAATCTAAACCTTTTAATATAAAATAGTTTTGTGAAAGCCTTACCTGCTTCTTTGTAGCGAAAAATGTGCACGTGTATGTTAGGTATCAAATATATAAATAATTACGTCTAAGATTGTCTAGTTCGCTTAACACATGTGTAAGCAAAACAACAAACGTTTTATTTTATTATAATTAATTTTATTGTACAAAAATAAATATATAGCTCATTGGGAAAACAATAAGCTACCTGTGTGATAATCTGACACGTTTGTTGATAATCTAATCAATCACAACCGAATTATTGTATATTATTGCATTTTAAAAATATTGTCATCAAAATAGTTTTGAATTTTCTCATGGGATTCATAAAAAAAAAATCACTTTTACGTAGGTTCTATGCTTTATCCCCCGAGCCAAACTGTTTATTTCACTCAGAACAAAAACCATATCGCTTTAATACGACATATCGGCAATAGTTCTTAAAATTTTACCAAGCTACCTTGTTGTAAACTGCAGTATCAGATTCTTCGTTTTTTGTCGCATCTTTTGAAGAACGATAATTGTTTTTATAAAATCTTGCAACATAATTAAAAACAATAGCATAGCCTCCACCCCTTAAAATAAATTAGTCGGCTTAAAGCGCATATCCTCTTCGCTCCGTAGTACAATCCCCCCGAAAGAGGCGTCGGGTTGTTGTTGGCAACGTTCGGTATTAGAGCGAGACGCTAATGCATACCTTGTGTTGGCGGTAAAAAGCAAGCATCATTGCACGTAAAGGACAACTTGTATCAGTCCCTAGAGAACTACAGTGCATTATGGGTTTTCGTTATATTCTTAAACGTGGACAGATGAGGTGGGGATGGGAAAAGGGGCGGGGGAATGATGGGGAAAAGGGCTATTACAATCAATAGTTCACATTGCTAGCACATTTTATTTAGAAATAATAATTACTGGATTAATGGGAGCCATAATCTGTTGGAAGTTTTAACATGGGTTGTCATGATATTAGCATGTTATCTCGAAGTTTACCGTGAGATGCACTATGCCAATATTCTACTAGTCCGTGCTAAAATTCCCAGGAAATTATGCCTTCCATGATTTATTTCGATTTTAATTTGTCTAACAGTACAAATACGTTAGTACGCAGTGAATAAATGATGTAATTAATTGTTCCGGATGTGAACAAGGTCACCCGCAAGTTATGTGACGAAGTTGCATTCTTCAGCACACCAAGGAAGTTTCATCTCGTAGCAAATTAAATTCAGGTAAATAAATAAAAAGAAAATTACATGTATTAGTAGGACAAACTATTTTCGTGTCTGATTTTACAAAAATGTGTACAATACAGGAAATGATATAGTGTGCATTAAAATGCATCTTAAATTGACTTTTTTTTCGCTATAAAATACCACACTGTCGTAACAATTACACAATGAAATATCAAAATCGTAGAAAGAGAAAACATCGATATCCCTAACACAGAAATACATGACATCCAACACACAAATACATGACCTCTAGCACACAAATACATGACCAACATCGATACCAGTAAAACAAATACATGACCTCTAACACACAAATTCATGACCACTAACACACAAATACATGACCACTCAATTTCATGGCTTGGCACAGGCACTTTATTAAAAAAGTGTTGGGGTTCAACCTGTTAATGACAGCATATTTATTTTACTGTGAGGTTAAATATTTTGCAGAAACAGTGCTACACTGGCAGTTCGCCTTGGACATGTTTTACTCTACATGTACAGGAAAGTGAGCGGTCATGTATTTGTGTGTTAGGTATTTCAATTTTGTATCTTTCTTTTGGATTTTGGAACTCTTCCGACAATGTGATATTTGTAATCTTTCATTTCATAATCACATATACCACAAACATCAATCAATTAAACGTTCAAAAACATTGTTTATCAATTGTGAATTTGTACACCTATCAGACAAATTTATATTATTGAAATGCATTACAATAGGCAAGTTGGATATTTAAATGTTTAAAATTAAAGCAATATTATACATTGTAGTATGAAATATGTCCACATGTTATTGCTTGCGCTGCAAAATAGTGCTTAGCATATTCGTTCTACACAACAGTGATGCAAAGCAATTCCGAACATCATTGTCTTATTGCACCATCAGGTTGATCCTCCTCGGTAATGGCCACCTCTTCATAATGAGCACCTGCAACAACAAACGGGTTAAATATTTAGAAATTCGATTAGTTTATTTATTGACTTAAAACGTTATCACAACTTGATTAGCAATGTCGTAGTGTCTGTGTAAAAGATGTTCACGGGTACGTTCCGTTATATTGTAAGTACGGTCCTCAATTCTCGTGAGCTGGTCGTTGTTGTGCAATAAGAAAAAACCTATATTTCAAAACCAGAGGACACAATCGAAGCACTACGTTGTTTGGTATATATTAAACCAGTTCATTATTGTCCTGGTGCCAATCTTATTATACCTGATGTATTACAAACATCGCCTTTAAAGCCTTCTATGCAATCATATGTACAATTTCCAACACGCGTTTCACATATGTTGTCAACACATGTATCACAGCGGTGTTCACTATTGACACTATACGTGCCAGTAGTACATTCTGAAAATGTGTTTCTTTACACAATATATACTGACAACCACGAAACATACACCCAATTTCGGGGTCCGTTTTATCCATTTTCACAGAATTTGACTTATTGATTTGTAAGAACTAGTAACACGATAAATGTTACTGGTTGTCGTGTTTAACACAAACATATTTCAATTATATCGTAGTGGTCAGTTTTACTGGTGGAGGAAACCGAAGTACTCGAAAAAAACACCGACATTCCACAAGTCACTGACAAACGTTATCACATAATGTTGTATCGATCTTACTAGTTTTAAAAAATAACCACCAACCTTTCGCAAGTCACTGACAAACTTTATCACATGATGTTGTATCGATCTTACTAGTTGATGGTTACGGCTGTGGTGATTATCGCCACTTTCAACAATATTTCAGTCATATCTTGGCGATCAGTTTTATTGGTGGAGGTAACCGGAGTACCCGAAGTCACTGACAACCTTTATCACATAATGGTGTATCGGTCATATTAGTTGAGCAGGAACTGATTATATACATAATTTCATCCCCGGTTGTAAGTTGGGTTCATGTTGCTCGATTTTGAGTTTTCTTCGAGCTACGGCTTCTGATTACCTCTTTGGAATCTTCAACCTTTTCAGTGTCGCTCAGTCGTTAGTTTTCTGTGTGCTGTTCTATGGACCATTGATTTTATTTTGTATTTTGTAGGCGATTTTGACGATTGTTTTATATATTCTTCTTCGGTTGACGGTATCTGATAACTCTTTGGATCTTTACACATTCTTCATATACAATAATTATCAAAAATTAAAAAGTGATTATCATCATCATTATCATCATCATCACCATTAGCTGATTGAAAAACAAGGCTCAAATTTCTCTCTCAAATTTATCATCTGCTAGGCGATGATGCTAACCATTTTTGCATCAATTTAGTTACATCCATTTTTGTCTTGGTCAGAAATAAGCTTACCGATATTTGCAGAATCGTCCGGGAATGTGTAATTTTCAAATTCTCTGAATTTTTATCCTTTTCGTTCCAGCTCATGTACATCTGTTTTCTTTTGTCTGTATCTGAAATAAACATTAAACTTGTAAATCCTCCACATTCTTCAATTTCGTATGACAAGTTAGCTGTGTGGCAGAGAGAAATGCAAGCTAATTCTAGGAAATATTTGGGATATAATTCGAAGACAGTTTGCTTTCAAGTATATTCGGGTTTCCAATGAGACACCTAAAGAAGCCGAACAAATTGTCCCGATGGGGAATATGTTCATTGGTATATGGTATTCTACGCCACCGTCAAAACTATTTCAGTTATTTCTTGGCGGTCGGCTTTTTTTGGTGGAGAAAACCGGAGTACCCAGGGAAAAAAACTGACCTATAGGAAGTCACTGTTAAACTTGATCACATAATGTTGTATCGAGTAACGGGGTTCGAACTTACAATTTTAGTTGTAATATACATTGATTACACATGTGGCTGTGAATCCGGGACGCGATATTTCTGCTTCATAAAAAAGAAATATTAGTCATCGCTTAATTAATAAATAAATTAACTTATTAAATTTCAATATTTAATTAATTGATTAATTTGATAAGCAAAATACAGAAAAAAAATACAACCATTTTCATCGCGACATTCTAATATGCGTAAGCGGCTTCCGTAATATGACGGCTAACGTGCACGTGTCTTTGGCGGAAGTTCGTGACTAAATTTCATAAAATTGGTAAAAAAGGATATTTTTCTGCTCAGGAAGAAACATTAAGGAGTAAATAATCAAAGAAAGCTTAGGTCGCTCTGGGGGAAATGTGTCAATGAACCGTGACATATATACATGTAAATTAGTGTATCAGAGAGAAATAACTATGAAACATCCAGCTAAATCTGTTTTGTTTCAAAATCAAAACAAACTCCAACATCTTTTCATGAAAACATTACTTATTACCCCAACAGTTCCTCACTTGACAATGTTGGCCCCTTCCTAGGGTTTGTCCTCACTTAGTACTGCCCATCCCTAGGGTATAATCCGTCCATTGGTAAGCGTGTTCACACTGTTATTGTTTATTTGATATTGTTATTATTGAAATTTAGTTTCTAAATAATGGAATGAAAGTTATACGTGACCTTATCCGATTTTGGCTATCCTGTTTAGGCACTTTGAATTTATTTTACCCAAAGATTTTAAACTTATTTGTTTGATATCGCGGAATTCCGTATTTGAAAAACAAATCTATGGGATAATATATCAGCTAATATGAATATATGACTGATATTCCTATTTTATTGGTAAATTGGTCATTGGTGCCTTCATCTCTCTCAGTGGTATTATCAGTATCAACGGACTGGCTATTATACTGGAAAATATATGACGGGTAGTACTGAGAAATACAACAATGTCAGATATGAAAGTCGCGATTTACATTATCGCTTGAATCGCAGCTTGTCATATTCGGAATCGAGGCAATACTAGTGATACTGTCTGATTCGGCCTTCAAATCGTGTTGCAAAAGCCGTTAAGTATTGGAACTTATTGTCAACTGTGTAGTCATTAACGCTAATTATAAAGTATTATGTTAGAATACCTGACAATTGACAACTGTTTCCATTAAAGCCGTCAATATGTACACTGTCCATTATGTCTGTCACATATGTTGTTGACACATATGTCACAACTGTATTCACAGCTGACACCATATTTTCCAGAAGTACATTTTGAAAAATGAATGTTAAACTTTTGTGAAATACGGACACTGATATCAACAAACATATTGCACCATCAGCGAAATTTGAAATGCTAACGATACAGCAGTCCCACTTTTGGGAGATTTAATCAGAAGCGGTCTACCAAACGTTGTAATTATCAAATGGAATTAGAGCATGGCGTCGTAGCTTTAGAAAACGGAGCTAAGATAACACGCCCAAACATTACCACAACATTAACACCAGCTTAATTGATATATACATAGCTGGGCGTTGTACATTAAGAACTATCTACATTTCAAGAAACGCGGAAACAGTCCATGAACAACTTTGCTAGATATATATTAAGACAAGTCATTATTTTCCTGGTGCCAATCTTAGTATACCTGATAAATTACAACGAACTCCTTTGAAGCCTTCTATACAACCATATGTACAATTTCCATCACGTGTTTCACATATGTTTGCAACACATGTATCACAGCGGGATTCATAATTGAAACCATACGTGCCAGTAGCACATTCTGAAAAAAAAATAATGCACATCGTTACACAAGTGTATATACTGATTATGAAATCTGCAATACGCCAGTCTAATGTTTTATATTATCTAATAACAGGAGAGATGTGTCTTATAGATTACAATACGGAAATATTAATGTACCGCTATAAGATAACGATTTCAAATAGTCATATCAAATAGGGCAGATCCACTCCATTATACTAATATTGTTATACCTGTAAGATGACAACGACCTCCTTTAAAACCCTCAATACAACCATATGTACAATTTCCATCAAATCTGTCACAGATTATGTTGACACATGTATCACAGCGAGACTCACAATTGACACCATAAGAGCTAGTACTACATTCTGAATAAAAGTTAGAATTTGCATATTGACACTAATATGTATACTGATTACAGCCAACCATGCCATACCATCTAATAAGCGGGAAACTGTGGAGTATAATATTATAATCTGGAAACCCAAAATTGAATTATATTTTCATTTATCCTGCTTGATGCGTATGATATAGCTTGTGTACTTGCCTGTAAGCATATTGTTTCTTTAGACTAAAAATAAGCGTATTAAAAGGTGATCTGATCGAGCTACACCCCCCTAAGTACGCTGGGTGAACTAATGTGCTCTGGAAGGGTGTAAGAAAACAGCTCTCGTATTGCTGTTCCCCAATTGACATTACCTAGCGCACTCAACAATGAGTAAAACTCATACTAGTATACATCCTCCTGATAATGTACGCTCCATTTGTATGTAGGAGGGCTCATGTCTTATTTATGCTGTGTGTGTTTGCTAGCGCATAGCGGTGCCCAAAGTATATTGTGTTGTGTTTTTGCTTTGTTTTCCGTCGTCTATGTTGCCAGTTTCTCTGGATTGTCCATTTTTGATTGCCCCTTCAGTATTCTCTTACGTTTATTTACAGACACACCTATTGTTTACATCCCAAGCATATTGTTTGAATTAATTGTCCATACCAGAATTTTGCAACGGGTTCCATTTCTTACGAACGTTATAGAGATATTTGACATCTGATATTGGATAATATTATTTTAAATAATCAATTTGTAGATAAATGTTAAAACAAAGCATTTATACATACCTCTACTACAGTTACGTCTTGAATATCCACGTTGACATCCACCGGGAGGACATGTGCCAGCTATGGGGTCACATGGTTTGTTGATACCATGGGAAGTTTGGATGCATTTATCCCCAAATTTTCCTGATACACACGCTGTAATACAACCATTAATATTGTGTATTTTGATTTTCCATGATTCTTATAATAAACAATTATCAATCTTGTAAATAGACGTTAGAGAAAACCGGAGAGGCAATCACGAATTGACATGCATGAAAACACTGAGAACAGCTGGTGCACAAGACACAGGGCGAAGACAAGCACATACAAACACAGAAAACATAAGCAAAACGAAACCCAACTAAAACCGGGGATGAACCTAGGTGTTCTCGAAGTGTTAGCAATAATTGTCTCTTATAAGACACCCGTGAAGTTATTCAAGATGTGGTGGTCACCCCTATGCGCAAACATACCAAAATAAGACATCAGACCCCACTCCCCACACACACACTACTAAACAGCTAGGAGTAATGAAGAACTAAGCATAGTCCTTATGAGGGCATAGTAGCGAGCAGCACAACATTGAAGTGAAGAAGTACAGATATATGACAGGATAAACTGTACATTATTTTACACATAAATGATAATAGCAATGAAAACGTTTCGAAGGAATTATAATTTTAGCAACCCTATTTTAATTTTACGATAAATTAGCAAACATATATTACGATTGGCACAATAATTTCATCATAGGGATGGGCAGATTTGTCAAAACACTTTTATTCCCAGGGGAACATTTATCGTGGGAACAGCTTAATAAGGTTAAGCATGCTTTGTCTTATATTCTTTTTACAGTAAACATATGTTGTTTTTCACCTCATTTGTTTGCATGCAAACTTGAAATGTATTCCATCAACACTGGTGTTTTATTGTTAACATTTTATAGTGCAATTTGCCACTAAAACAATCTTAATTTTTTACTACATCTGTTCATAATCCGTGTGCACACCGTGTTCATTTTTTGTACACGCTATATGCTAATTCGTATATGCATTCATTACATCCTACAATACCTAAATCACACTTCTCGTGTCCAGGCTGACACCCAGGATTACATCCAGAAGTATTTCTGCAGATACCAAATTCTCTATCACAAGCGTATGATAAACATCCATCACATGATTCATTACAGTTGTAACCATACTAACCAAGACTACATTCTATTAAAAAAGAAAATAACCAAGATTACATTCTATGATTACCAACATAGTGACATATAATACATTTTATAATGTAACCATAGTAACAATGACAACTTTCAATCATGCAATAATAGTATTGATACCTTCACTGTATGTTGCAACCATGGTAACCAAAAGCATAATGTAACCATGGTAGGAAAGACTATATTCTATTGTGACACCATGGTAACCAAGATTGCATCGCACAATGTACCAATTGTAAGCATGAACACATTATATATTATAACCATATTAACCAATACTACCTTATATAATGTAACGATAGTAATCAAGACTAATATTGTACAATATAACCATGGCAACCGATACTACATGTTTCACCTTAACATTGGTAGCTAACACGATATTCAATTATAAAACCATGGTAACCAAGACAGCATTGTATAATATAAGCATAGAAACCAAAACTACCTTTTAAATAGAAATCACAATAACAATAGCATCCATAACTAGATTATTACATAATGTAAGATAATATATAAGAACCAAGATTCCCACATAATTAAATAACCACAAAAACCTAGAATACAGTAATATTATATACGATAATAATATAAACTAAGACTACATTTCAAAATAAAAACATTGTAGCCAAATATGAACCATTACACAACTTGAAAATGTTTGTCAGGGCATCAGTCAATTAATAATGTATCTCTGTCGCTTCCGTTCGACGTAGGAAATTTAAATTGAGACAAAATTATATTTCGTAGCTAAATAGATTTGATACATACCTGTACTGCAGGATATTCCTGTATATCCACGTTTACATCCACCAGGAGGACAAGTGCCCGTACGAGGATCACATGTCTGGTTTTTACAATGGCACATTTTGCTACATTCAATTCCAAAGTTTCCATATTAACAAACTACAAAAATCATGTCATACAATTGGGTATTTTGGCAACATAAATATTAATAGATATCTTGACAGGCGCTACATGGATGCCTTAAATATAAAAATAAATAGTTGAAACCAAATGTGATGCATTGTTTGACTCTTGAAACAAAGCAACAACATTTCTGTGAATAAAATGGTAAAATGCATGCGTAATTCCAGTAAAATAAAAAAATAAAGAAAATACCGCCATGTGGGAATGTTTCCAAAATACAATAGAAATATTGTAGAAAAAGGCACAATCGATAGCCCTAAAGAAACAAATACATGAGAGCTCACATTCCTAAATTGATACAGGTACTTCAATAAAAAGTGGCGGGGATAAACTAGTTTTATGGGACCAAACTTTGCCTCTTATTAAAATGATGAACTTGTGCATCATATGTAGATGTGCGATCACTAGCCAGAACAATTGGGAAAAGTATATTATGCTCACATCTATCACAATAGTCCCCTTCCAGTCCTATTTTACAGCCTTGTGAATACACATCGATGGCAGTAGCACATGCATCATTTAGACAGTTATATGAATTACAGCCCCACACACAGCTACCATTACCGGGAATACAATGTCCACTGATAGAGTAAACTAGGCAGGACTTACTACAGTTTGTACTCCACCATCCTGTATTGCAATCTGTAGGCAAAGCATGATTCATATGCAAATCAAATTGAGAATCTTGATTACTAGTATTCATTACTACGAAAATATTGTTCCGTGTTGTGATGCCGGCTGAGATTTTGATCCGATTTGCTCTGTCTGAGGTTATGTTTTCTTTGTGTTATTTCTATCTATTTTTGTATATTGTAATTTAAATTCTTTGTGTCGTTTAACAGTAACACGACGGGTTTCACAGGAGATGTACATCATTCCATGACAGCCGCGGTTTTCAGTCAGGTTCGTGTCGATCAGTCATTAATTTTCTAGTGGTTTGTTTCGTATATCATTGTTTGTAATTATTAACTATGTACAGCGCTATGCATGTTTTGTTACTTTTCATGACTTTTAACCGAATTTTATCAAGAATAAAACGGTGGGTGGTAACCCTTCCGGACCACATGCGTTACATCTGGTTGTTAGTGAGGATCATGTTGCTCTATAGTTAGTTTCATATGAAGTATGTCCGTTTGTTCTTTTCCTTTGGCCCTTGAATTATCTGCACTTATTTGATTTACGGCTTCTGTTTATCACTTTGGTATCGTATATTTCTCTGACGCTCCCCTTCCGCTCAATGACATTGTTAGTTCCTCTTCCCATTTCAAGAGAACTAATGAACTATACAATACTTTAGACCTCTACGTCACACAGTTCTAACATCGATTCATTGCTGTATCCAGGAGGATTATAGTCTGTCGTTTCATTCCGCCCATTATAGATAATAACATATTGTCCTAGGTGGTTATAATTTACATTCTGAAGTTCGGATGAAAGTTGTGGTCCTTTGTGATGATAGCACAGGTAGCCATCAATCTTTGTTATGCTTGAGTTGCTAATGTACAATGCATATCCCTCAAAACGAGATAAGGCTGCAATTGATGATACTACAATGTTTCAATATATAACCTATAGATATCTCGATTCACAATTTTTCGGAATTTATCAACACAATAATGTCAAAAGTAGCAAAAACTACACAAAATGTAAATCTGAACGAGTGAAAGCAGACGTAGCCATCATTTGTTGTGCTTGAATTGATAATATACAGACTTTAGTGCACAGGATTGTGTGAATTACAAATACAATACCATTGTCAGTAACCCACGACTGACCGCACTCCAATATGCGGTGATGTAGTGAACAGTATGACCACATTCTGCAATGTTGTGTATAACGTATGAATCATGATATATAGACTCCATATGCGGGAGCAGTTGGTATATTGCTTTCAAAGTGTGGGGAAATATAAAATGACAAAATAAAAGTAGTATATATTGTTATAAAGTCTTGTTCTGTTACGGTTTTTTAACCCACGATGTAAAATCGTGAATTAAACCTGTATTTATTGGTTGTAAAAATCCAAGAAGTGGTTATTATATCCTCTTTATGCCAGAAAAAAGTCCGAAAAAATAAATTAAAAAGTCCGATCGGTAAAATAAAACAACGGACTTAAAACCGTAACAGAACAAGACTTCTCCGGCATCCGATTTGCGTATTATACGTCTCACTACGATAATCTCGGTGTCCAGAGTAGGCGGGATTATGCTGTAATCAGAAATGTGTTGTAATAAATAGAAGTATATGAATGATCTTGCATAAATAATAAAGTAGGGCGATATAAAATGTTTTATGAAACGAAATAACCACACAAGGTAACACGCATTTGCAACCGATCAGCAAACGGCCCGTCGGAAGTTCCGATTTAAAACTTGCTGCAATTCCACCATTTTTTTATATAGGTAATATGCGTAGCCCTCTGGTCCGCCAACAAAAAAACAGATCATAAAGGGCTACGATTCCGCAGCTATTATTGCATATGTAGTTCTAAATGCTACTATAATACGAACACAACCACTCTTAAATACATCTATGGTGGCGGGAAAATTACCTGTATGTTTATGTCATTTTACTTAATTGATATGTTAGTAACTATTGTATTCTAATCAGAATATACACATTGCGACATGAAAACACCACCCCATTTTCCCTATTAATGACTTGATCGCAGAGGTTTGCAAGTCGGTCGTCAGAAGTGGAGCAGGGACTGCTTATCGTTGAGGAACTCCTGAGTTCGCTTCCGTAAACCAGAACTCCTGTTTGTGATAGGCAATTCCAAAATAGATCAACAACATCAGATATATAATTTAATATGGATGTAACTCACACTATTCCAAGGATCTGTATGACAAGTCACTCGTGCGGAAAGAAATGGATCACAGGCTGCGTGCCCCACATGTTTATTGTTGAACGTCTCCTTTATCTGTATTTCAGTGGTCACATCAGACACAATCAGCTAGAGCTAAAACAATAGTAGTCTATTCATTACTGTGTTAGAATATCATAGAAATAATAATTATTGTCCTGAAAGATGTCAAAAAATAAAATATCTGACCTTGCAGTTTTTTACGAGATAATTTTTGGTAATATTAAAATAAAAATATAGAATACTGAATTTTCACGCTAGAATTAATTTCATACAATTGTACACTTTAATATATCTTAAATATCTTTTTTTTCACTTAGAAAATCTATACAATGCATAACAGTATATCTTTACCATGATCATCTGTCTGAAAAAAATAAAATAATTCACAATACATTTGTATGTATAATGACAAGGTATATTTAAAATGTGATAAAATTATATAAAATAGACTTTACATATTTGCAAGCAATTACATAATTGTTTGAACGATGAAACATGAAATATAGATATATTGAAATTTGTTTGAAAAGTACATGTCTCCTTATCTTTGCATGTTATCTAGCGAATCAATCTAACATTTAACATGCTTATTTTTAAATTCTTATGCCATTTGTTCTAGAAATAAAATTGCGAATGTATTGGTTTTATTTGTCTTTTTTTATTTAAAATTGAAATTATTGTTTTAATATGCTTAGCTATAAAACTGATGTTTACTAACATATAAAACATATGCTACGTGTTCAATTTTAATTTTCAAAACACAGTTTAAACGGTAATAGTTAGCAATTATACTAATATCAATATATGACGTCATGTCAAATATAAATGGCTGTGTAAAACATGTAGACCATATATGGCAATACATAAAGCAACAAACTAAAGCAATATCATTGATGATTATGACAAGAGCAATAAGCTAATTAAAATGTGTATCAATAGCAAGCAGTCAACTACTAGCCTGTATATATCGTACACCTTTCTATTCTGAACATCAAATTATGTCACATGAACGTTCGGAATAGACAGGTTTCATATAAAAATATGGAATGAAACATCAAAATGATACACAATCTATAGAAAAAATCATACATATACAATAATATTATACCATGTTAACACAAATGTATCAATTAAATTAAATATAAAGTTGTATGTGGATGTGTTATCTTGTAGTTTACTACTTTTTAGACACTGTTTTATGTGGTTTATAATGTGATTGTGTTATCTTGTAGTTTATTAAATTTGTGTAGCAAAGTTGTGTCTGATGTATAATGTGAAAGTGTTATCTTGATCGTGGAATGCCGACGCGTGGACACCGTACACTAGATTTATCAATGTATATATGACAATCTACATATGTAATGGTAGTATATCAGTGAACATAACAATTGTTTCATAAATGGGGACAAATCATTTTCATAGAAAAATAAGTCGATATTGTTAATGTATTTGCGATACATTTGATAACCCGTTGAAAACCAAGTACACAAATACTCACCAAAGCAATCAGTAGCATTGTTAGGTTGCAAGTTATACAGGTATTCTCCTTTATAGTCATTGCAAATTACAGATAATGAAAACTGCTGGTTTCTTTTCAGCCATCCCCAGAATGGGATGCTACCACAACCACCGCAATACATGTCAAATTTACTAGAAATAAAAATATATCTGTCTATGATTAATTGATAATCTATGACATAAGCGATTCCTGTGTGGCAGCTATGTAGTAAAGATTAAACAAAAGTAAATTTCTATGTAGAGGTAAAATGGAAACATATAAGACTTGGTACAGGAACTTCATTAAACAAATGGCTTGGTTTACCGATATGGAATATCTGTGTCGCAAATGACCACGGCTATGTTCAACCTGTCGAGAACACGTTCCAGTTCTTTCCTCATTCATGATATATCACTGGGTTTGTTACTAGATTAACATGATGAGTGCCACTAGTGAGGCAGGAACTGCTTATCCTTCTGGAGTATCATAGGTCGCCACCGGTTTTGAGTGGGGTTCGTGTATCTCGATCGTTAGTTTTATCAATGTGTGACGTATTTTTGACATTCACTTCACTGAGTTTGGTTCTGTTATGACAACTGTTTTACCTGTTTTGTGCAAGTATTGTTATACATACTGTTATAGTGACAGCCAGAAACTTTGGGCCGTAATGAAAGGGGGAGGTTTGGCGCTTTACAATCTGATTCAACCCACCATTTCTTTAGAAATGCCTGTTCCAAGTCAGGGTCATTACTGTTTTCACAGTTTTCTGGTTGTTGACTGATTTTATCAGTTTATATACTTATGAGTTTTGACTTTCCCTTTGTAAGATTGCTCGGAGTTCGGCAATTTTGTTATTACCCTTATTTATGTGTGCTGTTTTGTAGATAGTTGTTTGTCTTTTTTCTCTTGTCCATTGTGTACTCTGTCCTTCGATTTACGAATTCTGATTACATTTGGTATCTTAAAACGTGTCTTATGTCAATGAGACCACATAATCGGTGGTGGCATCATGAAGGTAACCATATAGTAGTCGATACACATTATTACAATACTACGTGCAATACAACTTACAGTGTTGTCAGCTGTGGTAGATTCTCTAGCGCATTTTCACTAACAAGTGATATAGTATTGTTGTTCATGGTTCTGAAATATATAGCTTCACATTATATAGCAGTATCATAATCGACATTCCCGCCTTGTCATAACTGTAATATATGTAGCGGTTTTCTGTTTTAAGAAGCCAGACTTATTGTAATATATACGACGATTTTACTTCGAAATATCAGGATATTTGATATATCTGGGACACTGTAGCACATTTATATTTCGAGCTATTTTTGCATCGGTAACGATTTGTCCTAGCCTACAGGAAGATAGTGCACGAACAGTGTGATTGATTGATTGATTACTGTTTAACACCAACATTAAAAGTATTTCACCTTTAACGTAGCGTGAACAAATATAAAAAAAAATATCAACTGCAAAACTCTTAGATATATAACATATTAGTGTATGAAACAATTGGTTATATGTACACATAAAAGGGAAAAACGATAAAGGTTAACAACATATTATTTATATCTTATGTTTTCTATTTGGTATATATATTAAATCAGTTCCTGACTGTTCCATATGTTTAGAAATGGAATACCATTTCAATCATCGCGTGGTTAGCTATATTTCACAACTTATATACCGAGCTTGCAGGTTATATTCAGATTTGCATAACGTCATCGTATTTTAAACATTAAGTTATTAAGCTAAGAACAATCTCATACTGGCACTTGCATATTAAAGATGATGTTATTGGTAATTTGGTTCAACGTTTACCTTTGTTCACCTCTTATGTCTTTTGATGGTATCGTGTACTCTTTAACGCTTAACTGATGATACATGCTATCGGCTCTCAACATAGACGTTTGAAGCAGCTTTAATTTCGAAACTAAATCCACGCAATAAGCCCATCTATTTAAATATTCTTTCTAAAACATTATCTATAAAATGTATTTATATAAAGTGGACATACATTTGTACAAATCATACTAAAAGATACTCACATATATCTTAAGTTTGGTAGATTGTTGAAAGAGTTGTCCTCTATCACTGATATAGCATTGTATTGCAACTCTCTATTAAACGTCAAGAAATGTCTTTAGTTTATCTTTTATACAATATGTGTCTTGTTTGCTCTGTCTTATTAAACAGTGCATACAAATACATATTGCGTAATTGTGAGTTATTGCATGAAATATATTATATTCTTGGTAATAAATAAACAACCCTTCTAATAAATTTAGTTATTTACAAAGAAGAGTTTGAAGATGCCAATGGGTACAATCATAATTCGTATATCGAAGAAGAACAGACAGCACACATGCCAACAGAAAAAGTACAGAGGGACAAACAACGATTTACAAAACATACAAATAAAACTAAAGATCGATAAACACGAACTTGGTTCAGTAACTTCATTCTTAGCAGCAACCATCTATCAAAAACATCCTGATAGGAACTACACGCTTTGGAATATCGTATCATCTGAGAGATATATACTCCATATGCAGGTGCTGCTGGAAAGATGCTAAATACAAATGGAATGTTCACAATGGGAAAATTGAAATCATCTCTTTTTTCTTAAGGTCTTGTTCTTAACCGCCCCTTAAATATAGGCTTTAAATCAGGTTCAATAACCGAGTGTTCTCCAATTGTAGCCTGTTACAGTGCACTCGAATAATTGAAGAACTGCCCCGTAAAGTGATGGTAATGCATCCATTTTTCTTCATTCAATGTTATCACGACCGGCGCCGTAATCGGATGATAATAAAGTCCTTCTTCTCTATATGATGTTATCATAACCGGTCCCGTAAACAGATGGTAATGCAGTCCTTCTTCCAATAACTTAATTGAAAATGCTTGACTCCTTTCGTATTATCATGCTCCAATTACTGAAAGTGCTGAAGTAGGTGACGATTTTTGCTGATCGTTGTTTGTCATTTTGCAATTAGTTTTCGGTCCTTTCTTTCGATTTATGGATTCTGACCACCTCTTTGGTATCTTGAAACTCTTCCTACATATCAAGCGTAAGGATCTCCTCTCTCAGCCATTGGTGACCTTAGACAGGCTTGACTACCCTGACTTTGTTTTCTTGATCCCGAGGATTTCAATTATTTGATTTACAATATTTTGACTCTGAGTGTACATAATGAAGATTATTGCAGAAACGCTTATGTGTTGTGTATTTTTGTGTGATTGCTCATTTTGTTGATATTGAAGAAATTGTTTCAATTGTCTTTTCATAATCACCTCTCATCTAAATTACTGAATACAAAAACAATCATTGAACATTCGTATTCAGGTTTTCTAAGTTACAACACGGAATGCAGTAGGGAAATTGATACTTACAGTTTATAAAGGCTAGGCAAGTCGTTGAATGTGCCTGCTTGGATTGATTTAATCTGATTGTCATGCAAGGAACTACAACACATACAATACGTTCTAAATAATATGTGAATATTAGACTAAATAAGCATAATGAAAGTCAAAAGCCACACACAGTAAGGCAGACAGCACAAAGACCAAAGGAGAAACAAATTATAGAAAACAACAGCTCGTGCAAAACGAAAACCACTAAAAACGAGGTTCGAAGAAGGGCTTTAATGTCATATTCTACTAGTGGCATTCATCATGCTGTTCACGTCAACCACCGGTTAAAATTCATACATGGTGAAATATCGTGATAGAAGGAAAAAGGACGGACCTGCAATCAGTACAAACCTAGTACATCAGTGTTCATTCGTGAAACATAACCAATTGATGAAGGTGATCCTACAAATATACAAGTGAAGACCTACACTTTACAAAAACGAAATACTGGGTTCAGTAGCACTCTGTCAGTATCAACATCTAAATAATAAATCCCCCCACAGGCAACATAGGAACATAATTTCAACTGAAGGACATATAATCCATGTGAAGTTGCTGCTGGAATTGTTCTATATAGAAGTGGAATATTCACGATAGGAAAAATAACACCGTCTATTTACTCACAAATGTTCATTCTCAAACGACCCTTACTATCAATTTATCTGGGCATAGTTCAATGTCTCAAGCAGAGCTAGCTGCATTGTTGGTTTCTGTTAGATCAAATTCAAGGAGAAATATGGGACTGAAATAGTCTCTAAGCAATGAATTATGCAGTGAAATGATATCGCTTATACAGTTTAACGCCAAATTAAAGGACAAGGCTAACCATATGTTGTTTGTGTTGAGAGGTAGCTGTACAATACCTGCTTCAACCGACGAATGGCGGAGCACAGTCTGTATCCATTACAATATTTTAGCAAATATGTGCATTTATTACAACAACTATGTTGCCAATCGATATCTTAAGCATTTCGATGGAGTCAGTTTCAGATACTTATTTGTGAGAATCAGAATACATTTTAAAAAAATAAGGCACGTCTCTCCCTAAGACAGTATAGTTGTATCCAGATTATCCTTTCTTTTTAATAAAGCCCTCAACATACAGTATTCTAGTGGTTTGTGCTATGTTATATGCGAAATTGATTGCATGTTTAAAAACAAATACGAGACAACAACTATCTAGACAGGTACTTGTGAACCTCCTGTTCACTCCAACATCTCGCTACCACCTAGGTTCATCCTGGTTTTTCTATGGGAACCGTGTTGTTCATCTTTTTAGTTTGTCATATTATTTTGTTTACTTTGTTTGTCTTAGTACTATGTATTCATTTACAAAATCTATTTTTTACATTATCCCATAGCATTATTAATATCATATATTATAATGATTGAGTTAAACATTTCTACAAATACTAGTGAATGATATTCACAGAGAGTCCAGGTTTGTTAGATTGTTGAAAGCGTTTTCCTCTATCACTGATATGTCATTATTCTGTAGCTGCCTATAAATATTCAACAACTGTCTTTATTAAACTATTGATCTACTAATATGCTTTAAACGATACCTATTATATAATATTAAATGGAGTTACTTCCGCATAAACATTTTTTATTAATTATTTGTGATATTTTGCGTGTTTGACAAATTCCTGTGAATAATCCGTTCATTGATATTTTTATTTTTAGCTTTAATAATATTAGAACTGCGATACTTGTATAGTTATTTTTATCATTAAGCCAGGTCTAATATACTAAATACAGACAGTTCATCATTGTTGTCAAAAACTTGAACTTTTTCCCGATTGGAATGCTTAAATAAAGGTAATAACAAAATTACCGAACTCCGAACAATCTTACAAAGGGAAAGTCAAAACTCATAATTATATAAACAGACAAAATCAGTCAACAACCGGAAAACTGTGAAAACTATTTCTCTGCTTTTGTATTGGAATTATAACATGTATTACTCGATTGAAAATAAATAGTGTTCTACTAATTTGACTCATTTCAGATTGTCATGCATCAAGTATCGAACGATTTGATTTAGGTGACGATTTCTGTAGATCGTTGTTTGTCATATTTCTTCTGGCCATTTTGGTGTCCGTCCTTTTTCGATGTGTGGATTCTGATTACCTCTTTAGTATCTTCAAACTCTTCTTACATATCAAAAGTGAAGAACTCCTCGCTCAGGCATATGCGACTTTAGCCAAGTTTGACACTACACTGACTAGCCAATTTGGTTTTCCTGTTACCAAATATTTATTTTTTTTACTTTTGACTTTAAGTGTACCCAGTGAAGGTAATTGCAGAAACGCCTATATGATGTGGGGTTTTTGGTGTGATTGTTCACTTTTTTGATATCGAAAGAACTGTTGGCCATCGCAGTTTACATTTTCTTTTCATTATTACCATTCACATAAAATCGGAGAATAATTTTTTTTATTATACATACATAATCATGCTTTGTAAGTAACAACATGGAAAGAAGTAGGGAACTTGATACTTACAGATTATAAAGGCTAGAGAAGCCATTGAATGTCCCTGATTGGATTGATGTTATCTCATTGTAGTTCAAATACCTACAAAATATAAAATACCTACTATATACTATGTAAATATCAGATCAAATAGGCATAGAGAAATTCCGAAGTCAAAACGACATACAGTAGGGCAGCCGACACACAGACCAATGGAAAAAAAACATTTATAGAAAACTAAAGCTTGAGCGATAAGAAAACCACTAACAAATGGGATTCGAAGAAGGGACTAAAGGCCATGTTCCACTATTGGCATCCACCATTATGTTCATGTCAACTACCGGTTAATATTCACACATAGTGACACGTCGTGAGAGAAAAAAAAAAGGACGAACCGACAATCAATATAAAACGACCACATCAATATTCAATCATGACACATAGCCAATTGATGGTGATAATAAAGCGAATATACAATTGAAGATCTACACTTTACAAAAAAAGGAAACCCTTGGTTCAGTATCGCCCTGTCAGTTTCGATATCTAACCAGAAAATCACCGACAGGAAAAACTAATACTGGAACATCCATTCAACTGAGAGTCAATATGCAGATGCAGCTGGAATACATGGAATATCCACAATATTGAAATATAAATCATCTTTTTAATTAAAAATGTTTGTTCTCAGACGACCCTCACTGTTAATTATTATGTATGTAGTTCAGGGCATGACGCAGAGCTAGCTGTATTGTTGGTATGTTTCGGTTTAAGCTCAAGGAGACAGATGTCATGACGCAGAGCTAGCTGTATTGTTGGTATGTTTCGGGTTATATTCAATGAGATAGATGTCATGACGCAGAGCTAGCTGTATTGTTGGTATGTTTCGGTTTAAGCTCAAGGAGATATATGGGATTAAAAAAGCCTGCTTAAAAACATATATGAGACAAAATTGATCTAGACAGGTAATTGTGCACCACCTGTTCACTTCAACATCTTGCCAGCACCTGGGTTCATCCCGGTTTTTTCTATGGGATCCATGTTGATCATCTTTTTGGTTTTCCGTACTGTGTACTTTTTTATTTTGCTTGTCTTTATTTGGAAAATATATTTTTACATTGTTCTAGAGCATTATTATTAGCATATATTCTAATGATTCGGTTATACATGTTTACAAATAAAATTCATTGATATTCACATATATCTCAGGCTTCTTAGATTGTTGAAAGCGTTTTCCACTATCACTGATATGTTATTATTCTTTAGCTTTCTAATACTATCAACAAATATCTTTATTAAATTAATGGTCTACTATTATATTTTAACGATACATATTTGATAATATTAAATGGAGTTACGTCCGCAAATTCTTTAAATTATTTATGATATGTTTGCGTCTTTGACAAATACCTATGAATAATCGGTTTATTGATATTTTTATCTTTATTTTGAATAGTAGTAGAACTGAGATACTCGCTTAGTTGCTTTGAATATTACGCTAGGTCTAATATACTTAATACAGACAATTCACGATTGTGGGAAAACAAGTTTTCAAGTACTGAAAGGTTTGATTTAGGGGACGATTTTTGTAGATCTTTGTTTGTCTTTGTCCTCTCGACATTTTGTTGTCCGTCCGTCTTCGATTAATTGATTCTGATTACCTCTTTGGTATCTCCGAACACGTCTTACATATCAAGCGTAAGGAACTCCTCGCTCAGGCATAGGCGACTTTAACCAAGTTTGACACTACACTGACTAGCCAATTTGATTTTCCTGATCCCAAATATTTTATTTTTTACTTTTGACTTTAAGTGTCCCCAGTGAAGGTTATTGCAGAAACGCTTATATGATGTGGGGTATTTGGTGTGATTGTTCGTTTTTTTGATATCGAAAGAACTGTTGGCCATGGCAGTTTACATTTTCTTTTCATTATTACCATTCACATAAAATCGGTGAATAAATAAATATATTAAACATATATAATCATGCTTTGTAAGTTTAAACATGGAAAACAGTAGGGAAAGTGATACTTACAGACTATTAAGGCTAGACAAGCCACTGAATGTCCCTGATTGGATTGATGTAATCTCATTGTAGTTCAAATATCTACAAAATATAAAATACCTAATATATACTATGTAAATATCAGACCAAATAGGCAAAGTGAAATTCCGAAGTCAAAAGCCACATACAGTAGGGCAGCCAACACACAGAGCAAAGTAGAAACTATTTATAGAAAACTAAAGCTTGAGCGATAATAAAACCACTAACAAATGGGATTCGAAGAATGGACAAAAGGCCATGTTCCACTAGTGGCATCCACCATTATGTTCATGTCAACTACCGGTTAATATTCACACATGGTGACACGTCGTGAGAGAAAAAAAAAGGACGGACCTGCTATCAATATAAAACGACCACATCGATATTCATTCATGACACATAGCCAATTGATGAAGATAATAAAGCGAAAAGACAATTGAAGATCTACACTTTATATAAAAAGGAAACCCTTGGTTCAGTATCCCCCTGTCAGTTTCGATATCTAACCAGAAAATCCACAACAGGCAACACTGATACTGGAACATCCCTTCAACTGAGAGTCAATATGCAGATGCAGTTGGAATACATGGAATATCCACAATATTGAAATGTAAATCATCTTTATAAATTAAAAATGGTTATTCTCAGACGACCCTCACTGTTAATTTCTCTGTATGTAGTTCAGGGCATGACGCAGAGCTAGCTGTATGGTTGGCATGTTTCGGTTTAAGCACAAGTAGATGGATGGGAATTAAAAAAACTCCTTTAAAACATATATGAGATAAAAATGATCTAGACAGGTACTTGTGCACCACCTGTTCACTTCAACATCTTGCCAGCACCTGGGTTCATCCCCGTTTTTCTATGGGATCCATGTTGCTCATCTTTTTGGTTTTCTGTATTGTGTATTTTTTTTATTTTGCTTGTCTTAGTACTATGTATTTATTTGGAAAATATATTGTTTACATTGTTCTATAGCATTATTGTTAGCATATATTATAATGATTGGGTTATACATTTCTACAAATAATAGTCAATGATATTCACATATATCTCAGTCTTGTTAGATTGTTGAAAGCGCTTTCCTCTATCACTGATATGTTATTATTCTCTAGCTGTCTATTAATAGTCAACCAATGTCTTTATTAAACTAATGGTCTACTATTATATGCTAACGATACATATTTGATAATATTAAATGGAGTTACGTCCGCAAATTCTTTAAATTATTTGTGATATATTTGCGTCTCTGACAAATACTTATGCATAATCGGTTTATTGATATTTGTATCTTTATTTTGAATAATATTAGAACTGAGATACTCGCTTAGTTACCTTGAATATTACGCTAGGTCTAATATACTTAATACAGACAGTTCACTATCGTGGGTAAAAAAAAATTCAAGTACTGAAAGGTCTGATTTAGGGGACGATTTTTGTAGATCTTTGTTTGTCCTTTGTCCTCTGGACATTTTGTTGTCGTCCGTCTTCGATTTATGGATTATGATTACCTCTTTGGTATATTCAAACTCGTCTTACATATCAAAATTAAGGAACTCCTTGCTCAGGCATAGGCGACTTTAGCCAAGTTTGACACTACACTGACTAGCCAATTTGGTTTTTCTGATCCCAAATATTTGTGTTGTTTACCTTTGACGTTAAGTGTACCCAGTGAAGGTTATTGCAGAAACGTATTTGATGTGCGGATTTTTGGTGTGATTGTTCGCTTTTTTGATATCGAAAGAACTGTTGACCATCACAGTTTACATTTTCTTTTCATTATTACCATTCACATAAAATCGGTGAATAAAAAAGAAATATTAAACATACATAATCATGTTTTGTAAGTTACAACATGGAAAGCAGTAGGGAACGTGATACTTACAGACTATAAAGGATAGGCAAGCCATTGAATGTCCCAGATTGGATTGATGTAATTTGATTGTAGTTCAAATACCTACAAAATATAAAATACCTTCTATATACTATGTAAATATCAGACCAAATAGGCATAGTGAAATTCCGAAGTCAAAAGCCACATACAGTGGAGCAACCAACACAAAGAGCAATGGAGAAAACATTTATAGAAAACTAAAGCTTGAGCGATAAGAAAACCACTAACAAATGGGATTCGAAGAAGGGACTAAAGGTCATGTTCCACTACTGGAATCCACCATTATGTTCATGTCAACTACCGGTTAATATACACACATGGTGACACGTCGTGAGAGAAAAAAAGGAGAGACCTACAATCAATATAACACGATAACATCAATATTCATTCATGACACATAGCCAATTGATGAAGATAATGAAGCCAATATACAATTGAAGATCTACACTTTACAAAAAAGGAAACCCTTGGTTGAGTATCCCCCTGTCAGTTTCGATATCTAACCAGAAAATCACCGACAGGCAACACTAATACTGGAACATCCTTTCAACTGAGAGTCAATATGCAGATGCAGCTGGAATACATGGAATATCCACAATATTGAAATATAAATCATCTTTATAATTAAAAATGTTTGTTCTCAGACGACCCTCACTGTTAATTATTCTGTATGTAGTTCAGGGAATGACGCAGAGCTAGCTGTATTGTTGGTATGTTTCGGTTTAAGCTCAAGGAGATAGATGTCATGACGCAGAGCAAGCTGTATTGTTGGTATGTTTCGGTTTAAGGTCAATGAGATAGATGGGATTAAAAAAGTCTCCTTAAAAACAAATATGAGACAAAATGATATAGACAGGTACTTGTGCACCACCTGTTCACTTCAACATCTTGCCAGCACCAGGGTTCATCCCGGTTTTTCTATGGGATCCATGTTGCTCATCTTTTTGGTTTTCTGTATTGTGTATTTTTTTTTATTTTGCTTGTCTTAGTACTCTGTATTTATTTGGAAAATATATTTGTAACATTGTTCTAGAGCATTATTATTAGCATATATTCTAATGATTGGGTTATACATTTTTATAAATAATATTCAATGATATTCACATATATCTCAGGCTTGTTAGATTGTTGAAAGCGTTTTCCTCTATCACTGATATGCTATTATTCTCTAGCTGTCTATTAATTGTCAACAAATGTCTTTATTAAACTAATGGTCTACAATTATATTTTAACGATACATATTTGATAATATTAAATGGAGTTACGTCCGCAAATTCTTTAAATTATTTGTGATATGTTTCCGTCTTTGACAAATACCTATGAATAATCGGTTTATTGATATTTTTATCTTTATTTTGAATAATAGTAGAACTGAGATACTCGCTTAGTTGCTTTGAATATTACGCCAGGTCTAATATATTTAATACACACCGTTCACGATCGTGGGAAACCAGTTTTCAAGTACTGAAAGGTCTGATTTAGGGGACGATTTTTGTAGATCTTTGCTTGTCCTGTGTCCTCTGGACATTTTGTTGTTCGTCCGTCTTCGATTTATGGATTCTGATTACCTCTTTGGTATCTTCAAACTCGTCTTGCATATCAGAAGTAGGGAACTCCTCGCTGAGGCATATGCGACTTTAGCCAAGTTTGACACTACCCTGACTAGCCACATAGGTTTTCCTGATCCCAAATATTTATTTTTATTACCTTTGACTTTAAGTGTACCCAGTGAAGGTTATTGCAGAAACGCTTATATGATGGGGGGTTCTTGGTGTGATTGTTGGCTTTTTTAGATATCGAAAGAACTGTTGGCCATCGCAGTTTACATTTTCTTTTCATTATTAACATTCACATAAAATCGGTGAATAAGAAAAAATATTAAACATACATAATCATGCTTTGTAAGTTACAACACGAAAGAAGTAGGGAACGTGATACTTACAGAATATAAAGGCTAGGCAAGCCATTGAATGTCCCTGATTGGATTGATGTAATCTCATTGTAGTTCAAATATCTACAAAATATAAAATACCTACTATATACTATGTAAATATCAAACCAAATAGGCATAGTGAAATTCCGAAGTCAAAAGCCACATACAGTAGGGCAACCAACGCGAAGGCCAATGGAGAAAACATTAATAGAAAACTAAACCTTGAGCGATTAGAAAACCACTAACAAATGGGATTCGAAGAAGAGACTAAAGGTCATGTTCCACTATTGGCATGCACCATTATGTTCATGTCAACTACCGGTTAATATTCACACATGGTGACACGTCGTGAGAGAAAAAAAAAGGACAGACCTACTATCAATATAAAACGACCATATCAATATTCATTCATGACACATAGCCAATTAATGACGATAATAAAGCGAATATACAATTGAAGATCTACACTTTACAAAAAAAGGAAACCCTTGGTTCAGTATCCCCCTGTCAGTTTCGATATCTAACCAGAAAATCACCGAAAGGCAACACTAATACTGGAACATCCTTTCAACTGAGAGTCAATATGCAGATGCAGTTGGAATACATGGAATATCCACAATATTGAAATTTAAATCATCTTTTTAATTAAAAATGTTAGTTCTCAGACGACCCTCACTGTTAATTTCTCTGTATGTAGTTCAGGGCATGAATCAGAGCTAGCTGTATTGTTGGTATGTTTCGGTTTAAGTTCAATGAGATAGATGGGATTAAAAAAGCCTGCTTAAAAACAAATATGAGACAAAAATGATATAGACAGGTACTTGTGCACCACCTGTTCACTTCAACATCTTGCCAGCATCAGGGTTCATCCCGGTTTTTCTATGGGATCCATTTTGCTCATCTTTTTGGGTTTCTGTATTGTGTATTTTTTTTAATTTGCTTGTCTTAGTACTCTGTATTTATTTGGAAAATATATTTTTTACATTGTTCTATAGCAAAATTATTAGCATATATTCTAATGATTGGGTTATACATTTATATAAATAATATTCAATGATATTCACATATAACTCAGGCTTGTTTGATTGTTGAAAGCGATTTCCTCTATCACTGATATGCTATTATTCTCTAGCTGTCTATTAATAGTCAACACATGTCTTTATTAAACTAATGGTCTACTATTATATTTTAACGATACATATTTGATAATATTAAATGGAGTTACGTCCGCAAATTCTTTAAATTATTTGTGATATGTTTCCGTGTTTGACAAATACCTATGAATAATCGGTTTATTGATATTTGTATCTTTATTTTGAATAGTAGTAGAACTGAGATACTCGCTTAGTTGCTTTGAATATTACGCTAGGTCTAATATACTTAATACAGACAGTTCACGATTGTGGGAAAACAAGTTTTCAAGTACTGAAAGGTCTGATTTAGGGGACGATTTTTGTAGATCTTTGCTTTTCCTTTGTCCTCTGGACATTTTGTTGTCCGTCCGTTTTCGATTGATGGATTCTGATTACCTCTTTGGTATCTTGAAACTCGTCTTACATATCAAAAGTAGGGAACTCCTCGCTCAGGCATAGGCGACTTTAGCCAAGTTTGGCACTACCCTACTAGCCACTTAGGTTTTCCTGATCCCAAATATTTATTTTTATTACCTTTGACTCTAAGTTTACCCAGTGAAGGTTATTGCAGAAACGCTTATATGATGTGGGGTATTTGGTGTGATTGTTCGCTTTTTTGATATCGAAAGAACTGTTGTCCATCGCAGTTTACATTTTCTTTTCATTATTAACATTCACATAAAATCGGTGAATAAGAAAAAATATTAAACATACATAATCATGCTTTGTAAGTTACAACATGGAAAGAAGTAGGGAACGTGATACTTACAGAATATAAAGGCTAGGCAAGCCATTGAATGTCCCTGATTGGATTGATGTAATCTCATTGTAGTTCAAATACCTACACAATATAAAATACCTACTATATACTATGTAAATATCAGACCAAATAGGCATAGTGAAATTCCGAAGTCAAAAGCCACATACATTAGGGCAACCAACACAAAGGCCAATGGAGAAAACATTTATAGAAAACTAAAGCTTGAGCGATAAGAAAAACACTAACAAATGGGATTCGAAGAAGGGACTAAAGGTCATGTTCCACTATTGGTATCAACCATTATGTTCATGTCAACTACCGGTTAATATTCACATATGGGGACACGTCGTGAGAGAGAAAAAAAGGACAGACCTACAATCAATATAAAACGACCACATCAATATTCATTCATGACACATAGCCAATTAATGAAGATAATAAAGCGAATATACAATTGAAGATCTACACTTTACAAAAAAAGGAAACCCTTGGTTCAGTAACCCCCTGTCAGTTTCGATATCTAACCAGAAAATCACCGACAGGAAAAACTAATACTGGAACATCCATTCAACTGAGAGTCAATATGCAGATGCAGCTGGAATACATGGAATATCCACAATATTGAAATTTAAATCATTTTTTTAATTAAAAATGTGTGGTCTCAGACGACCCTCACTGTTAATTTCTCTGTAAGTAGTTCAGGGCATGAATCAGAGCTAGCTGTATTGTTGGTATGTTTCGGTCTAAGCTCAAGGGGATAGATGTCATGACGCAGAGCTAGCTGTATTGTTGGTATGTTTCGGTTTAAGTTCAATGAGATGGATGGGATTAAAAAAGCCTGCTTAAAAACAAATATGAGACAAAAATGATATAGACAGGTACTTGTGCACCACCTGTTCACTTCAACATCTTGCCAGCACCAGGGTTCATCCCCGTTTTTCTATGGGATCCATGTTGCTCATCTTTTTGGTTTTCTGTATTGTGTATTTTTTTTATTTTGCTTGTCTTAGTACTCTGTATTTATTTGGAAAATATATTTTTTACATTGTTCTATAGCATTATTATTAGCATATATTCTAATGATTGGGTTTTACATTTCTACAAATACTATTCAATGATACCCACATATATCTCAGGCTTGTTAGATTGTTGAAAGCGTTTTCCTCTATCACTGATATGTTATTATTCTCTAGCTGTCTATTAATAGTCAACAAATGTCTTTATTCAACTAATGGTCTACTATTATATTCTAACGATACATATTTGATAATATTAAATGGAGTTACGTCCGCAAATTTTGTAAATTATTGTGATATGTTTGCGTCTTTGATAAATACCTATGAATAATCGTTTTATTGATATTTTTATCTTTATTTTGAATAATGTTAGAACTGAAAGACTCGCTTAGTTGCTTTGAATATTACGCTAGGTCTAATATACTTAATACAGACCGTTCACGATCGTGGGAAACCAGTTTTCAAGTACTGAAAGGTCTGATTTAGGGGACGATTTTTGTAGATCTTTGCTTGTCCTTTGTCCTCTGGACATTTTGTTATCCGTCCGTCTTCGATTTATGGATTCTGATTACCTCTTTGGTATCTTCAAACTCGTCTTACATATCAAAAGTAAGGAACTCCTCGCTGAGGCATAGGCGAATTTAGCCAAGTTTGACACTACCCTGACTAGCCACTTAGGTTTTCCTGATCCCAAATATTTATTTTTATTACCTTTGACTTTAAGTGTACCCAGTGACGGTTACTGCAGAAACGCTTATATGATGTGGGGTTTTTGGTGTTATTGTTCGCTTTTTTTGATATCGAAAGAACTGTTGGCCATCGCAGTTTACATTTTCTTTTCATTATTAACATTCACATAAAATCGGTGAATAAGAAAAAAAATATTAAACATACATAATCATGGTTTGTAAGTTACAATATGGAAAGAAGTAGAGAACGTGATACTTACAGAATATAAAGGCTAGACAAGCCATTGAATGTCCCTGATTGGATTGATGTAATCTCATTGTAGTTCAAATACCTACAAAATATAAAATACCTACTATATACTATGTAAATATCAGACCAAATAGGCATAGTGAAATTCCGAAGTCAAAAGCCACATACATAAGGGCAGCCAACACAAAGACCAACGGAGAAAACATTTATAGAAAACTAAAGCTTGAGCGAAAATAAAACCTCTAGCAAATGGGATTCGAAGAAAGGACTAAACGTCATGGTCCACTATTGGCATCCACCATTATGTTCATGTCAACTACCGGTTAAAATTCACACATAGTGACACACCGTGAGAGAAAAAAAAGGACGTACATACAATCAATATAAAACGACCACATCAATATTTAATCATGACACATAGCCAATTGATGAAGAAAATAAAACGAATATACAATTGAAGATCTACACTTTACAAAAAAAGGAAACCCTTAGTTCAGTAGCCCCCTGTCAGTTTCGATATCTAACCAGAAAATCACCGACAGGAAAATACTAATACTGGAACATCCTTTCAACTGAGAGTCAATATGCAGATGCAGTTGGAATACATGGAATATCCACAATATTGAAATTTAAATCATCTTTTTAATTACAAATGTTTGTTCTCAGATGACCCTCACTGCTAATTTCTCTGTATGTAGTTCAGGGCATGACGCAGAGCTAGCTGTATGTTTGGTATGTTTCGGTTTAAGTTCAAGGATATAGATGGGATTAAAAAAGCCTGCTTAAAAACATATATGAGACACAAATGATCTAGACAGGTACTTGTGCACTACCTGTTCACTTCAACATCTTACCAGCATCTGGGTTCATCCCGGTTTTTCTATTGGATCCATGTTGCTCTTCTTTTTTCATTTTCCGCAATGTGTATTTTTTTTAATTTTGTTTGTCTTAGTACTATGTATTTATTTGGAAAATATATTTTTTACATTGTTCTATATCATTATTATTAGCATATATTCTAATGATTGGGTTATACATTTTTACAAATAATATTTAATGATATTCACATATATCTCAGGCTTGTTAGATTGTTGAAAGCGATTTCCTCTATGACTGATATGTTATTATTCTGTAGCTGTCTATTAATAGTCAACAAATGTCTTTATTCAACTAATGGTCTACTATTATATTTTAACGATACATATTTGATAATATTAAATGGAGTTACGTCCGCAAATTCTTTAAATTATTTGTGATATGTTTGCGTCTTTGACAAATACCTATGAATAACCGGTTTATTGATATCTTTATCTTTATTTTGAATAATATTGGAACTGAGATACTCGCTTAGTTGTTTTGAATATTACGCTAGGTCTAATATACTTAATACAGACAGTTCACGATTGTGGGAAAACAAGTTTTCAAGTACTGAAAGGTCTGATTTAGGGGACGATTTTTGTAGATCTTTGTTTGTCCTTTGTCCTCTGGACATTTTGTTGTCCGTCCGTCTTCCATTTAAGGATTCTGATTACCTCTTTGGTATCTTCAAACTCGTCTTACATATCAAAAATAAGGAACTCCTCGCTCAGGCATAGGCGACTTTAGCCAAGTTTGACACTACCCTGACTAGCCACTTAGGTTTTCCTGATCCCAATTTTCTTTTTTTTTACTTTTGACTTTAATTGTACCCAGTGAAGGTTATTGCAGAAACGCTTATATGATGTAGGGTTTTTGGTGTGATTGTTCGCTTTTTTGATATCGAAAGAACTGTTGGCCATCGCAGTTTACATTTTCTTTTCATTATTAACATTCACATAAAATCGGTGAATAAGAAAAAATATTAAACATACATAATCATGCTTTGTAAGTTACAACACGAAAGAAGTATGGAACGTGATACTTACAGAATATAAAGGCTAGGCAAGCCATTGAATGTCCCTGATTGGATTGATGTAATCTCATTGTAGTTCAAATATCTACAAAATATAAAATACCTACTATATACTATGTAAATATCAAACCAAATAGGCATAGTGAGATTCCGAAGTCAAAAGCCACATACAGTAGGGCAACCAACACGAAGGCCAATGGAGAAAACATTAATAGAAAACTAAACCTTGAGCGATTAGAAAACCACTAACAAATGGGATTCGAAGAAGAGATTAAAGGTCATGTTCCACTATTGGCATGCACCATTATGTTCATGTCAACTACCGGATAATATTCAGATATGGGGACACGTCGTTAAAGAAATAAAAAGGACGGACCTACAATTAATATAAAACGACACATTAATATTCATTCATGACACATAGCCAATTAATGACGATAATAAAGCGAATATACAATTGAAGATCTACACTTTACAAAAAAAGGAAACCCTTGGTTCAGTATCGCCCTGTCAGTTTCGATATGTAACCAGAAAATCACCGACAGGCAACACTAATACTGGAACATCCTTTCATCTGAGAGTCAATATGCAGATACAGTTGGAATACATGGAATATCCACAATATTGAAATATAAATCATCTTTTTAATTACAAATGTTTGTTCTCAGACGACCCTCACTGTTAATTTCCCTGTATGTTGTTCAGGGCATGACGCACAGCTAGCTGTATTGTTGGAATGTTTCGGCTTAAGCTCAAGGAGACAGATGTCATAACGCAGAGCTAGCTGTATTGTGTGTATGTTTCGGTTTAAGTTCAATGAGATGGATGTCATGACACAGAGCTAACTGTATTGTTGATATGAGTCTGTTTAAGCTCAAGGAGATAGATGTCATGACGCAGAACTAGCTGTATGGTTGGTATGTTTCGGCTTAAGCTCAAGGAGATAGATGGGATTAAAAAAGCCTGCTAAAAAATATATATGAGAGAAAAATGATCTAGACAGGTAATTGTGCACCACCTGTTCACTTCAACATCTTTCCAGCACCTGTTTTCATCCCGTTTTTTCTATGGGATCCATGTTGCTCATCTTTTTGGTTTTCCGTACTGTGTATTAATTTTATTTTGCTTGTCTTAGTACTTTGTATTTATTTGGAAAATATATGTTTTACATTGTTCTAGTGCATTATTATTAGCATATATTCTAATAATTGGGTTATACATTTTAATAAATTGTATTCAATGATATTCACATATATCTCAGGCTTGTTAGATTGTTGAAAGCGTTTTCCTCTATCACTGATATGTTATTATTATCTAGCTGTCTATTAATAGTCAACACATGTCTTTATTAAACTAATGGTCTACTATTATATTTTAACGATACATATTTGATAATATTAAATGGATTTACGTTCGTAAATTCTTTAAATTATTTGTGATATGTGTGCGTCTTTGACAAATACCTATGAATAATCGGTTTATTGATATTTTTATCTTTATTTTGAATAATATTAGAACTGAGATACTCGCTTAGTTGCTTTGAATATTACGCTAGGTCTAATATACTTAATACACACAGTTCACGATTGTGGGAAAACAAGTTTTCAAGTACTGAAAGGTCTGATTTAGGGGACGATTTTTGTAGATCTTTGTTTTTCCTTTGTCCTCTGGACATGTTGTTGTCCGTCCGGCTTCGATTTATGGATTCTGATTACCTCTTTCTTATCTTCAAACTCGTCTTACATATCAAAAGTAAGGAGCTCCTCGCTCAGGCATTGGCGACTTTAGCCAAGTTTGACACTATCCTGACTAGCCACTTAGGTTTTCCTGATCCCAAATATTTATTTTTATTACTTTTGATTTAGGTGTACCCAGTGAAGATTATTGCAGAAACGCTTATATGATGTTGGGTTTTTGGTGTGATTGTTCGCTTTTTTTGATATCGAAAGAATTGTTGGCCATCGCAGTTTACATTTTCTTTTCATTATTACCATTCACATAAAATCGGTGAATAAAAATATTATTAAACATACATAATCATGCTTTGTAAGTTACAGCGGAAGCTGGAATTACAGGTATGGGTTAGTTTTCTATCTTTATTCCTAAGAAGCCAATGAAGGAAGTCTGCATCATAATTTTGAATGGCTTTCGACAAAGCAACATTTGTCTCTACTAATAACAAAATACTGATACCTTTGTTCTCCGTTCTTCTTTGAGAAGCAACGTGTTTTGGCAATGTCATAGAGTTTACACATATCAGATTATGATCCACTTTGACATAATAAGGTACAATCGTGGAATAATATATCATATATCTTTAATAAATCTGCATGTGTGCGTCTTTAAAATATGGCAAAATGCCATATGCAATCAGGAACCAAAAAATATATAAATATATGATACCATAATATGTCTATTATGTGCATTACATACTACTGTTAATTCAAATTCCTATTAAATGCAAATTTGGAACATGTTCAATCAACATTGCATATGAAGTCAAATATATGTTTTGTTTATTCGAGTGTGACGTCTTTTTATGAAAGATAAATATTATAGTACAATGATACATTGTGGTCTATATTCTGGACAACAACTGTATTTTATCACTTTTCATTAACTAAATTTGTTGTTTGTTGGACGGGAATAAATGAACATATTGACATGTTGTACTTAATTCTGAAAAGTACACCTTATGAATATATTTTTTAGAAAATGTTATTGACATCTGAGGTGGGGAAGATCTTTTGTCATTATAGACCCCCAGCTGCTGTCATCTGAGCCTCGTCCTTCCCCCCGGATGAAGTTATCTTATCTTGCACTTATTGAAGAATTATATAATAAATATAACTAATAAAACCTAATATTTGTGTAATTACAGACTTACAAGTCATAAGTGTTATTAGGTAAATCTGGTGGAATACTATCTAGTCCTCTATTGCCACAACCAACATCAACTCCAGCTGAATGGTTCGAACAACTACAGACACTAGGACATGATGATGTCTCACCGACAAGTAAAATCACAGCAACCATTGCTGTTATTAGAAACTGCATGTTGCGTCGTTAATCTACAAATACAAAATGAATATACTTAATAATGTGCAATATTGTTATGCATGTATAAATACAATCTATGGAGAAATATATTATATGATTATTTATATAGATATTAATACATGACATTTTACATATCAATCCGAGACCCCCATATCAGTCCGAGAGGCAGTCATATTCTTCCAACAAATGGTTTTACCAGGTAAATAAAAAAAAAAAAAAAAAATAAAAGTTAATGACTTGATTTGTAAGCTTAATTGTGAGTTCAACAGATACATTTTCAGAACAAGAGCATATCTAACCCTATTAATAGTAATGGCTACGTTTCGTATGACTGCATTTTGAAACATAGAATACTTATGTGATTCTTTCGTCATGGTTGCATGGAAGCTGGGTTTATTTCTACCTATCCAATAAGTTATCATCCCCACTAACGTTGTTAGTTCGAATTACGAACATACATGGTGTACTCGATGTAACATTATGTGATAAAGTTTGTCAGTGAATTGCGACAGGTCGGGGGTTTACCCTGTTTCTTCTCCCCAATACAACTGACCGCAACGATATAACTGAAATATTTTTGAAAGTGGTGATAAGCACCATAACTCCCAACCCTGAATCACATCGAGTATATTGCCCGTGAATCGTTTTCATTCAAAATTAGTGTACGTTCTTCGTGATAATCAGTGGTCATCAAATGTTTATATCATTGTTTTAATGTGGTCTTCTGATGAATGTGTTTCTCCTCTCAACTCGATTTGTCAAGAGTACTGGTATGTATGCTCATCACCTCCATTGATTCTTGGCGACACGATTAGTAGGGAATTTAACAAGGGTTAAATATTTAGTGCTAGCACAACTAAAAACAGTCCGTGGGACGAAATGGGGAATCTTTATAGAAGACATTCCATAGATGCTTCCTACCAAGTTGCGGTTCATTTGGCTAAGCAAATTCACAGAAGATTAAAATGTTAACAGATGACAGACGATGCATGTCAAGTGACCGCAAAAACTTACTTGGCCTTTCGTGGCCAGGTGGGCTAATATCGACAAAAGGACATATAATGATCTACCAGACACTACACTGAAAATTAAAGATTGAGCTCCATGACCACCCACATAACTTCTTTGTTTTTTTTGTAATCAACAGTTTTATTACAAAAGGGCAGTATAATATTCATGACTTAGCTAAATTAATAAAACATATAACAATATAATGACTAAATGAATTTTGTTAATCTAAAATTAAATATTAAATAAGCCTTGATGGTGCATATATGCTTTTCTGAAAATAAAGAATGAATTTATCCTATCTCATTGTTCAACACATCGTACTAAGGGGTTTAAATATATATGTAAATGTAAAACATAATTATTGAATCATATCATTCTGCATCAAAAGAAATATTCTCACCTCAAAAATTGCCTTTTAGTCTAGTTAAGCATCATTATGGCAAGGCGCACAACCTTTTCAAGTCTGTGTTCGTCACAAGTACCTAAGGTATATATACGATTGATAATATAACTTGACCTCTTTGCTACTTTATATTCAAGTTGCATACAAACAACAACAATATATATATACAAATGCTCCTAAATTCAATGTGTATATCATATCTACAAGATCTACATATATGGATGACTAGGTAAATATCATGCTTACGTGACACACTATAATGGATTGAAACAACCCGAAAATAAATAGATCCAACTGTCACGTTTTCATATTATGCTGGTCTAACATTGTGTCGGTGTATTTCTTCTATTAATTTAACTCTACCTTGTCGATTTCTTTAATATTGTTTGCATTTCTGATTTTTTTTTATCGTATTCATTACTTCACATATTAAAATCATTGGAAGCCCACGTATGATCATGATTGGATACTCTCACGGTTGGTCGGTACGTCGAAAAAAACCAAAATAATATAAAACAATGTGTTGTCTATTATGCAAATACGGTATCAAATCCATACAACTCCCTTGATCCAAACGTCACGGGATCAATCAGATTTAATGTGAACTATTCACGAGTACGGCGAAACCTCCATCAAATAACCAACGGGTGATGAGTAGATGGTATAGGAGTGTGCTAATCCGTAGGTTAACGGCTGATGTGTAGAGGGTAAAGGAGAGTGGTCAGTCGTGGGTTAACGGGTGATGAGTAGAGGGTATAGGAGTGTGCTCAGTCGTGAGTTAACGGGTGATGACTAGAGGGTAGGGTTAACGGGTGATGAGTAGATGTTATAGGAGTGTGCTCATTCGAGGGTTAATGGGTGATGACTAGAGGGTATATGAGTGTGTTCAGTCGTGGGATAACGAGTGGTGAGTAAAGGGCATAATAGTGTGCTCAGCAATTGGTTAACGGGTGATGACTAGAGGGAATAGGAGTGTGCTCAGTCGTGGGTTAACGGGTGATGTGTAGAGGGTATAGGAGTGTGTTCAGTCGTGGGTTAACAGGTGATGAGTAGACGGTATAGTAATGAGCTCAGTCGTGGGTTAACGGGTGATGAACAGAGTATATGGGTGTGTTCACCGTGGGTTAACGGGTGAGGATCAGAGGGAATATGAGTGTGCTCTGTCGTGGGTTAACGGGTGACGAGTAGAAGGCATTGGAGTGTGCTCAGCCGTGGGATAACTGGTGAAGACTAGAGGTTATAAGTATGTGCTCAATCGTGGGTTATTGGGTGATGAGTAGAGGGCATATGAATGTGTTCAGCCTTGGGTTAACGGATGATGAGTAGAGTACATGAGTGTGTTCACCGTGGGTTAACGGGTGATGAGTAGAGGGTATAGGAGTGTGCTCATCCGAGGGTTAACGGATGATGAGTAGAGGGCATAGGAGTGTGTTCAGCGTTGGTTAAAGGGTGTTGAGTAGAGGGTATATGAGTGTGATCAGCCGTGGATTATCGGGTGATGAATATAGGATATAGGAGTGTGCTCAGTCGTGGCCTAACGGGTGATGAGTAGAGGGTAAATGAGTGTGTTCAGCCGTGGTTTAACGGGTGATGTTTAGATGGTATAGGAGTGTGTTCAGTCGGGGGTTAACGTTGATGAGTAGAAGATATAGGAGTGTGTTGAGTCGTCGGTTAACGGGTGATGAGTAGAGTTTATTAGTAGTGTGTTCAGCTGTGGGTTAACGGGTGGTGAGTATAGGGTATAGTAGTGTGCTCATCCGTGGGTTAACGGGTTATGAGTGGAGAGCATATGAGTGTGCTCAGCCATGGGTTACGGACGATATACATATTTGGATTGATCAGCATTCTACATCACACTATGCACTCAGTGTGGCATTTTGTGTTGCTCGTGTTGATGTAAATTTAGAGATACATTTGCGGATCCAGTTCACGTTTTACAAACTGTCATGTTAGATTTGTCCAAAATGTAAATTAGTAAAGCTATTTGATGCTGCTTCTAAAGTAAGCACTACCAGCAGAGTTTGAAGATAGCAAAGATGTAATCATAATCCGTAAATCGAAGAACAGACAACGTAATTGCCAAAAGATAAAGTACACAAGGACAGCCAACGAGTGATACACGGACATCAAACACAACTGATTTATATTGTATGAATAACGATTTACATTTTGTAAATTCTTTTAAAGTTATGCATTTAAACTTTGTAATCTGATAATTAAATCAATTTGTCATCCATTATGTAATATCTTTAACATATAAACATACATAATGGAGGTTTAAAGTTATAATGTAACTTCTGTATGTCTGGGCGTCTATTATTGTACTATGAAAATTTGAATGTATGCAAATTATTGCTTAGCAATGTTATGACGAGTCATGTACCGCGAGACAAATAAGTTTTATGTCACATTATTTATGTCTATTGATCTTATTTTAACAAGGGGTATGTCCTGGTCGTGATCGCATGATAGTTGGATTTGAAACTATGTATGCATAACTCTACCCCTGACCCTTATTCTAACAACAAAATCAATATAACCATCACATCACATCACACTTAACCCACAGAAATATAAAAAAAACAGACAGATATACAATATGACACGAACATAAAGTTCTTCAGTCATAGGAGGTGACAGGCTAATATATTTAACAATATAAACAAAAATAAAAACCCACACAGCTGGAACAATTTCAAAATTTAATGTAAAAATACATGTATTTATAAGTCTAACCAAAGGTCACCTTCAAAAACTGTTTTGCCATTTATTACCATTTGTAAACGTACCAATGTATATAACTTTATAATAACTTCCAAGTCCACACTTTTTATGTTAATGTGCGGGGATGTACAGCCTCATCCAGGACCATCTACAGTTAAACGCACCCCTAGATGTCTATGCAATATAAGTTTATATGTTACAAAGTAATATTAAAAGCCGGCTAAATCATACACTATGATACATACAAATACAAATTCCACACAATATCACAAACATTTATATTGTTGCACGTGAAGATTGGCTTTCCGGAACCTGCAACCTCCAATATATTTGTGATTCATGCTCCTTTCTTTCGCTTTCATTCAATCGCTATGCATCTATCTTTCGAATGCTGTGAACAAAATCATCATTCAGATTTTGTACAGTTTCCATCAGCTGTTGCAGAGGACTGCTTCAAACTATATAAAGAAAAAACAGGTCTTATTTTTATACATCTCAGGATCTTTATTACAAAACTATCTCAGCTAATATTGATTGCTTTAAAATCCAGAGCGGCAATACAATCAGTAAGTGAAACACGGATAGACGACCCGGTAAAGGGTGTGAAAATATATATTGAGAATTAAGGTGTACGCTCAGACAGATAAATAAACGACCTGGAGTTTATATTTATTTATGAAGTGACTTCACCTTCAGTCTTTTGCAAGATATCAAAATCGAATAAATTGAATCAATTTGGATAGAAATTATGCTACCAAAGCAAACAAAAAACAAACCAATAATAGTGAGATGGTGTACGTGGTACACACAACAATTCGTTTTTGGTATTACTTGAACAGACATTAAATAAACTAATATCACATTGTGAAAATATTATGATGTTGGTGTCTCAGCTATCAGATAACTATATTGTGAATGTGAGTATCAGGGTTCATGATGTTTCTGATGCTGGCATTGGTTCTGTTATGCGTGTCTCCTCTGTTGGTATAGGTAGGCGAAAGAAACATGTCACCTTCAACATTTGTGTTGAATCTCTGAATGCTTCACCTCATGAACTAGACTTGAACGTAAATAGGTAAAGCTCCAATCGTGGAGGAGGGAGACCACTTTGCCGATGCTGATGTCGATTATCTTCGGGTAGTGATCAGAGGTAGGATTGTAGCGATTCGTGCTATCATATTCATGCAGTTAGAGTAGCAGGTAGACGTGTTACGAGTAGGGCTACGCAAAGCTGCTGACCATGTAAACCATAACTAGCTTCCCACTGTATTTGGTTCCTCTATACAAACCCACAATCAATCCACTATGAGGCGTCATGGTCAGGATGCAGTGAAGTGAGCATCATCCGACATGGGTTTGCATCACACCTATTGGTACGACGATATTAGGCAGTTCCCAATGTTTGGTAATTTTTAAGAGCACCAGAGCACGGTGTTGACGAAGAGTGTTAAACATATCAGCAAACTCCTTTCGTTTTAAAAATAGTTGAAATTTATAAAAGCCTTGTGGACATGTTATTTTCACATGGATTCCTTGTAATATAATAGGAAGCCAAGGACGCCTTTGGTCTATGTCCAATTGGTCTATTCCATATAAGCCTTTTTTATATTTTAAAACGTTTGCAGGACAGTTGGTACCATCATATTCATAACAAATTACACGAAATACATTACCTACTTGGCAAAACTCCTTGTTCTTACGGTCAACATTTGCAGGAACGAATATTCTTGACCAGATGTCGTATCGTACATAGTATATTTGCGCATGGCTATCTATTAAATAATGAGGAATGACCGGAATGTATTCCGTTTAATTTCAATTCATTACTTAAACATATTTTAACTGACTGTGTAGATGTTGCTAATGCTCAGCAGACATTCTTTAATGTCAACAATTTATCTAATTTATTTACAAGACGAGTTTGAAGATACCAAAGGGTTAATCAGAAGCCTTATATAAAAAAGGACAGACAAGCAATAGTTCAGCTATATCTAGGACTAGAACAGGCTCACTAATAAAACAAATGCATATGAAAGATGGAAAGGATGTATCACACTCCCCACACGTTATCCACTATAGTCTACTGTCAGGTTAACCGTATTATAACCTGAACAATCCCCATTCTCATATAGAGCGTTCTCTCTATCCGACTACCGGGAACACACTGATTAACTCTGTGGATGTCAGCCCTCGGAACCTTCACCAGTACCAATTAAAATCCTACACCTGATTTGAGTTATTAATTATACTCTGTATCGTATACCTATTGGCAACTACACGATGAAAAATAGCAATGCAAAAGTACGTTTTATTTCAACCTCGGTTACATGTACTACAGTTGTTGTTCTTTTTTTCTACCCAAAGTAACACGATATACGCATGCCCATAATAAGGATATGATCGTCCATTGTATTGTTCTGACACAATCATTAACATTACATTGCTATAAACAACAAGACAATGACGATATGAAAAATATATCGTCAGAAACTGGTGAGTGAGTGATTGTTGTTTAACGCCAATTCAGCATTTTTTCAGCTATATCATGGCGAGAACAAGGTAATAATCAATGAAATAATGATAAGGTTCATTTTGTTCTAGACCAATCTACTTATCTTCTTAGTGCTAGCTCACTGAAATAAAAGTCTGCGGGTAGACATGTCGCTCCACTCGGACACATTATTCTTACTCAGAGCCAACCGGTCTTCGCTCTTTCTCATTAATGCTGCGTGCTTAGCGGAAAATCAACAAATACTAATTTTATAATCTTTGGTTTGACCCGACCGGGGCTCGAGCCCACGATCTACCACACTCGAAGCGAGCACTCTAATCGTTACGCCACTGATGCGGTTCGTCAAGAAACTAACTCTTATTATTCATTTAATTAAAGTGATACACACTAAGGGACACTAATATAATTAATTTATATATACACTTGTGCTACCGACAACCAAACATCATCTGAATCAAATATATCACCAGGAAACTCAATTTTTCCTTTATTTTAAGTGACACTTAAAAGACTCCATTAAAAAAAAGCAGGAAAGCTTTTCTTTTGTGTCATCCTGGGAAGGATTTCAGCTAGAAGTATTTGTTTTTTTTTCCATTTTAAATATACATATTTTTAAGCTACGCGTGCACATAATTGGTATAGAATCCTAAATGAATGTTACCTTTTAACTTTACCTTAACTGTTATCAACTTTATTGCTACGACATGTATTTGTATTTGCTTAGTGGAGTTTAACGTCACTATCAACGATATTTCAGTTATATTGTGGCGTCATTTTTTTTGGTGGAAGAAACCGGAGACAACCACCGACCTATCGCAGGTTACTGACAAGTTTTATCATATACTGTTGTACGCCTCGCCCTGATCAAGATCCAAGCTCACAAGATCAGTGGTGATAGACACTGATTACATATGTAGTTGTAAGTCTAACTACCATACGATCAGGGCCACGACGGCCCTGTGACATGTATGTTTTTTGTATTTATTGCTATTTCAAATTCGTCTTCATTGTATATAGATTATATTGTCAATGCTTTGTTTATATTTTCCAGATATAAAATGAAATTGTTCATTGTCATGGATTCCCTGTTTCATGTTGTAAAATCACAAGGTAAGTATGTATATATATATATATGTTCCGTTTGTAGCCTCCAATACGTTGGCAAGTCTAAGCAGCCCTTCCACTAACGCCTGAATGAACACAGAAGTGACCTTACCAAAAACACATTTCTTCCTGTGAGCCAGCAGTCCACACTGTATGACCACAGTCTCGAGGATTTCAACAGAATGAAAATCCTCATCATTGAACATAGCTGTCTGTGGAGTGATTTCCAACGTGAGAATCGGGAAAGATTTTGGATTAAAGAACTTCGTGTTTTACATCCGGACAGTATTAACAGAAAACAATAATTATATTATGTATATTTTCTTTCACAGTGTTAATAGTTAACGAATAGTTTACTACTGTCACAAAGTTAAAAAATTGTGCTCACCACCTTTTATTAACGATTATCCTTAGCATTCTCAAATGCGTCACATTTTACCAGGTGACAATTATACCATCATATCTTTACAGTGAAATGAGAGAGTTAAAGATTTTTTAAAGATTCTCAATACGTCACACTTTGTCACCTGACTATTTAGAGAGTTGTAATTAAACCATCTAATCTTTATAAACTCAGTCTAACTTTGATAGACACTGAGGAAGGTCATCTGTTCATCGACAATTTTGTCAATATAATTTTATGTAGCACCTTTATCGGTATCGTTGCACAATCTTCCAGACTTCTATGTATATATATATATATATATACATCTAAAAATTAAAGCAAACAGTGTTAGAATTAAATATTAGAGCTGTCACCTTTTTGTTCTTCCCTCGGCGGGGTTTTAACCCACACCATTGATACACTGCAGCATCATTCGCTTAGCCTTACGTCCAGCGCCCTAGACCACTCGACCACATCCACACCCTTAAAAATGAGCTTCAATAATTCTAGTGTTACCTTTTCTCGTAAGGCAAATCTAGGGATAGACGTAAGACATGTGCATAAGCGTGTGTAGATGGTACATGTATACTTAATATTATAATTTGACAGCTATCTAACTCAGCAATGCTTAATATATTGTATAGGATAATGAAGATTTCACTATACAGTCACAGGAAATAAAGTATATTATGCAAACGTCTAGAAGCAAGTGACAACCATACAATATATCTGTCCCACTGGATCTCAAAGTTACTTTAAAGGATACTAGGTTAATACTAAATATTATATACCTCTGAAAATGAAACCAAACAGTGTTAGAGTTAGATTTTAGAGCTGTCATTTTTTGTTCTTCCCTCCACGGGATTTGAACCCACGCCATTGCATTTAATTAATACTTCTAATAGGAATAATGGACTTACTTGCATATCATTTAAGTGAAATAATTTATAACTATATAATTTTTCCATAATCAAAATTGTATTTAGGAGATGTCGTGGTAGTGATCGCATGGTATTTAGATTTACATCAACCTATGTATTAAGAGCCTATCAACACTGAATTTTTGGGTCCGAATATCGTTCATGGTGAGGTGTATTCTATACAACATTTTCTAAAATGTGTGTCAGAGATTTGCGGCAGGTCGGTGTATTTTTCTCCGGGTATTCCTATTTCCTCTACCAATAAAACCACCTGCCACGATATAGCTGAACTATTGTTGAAAGTGACGTTAAACATTATAAGCTTAGCCTATATGTATTTACAATTGCTTTTAATTAATGTACAATAAATTAAATGTCGTCCCGAGCTTTTCCCATTTGAATTAAAAACGTAGATGTGCGAAATGGTTTCAATTTTGGTTCACAAGATAGGAAAATCCACTTACCTAAAAAAAAAAAAACACCAGGGGCATCACAAGTCATGGGATGCAACTGTCACTCGTCAATTTCTAGACAGTAGTCAATAGAAACGGATATATCAAATGTAATTCCAAAGTTGACAATTGGGAAAACCAAAATTTGCCAAGGTCACATTTGCCTGCAAAATACGGGACATGTATATCAGAATAATCTATAATGACGACTGTCCTATTCTTTATAAAATATTTCTTTTTTTTTAGATTGTGTAACTCTTACAATAACTCCAGCATAGACAGCAACAGAAAGTAATAAATATATATGTATATATGCTAAATCATCACAGATGCATCCTATCTATCTTGCTTGATCACATTCTTATTTATGTTTGAATATTCATTATCGTGTGACAAAATATCCTGAGTTATCGTCGTTCATGTAAATGGCATGTATGCTATTAAGTCTGAGGTAAACATTTCATTTTTAAAGATAAGTTAAATAAATCATATTTTCTTCAATATATATTGATATACAGGAAATTAAATATGGTACCGAAGCTTTTCCCTCTTGAATTAAAACCATAGATGAGCAAAATTTCAATTTTGTTTCACACGATAGAAAAGAACATTTGTGTGGAAGAAAAACAACACCAGGTGCATCACAACCCATGTGATGTAACTGTTACTTATTCTCAATATCTAGACAGTAATAAATATAAACGTAAATATTAAATTTAGAGCGCATGGCGCGTTTTTGTCACAACCTTCATCAGGCGCGCTCCAAATTCGAAAAAAATGGAACGCCAAACATTTTGTTCAATTTTTGGAAGATTTAGAACCAAAGGGCATACACAGGATAGCCAAAATCGGTCAAGGTCACATAAGCCCATAGACACGATGCCGGCACATCAACATAATATATACTGACGACTGTGCCATTCTTTACAAACGATTTATTTTGTCAAATTGTGTAACTCTTACAATAACTTCCGCAAAGACAACAACAGAAGTAATAGATATATATGTATGTTTAACAAACAAAGATGCATGCTATCTATTTTGTTTGATCAAATTCTTAATTGTGTGTGCATATTCATTATCGTGTGACAAGATATCCTGATTCATCGTCGTTCATGTAAATGCTTTGTATGCAATAAACTCGGGAGAACTTTTTTTTCATTTAAAGAAAATAATCTTATTATCTACATTATATATTCAAACTACGGGTAAAATTGTCTAAGTGCACTTTAAATTGGTATTTACGAAAGATGTTTTGTTCTTAAACATAAATGGTATTTGCAATAAAAAATAACCATGTGTATGTCTTAGATGAATTTCTTCGTGAATACCTATATCTCTCCCTATTTTAAAACATCTGGTGGAAATTAAATGGATATTACATATAAAAAAATAAAATTATAAGCAGCTAAAGGTAATTTTCTGCCATCATATGTTGTTTTCCAACAACATTGGTGGTGTAATGATTCGACTGCTCGCTTCGTGTGCGGTTGAAAGTGGGATTGAGCTTCTGTCGGGTATGACAAAAGACTATGAAATTGGCATTTGTTGTCTCTCCGCTCAGCACACAAATTTAAGAGGAAGAGCAACTACGTGTTGGCTCGGATTCAGATGAATGTGTTCGAGTGGAACGACATGTCTACCTACAGACTGTTATGTCAGTGAGCTAACACTACACGAATCCAACTCAACATGTTGGTCTAGTAAACGTCGGACATCATCATCATCACATCAAATTGTAGCTTGTTCTCGCCGTGATATAGCTGAAATTTCGTACCGAGAGTTTCCCACACATACAAACAACAACAAATATTAGTTTAATTAAATGCTCCTAAATTCAACGTTGATATCATATCAACAAGATGGCTAGGAAAAAATAATGCTTACGTGACAGACTATAATGGTTTGAAACAACCCGAAAATAAATCGATCAAACTTTCACGTTTTCATATTAAGTTGATCTACATTTTTGACGGTGTGTTTCCTCTCTTAATTTAACTCTACATTGTCGACTTTTCTAATATTGTTTACATATCTGATATTTTTTTTATCGTAGTCATTATTTCACATATTCAAATCATCGGAAGCACATGGATGATCATGCTATGATGCTGTTCACTCAGCATCCTTTATCAATTATATTTGCTTAATTCGCCCAAGAGATGCTCAGATCTTAAGATTGGTCGGTAGGTCTGAAACACAATATGATATGTATAAAAAAAATGTGTTTTTGTTTATCATACAACTTGAATGCACATTATTGTTTGGCAATGTTATGACGAGTCATGTACAGTGGTACAAATAAAATTGAAGTAATGTATACTCGTGAACAGGTACACTATAATGAAGAAAACATCATGGAATTTATATTAGTCACATAATTTATGTCTGTCGATTGTATTGCTAAAATGGGACCGTCGTGGTCGTATGGTAGGCGGATAAAAAACTACTTATTAAATCATTTCCTATCAACACTAACGTTGTGAGTTTGAATCCCGCTATCACGAGGGATACTCGAGACAACACTAGGTAACTTTCGACAGGTCAGTGGTTTTCTCCGCGTACTCTGCTGACCACCACGATTTTACTGAACTATTGTTGAAAGTGGAGTTAAACAACAAAACCAATATAATAATATCATCACATCAAATTTAGCGCAAAAAACCTAAAAAACAAACAGATATACCACATGACATGAATGTAGAGTTCTCCAAACATAAGAGGGGACAGGCTAATCTATTTAACAATAGAAACAAAAATAAAACCCCACACAGCTGGAACAATTTCTAATTTCAATGTAAAAATATATTTATAAGTCTAACCAAGGTCACCTAAAAAAAAACAACAATTTGGCCATTCATTCCCATCTGTGAACGTACACATTTACGTATCTAACTTCACACTAACTTCAAAGACCACACTTTTCATGCTAATGTGATAACGTGTACATTCTCACCCAGGACCATCTATAGTTAAGCATACCATAGAGGTTCATGCAATACTGCATATGCAACAAAGGAATACAAACAGCAAAAGCATGCACTGTGAAATATGCAAATAGAAGTCACACATAATATGTGCGAAAATGTATATTGCTACATATTACATTATTATGCAGATTGGCTTTCCGGGAGATCAAAAATAAATCTGAGTAAAAATATATGCTTTAAAATCCACAGCGGCAGTACAATCAGTCAGTGAAACATGCATAGCAGATTCGGTAAAGGAGGAGGCCAAGGACGCATTGTATGTTCATATATCCCATTATTCAATTCCATATTCTGATGTTAAGCATTGTATGATGAATACTGAGGAACGTGTCCGTATAGTTTCAATTGTTCATTGAAACCTGTTTTAATCGACTGCGTAAATGATGCTGACGTTCGTCAGACATTCTACAATGTCAATAATTTATATGATTTATTCAAAAATGTCGCAGGCGATACAAGTTTTACATTTTAAAGAAATTTATTTCTATGCAAAACTGTAGTTAGACAGCATGCGTTCTTATTATATGGTTTTATCTGTTTAATGTTTCTTTTATGTGTACAAATAATCAGATTGTTTTATAGACAAGTATTTTATTTCTAAGGATCGTATATGTATCTAAGTTAAGATATATAATTTGTTCACGCCACGATATAGCTGAAATACTGCAAAACACATATCAATACTCAGGTTGTATATCCCCAGATACTGGTGATTAATACGATTGCATCATGGTCGTAGTGCATGGGGATTTTGTCAGAGCAGGACTATATTGTGCGTCAGCTGTTTCGTCACCATTGACCCCCGTTTAGGGAATTAATGTGCACAGAAACGTCCACCCCTGTCCCGTTATCCTTTCTTTGATGGCGGCTTTCTCCGCCACATCGGGTATTGGAGACTCTAGACTCGCCATCACTACAATGAGAGTCATGTCCACCTCCATCACTTGGCCAGTTAGATCCACCCCACTTTAGTTAGAGTTGCATCTACTTCTACCAGTCATATTGCTAGTTTCCCCTCTACCAGAAATCCGATGGCTCAACAGAAGGAGAGCTCCCTATCCCCAGATGATACTGGATTGATTAATCCTTTGGTGTCTCAGCTATCAGTTGAACCTTATGTGGATATGGATACCGGGTTTGCTAATGGATATGTAGTCGGGGATAGTCATACGGTTCAGGGTTCCATATCCCCACTTTCTGATATATACATAGTGCCCAGTGTAGTGAAATACGTAGAAAGTTTACTATTCCCTTGGCGTCATAGCAATGAGATGACCCTATTGTGGATTTGAGTAATATGCACTGATTGCATACGTAGTTGTAGATCCAAGTACCATGCACCCACGATAATCAGGGCCCCTTGATTCTAGAATACCATTTATTATCAAGCTCAATTGATGCATACTTTTAGTTTTATTTGAAATACTTTAACATTGTTTTCCCTTTCCTACAACGTAGAAGACATTCTATTGATGTATGAATTAAGGTACATAATAACGTGAACTTACTTTGAACTTTATTACAAATAGCCTGTATAACACCGAAACATAAACTGAAAACATATCTTCTTTATTTACTGGTGCCATCTTAAAGTTATCAAGAGTTTACTCAGTCGCTTCCACCTCCTACACACGTGTCACCGTTGTTCTAAGTCATTTGATTGTAAGTGTTGCGTGCGAATATAGCGTGCGTGGGTGTTGCTTAACTCCAAATGAGCAATGCTTAAGCTGAACACGTACCGTCTTTTTCTGTAGCTGCAATCTTAAGGTTATCAAAAGTTCAATCAGCCGAACAGGTACACAGGTGCCGACACTTCATTTGATCGTTGCATGCTCATATATAGTGAATAAATGATGCTAAACTCCGAGTGAGCAAGTTTCAACAGAAACTGAAATAAATTCTTCTTTATCTGTACCTGCCATCATAAAGTTATCAAGAGTTTAACTAGTTGTTTACAAACGTGTCACCGTAGTTCTATGTCATTTGATTGCAAGTGGTGCATGCACATATAGCGTGAGCTGGTGTTGTTTAGCTCCAAAAGAGCAATATTTAACTTGAAAACGTACCTTCTTTAACTGTATCTGCCATCTTAAGGCTATCAAAAGTTTGATTAGTTGTTCCGAATAGGTACAAAAGCGCCCCCACTTTATTTCATCGTTGCATGTTCATATGCAGTGAGTAAATGATGTTAAACTCCGAGTGAGCAAGTTTCAACATAAACTGAAGTAAATTCTTCTTTATCTGTATCTGCCATCATCAAGTTATCAATAGTTTAACTAGTCGTTTCAAGCCTTTACAAGCGTGCCACCTTAGTTATATGTCATTAGATTGCAAGTGGTGCATGCGCATATAACGTGAGTGGGTCTTGCTTAACTCCACATGAGCAATATTTAAGCTGAAAAGTATCAGTTTTATCTGCAGCTACCATCTTAAGATTATCAAGAGTTTGTCCAGTCTCTTCCACATCTTACACACGTGTCACCGTACTTATATGTCATTTGATTGCAAGTGTTGAATGCATGCATTTCATGAGTGGGTACTGTTTATCTCTAGCTAAGAAATATTTAAACTGAAAACGTACCTTCTTTATCTGTAGTTGCAATCTTAAGGTTATCAAGAGTTTGTCCAGTCGCTTACACCTCTTACAAACGTGTCACGTAGTTCTAAATGAGCAATATTTAAACTGTCCAGATTAGGTCCTTTGCTTTTGTTGCTCCGAAAATTTAAATCATTTGCCTTTCAATCTTTCAATTTTACGCGTACCTGATGAAAGGTATTCCAGAAAGACGTCGTGCGCGCTAAATAACCTGATCATATAAAGTGAGCGGGTGCTAGACGCCAAATGAACAATATTCTAGCAATGTCATGACGAGAACAAGTAAACTATATATCGATGAGAAGATGATTATGACCGCCTTGTACTATATCAACACGTTTAGATGGATTTGTTCAGTGCTAGCTCACAAAAGGATACAGTTGGGAGGTTGACATGTCACTCAACTCGGATACATTGATTATCTCGATTCCAAGGCAACCAATTTGTTCTTTGTTCTTATGTCTTTATGGTGCGTGCTTAGCGAAGAAGGATGCTAACCTTTAGACCACCAATGTGGTAGTGTGTATATAAGCATTTCACATTTTATTAACGATTCGTCATACTCAATCTTTAGTTTTCTATGTCCTGTTTTGTAAATCATTGCTTTTCCTTTTGTCTTTTGCCATTGTATTATATGTTCTTCTTCGATATTCGGCTTTCCGATTACCCCATTAATGTGTTCAAACGTTTCATGTCACAAAATGTAGTATGGATTACAACGGAACTAGAATGGAATATACAACTGTTCCGTGGATAGACAATGACAACACACGTAGAACACCTTGTACCACTATAATGCAACACAAATATTTCTATTTTATGGTTAACATACATGCATAGAATTAGGGAACCATGGTATTATATTTGAAGTGTTGCTGTCGTAAATCGTCAGATTTACTGTCGTAAATTGAGTTACTGAACCTTTTCGATTTAAATATCAATCACTTTATAAAACGGTCAATGCTGTATTATGTAATCATAATGAACATATCGACTCTAACATTTTATTTATCTTAGATGACGATTTTAATAAGAAAGTTAATGTGTGTCATTACAAATGAATATTCTGACACAGTTTCCAACAAGGTAACGCGTTAAATGTACTCTGACGCGTAAATGCAATTGACCAATGAAATTACTTATTACATAATAAATTGCATTACAATTCTAAAATTAATTTGGTTTTTCAAGCTTTTGAATATGAGTGTACCAGATGGAGTCCAGGAACGTGTATTGCATACTAAATTCGATGTCTACTGTTTTTACTTAAATACGAATTTGTTGGCAGTTTATGTGATTTGATAGTATCTGTAGTTGTATGGTGGAGTCCCGGACGTTTTCCGCTTGAAAACGATGCGCGATTCGTCTTGACAAATTTGGTTTGTAGGGAGTTCAAGTTTTATATATGTTAATTGTATTTATTTACGCATACTGATGTCCACCACAATTTCCGTATCAAATCATGTTCGTGTCGTCTAACAATACCACGACAGGTGTCACGTGTGGAGCAGGAACTGCTAACCCTTCCGGAGCACATGAATGCACCGCGTGTTTTTGGCGGGGTTCGTGTTGCTCAATCTTTAGTTTTATGCGTTGTGGATCGTTGTTTGTCCTTTTGTTATTTTTTTTTGGCCATTGTATTTTCTTGTATTTTCTGTTCTGTTTCGATTTGCGGCTTCTGATTACCCTTTTGTATCTTTGAAAATGAAATTAACTTTGACGAAACAACGATTCGCTTTAATTCAGTTGTAAAACAAAGGATTTTTATTTCAAAAATGAAAAAAAAAATCGTCGTTTTAAACTGGTTCACAATGATGTTTATTGACTGGTACAGAACTGGTGAAATGCTGTAGAAACATTTCAGATTAATAAAGAAGTTCATGTATGTAGCATGTGATGCTAACTGTGGATATTAAATTAGTTAGTGTGCTGATCACAAGGTGGGTGGCTTGCATCTATTAATATTAAATAACAATTTATAAATATTTATGCAAAAGCAATGTACTGTTTTTGTATATGAAAATCATTGTAATATTAATATATGATTAACTTAATGGCACAACGACTTGCACTAAGCCACCTTAAATTCATCTATATTCATGTCAGTAATATATCATTTCAGAGCTTGTGGTTCCTATCAATATTTCCTTGATATAGAGTTGCTACAAACAGGGAAGCTACTGAACCAAGGGTTCCTAATGATACAGTGTATATCGCCACCATAACTTGATTAACCGTTATATATATCTGTGTAAAACAGACCACATATATGTTCTGTTTGTCGTAATCACATTCATGGCCGCCTATCGAAAGTCACAGACAACATATATTAGATATTATGATTATATTGATTACGCCTCATAATGAGCGGGATTCGTACTCCCAGTCTTATATATATATATATACGTTCCCTCCCTGACCTTATTATATTGCTTAATCGTAAATTGAGTGCATATCCTTCTATAGGTCATTTGTTTGTATATCTGCCCTTTATGTGTAGCCATTGCATTGTCCATACTTCGATTTACAGCTTCTGACTGCCACTGTGATATCTTTAGACTTTTCTTAATTGTGTTGTTGTGTAGGTATACTGTACAAAGACTTAATACACAATCACATGTGTGGGAAAAGGTTGTATTTTCTTGCCTTTTTTAGGTTTGGTTTAGGATACGACGCATAACGCCACTTTCAACAGCATTTCAGTTATAATGTGGCGGTCCGCTTTATTGGTAAAGAAAACTACCATCCTGTCGCCAGGCACTGACAAACTTTATCACATAATGGTGTAAGCCTCGTCCTGATCGAGATTATGTCGCCAAGCACTGACAAACTTTATCACATAATGCTGTAAGCCTCGCCTGATCGAGATTCGAACGCCCAGCATCAGTGGTGATTGACACAGCTTGCATTGGTAGTTGTAATACAACTACTATGCGATCACGTCTTCGACGACTCTTGGTGTTTTTTAAGTGGAGTATCTTATCGCGGATTGCACTAGGAAAAATGCTAGATATAATTATGATTATATATATTTTATCGGGATGACAGGCATGGGTTAAGTTTGCCAGAATCATGCGACATGTCTTTGATTTTCACTAGGTATTACGATTTCCTTAATCAATATACAAAAATGGCCGCCTATCGAAAGTCACAGTCAACATATATTAGATATTATGATTATATTGATTACGCCTCATAATGAGCGGGTTTCGTACTCCCAGTCTTATTGGTATATGTATGCAGGTAGTGTTTGCATAGGTAAATATAAATTCCGCTACCATACGATCACGAACACACCATCCTTTGATTCCGTCAATGCTTGTGTCGAGCCAGTAACTCGGTTTTAAAATCAAGAGACAACTTTAAAAAATAATACAGTTTAATAGACTATTTGCACATTTCCGATTTGGTTCCTAAAACTAATATATTTTTGACATTTGTTTAAAGTAGATATTTCCCATACAGAGAGAAATTGTTCCCGCTGCCGTCCAACGGAAAGGACAAATCATTTGAGCATGATTTCCTTAAAAGTTGTAGATATATGTACCTTGATAAAGTTCAGGAAATAATTTTATAGAAAATAAAATATTCACAAGTTGCTACATTTAAATTGTATACAAAGAATGAAAAGATATATGGTAATGTCATTGCAATATACAATTGTGAAAGCATTGAAGGGAAGTAACTCTAGCTAAAATGTGTAATTTTAGAAGCAATTCGGAAACGTGCAAACATTCTATTGTGACAGTAGATTGCATCATAAAAATAAGGTAGATACGTGTATACATGTAATGCAAAATTATACACAAAATCGCCAAACAATATGTTATAAAACCTTGCGATGTGGTCACCTGTATTAAAAAGTCACCCTTTTCTTGTCCTGTCATAGAAATGTTCGTATAAATTGAACCTGTTTTAAGATGTCGCCTATCTTACAAGGCCAACAGTGACCTCTTAGTACAAGTTTTACTATATTTAACAATATGAATTATTATTTTTTGAAGATATTTCTTTGTCTATGTCTTCAACCCGCGTCATTAGTGTCCGCTTCCGTGACGTATTACGTTTTAGTTTTTCTTCCTCCAGTGCAAATTGTACATGTTGATAATACATAATAAAATTATTGACCAAATTCGGCACCGAAAATCCTATCATCAACAAACCAGACAATGCTGTCAGTGAACCAATCATGTAACCTCATTCAGTCACGGGGTACATGTCGCCATATCCTACGGTCTTCATGGTGATAAGCGCCCACCAGAAACTATGTGGAATACTAGTAAACATTTTTCCGTCATCTGCATAGTAAATTAAAGATGATAAAATTAGCATTCCAACACAAAGAAACGCTGTCACTAAGAACAGTTCTTGGAGATTCGCTTTCAGTGTATAAATAAAAATCCACAATCCCGGAGCATGTCGCACCAATCGAAATATTCGTAGTATCCTAGTAACTTTCAAAATGGTGATAATTTTGTTGAAGAACTGTTTACAAGTGTTGGGTCTATTGTTACCATGATAAAATTTATATAATCGGGCAAGAGTGCGGATAGGTCAATGAGTGCCATGATTGACCTCGAGTATCTTAATCTTTTATGGATAAATGCAATTCTCAAAATATATTCTAATGTAAAAAAAATACCATACAACACAGATCAATGATGTTCAACACCGGATGAACAACTTGTATTCTTCGTTCCACGGTCGACGTTATTATGGTATTTAATGTGACGTTAAACGATGATTTTATCTCATAAAGTATATCTTTCTTCTTAAAACTTGGAAAGCTTTCAGCAAGAAATGAAAGAATTGATACTGCTACCACACAGATAGATACAATCCCGTACACCTACAAAATTAAAGAAAACTATATTGATAACACGGATAGTGTATCACACACTAAAGGATATAAAGCCGTATACCTGTATAAAAAGAAGAACAAATGGTATATATCAAAATTAACAGTGAAGCTATTGTTGTAAAGTCGATGGTAAATCACGAACGTAGGAAAGAATATAACTTCTCTATTGAAAGTATCGTCTAACGATAAAACTTTTAGGGACACCAATGCAAGAAATGAAATCCTGACAGTAACAAAAATAGAAATAGCTGAATAATATAGATTTCTTTACAGGAAGTAGTGCACGAACCCTTACAGCGGAAAGCACAGACATGTCTTTACATTGAAAATGCGCATGCTCGAACACATTCATGATGAATCGATATATACCTTATCTTTCCAGTTTCACTGGATTGTCCAACTTGTGATTGCCCCTTATGTATTGCATGCTGGGAAATTTGGTTACATGTCTGCAAGATAAGTTTCGATGATTAACATTTATTTACATTTGTAGAAGTGGATGTTTCTGGGTGGTTAATAATAAGGGAAGTATGTCTTCGAAATCTGTGACATTTTGTCACATTTCTTGTGTCATGTGACTCTTCCGGGAAGTCAAAGCTCTCATGACGATCTTTTTCTAACCGATTCAGTGCTTTTAATGTTGAATTGAACGCATTATAATGAGAGTAACAACACCGTTCTATAATAGTATTCGGAATTCCCCAAAATTCAAGTTCCACTTTTGCTGTAGGACCACACATGTTGCGTGGCAAATGGAGCTCTCCTGTGCGAAGGTATCTCGGGATAGCTTGTAATTACACAAAATATGTGCAAAATGATTAGCTGATCGTTGGTTAATGCGAAGTCGTTAATATTTTAGCTGTTTTCATAACTAGATCAAGGTGAAAAAAATACATTTAGTTCATGAAAAGGTAGTACTGGGGTTTGGCCTATATAAGGAAAGTTAGATTGCCACATACAATGGGGCAAGGCTAAGGGCATCAATGATCACACCCAACAGACTACTTTTCATAAGGGGTTGCTGTAATGTGGAATGAGTGTGACATTTTCGGAACAAGAAACTCCCTTAGTTGGTCCCATTCTATGGGAGAGTTGTTTAGTTGCTTCTGTCTCTACGGTTTTTCTATTTATTAAATTGACATCAAGTTTATATATAGGCTAGTTTATACATGTACACATATAAGTTTATCTCAGACTTCTGGGTGGGTTTTCATAAATTCCTGTGGTTGATTATAACTATGCATTTATACATTGTACCAAACTATTAGTAAACGTAGCCCCTGGCAAATGCGTCGACGTTTTTATTGCAAAATTATATAATAATAGTCATATAATAAAAATCTTTGATAATTTTTACCTCAAAAGGCAAATTATGATCATACACGTTTTATTGACAATATTATCGTGACTGATTATATTCTTGTAAACATACATGACCTTTTTAATTTCTATTTTAGGAATAGATAAAGTACAACAACCTATTTTCAATGTGTATGGTTCCGGTGCTGGTAAGCAATTTCAAATACATATCATTAAACTATATAATTATTGTTTCAGAGGCCACATCATGAAGTATATACTTTCTCTACAGTTTGCATCAAGTCTCATGAACTGCTATTTTGCAACTAGCAGTACAAAAACGCAACAAGGCGGGAAAAACGGTTTCATTTATGCAAAGTTCAGTGAATGTTGCATAAATATATATCCGTCCAAAATTGTAGCAATGGTGAGTTTTGATTTTGCACAATGTTCATATATCTACAGTTATGAGTAAATTATACTCCAAGTCGTTGTCTTTCCCATTTATCTTGCTAGACAGTGTACCATTTTTTGCCCGTCATAAGGGAAATGGGAAATAATTCGTATTAAAAAGGTATAAAAATATATAATTTTAGAATAAAATCTGGAATGTGGGTCTATTGTAGGGGAATGTGGGTCTATTGTACGGGAATGTGGGTCTATTGTACGGGAACGTGGGTCTATTGTACGGGAATATGGGTCTATTGTACGGGAATGTGGGCGTATTTAAACATACAAGTAGGTTTTTGTTTGTTTGGTTTGCTTTGCTTTTTTGTTTTTTTTTTGCTTTTTTTGGCAATTATTTATTCTTTCTGTACGAGCAAACTGTACATATATACTGCAGCAAAATATTGCCCAACTAATGCTAGCTACTTACTCTAAGCATATCGGGGTCCCTGTCAAAGAAGTAATCTCCCTGTTGTGGTCTGTGATACTTGCTTAAGAAGGAAGGGTCCGCTAAAGAGCTTTCTGGCTGCTTAAGTAGCGTTGATCTAAAAGTTTCAAATTGTACTCCTCCTATATTAAAAATGACAGCTTCAGAAGATATTCCGACGTTAATTGAATTTTTTCCATTTTCGTTGTCAATTTTGGCAACTGGCAGTAGCGCCATTAAAGGGCTGTGTTTGACATCTTTCTTTGTCTTTCCCATCTTGGCTCTAATATAGTGTTCATGGAACGATAGGGATCGTGATGTGACTGAAAAAACATTTCTTTTATAAAATTGACAACAAGTAAGAATTTGTTATCATAAGAAACGTAATCATACTATAATTTTGACTTGAAATTATTCATACATTACTACGCTACATAACTTTAAATACATACCTCATTATCTGATATTGCATACTAAACTAATTAAACAGACATAATTAACTCATTAAAATGTTCTTAGGACGATGACATTGTGTACACCTCTAGTCAAGCGAGATTTACAAGCATTGGCTATAGGTATTATATATATAAAAGTTATGTGTATCTAGTTGGTTGAATCTAAATCAGGTTCACTTTAAAAACATGTTTGTATTAAAATAAAAATTTAAAGTTCAAGCTTCTTGCTAAATTCTTATTGAATGAAAAGAAGGTTAAGAGGAGATGTAGATAAAATGTACGTTCTGTTCGCACATGAACGTGTATATTGAAACAGTGACGGGAACAGACAAGGTACATTTATATTGAAACCGTGAAGAAAATAAACAGGCAATGGAGGTGTGCCTAATGTTGGCAATGCCTCTGAATTGGCCATTGCTGATAATAGTTTTATTGGTGGAACAAACCGGAGTGCCCGGAGAAAACCACAAACCTAACGTAAGTAACTGATAAACTTCATCACATAATGATTTATCGTCTAAATCTCGCCATGAGCAGGATTCGAACTCACAAATTTATAGGTGATAGTCGATAGGTACTAATTGCACCGTCAGTTATAAATACAACCACCATACGATCACGACCACGATTGTCCCTATGGTTAAAGAAAATCTGGGCGATAAATAAATACACAAAAGACAACCGCCTGCCTCTGCGGTTTAATGTCTACCTGCTGGCCTCGAGGGACAAAGATCATTGATTCGGTCAACTGTCGGGTCACGCAAACAACATTAAATAAATCTAATATATATATATATATATTTACTTCAAAGCTAGACTTTTATTTCGGGGACAACCACTTTCGGGGCGTTTAGTCGTTGCGTTCAGAAATGCATCTTAATATTGTATGAATGCTTAGCTATTTAGGTAGAGACAAACAGAACCAAATAGAACACGAGTACGAAATTGAAATTTACACAAAAATATATTTTAATATACGGCTTATGAAAAAGTGGCAGCAAAAATAAATAAACATAACCGGGAGGTGCACCGCCGTTACACTCACGTGACCGGATGAATGATGTCATCATATTGACGTCCTACAGACCGAGGCATGCCGGGAAATGGATTTGATATGTTGAGGCTCTTCCGAGGGGGTGGGACAATGGTCATCAAGTGCAAAAAAATAATGTTTTAGAAATGTAGTCATGTAGTATATCAAATGAAAGGCTTTGACGGTAGGTTTCGGATTTCATATTTTGGGGCCCTTCCAAAATGCATAACTGCCAGTTTTTTCTCAGTTCCTATGCATGACCTCATGATTTGACATATCAAAAGGAAGCATGACCCCGAACAGCAAGGCATGCATTCCTACATTTAAATTGTTGGACGTAGTTACAAAGTAAAAATGGACATATTAAACAATTGTGATATGATCATGAATTTATGAAAAACACCCTAATATTCCTATGTACCATGTACTAATTGATTGGTTCTTGTTGTATTCTGAGTAAACAATTTATAGGTGAATTTTCTTTGTTTAAATTCAATAGTCAGAACAATAATATTTTTTTCAAAATGTTACCAAGTTGAACTATTTCCGGTTTACCTTGAAATTAGAAAAAAAAACATAAACATAAACTCACTGATCTGTTCAGTCCACTTGTAATTAAGCTTATTAAAGTGTGTCTTATGGATGAATAGGCTTGAATACACACAGTGGTGGTGTAGGGACAAGTTCAAGTTTAATATCAGATATTCAAATGTATGTTACCGTACCATAACATTATAACATTCGTCATGATAAAAATAGATGCACATATAATGTAGCACTATGCAAACATTATGTGATATATGTAATGCCTTTCAAACATGGATAATGGTTGTTTAAATCTTACATGTTATTAGAGCTTATATTTAGGCGTTTATAGCCAACGACAGATTCATAAATTCATCAATAACGTTAATTATACAGATTCTGACCCCTTTGGTATCATGCAAGTCTTCTTTCTAACCCCATGCAGAGTACTTAAATGTACTTAAAACTTAAAACAACTCATTCAACTATACTGTAATTATGAAAGTGGTAAAACACAAGGTGTATTCTCATTTAGAAAACGGCAAAATGCCAATAATAACGAAAAATACAAAGATGCCCAGATTTAATATTTATCAGCAACTGCAGATTATTGTTGATTCATTTTCATGTGATTGTTTTCCTCAATTTAAATTCCCGACAACAAATAGTTATATAGTAATGTTTTCCCCGGGAAATCTGTTATATACCAAGTGTTTCTCCTTCACCAGCGTCATATCTAGCTTTCCCTCTTATTAGTTTTCACAAAATGCATGGTTAAATGTATCAATAGTTTGCTGGGTTTTTTTGCATCTCGCATATTTCTAAAAATGTAATACACGTGTAAATTCTTTGAAATGTTTGATATTTATTAATCTAGACGGTTTTTTGAAAATAAATGTACAATGGCGTATTTAATAGATGTTAGCGCATTTGATATGATATGTGATATTTGTGTGCATTTGACATGTTTTACGCATAAACTAAAAGATCAGTATCCATAAAGTTTAAGGTTACCTTTCCAATTTGGCTAAATTAATATCCCCACTTAAACCCAGTAAGCCCCGTAAAGGTAGGAAGGGCCTGCTCCACATGTGGCATCTGTCATGTTACTCTTGTTACAAACCCGGTGACAAGTCATGAATGAAAAAATGACCGGATTGTGATTTCGACAAACAGAACATATTCGTAGTCATTTGTGACACATATATTCCGTAACGGTCAACCAAGTCGTGGATATCTACTGCGTTATCTTGTTTGTATTTTCTTCAAATCTGTAAATAGCGTAAACGTGGGATCGGAAAGCATATTTAGGCTAAAATGTCAATAATATTCACAGGTGATTAATAATTTCATGTTTAAGTCTTGCAATTGTAGTACCACTTCTTGAATGTTGATACAAAAAAATGAAAAATAACCCACGAAAGCCACTCTTTTATGAAAATATATCAGCCTAAAATGAGTCTTTAATAACAAATAATTAACATGAGCGAGGATGAGGGATTACGTAATTTCAATTAAAAAGAAATGATATAGATGTAAATGAAAGTACAGACTATCAATCTTGACACTTATACACTAATTAAAGTAAAGGAAGCACTTTAGTGCTGTGATGGGCAAATTATTATTAAATTAATCTTTTTTTTTAACAGACGACACCACGTTTTTGTTGTTGTATCTCGATAGTATATTTAAAATGACATTTCACCTCGTATTTTTAAGATCTGTTGTTCAGCGATGGATTTAATCCAAACGTGATGGTAAAAAAAAAACATTTTTTTCTATGATCTTCTTAATTTTTAAAGGTTGTGATTTATCAATTCCTGTCGCATGTATTAATTTAATAAATACGTAAACAATATGGCTTGCTTAAAAAGGTATTAATAGTCCATAAATTAATCTAATGGATTCTAAAATTTAACATAAAATGGCTAGTTTGCAATCAAAATAAAACATTATTTCGCGCATTTGTCTTATAAGTGTCCAACTATTTGACACAAAGTAATGTTTACTGTAAGTGTATGTGAATAATTGTGACGTTTCATATTTCATTTTAAATTAAATGATAACATAAGTATGTCTGTGGGGTGTGGAAAATGCCTCAAACTCCTAGAGAGACTTTCGCCACGGATGGCAGCTGCAGTGAACATATTTCAGTCAAGTCCAGTAAAGGTATTGCCGGTGAAAGAGGACAGAAACATTTACTTAAATGACAATCGTTTCCTTGTGCGAGTGTCGTCCATATCAGATTTTATACTTCAGTTTGTACACACACTAAGGGCACATTTAGAACTGAAAAAGGGGACCGTTGTGGTCGTGATCGTATGGTAGTTGGATTTGCAACTACCTGTGCAATCAGTGCCTGTAACCACTAATGTTGCGAGTTCGAACCTCGTCCATGCCGAGGAGTACTCAATGCATTATGTGATAAATTTGTCAGTAAAATGCCACAGGTAGTTGGTTTTCTCAAGGTCCTCCTGTTTCCTCCACCAATAAAACTGACCGCCACGATATAGCAGAACTATTGTTGAAAGTGGCGCAAATCACCATAACCCGCACCCATAATCCACTTTAAGTCCAACTTAGCTTCAATTAGATGTTGATGTCTTGTGTACTTACAGACTGTAATGCCAAAGTGATTTCCACCCAACCAGCATTTATTATTTTGCTTAAATACGCGCTTAAGTGGCGTTAATCACCATAAAACAATCCTTTAAAACTAAAATAGTTTTGTGAACGCCTTACAAACCCTGGATAACTTAAGTTAACATATATTTCACATCCTTTGCGTTTTTCGTTCGTTCGTTTGCGTGTATCGTTCGTTCGATTTTCGTTTTCCGTTCGTTTGCGTTTCGTTCTGGGATTGGTTCGTTCGCTTCGTGTATCGTTCATTTCGTGAATCGTTCGTTTCGTGTATCGTTCGTTTCGTGGAAAATATACACTTGAATGTCAGCTATCAAATTGGCATGATATTAGGATTTTCATCCCGAAGGGGACAATGGGCTTTACCAATAATCTAATGCCCTTGTTTAAATTCCCAGCATATTCTGGCTTCCACTATTTATTTCGATTCTAATATGTTTCATAGTAATACTACTGTAGTACACTCTGCATGACTGCAATTTATTTTAACAGATGTGGGCTAGGTCGCCAACAATTTATGATACACAGTTGGCTGTCCATTCCAATCACAATGGTTGGTCCTAAGGAAGCTCGGTTCAGACAGGTTTTGCTGTACATATCCATGCACAATAATGCACTATGTAACAACAGCATTAGAACCCGTAAAAGAGTTTAACCCCTGCACCTTTTTTCTATGTGCATGTACCAATTTGTACTAAGTCAGGCAAGTGGGCAGTCATGTAATTGCGTGATAGGGGTATCAAGTTTGCATCATTCTGTGTTTTTTCTATTGAAATTTTGGAAATGTTCTGACAGTGTGGTGTTTTGTGGTTTTTTTTCATTTCTCTACTGGATTAAGGAACGATTCTGTAGTTTTTCATTTTATTATCTATGTATCTTTATACTCATCAAGCCAATGTATTACAATGGTAGAGAGATATAAAAATAAAATCAAAATAACAACAACTATTTACAATATATATATACAAATTAGGAGAGAGGTTACAAAGGACTAAGAGCCTGGAGGACAAACACCGGTATTAATAGCACTTATAAAATGACAGAGTTTCTTCAGTATTGGTTTTTTTTTCTTGACATAAGTTCAGAAAATTTGATAATATTATGTCTATATATGAAATAATTTAACAGTGACTGCTTACGTTTTTGGCTAAAATAATCACATTCAAAAATATAATTGTATTCATCTCCAATTTGGAATCTATCACATAATATGCATTTACGATTTTCTCTTGAAATGTTCTGCCATCGTCCTGTTTCGATGGGGAGTTTATTATTTGTTGTTCTAAATCTGTAAAGCAAAATTGCATCTTTTATTTCTAAAATATTTAAATATTCTTCATATTTAAATTTTGTTTTAAATGTTTTATAATGTATGGCTTTAGGTGAACTTTGTACTAAAGAATTCCAATTTTGAAGAAACTGATCCTCTAATCGCTGTTTAATTACACATTTCAAATAATCTACATTGTCAAAAAGTTCTGTATCCCATATATTTGACAAGCCACACTCATTAAATATTTGTTTTACAAACAATATCCAACTAAACTGCATATTATGATTTTCATTCAATTGACGACATAGTCTATGCAATATATTAGAATACTTTGTTTGTTTACCAACTATAAGTCTTGCCCAGTAACATACGGTTCTGATTTTAATGTCAATATATATAGGGTATCGCCCTAGTTCACCATACACCATATAGCTAGGTGTTGATGTTTTTAAATTTAAAAGAATCTTACAAATTTTAAATGTATTTTTTCCAGAATATCATTGTTGCTAAAGTCCCATACTTCACAGCCATATAAGAGGATGGGTTTAATCATTTTGTCAAATAGATCAAGTAGACATTTTATTGATAGTTTATACATTCTTCCCATTTTCGAAACTTCATACATAGCTTTTAGTGCTTTATCTGCTAGATGGTTTTTTGTCAAGCTAAAATTTCCTCTTCTAGTAAAAATAATCCCAAGATAATTGAAATTTTTAACTATCTCAATATTCAGATTATCATAGTTGAAGCTAAAATTGTGTGGTATTCTCCCATTCTCAAACACCATTACTTCGGTTTTATCTGCATTTATTTTTAATTTCCATAAATTACAAAATTCATAAAACAGCATCCAGTTGAGTGTGGAGATCATCTGCTGTCTCAACTAACAATGCAGTGTCATCAGCATATAACAGAATAAAAAGATTAAGGTAAATGTCCAAATTGTTTTCTATTTCATCTAAGATAGTTTGTAGTTCTGTAAGATTTTTATTTTCATAAAAAGTGTCAATGTCATTTAAAAATAATGAAAAAAAGAAAAGGGAACAGGTTTTCTAATTGTCTGACTTCATTTGCACAATCAAAGTATTCTGATATACAATTACTATATGAGATACACTATGTTATAGTATCAGACATATTAATAATAACATTATACATTTTGCCATTGATAATATTTTACATCATTTTGTCGAAAAACCCTCCCCTCCATACCTTATCAAAGGCCTTTATCGAAATCTATAAAGGCACAACATAATTTCCTTTTTTTAAGTTTTAATATTGGAAAAACGAAAAGAGAGTGAACATGTTATCTATAGTTGAATAATTTTGGCTAAATCTGAATTGGTTTTCATCTATAAGTCTGTATTTCTCAGAAAAGTTATTGAGTCTTGTATTAAAAATTGATTAAAATAATTTTCCCAAGCAACTTACAATTGTGATAGGCCTATATATCTTGGGTTCATAAATATCGCCTTTATTCTTTTAAATAGTTTTGAGTGTACCAATCAACCAAATTTGAGGAACAAACCCCCTATCAAAGATAATGTTAAATAACTTCTCATAAATATGTATAAATTGATTTGATGTCGACTTGATGTATTCGTTTATAATTTCATCCTCACCACAAGCTTTTTCGTTCTTTAATTTGTGTATACATTTTAATTTGTTTTCCTTTGAGATATAGGCGTTCATGTGTTCATGGATTGGTTCATTATGTAGAATATTAACCTCTGGTAAGCCGTTGTGACCATCACAAATGTCTCTTTTATTCAAATTTTGAAAAAAAATCATAAAGTTTATCAATTTCAATATTCGGTTGCTTCTTTCTTTCACCTTTGTTCAAAAGTTTCCAATATTCTTTAGGATTGTTTTTACTCAAATTGTGCATATCCTCTGAAAATGTCTTTCGATAATTTTTACATTATCTGTCCAATGTATCTTTGTAATGTTTTTAAGCGTCAATCATAGCTACACGATTTCGTGGAGATATCAAATATACCACAACATCAATCAATTAGAGGTTCCTAGAAGATGTTAATTAATCAAGATTGTGAACTTGTATTAGACAAATTAATATCATTGAAATTTTTAAATTCATCACAATGGACAGTGCACTCGTATTTGACGAATTAATATCATTGAAATTTTGAAATTCATTACAATGGACAGTGCACTTGTATTAGACAAATTAATCTCATTGAAATTTTGAAATTCATTGGTATGGACAGTGTACTTGTATTAGACAAATTAATATCATTGAAATTTTGAAATTCATCACAATGGACAGTGTACTTGTAATTGACAAATTAATATCATTGATATTTTGAAATTCATTACAATGGACAATGTACTTGTATTGGGACAAATTAATATCATTGAAATTTCGAAATTCATTACAATGGACAGTGTACTGGTATTAGACAAATTAATATCATTAACACTTTGAAATTCATCACAATGGAGAGTGTACTTGTAATAGACAAATTAATGTCATTGAAATTTTGAAATTCATTACAATGGTCAAACTATATGTTTACATGTTTGAAATGGAAACGATATTCTAGTGCACAATATATCCACATTTTATTGTAGGGGCTGCAAAAATAGCTTTTAGCATATTCGTTCTACACAATATATATGCCGACTTTTCAATTTGTTTCGTTATAAACAGATAATGTATTTCACTGAGCTTGACGAAATGTAATTTTAGAATTCCGAACATCATTGTCTTATCAAATCACCAGGCTGATCCCCCTCAGTAATGGCTGCCACTTCATGATGAGCATCTGTAACAACAAGTATTAAATATTTTGAAATTTGATTTGCTTACCCGTTCGCCTAAACTTTAATCACGTGTTGATTAACAAGAGTGTCTGTGTAAAATATGGACATCGTTATGTTCTGTTATATTGTAGTTGCAGTCACTATTTTTTTCTTCATTTCTCGTTCATGAATTTTCATGGTTTGTCCTTTTTTTAATGTTCCCATTATACTGGCTGTCCTTCTTCAACTTACGGATTCTGATTATCCCTTTGGTTTTTCAAACTTTTAAGTGTGGTTCGCATTGTTCGATCTTTTGTTTGATTTTCTAAGGAATGTTTTGTAGATTATGGTTTATCCTTTTTTATGTTCCCATTATATCGGCTGTCCTTATTGGATATACGTCTTCTAATTACCTCTTTGGTATCTTCCAACTGTTAAGTGTGGTTCGTATTGCTGGATCTTTTGTTTGATATTCTGAGGAAAGTTTTGTAGATGATGGTTTATCTTTTTTTAATGTTTCCATTATACATTTGTACTTCTTCGATATACGTCTTATAATTACACCTTTGGTATCTTCCAACTTCTAAGTGTGGTTCGTGTTGCTCAGTATTTAGTTTTCTGTGTGGTGGTTTATGAACCGTTGTTTTTTCTCAACCCGAACGAATTATCCTGATTCTGAGCCAACCAGTCATTCATCTTACACCTTAATGATATATATTGTCTGGAGAAAGGGGAAATAGTAATTGCATAGTCGGTCCCACAATCTACCTCACTTGCGGCGAGCCCGCTAGCCATTATACCACTGATGCGCTTACCTGATTGTGGCGGATGATTTATACATATTTATCGAGGAAAGTTTCTAATTATCGCTTTGGTAAAATTTCTAAAACGTCCAACATAGTTTCTGATGAACCGAAAAAACACAAGATAAAATAGATCAAATAGACAATAACATGTTCTACTGATAGTTTTGGTGTAAATTTCAATATGTGAATTATCGTGTGTTTCGTGGCGGGAAATATTTACAAAATATTTCCAATAAGCGTATTGGCATAGTACAAAGCGGTTATCATCGCTGTCCCCCTCCTCATCATCATTAGCTCATTGGAAAACAAGCCTCAAATGTCTCTCTCATATTTATCACATGCTAACCATCGTGGCAGTTGTGTTACGTACATTTTGTCTTTGCAGAAATAAGCTTACCAATGTTTACAGAATCGTCCGAAAATGTACCATTTTGATCTTCTCTGATTGTTTGTCCTTTTCGTTCCAGTTCATGTACATTTGTTTTCGTTCGTCTGCATCTATAATACACATTGTGACAAAATATATGTAAATCTGAGCATATGAGCTTGATATCAGAATTTTTATTTTCGACAAAAGAGTAAACTAGTTCTGGGTCAAAAAGTATCAATAGTAAAAACCTCAGAAAACGATTTTCAGACATTGCAACATACATGCATAGGCACATTCAATATTCCCCTAGGCCCCTTCAGAAACCTTTCCTCCCACATCGTTTGTTACCCCCTCCCTTCAGGCATCAACTTCCTGTCAGATGGGGGAATTCTTGTACCATGGAAACATTTCTTCTAGTTATTCAATTTTAGGAGGCATGCCATTCACCTCTCATGCCTCTCTTTTTAAGATAGCCAAATGTTGGATATAAACTTCGCCCTTAAACAGGTTGTGCCTGTCTCATATTAGTTATGAGAAAATTATCACCACTCTTATCGGTTATGGAATTGGCTAGCGTGCTTGCTTCTGGTGCGGTAGATCGTTGAGTCGTAGTCGCTGCTATGATAGAAAATATCTCCAACTGATATTGTTCTGACTGGAAAAATATTACATAATAATTGTTTCGGACGGAATAAATAGTATATACTATGTGCTCCTCAATGAAGAAATATTATGGAGGTGCTAATACAAAATGTAGTACATTATGAAAAAAAACAACTATTAGACGGAGAAATCATTTGGTCACATCTCACTAATTATATACAGTCCTTATCAACATACGAATCAATAAGGATATTGATTTTTTTCATTAAAAACAGAAACATTATACGTTTTTCTTATATTGGAGCTGAGTTTACACCATAGACCATCTATACTAAAATATTATGATGATGAAGAGTTGTAATCTGGTTTTAAAATAAAATTTAAATCTTTTTCAATTATCAATGTACTGGTATAGATGATATTGGTTTATTTCTGGTATTTTTTTAACAGAGGATGATAATAAGTGTACTCGTATGCAGGGGACATGTCAAAGACGTGACACATATAACTGTGTCGGGGGCCAATATCACAGTGGTTTATGCTGTGGATGTGCGGATAAAGCTTGTTGTCTCAAATACGGTAATCACATGTAATGAAAACGTAGAAATAAAATTTTGTGTGGGGGTCGTCGTGGTCGTGATCTTATGTGGCTATCACCTCTAAAGTTCTGAGTTCGAATCCCTCTCATGGCAAGCTATCTTCGATACAGCATTATGTGATACAGTTTGATCGTGACTTGCGACAGATCGATGGTTTTCTCCGAGTACTCCGGTTTCCTTCACCAATACAACTGACCACCAAGAAATAACCAAAATAGTGCTGAAAGTGGCATGAAGCACAATAACCCAAGCCCTAACCACATTTAATACTCACAACGCGTCTCTGGAACGCTCACAATCGTAAGATTGGAACGCCAAATAACTTATAACTTAAAGTTTTGGGTGCATAAAATCAAAGGGCATAAACAAGATAGTCAACATCAACCTGAGGGAGAAGAACATTAGTTCTATTAAAAATTACAATATTTATGGACTGTAAATTTCAGTAATGAATATGTCTATTGAACCATGTCACGTGATATGCATTACATATAAATGAAATAAACATGACGCAACATAAAACCAATTCAATCTTCAATTGGATCGTCCTTGGTATTTGTAGCAGATGGAAAAAAAAACACTCACCTACCAAAGTATTTTTTTCGATACTTGTGTATGTTTCCTTTTGCATCATATGACAATTTTGAAGATACAAATGGGGTAATCACAATCCGTTTATCGAAGAAGGACAGAACATGCAAAGGCTAACAGTTTAAAGATATCAAAGGTGTAATCAGAAGCCGTAAATAGAAGAGGGATAGACAATACAATGACCAGAAGATTGAAGATACCAAAAGGGTACTAGTAACGATATAAAAGGAGAAAGATGATAACCATAAGCAAAGAATATAATTTCGCTTACATGTGTTAAATAAAACAAAACAGTTTATATCAGGACAGATAAAGACAAGTTTGTATCTTAATATGATACAAACTATGGTACAAGACGCATTACTCTATTTCTGGATATAATTTAGATATTCCTACACACAAATAAGTACCCTATCTGTGGAAAGAATAAAGACTTTTACACGAGTCAATTTAGCTGAACATTGGACATTAAACCATGACATTGCACGAGTACTTACTATTTAACAAGTTTATATCTTTAATGCCTACACTTTTTGAAAATAATATAGCAATGAGATCGTGTCCTGTTTGTACGTAGGAATTATCATTGTCTTCTCCTTCAACTGCCTATGACAAAGAAAAGATTGAAGATACCAAAGGGGAATTCTAAAGCTGGATCGATAATTTGTTCTCTTTTTTGTTGTTTGTGCATGTTTATACTGTTGTGTTTTTGTAGCCAGTTCGTCTTTGTACCCAAATTTCAATTCTGAATCATATTCCATTCGTTTTTTTTAATGTTTAAGAAACAAATAGCAATCAAGCAAAAGAAAAACAAAAAAAAACAACAAAAACAAACAAACATACACATCATTTAAATTAGAAGATTCACATGATGGAGGCATTATATTCTTAGAAAAAGTGACGGTATTCTATCCTAGATTCAAAAATATAAAACCAAAAAGAAAGTAATGTTAGCTGGGAACAATTTTAAATTGATATTGTCTGGTCTTCTTCCATTACAGCTTCTGATTTTCCCTTTGGCATCTTCTAACTTTTAATCACAGTTCTAATCACCATCCCTTATTCATGCACCTTGATCAACATTTGTTTATATCACGTGATTGGAATTTACTTGAATTACGTCACTAATATTTACTTATGTTATGTGACCTTAGGTTGATTTACTCCACTTGACTAAAATTTATTCATACCTTTGCAGACGTTGATGTATCTGGGTGGTTAATCATTTGTGATGCATGTCTCTGAAATTTCTGCCTTTTTGTCGTATTTCGTGAATAATGTGACTTTTCCGGGAAGGTAAAGCTGTCATGACGATCTTTTTCTAACCGATTCAGTGCTTTTAAAGTTGACTTGAACGCATTGTAATGAGTGTAACAACATCGTCCTATAATAGTATCCGGAATTTCCCAAAATTCCAGCTCAACTTTTGCTGCAGGACCACACACGTAGCGTGGCATATGGAGCTCTCCTGTACGATGATAGCTAAGGATAGCCTGTAATTACATACATTTGGTAGATAGCGATTGAGTGATTGTTGCATAGCGTTAAATGATTAACATTCTAGCTGTTTTCATGACTAGATAAAGGTTGCAAAATGTAGTAATGGGTGGGGCTATAGATTGCCACATACAACGAGGACGGTAGAAAAAATGCCTTGGAACGGGCCATCAATGCTCACACCTAACAATCTACTTTTCATTAGCAGTTTCTGTGAAAGGGGTTTGACATTTTCAGAATAAAGAACCTCCATAATGCATCCATTTCTAAGGGCAAGTTATGTAGTTGATTCCCCCCTCCCGCACAACCATCAAACACCCATTTCGGAGGGGTTGTGCAATGTACACCACACCAGAGAAATAGCTTTCTAAGATGATTTACTCACCATATTTTGGAGTACAATTTCTTCCTGTATTTTCTACATCCAAACTAAAATAGAGGCAAGACAAGCGTAGATATGTAATAGATGCACAGGGCGCGATTCTGGACGAACCTTTAAATCGCTTTAAATTGATAGAAAATTCAAACAATTTAAAATGATGTAAAATGGCTGCAATATATCGTTGTGTTTTTAAGAAGGACGAAAATAAAACAAATGAGGTTTCAAATTATATTGGCAATAAATCGGCCCACATCACACTGCACAAAGCAAATATCGGAATTATTACGAAATGAGAAAACAAAATGATATATGAATGACTAATATATCAAACTAGTTTAACACTGCCACCTGTTATTAAAGTGCCAAATGCAAGTCAAAACCAGCGGCTGTATATATTTGTCTTTGAGGGGATCTCTGTTTCTACGGTTTTTCTACTGTGTAAGTTGACATCAAGTTTATATATAGACAAATTGGCTTCTAGTTAATATATGTACATAGATAAGTTTATCTCACATTATTAAGTTTTTTTAGTAAATTCCTGTGGTTGATTTTAATTATGAATTTATACATTGTATCAAAATATTAGTAAAATTATCCTCTGGGAAATGCTGTTGAAATTGCACCGACATTTTTTAGCGATATTATATATTAATAAGCACATATTAACAGTCATTGCTAATGTCTACCGTTAAAGGAAAACTATTATTAAATATGCTTTAATTATTGACAATATAAGGTAATCGTGACTTACTATATTCTTGTAAAAACCATATTTGACATTTTTATTTTGTAGTTTAGGCATAGCAATATTACAGCACTTCATAATTTGTTTTCAATATGTATATTTTCCATGGTGATAAACGGATTCAAATATATCACGTCTTAACGCCATTTCAACAATATTCAGTTATATCGTGGTTTCATATACTCGAACATATAGGTTAAACGGACGTGGGCGTCGAGGAATTATTATTATTATTATTTTTTTTTATTTTTAGAATTCATTGAATGATCTCGTTTCCTTTCGTTTCTCAGTTTACATATTATAAATTACGGCAATACACTGACATTTTTATATCGAGTACACCACTCCATGTGCGCAATCATTGAATTGAAATACGATGTGGTTTCTTTTTTGTTTTGTTGTTATTGGTGGACAATCACTGTTTAAGGTTTCTTCTCATAATCACAACTATGTTTGCATGGATAGATGTAAATCTACCTACCATTCGATCGTGGCAACGAACATAACTATATATTGACACACACGCATATGAAAATGTACATTACCCAGTACAATTGTACACATAACATAAAATAAATGTTTTTTTTCTGATTTTATTTATTCTTTAACTGTGAACACTTGGTCCAACTAAGTGTGTTGGACTTTGATTCTAAGATTATACGATTTACAGTTGTTATTTTACTGTAAGGCGGGTAAATTGGTGCCATTTATTGCAAAGTGCAGTGAAAGTTACATATATGTTTTCTCCGAAGATCTATCCAATATTGTAATGTTGTAAAAACTGGTGAATTTTCTTATTGCTATACATTAACTCTGATTTGGTACATATGGTCCATATATCTACAGATCATGAGAACAAATATACTCCAAGTCATTGTCTTTTCCATTACTCTTGCTAGACTGTCTGCCATTTTTTGGCCGTCATAAGGGAAATAACTCGTATTAAAAAGATATAACAACATATATTTTTAGACTGAAATCGAGAAGGTGCAAAGGGTCTATTGTAGCATAATTTCGAAGGAAAAATATGTTTTATATTTTATTTTATATATTTTTTTTGTGTGCAATTATTTATTCTTTCTGTACGAGCAAAATGTAAATATATACTGCACAATATTGGTCCAACTAATATCTGCCACTTACTTTAAACATATCGGGGTCCCTGTCAAAGAAGTAATCTCCTTGCTGTGGTCTGTAATACCTGCTTAAGAAGGAAGGGTCCGCAATAAAGCTTTCTGGTTGCTTAAGTAGCGTTGATCTAAATGTTTCAAATTGTATATATCCTATGTTGAAAATAATAGTTTCAGAAGATATTCCGACGTTAACTGAAATTTTTCCTTTTCGTTTTCAATTTTGGCACCTGGCAGTAGCGCCATTAGCTGGATGTGCTTGGCATCTTTCTTTTTCTTCCCCATCTTAGCTCTGAGATAATGTTCATGGAACGATAGGGATCGTTATGCGACTGAAACACATTTCGTTTTAAAAGTGACTAAAAGTAAAAAATTATATTATACAAAACGAAATCAAAAAACAATTTTGACTTGAAATTATGCATATATTACTACGCTACATAACTTTAAATACAAACCGGATTATATGGTTTTGTATACTAATATATTTAAAAAGACATAATTATCTCATAAAAATGTGCTTTAGGAAGATGACATTTTGTACACCTATTGACAAACGAGATTGACAAACATTAGCTACAAGTATTATATATATACAAGTTATTTGTGTCCAACTAATTGAATCTAAAACAGCTTCCCCTCGTGAAATACTCATATTAAAATCAAAATTTCAAGTTCAAGTTTCTTCTTAAATTCAGATTTAATTGATAAAGGAGGCTAAGATGGGATGTAGATAACATATACGTTCTGTTTACTTATGGACGCAGTCACGGGGTCAGTCAATGGGGATGTATATTGAAAGAGTCAAACACATGTAAATTAAGTCAGTCAATGTGTGCCAGATGTTGCCAATGCCTCTGGATTTTCAATTAGTGATTGTCCCTTCTCTAACGTTTATTGAAACGGCCAAGTGATGTATAAAATGAAACATTCAAAGTTTAAGGGGTAGGGTTATGATGTTTGACCCCACTTTCAACAATAAAGGTAATAACAAAATTATCGAACTCCGAACAATCTTATAAAGGGAAAGTCAAAACTCATAATTATATAAACAGACAAAATCAGTCAACAACCGGAAAACTGTGAAAACCGTAATGACCCTGACTTGGTACAGGCATTTCAAAAGAAATGATGGGTTGAATCAGATTTTAAGGCGCCAAACCTCCCGCTCTCATTACGGTTCAAAGGTTCCGGCTGTCACTGTAACAGTATTTAAATACAGGAAGAAAATAGGTAAAATAGTTGTCAAAGCAGTACCATATTCGGTGACGTAAATGTCAAAAATATTTTTACGTCACACATTGACAAAAAAATCCTTGACATTTTGGACTTCTTTATCTTTATACATTTTCACTATATGAAAATGCATCGCTTATAATTATTTCTGCAGAGACGGAATATATTTCGACAAGATATTGGTATCGGAATATAAACTTTTTAAGAGATCGAATAAGGCGAATCTTTTTATAGCCCTGGTCCAGTAGCCTGTTTCTCAGATGAAGATGACGTTTCAGGAAATCAGAATAATTGCTACTGGCCCTTGCATAACGAATCAATTGCGAGATGTAAACACCATATGCAGGAGAAGCTGGTATATTGCTGCACATGTTTGGAAAATTTATGATTTTAAAATTGAAGTCGTCCCGCTTATCATAAATTTTAGTACTGAGTTGACCACTGTCGTCAAATTCGAGGTATAAGTCCAAAAATGATGCGGACGAAGCGGTATCGGTGGTCTCTTTAACTTCCAGTTCTGGAGGATATATCAATGGAAGAAATTCTACAAATCTAGAATTATTGATAGATTAAACGTCATCAATATACCTGTATGTGAAATTAAAGGCTCTAGCCTCATGAATCTTCTTATCTTTTATAAGCATTTGAAGAAACTCCGACTCGTATGAGTATAAAAATAAATCGGCTAGAAGAGGGGCACAATTCGTACCCATTGGTATGCCGACGACCTGCTGAAACAGTGTCCCTCCAAAGGAGACAAATATGTTATCGATGAGGAACTCCAGCATACTGATCACTTGTTCCTCGGAGTAGCATGTTTTACCTTTATGAATTTTGTTTGAAAAATATGTGGAATTGTAGCCTAACACAAAAAATTTTGAGCCATAGTTTCTATGACTAAAAGCTTTATGAATTGTTTCTTTTAAGCGGGTTTTTAATTTGTCATGCGGTAGGGTGGTATATAGAGTTGAAAAATCAAAAGTTTTGATGGAGGATACCTGAGAGAAAGATCTTGATTTCAGGTTATCCAAAAGATCTTTAGAGTTTTTCAAAATCCACATGTGAATTATGCCACTACGCGAGTAAACAGTTTCACAATATTTCTGTTGTCCCTCTTTTACTGTAGACAGAATCTTTGTCAGGTGAATAGACAATTCTTTCGTCGAACAAGTTGATGATCCCGCTATGTACCTTTCTTTGTATGGTGTCTTATGGAGTTTAGGTATCCAATATAAATAGGGTAAATCCTCAGACTCTTTATCAGAGGGAATGTTTAAAGAGGTCATGAATGATCTGTGGTTAGCTAGGATTTCATCTTTGTCGAACGAAGTTGGTTTGTATGTGGTATTACTAGAGGTGTTGCTATTTATGCCTAATTCCTTGATTAGACATTCGAAGTAATATGATTTACATACAAACACGATATTGTTGGAAGCCTTGTCCGCAGGAACGACAACATATTTGTCATGAAGAGAGGAAAGACACTTAACAGCTTCTTGGTCTTTAAATACAGACTTAGGTCGACTATTAACACAATTTTTTAGTTTGTGAATCCGACCTTGTACTAGAAACCTAATTTTTTCTAACCCAGTCTGACAAGGACTCTAACTCAGGATCTTGGTCTACTTCTCTCTTTATCCACCTTCTGGCATAATCTTCAAAAGCATCCATAATTATCTTGAAATTATGTTTCCAATTGATGTGTTGAGGTTCTCTGAATTCAGGACCATGAGAAATCACCTTTCGGAGACTCTCATGTTGAATGATATTCAGATCACCAGTGATTACATGTCCAGATGGGTTGTATTGAAAAGGAGAGTGAGAGCAGTCACAAGTCAGAGGGTTCTTAATGTACTCTTTTATGTTAATATCTTGCAATGCTTCTTTGTAGTTGAAAATTTTACGGCCAATGCTGTTAGTGTAGCTATAGGAGACAATGGGAACAAATTGATTTTTGAAATATGGTGGAATTTCTTTTATGACCTCTTTTCTATTAAGAATGTTGCTGATGTTAATAGCATCGATTCCTTTATTATGTTGTTATCATGAAGAGGTTCAGATCGAACTGGTTTAAAAAGACGAAAGTACGTCACGTCACATATAATACTAGACAATCTGTACATAGGAGAAAAAGGATCTACGCCTCCTTGTCAAGTCCAAAATCCCTAAGATCTTTGAGGTAGTTTACAGGTAGTGAAAATAAGATTGTACGAATATGATGAATTCCAAGAGGTTTCTGTATATTAGAAAGTAAATCATTAAAGGTATCTTGTAACGTTCTTGGTTTAGAGGACTTTTTAACATTAGGATGTTGAATTCTTTTATGACCATGGCTACGTTTAGTTCTTGGAATAGTATTAAAAAGGCTCATCACGTTGATTTCGTTGCATCCAGGACTTGACAAATTTCCCACTCCTTTGATGTTATCATTGCAACCGTAAGGCATTGCAGTGCCTAATTCTTTTATCCAGAACAACTCTATATCAGTGCGGTAAGGTGTACTAAGAATAGGACTGTTTGTATGATGGTAAATCTTCTCGATGATTCGAACTTTCATCGTCAAACAGCGGTCATGACCCGGTTGATTGAAATGATTATACAAAACCCTGTATTTGGGATCTTTTGCATCATATCGATGTTGGCTCATCCTACTTCGCAATGTTTGACGAGTTTCACCAACATACAAAAGTCCACAGAGTGTACATTCTATACCGTAAATGACATTTTTAGTAGAACAGTCCAGAGGTTCAAACGATATCAGTTACATAGTGGCGGTCAGTTTTATTGGTGGAAGAAACCGGAGTCCCCGGAGAAAACCATCGACCTACCGTAAATCACTGACAAACTTTATATTGTTGTATCGACTACATCTCGCCATGAGTGGGATTCGAGCTCACACTCTTAGAGGTGATAGAAGATAGGCACTAATTGCACAGGTAGTTGTAGATACTACTACCATACGACCAGGTTTGTCCCTGAGGCTAAATAGAGTGAGTGAATGATTGTTGTTTAGCACAAATTCAGCAATTTTTCAGCTTTATAATGGCGGGAACAAGTTAATTGTCAATGAGATGATGATGAGGTCCGCTTTGTTCTAGACCAATACACTGAGTTGGATTTGCATAGTGCTAGTTCACTCAAACAACACTCCGCAGGTAGTCATGGCGCTCCACTCGGACACATTATTCTGAGTCGGAGCTATTCAGTTTTTGATCTTTTCCTTTAATTCTGAGTGCTTACCGGAGAAGCAACAAATACCAATTTCATAGTTTTTGGTTTGACCCCACAGCGGCTCGATTCCACGATCTACCACACTCAAGGCGAACACGCTAACCATTAACGCCGCTGAGGTAGGTGTTAAATAAAATCGGAACGAAAGGTAAATGAATAAAAGACAACAATAAATAATATTATTCTCTGTTAATCAACATACAAACACAGCCTACATATATAGTGTATAGTCTACCTGCTGGCCTCGAGTGACAAAGATCCTTGATTCGGTCAACTGTTGGGTCAAGCAAACAACATTAAATACATTTTATATTCATATTCATTTGAAAGCTAGACCTTTACATCGTGGGCAACCACTATCTGAGCGTTTAGTCATTGCGTCCAGAATTATCACTATTTACACAAAATCACATAGATAAAACACAATGTATATATTTAATATTTAAATTTCTGAATACAATGTGTTCTTGTGTATTATTATATCGATAACCATAGTTATATATCCATTCACAATTTCGTCTGGACTTTGTAATACATGTATTCATTAAATACAGATGAAAAAAATTACCTGCTTTTAAGCTAAATAAAATACATTTTAAAATTGTATGCATATTTAGCTATTTAGGTAGAGACAAACAAAACAAAATATAAGACGAGTACGAAATTGGTATCTACAGAAAAATATCTTTGAATATACGGCTTATGAAAAAGTTGCAGGAAAAATAAATAAACGTTAGAGCATACCGAATTACCAATCAACAATGGACAATCAAGAGAAACTGTCAACATATATATGCAGAGTACACTAGACGAAGATCAACAAAACAAAACAAAAACATAGCACAATATATCAGTCCGTAATTATAGTCAATGTCATTCCCGGACATGTTCCTGATTTTATCTTAACGTAATTAATGGTTCTTTTCATTTTCCAACATGTTGTGGGATTGGTCCGGCTGACGAATGCTATGTAAATATGTATTTATGTAGTTCACAAATATTTAATTGCATAATATCATTATAAAAATGGGACCGAGAGCTTCTTCGGCTTGAAGGGGTGTCCGTCGGTTGTGCGGGATGTAAAAATTCACAACTAACCCGTCCTGCGGATGAGACGTAAATAAAACCGAGATCCGTGTTGAGAGATTGCCACCCTCTCCGCACGTTAAATAACCCAGTGTAACAGCTCATAATGAGCATTATGCTCATGATGTATGAGTGGTCCATAAGAGACCTGTTGCACTGGCAAAATTATCCGTCCCTACCCATCACCTTTCCTTGTTTCGAGTTCCGTGGCGTTTAAATTTTTAAATATTCTCGTCCTGAATATAGCTGAAAAATTGCTCGCTGGACGATAAACACCAATCAATCAATCAATCAATCAATCAATCAATCAATCAATCAATCAATCAATCAATCAATCAATCAATCAATCAATCAATCAATCAATCAATCAATCAATCAATCAATCAATCAATCAATCAATCAATCAATCAATCAATCAATCAATCAATCAATCAATCAATCAATCAATCAATCAATCAATCAATCAATCAATCAATCAATCAATCAATCAATCAATCAATCAATCAATCAATCAATCAATCAATCAATCAATCAATCAATCAATCAATCAATCAATCAATCCATCCATCAATCCATCCATCCATCCATCCATCCATCCATCCATCCATCCATCCTTCAATCAATCAATCAATCAATCATTATTTCCCAATTTGCAAACGTTATTTCGCCTTCAATTTAAAGAGTTCCTGTAAATTGCACATTGTGGGTTTCGTTTTCAAAACCTACTGGACTAGAAACTCTCAAGTTTTATTAAACCTCTATTTTCTTAACATAAATAATAAATAATATTTGTTCGAAAGTAAAAATTCCTTCTTTCATTTCATTTAAATTGTGGTGTGTAGTTACAAAGTAACAATGGACATACTAAACAATTGTAATATGATCATGAATTTATGAAAAACACCCTAATATCGTATTTACCATAGAGTAACAGTCGAATTCCGAGTAGACCGTCTATAGCTGAATTCCCTTTATTTATATTCAATAGTGAGAACAATAATATTTTTTTCAAAATGTTACCAAGTTGAACAATTTCCGGTTTATCTTGAAATTTGAAATTAAAAAATATAAACTCACCGAACTTGTCAGTCCACTTGTAAATAAGCCTAGTAAATTGTTTCTTATGGATGAATAGGCTTGCATACACACAGTGTGGGTGTAAGGACAAGTTCAAGTTTAATATGATATATTTAAATGTATGTTACCGAACCATAACTTTATAACATTCGTCATGATAAAAATAGATGCGCATATAATTTAACACTATACACAATTTATTTCATATCTGTGATGGTTTTCAAACATGGATAATGGTTGTTTAAATCTTACATGTCATTAGAGCTTATAGTTAGGCTTTTATAACAAGCGGCTGATTTATAGGCTTTACATAAAGAGTCATCGATCAGTAAATTTAATTATACAGATTCTGATTACCCCTTGATCAGCATCAAACTCTTATCTCTAACCCTATGCAGATGACCTAAATGTACTTAAAACTTAAAACAACTCATTCAACTATAATTATGAAATTGTTAAAACATAAGGTTTATTCTCATTTAGAAAACGGCAAAATACCAATAATAACAAAAAATACAAAGATGCCCAGATTTAATATTTATCAGCAACAGCAGGTTATTGTTGATTCACTTTCATTTGATTGTTTTCCTCAATATAAATTCCTGACAAACAAATAGTTATATAGTAATGTTTTCCCCGGGAAATCTGTTATATACCAAGTTTTTCTCCTTCACCAGCGCTCATATCTGGCTTTCCCTCTTATTAGTTTTTACAAAGTACATGGTTAAAATTTATCAATAGTGTGCGGATTTTTTTTCCATCTCACATATTTCTAAAAATGTAATACACATGTATATTCCTTGAAATGATTTATATGTATTGATCTATACGGTCTTAAATAAGTGTCCGATAGCGCATTATATATATTTTAGCGCATTTATATGATATATGCTAGTTGTGCGCATTTGACATGTTTTACCCATAAACTAAAATATCAATATCCCTCATGTTTAAGGTAACCTTTACAATTTGGTTAAATTAATAACCTATGAGCGTAGCTATTAAAAGATTATTCCAGATACGCGAAGAGTTTGAAGATATCAAAGTGGTAATCATAAGCTGTAAATCGAAAGACAGACAACACAAAGACAAGCAGAACAAGAACAGACGGACAAATAATGATCTGCAAACCATTACACAGAATAATAAAGATCGAGCAACACGAACCCCCCTTAAAACCAGGATGCTCCGTAAGGGTAAGTAGTTCCTGCTCCACATGTGGCATCTGCCATGTTACTCTTGTTACAAACCCGGTGACAAGTCATGAATGAAAAAACGACCGAATTGTGATTTCGACAAACGGAGCATATTCGTAGTCTTTTGTGACACATATATTCCGTAGCGGTCAACCAAGTCATGGATATCTACTGCGTTATCTTGTTTTATTTGATTACAATCTGTAATTAGCGCAAACATAGGAAGGCCAAATATGTATATAGGTTTAAATGTCAATACTATTCACAAGTGATTAATAATTTCTTGTGTAAGCATTGGAATTTTAGTACCACTTCTTGAATGTTGATACAGAATGATGAAAAATAATCCACAAAAGCCACTCAGCTAATTTCCAACGGTGACTTTTATGAAAAAAAAATCAGTCTGAAGTGAGTCTTTAATAACCAATAATTAACATCAGCGAGGATGAGGGATTACGTAGTTTCAATTAGAAAGAAATAAAATAGATGTAAATGAAAGTACAAACTATCAATCTTGACACTTAGAAACTAATTAAAGTAAATAAAGCTCTTTAGTGCTGTAATGGGCAAATTATTATTAAAATAATCACCTTTTGTTGTTGTATCTCGATAGTATATATAAAACGACATTTCACCTCGTTTGTTAAGATCTGTAGTTCAGCAATGAATTTGATCGAAACGTGATGGTAAAATATAAAGCATTGTTTTTTCATGATCTTCGTAATTTTTAAAAGTTGTGATTTATCAATTCCTGTCGCATGTATTAATTTGGTAAATACGTAAGAAATATGGCTTGCTTAAAAAGGTATTAATAAACCATAAATTAATCAAAAGGATTCGCAATCAAAATAAAACATTATTTCACGCATTTGTTTTAAAATGATCCAACTATTTGACACACAATACTGTTTACTGTAAGTTTATGTGAATAATTGTGACGTTTCATATTTCATTTTAAATGAAATGATAGTATAAGTATGTCTGTGGGGTGTGGAAAATGCCTCAATCCCCTAGAGACTCGCGCCCCAGAACGCAGCTGTAGTGATCAACATTCTGTCAAGTCCAGTAAAGGTATTGTCGGTGAAAGAGGACAGGAACATTTACTTAAATGGCAATTGCTTCCTTGTGCGAGTGACGTGCATTTCAGATTTTATATTTCAGTTCGTGCACACACTAAGCACACCTTTAAAACTAAAAGGGGGTCGTTGTGGTCGTGATTGTATGGTAGTTGGATTTACAACTACCTGTGCAATCAGTGCCTATAACCAAGTTGTGCGTTCGAACACCGTCCATGGCGAGGTGTACTCGATACAACATTATGTGATACAGTTTGTCCTTGCCTTGCGACAGGTTGGACGTTTTCTCTACCAATAAACCTGACCGTCACCATATAAATGAAATGTTGTTGAAAGTGGCGTTAAGCAAAAACCAGTCTAAACCTTTTAATATAAAATAGTTTTGTGAAAGCCTTACCTGCTTCTTTGTAGCGAAAAATGCGCACGTGTATGTCAGGTAACAAATATATAAATAATTACGTCTAAGATTGTCTAGTTCGTTTAACACATGTGTAAGCAAAACAACAAACGTTTTATTTTATTATAATTAATTTTATTGTACAAAAGTAAATCTATAGCTCAGTGGGACAACAATAAGCTACCTGTGTGATAATCTGACACGTTTGTTGATATTCTATTCAAACACAACCGAATTATTGTATATTATTGCATGTTAAAAATATTGTGTCATCAAAATAGTTTTGAATTTTCTCATGGGATTCATTAAAAAAAATTACTTTTACGGGGGCGCTATGCTTTATCCCCCGGGCAAAAATGTTTATTTCATTCAGAACGAAAATCGTATCGCTTTAATACGACAAATCGGCAATATTTCTAAAAATTTTACCAAGCTACCTTGTTGAAAACTGCAATGTCCGATTCTTCGTTTTTTTCCCCATCTTTTGAAGAAAGATATTTTTTATAATAAAATCTTGCAACATAATTAAAAACAATAGCATAGCCTCCACCCCTTAAAATTAATTAGTCGGCTTCAAGCGCATATCCTCTTCGCTCCGGAGTACAATCCCCCCGAAAGAGGCGTCGGGTTGTTGTTGGCAACGTTCGGTATTAGAGCGAGACTTCAATGCATACCTTGTCTCATTGCACGTAAAGGACAACTTGTATCATTCCCTAGAGAACTACAGTGCATTATGGGTTTTCGTTATATTCTTAAGCGTGGACAGATGAGGTGGGGATGGGAAAAGGGGCGGCGGGAATGATGGGAAAAAGGGGCGGGAGGGTGTTTTGCTGTTATAGTCGAGCATATCCATTATACTATCTGTGATCCTATGGAAATATACACATCATTAAAATGACCATTCACATTGTTACTTATTTACTGATGCGGTTTAAATTTCGTAAGCCTATTCTCGTCATAATTCTAACTGCATTTTTGCTATTACAATCAATTGTTCACATTGCTTGCACATTTTATTTAGAAATAATAATTAATGGATTAATGGAAGCCATAATCTGTTGAAAGTTTTAACATGGGTTTTCATGATATTAGCATGTTATCTCGAAGTTTACCGTGAGATGCACTATACCAATATTCTACTAGTCCGTGTTGAAATTCCCAGCAAATTATGCCTTCCATGATTTATTTCGATTTTAATTTGTCTAACAGTACAAATACGTTAGTATGCAGTGAATAAATGATGTAATTAATTGTTCCGGATGTGAACAAGGTCACCCACAAGTTATGTGACGATGTTGCATTCTTCAGCACACCAAGGAAGTTTCATCTCGTAGCATTCGGGTGAATAAATAACAAGAACATTACATGTATTAGTAGGACAAACTATTTTCGTGTCTGATTTTACCAAAAAATGTGCACAATACAGGAAATGATATAGCGTGCATTAAAATGCATCTTAAATTGACTTTTGTTTTGCTATGAAATACCACACTGTCGTAACAATTACACAATGAAATATCAAAATCGTAGAAAGAGGCAACATCGATATCCATAACACAGAAATACATGACCTCTAACACACAAATACATGACCTCTAGCACACAAATACATGACCTCTAGCACATAAATACATGACCTCTAACACACAAATACATGACCAACATCGATACCCGTAACACAAATACATGACCTCTAACACACAAATACATGACCACCAACTCAGAAATACATGACCACTCAATTTCCTGGCTTGGTACAGGCACTTTATTAAAAAAGTGTTGGTGTTCAACCTGTTAATGACAGCATATTTATTTTACTGTGAGGTTAAATATTTTGCAGAAACAGTGCTACACTGGCAGTTCGCCTTGGACATGTTTTACTCTATATGTACAGGAAAGTGTATTTGTGTGTTAGGTATTTCAATTTTGTATCTTTCTATTGGATTTTGGAACTGTTCCGACAATGTGATATTTGTAATCTTTCATTTCATAATCACATATACCACAAACATCAATCAATTAAACGTTCAAAAACATTGTTTATCAATTGTTAATTTGTACACCTATCAGACAAATTTATATCATTGAAATGCTTTACAATAGGCAAGTTGGATATTTAAATGTTTAAAATTAAAGCAATATTATACATTGTAGTATGAAATATGTCCACATGTTATTGTTTGCAAAATAGTGCATAGCATATTTGTTCTACACAACAGTGATGTAAAGCAATTCCGAACATCATTGTCTTATTGCACCATCAGGTTGATCCTCCTCGGTAATGGCCACCTCTTCATAATGAGCACCTGCAACAACAAACGGGTAAAATATTTAGAAATTCGATTAGTTTATTTATTGACTTAAAACGTTATCACAACTTGATTAGGAATGTCGTAGTGTCTGTGTAAAAGATGTTCATGGGTACGTTCCGTTATATTGTATGTACGGTCCTCAATTCTCGTGAGCTGGTCGTTGTGCAATAAGAAAAAAACCTATATTTCAAAACCAGAGGACACAATCGAAGCACTACGTTGTTTGGTATATATTAAACCAGTTCATTATTCTCCTGGTGCCAATCTTATTATACCTGATGTATTACAACCATCGCCTTTAAAGCCTTCTATGCATTCATATGTACAATTTCCAACACGCGTTTCACATATGTTGTCAACACATGTATCACAGCGGTGTTCATTATTGACACTATACGTGCCAGTAGTACATTCTGAAAATGTGTTTCTTTACACAATATATACTGACAACCACGAAACATACACCCAATTTCGGGGTCCGTTTTATCCATTTTCACAGAATTTGACTTATTGATTTGAAAGAACTAGTAACACGATAAATGTTACTGGTTGTCGTGTTTAACACAAACATATTTCAATTATATCGTAGTGGTCAGTTTTACTGGTGGAGGAAACCGAAGTACTCGAAAAAAACACCGACATTCCACAAGTCACTGACAAACGTTATCACATAATGTTGTATCGATCTTACTAGTTGACGGTTACGGCTGTGGTGATTATCGCCACTTTCAACACTATTTCAGTCATATCTTGGCGATCAGTTTTATTGGTGGAGGAAACCAGTGTACCCGAAGTCACTGACAACCTTTATCACATAGTGGTGTATCGGTCATATTAGTTGAGCAGGAACTGATTATATACATAATTTCATCCCCGGTTGTAAGTTGGGTTCATGTTGCTCGATCTTGAGTTTTCTTCGAGCTACGGCTTCTGATTACCTCTTTGGAATATTCAACCTGTTCAGTGTCGCTCAGTCGTTAGTTTTCTGTGTGCTGTTCTATGGACCATTGATTTTATTTTGTATTTTGTAGGCGATTTTGACGATTGTTTTATATATTCTTCTTCGGTTGACGGTATCTAATAACTCTTTGGATCTTTACACATTCTTCATATACAATAATTATCAAAAATTTAAAAGTGATTATCATCATCATTATCATCATCATCATCATTAGCTGATTGAAAAACAAGGCTCAAATTTCTCTCTCAAATTTATCATATGCTAGGCGATGATGCTAACCATTTTTGCATCAATTTAGTTACATCCATTTTTGTCTTGGTCAGAAATAAGCTTACCGATATTTGCAGAATCGTCCGGGAATGTGTAATTTTCAAATTCTCTGATTTTTTATCCTTTTCGTTCCAGTTCATGTACATCTGTTTTCTTTTGTCTGTATCTGAAATAAACATTAAGCTTGTAAATCCTCCACATTCTTCAATTTCGTATGACAAGTTAGCTGTGTGGCAGAGAGAAATGCAAGCTAATTCTAGGAAATATTTGGGATATAATTCGAAGACAGTTTGCTTTCAAGTATATTCGGGTTTCCAATGAGACACCTAAAGGAGCCGAACAAATTGTCCCGATGGGGAATATGTTCATTGGTATATGGTATTCTACGCCACCGTCAACATTATTTCAGTTATTTCTTGGCGGTCGTCTTTTTTTGGTGGAGAAAACCGGAGTACCCAGGGAAAAAAACTGACCTATAGGAAGTCACTGTTAAACTTGATCACATAATGTTGTATCGAGTAACGGGGTTCGAACTTACAATTTTAGTTGTAATATACATTGATTACACATGTGGCTGTGAATCCGGGACGCGATATTTCTGCTTCATAAAAAAGAAATATTTGTCATCGTTTAATTAATAAATAAATTAACTTATTAAATTTCAATATTTAATTAATTAATTAATTTGATAAGCAAAATACAGAAAAAAAATACAACCATTTTCATCGCGACATTCTAATATGCGTAAGCGGCTTCCGTAATATGACGGCTAACGTGCACGCGTCTTTGGAGGAAGTTCGTGACTAAATTTCATAAAATTGGTAAAAAAGGATATTTTTCTGCTCAGGAAGAAACATTAAGGAGTAAATTATCAAAGAAAGCTTAGGTCGCTCTGGGGGCAATGTGTCAATGAACCGTGACATATATACCTGTAAACTAGTGTATCAGAGAGAAATAACTATGAAACATCCAGCTAAATCTTTTTTGTTTTCAAAATCAAAACAAACTCCAACATCTTTTCATGAAAACATTACTTATTACCCCAACAGTTCCTCATTTGACAATGTTGGCCCCTTCCTAGGGTATATCCTCACTTAGTACTGCACATCCCTGGGGTATAATCCGTCCATTAGTAAGCGTTTTCACACTGTTATTGTTTATTTGATATAGTTATTATTGAAATTTAGTTTCTAAATAATGGAATTAAGGTCATACGTGACCTTATCCGATTTTGGCTATCCTGTTTAGGCACTTTGCATTTCTTTTACCCAAAGATTTTAAACTTATTTGCTTGATATCGCGGAAATCCGTATTTGAAAACAAATCTATGAGATACTTTATCAGCTAATATGAATATATGACTGATATTCCTATTTTATTGGTAAATTGATCATTGGTGCCTTTATTTCTCTCAGTGGTATTATCAGTATCAACGGACTGGCTATGATACTGGAAAATATATGACGTGTAATACTGAGAAATACAACAATGTCAGATATGAAAGTCGCGATTTACATTATCGCTTGAATCGCATCTTGTCATATTCGGAATCGAGGCAATACTAGTGATACTGTCTGATTCGGCCTTCAAATCGTGTTGCAAAAGCCGATAAGTATTGGAACTTATTGTCAACTGTGTAGTCATTAACGCTAATTATAAAGTATTATGTTAGAATACCTGACAATTGACAACTTTTCCATTAAAGCCGTCAATATGTACACTGTCCATTATGTCTGTCACATATGTTGTTGACACATGTATCACAACTCTATTCACAGCTGACACCATATTTTCCAGAAGTACATTTTGAAAAATGAATGTTAACCTTTTGTGAAATACGGGCAGTGATATCAACAAACATATTGCACCATCAGCGAAATTTGAAATGTTAACGATTCAGCAGTCCCACTTTTGGGAGATTTAATCAGAAGCGGTATACCAAACGTTTTAATTATCAAATGGAATTAGAGCATGGCGTCGTAGCTTTAGAAAACGAAGCTAAGATAGCAAGCCCAAACATTACCACAACCTTAACACCAGCTTAATTGATATATACATAGCTGGGCGTTGTACATTAAGAACTATCTACATTTCAAGAAAAGGGGAAACAGTCCGTGAACAACTTTGCTAGATATATATTGAGACAAGTCATTATTTTCCTGGTGCCAATCTTAGTATACCTGATAAATTACAACGAACTCCTTTGAAGCCTTCTATGCAACCATATGTACAATTTCCATCACGTGTTTCACATATGTTTGTAACACATGTATCACAGCGGGATTCACAATTGAAACCATACGTGCCAGTAGCACATTCTGAAAAAAAATTTAATGCACATCGTTACACAAGTGTATATACTGATTATAAAATCTGCAATACGCCAGTCTAATGTATTATATTATCTAATAAAAGGAGAGTTGTGTCTTATAGATTAAAATACGGAAATATTAATGTACCGCTATAAGATAACGATTTCAAATAGTCATATCAAATAGGGCAGATCCACTCCCTTATACTAATATTGTTATACCTGTAAGATGACAGCGATCTTCTTTAAAACCCTCAATACAACCATATGTACAATTTCCGTTAAATCTGTCACAGATTCTGTTGACACATGTATCACAGCGAGACTAACAATTGACACCATAAGAGCTAGTTCTACATTCTGAATAAAAGTAAGAATTTGCATATTGACACTAATATGCATACTGATTACAGCCAACCATGCCATACCATCTAATAAGCGGGAAACAGTGGAGTATAATATTATAATCTGGAAACCCAAAATTGAATTCCGTTTTCATTTATCCTGCTTGATGCGTATGATATAGCTTGTGTACTTGCCTGTAAACATATTGTTTCATTAGACTGAAAATAAGCGTAATAAAAGGTGATCTGATCGAGCTACACCCTCTTAAGTACGCTGGGTGAACTAATGTTCTCTGGAAGGGTGTACAAAAACAGCTCTCTTATTGCTGTTTCCCAATTGACATTACCTAGCGCTCTCAACAATGAGTAAAATTCATACTAGTATACATCCTCCTGATAATACCCTCTCCATGCAGAAGAATAACGATGTTATGTTCCTCTTTACCTCCATTTGTATGTAGGAGGGCTCATGTCTTATTTACGCTGTGTGTGTTTGCTAGCACATAGCGGTGCCCAAAGCATATTGTGTTGTGTTTTTGCTTTGTTTTCCGTCGTCTATGTTGCCAGTTTCTCTGGATTGTCCATTTTTGATTGCCCCTTCAGTATTCTCTAACGTTTATTTACAGACACACCTATTGTTTACATCCCCAAACATATTGTTTGATTTAATTGTCCATACCTGAGTTTTGCAACGGGTTCCATTTCTTTAGAACGTTATAAAGATATTTGACATCTTATATTGGATAACATTATTTTAAATAATCAGTTTGTAGGTAAATGTTAAAACAAAGCATTTATGCATACCTCTACTGCAGGTACGTCCTCTATATCCACGTTGACATCCAGCGGGAGGACATGTGCCAGCTATGGGGTCACATGGTTTGTTGATACTATGACAAGTTTGGGTGCATTTATCCCCAATTTGTTCTGAGACACACGTTGTAATACAGCCATTAATATTGTGTATTTTGATTCTTATAATGACCAATTAGCAATCTTGTAAATAGACGATAGAGAAAACCGGAGAGGCAATCACGAATTGACATGCAAGAAAACACTGAGAACAGTTGGTGCACAAGACACAGGGCGAAGACAAGCACATATAAAACACAGAAAACATAAGCAAAACGGAACCCAACTAAAACCGGGGATGAACCAAGGTATTCTCGAAGTGTTAGCAAAAATTGTATTTACTAAAACACCCGTGAAGTTATTCAAAATGTGTTGGTCACCCCTATGCGCAAACATACCTAAAAAGGACATCAGACCCCACCCCCCACACACTACTAAACAGCTAGGGGTAATGGAGAACTAAGCATAGTCCGTATGAGGGCATGGTAGCGACCAGCACACCACTGAAGTAAAGAAGTGCAGATATATAACGGGATACATTATTTTACACATAAATGATAATAGCAATGAAAACGTTTTGAAGGAATTATAATTTTAGCAACACTGTTTTAACTTTACGATAAATTAACAAACATATATTACGATTGTCACAATAATTTCATCATAGGGATTGGCAGATTTGTCAAAAAACTTTTATTCCCAGGGGGACATTTATCCTGGGAACAGCTTAATAAAGTTAAGCATGCTTTGTCTTATATACTTTTTACAGTAAGCATATGTTGTTTTTCACCTCATCGGTTTGTATGCAAACTTGAAATGTACTCCATCAACACTGGTGTTTTTTTGTTTACATTTTATAGTGCAATTTGCCACTAAAACAATCTGAATTATTTACTACATCTGTTAATAAACCGTGTGCACACCGTGTTCATTTTTTGTACACGCTATATGCTCATTCGTGCATGCATTTATTACTTTCTACAATACCTAAATCACACTTCTCGTGTCCAGGCTGCCACCCAGGATTACATCCAGAAGTATTTCTGCAGATACCAAATTCTCTATCACAGGCGTCTGATAAACATCCATCACATGATTCATTACAGTTGTAACCATACTAACCAAGACTGCATTCTATTAGAAAAGACAATAACCAAGAATACATTATATAATTACCAACAGAGTGACATATAATACATTTTATAATGTAACCATAGTAACAATGACAACATTCAATCATGCAATAATAGTATTGATGCCTTTATGGTAGCCAAGAGTATAATGTAACCATGGTAAGAAAGATTATATTCCATTGTGACACCATGATATCCAAGAGTGCATCGCACAATGCACCAATTGTAAGCAGGAAAACATTATATATTATAACCATAGTAACCAATATTACATTATATAATGTAACCATAGTAACCAAGACTAATATTGTACAATATAACCATGGCAACCGATACTACATGTTTAACCTTAACATTGGTGGCTAAAACGATATTCAATAATAAAACCATGGTAACCAAGACAACATTGTATAATATAAGGATAGAAACCAAAACTACCTTTTAAATAGAAATCACAATAACAATAGTATCCATAACTAGATTATTACATAATGTAAGATCATATATAAGAACCAAGATTCCCACATAATTAAATAATCAAAATAACCTAGAATACAGTAATATTATATACGATAATACTATAAACTAAGACTACATTTCAAAATAAAAACATTGTAGCCAAATATGAATCATTACACAACTTGAAAATGTTTGTCAGGGCATCAGTCAATTAATAATTTATCTCTGTCGCTCTCGTTCGACTTAGGAAATTTAAATTGAGACAAAATTATATTGCGTAGCTAAATAGATTTGATACATACCTGTACTGCAGGATATTCCTATATATATATATACGTTTACATCCACCAGGAGGACAAGTGCCCGTACGAGGATCACATGTCTGGTTTTAACAATGGCACGTTTTGCTACATTCAATTCCAAAGTTTCCATATTAACAAACTACAAAAATCATGTCATACAATTGGGTATTTTGGCAACATAAATATTAATAGATATCTTGACAGGCGCTACATGGATGCCTTAAATATAAAAAGAAATAGTTGAAGCCAAATGTGATGCTTTGTTTGACTCTTGAAACAAAGCAACAACATTTCTGTGAATAAAATGGTAAAATGCATGCGTAATTACAGTAAAATAAAAAAAGTAAAGAAAATACCGCCATGTGGGAATGTTTCCAAAATACAATAGAAATATTGTAGAAAAAGGCACAATCGATAGCCCTAAAGAAACAAATACATGAGAGCTCACATTCCTAAATTGATACAGGTACTTCAATAAAAAGTGGCGGGGATAAACTAGTTTTATGAGACCAAACTGTGCCTCTTATTAAAATGATGAACTGGTGCATCATATGTAGATGTGCGATCACTAGCCAGAACAATTGGGAAAAGTACATTATGCTCACATCTATCACAATAGTCCCCTTCCAGTCCTATTTAACAGCCTTGTGAATACACATCGGTGGCAGTAGCACATGCATCATTTCGACAGCTGTATGAATTACAGCCCCACACACAGCTACCATTACCGGGAATACAATGTCCACTGATACAGTAAAATGTTCAGGACTTACTACAGTTTGTACTCCACCATCCTGTATTGCAATCTGTAGGCAAAGCATGATTCATTTGCAAATCAAATTGAGAATCTTGATTACTAGTATTCATTACTACGAAAATATTGTTCCGTGTTGTGATGCCGGCTGAGATTTTGATCCGATTTGCTCTGTCTGAGGTTATGTTTTCTTTGTGTTATTTCTATCTATTTTTGTATATTGTAATTTAAATTCTTTGTGTCGTTTAACAGTAACACGACCGATTTCACAGGAGATGTAAATCATTCCATGACAGCCGCGGTTTTCAGTCAGGTTCGTGTCGATCAGCCATTAATTTTCTAGTGGTTTGTTTCGTATATCATTGTTTGTAATTATTAACTCTGTACAGCGCTATGCATGTTTTGTTACTTTTCATGACTTTTAACCGAATTTTATCAAGAATAAAACGGTGGGTGGTAACCCTTCCGGACCACATGCGTTACATCTGGTTGTTAGTGAGGATCATGTTGCTCTATAGTTAGTTTTAAATGCAGTATGTCCGTTTGTTCTTTTCCTTCGGCCCTTGAATTATCTGCACTTATTTGATTTACGGCTTCTGTTTATCACTTTGGTATCGTATATTTCTCTGACGCTCCCTTTCCGCTCAATGACATTGTTAGTTCCTCTTCCCATTTCAAGAGAACTAATGAACTATACAATACTTTAGACCTCTACGTCACACAGTTCTAACATCGATTCATTGCTGTATCCAGGAGGATTATAGTCTGTCGTTTCATTCGGTCCATTATAGATAATAACATATTGTCCTAGGTGGTTATAATTTACATTCTGAAGTTCGGATGAAAGTTGTGGTCCTTTGTGATGATAGCACAGGTAGCCATCAATCTTTGTTATGCTTGAGTTGCTAATGTACAATGAATATCCCGCAAAACGAGATAAGGCTGCAATTGATGATACTACAATGTTTCAATATATAACCTATAGATATCTCGATTCACAATTTTTCGGAATTTATCAACACAATAATGTCAAAAGTAGCAAAAACTACACAAAATGTAAATCTGAACGAGTGAAAGCAGACGTAGCCATCATTTGTTGTGCTTGAATTGATAATATACAGACTGTAGTGCACAAGATTGTGTGAATTACAAATACAATACCATTGCCGGTAACCCACGGCTGACCGCACTCCAATATGCGGTGATGTAGTGAACAGTATGACCACATTCTGCAATGTTGTGTATAACGTATGACACATCATATATAGACTCCATATGCGGGAGCAGTTGGTATATTGCTTTCAAAGTGTGGGGAAATATAAAATGACAAAATTAAAGTAGTATCTATTGTTATAAAGTCTTGTTCTGTTACGGTTTTTTAACCCGCGATGTAAAATCGTGAGTTGAACCTGTATCTATTGATTGTTAAAATCCAAGAAGTGTTTATTATATCCACTTTATGCCAGGAAAAAGTCCGAACAAATATTTTAAAAGTCCGATCGGTAAAATAAAACAACGGACTAAAAACCGTAACAGAACAAGACTTCTCCGGCATCCGATTTGCGTATTATACGTCTCACTACGATAATCTCGGCGTCCAGAGTAGGCGGGATTATGCTGTAATCAGATATTTATTGTAATAAAATAGAAGTATATGAATGATCTTGCATAAATAATAAAGTAGGGCGATATAAAATGTTTTATGAAACGAAATAACCACACAAGGTAACACGCATTTGCAACCGATCATCAAACGGCCCGTCGGAAGTCCCGATTTAAAGCTTGCCGCAATTCCGCCAATTTTTTATATAGGTAAAATGCGTAGCCCTCTGGTCCGCCAAAAAAAAGATCATTATTGGATATGTAGTTCTAAATGCTACTATAATACGAACACAACCACTCTTAAATACATATATGGTGGCGGGAAAATTACCTGTATGTTTATGTCATTTCACTTAATTGATATGTTAGTATCTATTGTATTCTAATCAGAATATACACATTGCGACATGAACACACAACACCATTTTTCCCTATTAATGACTTGATCGCAGAGGTTGCACGTCGGTCGTCAGAAGAGGAGCAGGGACTGCTTATCGTTGAGGAACTCCCGAGTTCGCTTCCGTAAACCAGAACTCCTGTTTGTGATAGGCAATTCCAAAATAGATCAACAACATCAGATATATAATTTAATATGCATGGAACTCACACTAATCCAAGGATCTGTATTACAAGTCATTCATGCGGAAAGAAATGGATCACAGGCTGCGTGCCCAACATGTTTATTGTTGGACGTTTTCTTTATCTGTATTTCAGTGGTCAAATCAGACACAATCAGCTAGAGCTAAACAAAAATAGTAGTCTATTCATTACTGTGTTAGAATATCATAAGGGAACAACCATTAATTATTTATAGAAATAATAATTATTGTCCTGAAAGATGTCAAAAAATAAAATATCTGACCTTGCAGTTTTTTACGAGATAATTTTTGGTAATATTAAAATAAAAAAATAAAATACTGAATTTTCACGCTAGAATTAATTTCATACAATTGTACACTTTAATATATCCTAAATATCTTGTTTTTTCACTTAGAAACATCTATACAATACATAACAGTATATCTTCACCACGATCATCTGTCTGAAAAAAATAAAATAATTCACACTACATTTGTATGTATACTGACAAGGTTTATTTAAAATGTGATAAAATTATATAAAATATACTTTACATATTTGCAAGCAATTACATAATTGTTTGAACGAAGAAACAGGAAATATAGATATATTGAAATTTGTTTGAAAAGTACATGTCTCCTTATCTTTGCATGTTATCTAGCGGATCAATCTGACATTGATCATGCTTATTTTTAAATTATTATGCCATTTGATCTAGAAATAAAATTGCGAAAGCATTGATTTGATTTGGCTTTTTTATTTAACATTGAAATTATTATTTTAATATGCTTAGTTATAAAACTGATGTTTACTAACATATAAAGCATATGCTACGTGTTCATATTTAATTTTCAAAGCACAGTTTAAACAGTAATAGTTAACAATTATACTAATATCAATATATGAGGTCATGTCAAATATAAATGGCTGTGTAAAACATGTAGACCATATATGGCAATACATAAAACAACAAACTAAATCAATAGCATTGATGATTATGACAAGAGCAATAAGCTAATCAAAATGTGTATCAATAGCAAGCAGTCAAGTACTACGCCTGTATATATCGTAAACCTTTCTATTCTGAACATCAAATTATGTCACATGGACATTCGGAATAGACAGGTTTCATATAAGAATATGGAATGAAAAATCAAAATGATACACAATCTAGAGATAAAACATACATATACAATAATATTATAACATGTTAACACAAATGCATCAATTAAATTAAATATAAAGTTGTATGTGAATGTGTTATCTTGTAGTTTACTATTTTTTTAAACACTGTTTTATGTGGTTTATAATGTGATTGTGTTATCTTGTAGTTTATTAAATTATTGTAACAAAGTTGTGTCTGATGTATACTATGAAAGTGTTATCTTGATCGTGGAATGCCGACTCGTGGACACCGTACACTAGATTTATCAATGTATATATGATAATCTACATATGGAATGGTAGTATATCAGTGACCATAACAGTTGTTTCATGAATGGGGATAAATCATTTTCATTGAAAAATAAGTCGATATTTTTAATATATTTGCGATACATTTGATAACCCGTTCAAAACCAAGTACACAAATACTCACCAAAGCAATCAGTAGCATTGTTAGGTTGTAAGTTATACAGGTATTCTCCTTTATAGTCATTACACGTTACAGATAATGAAAACTGCTGGTTTCTTTTCAGCCATCCCCAGAATGGGATGCTACCACAACCACCGCAATACATGTCAAATTTACTAGAAATAAAAATATATCTGTCTATGATTAATTGATAATCTATGATATAAGCGATCCCTGTGTGGCTGCTATGTAGTAAAGATTACACAAAAGTAAATTATTATGTAGAGGTAAAATGGAAACATATAAGACTTGGTACAGGAACTTCATTAAATAAATGGCGAGTTGAAGGGGGATCACAATTACGCATGTGAAACAATATGAAATTTAAATCTTGAAGAGAAAAAATAAATCAAGATAATAGTGGGTAATCATCTACACTGTATCGGTAAAAAGATGATGTACACATAAATATATCAGAACCAGTGTAGCGCTAATGTAGGTATCAAGAACTGAGAAACATCATGCTTTGCTGTTAACTATGAAGCTACTGAACCAAGAGTTGAAGTCATCACTTCGACAGCTTTACGTTGTCACAATGGCTTGGTTTACCGATATGGAATATATGTGTCGCAAATGACCACGGCTATGTTCCACCTGTCGAGAACACTTTCCGGTTCTTTCGTCATCATGATTTGTCACTGGGTTTGTAACTAGATTAACATAACGAGTGCCACTAGTGAGGCAGGAGCTGCTTATCCTTCTCGATCACCTTGGTTCACTACCGGTATTCAGTGGGGTTCATGTATCTCGATCGTTAGTTTTATGTGTGCTGTTTTGTAGATAGTTGTTTGTCTTTTTTCTCTTGTCCATTGTGTACTCTGTCCTTCGATTTACGGATTCTGATTACCTTTTGGTATCTTAAAACTCTTCTTATGTCAGTGAGACCACATAACCGGTGGTGGTATCATGAAGGTAACCATATAGTAGTCGATACACATTACTACAATACTACGTACAATACAACTTACAGTGTTGTCAGCTGTGGTAGATTCTCTAGCGCATGTTCACTAACAAGTGATATAGTATTGTTGTTCATGGTTCTAAAATATATAGCTTCACATTATATAGAAGTAGTATAATCGACATTCCCGCATTGTCATAACTGTACTATATGTAACGGTTTTCTGTTTTAAGAAGCCAGACTTACGGTAACATATACGACGATTTTAATTCGAACTATCATGATTTTTGATTTATCTGGGACACTGTAATACATTTACATTTCGAGATATTTTTGCATCAGTAACGATTTGTCCTAGCCTAGAGGAAGATAGTGCATGACAAGTGTGATTGATTGATTGATTGATTACTGTTTGACACCAACATTAACAGTATTTCACCTTTAACGTAGCGTGAACAAATATAGAAAACAATATCAACTACAAAACTCTTAGATATATAACATATTAGTGTATGAAACAATTGGTTATATAAAAGGGAAAAAAGATAAAGGTTAACAACATATTATTTACACCTTATGTTATCTATTTGGTATATATATTAAATCAGTTCCTGACTGTTCCACATGTTTCGAAATGGAATACCATTTCAATCATCACGTGGTTAGCTATATTTTACACATATACACCGAGCTTGCAGGTTATTTTCAGATTTTTATAACGTCATCGTATTTTAAGCATTAAGTTATTACTGACACTTGCATATTAATGATGATGTTATTGGTAATTTGGTTCAACGTTCACCTTTGTTCACCTCTTATGTCTTTTGATGGCATTGTGTACTCTTTAACGCTTAACTGATGATACATGTTATCGGCTTTCAATATAGACGTTTGAAGCAGCTTTAATTTCGAAACTAAATCCACACAATAAGCCCAACTATTTAAATATTCTTTCTAAACATTAACTATAAAATGTATTTATATAATGTGGACATACATTTGTACAAATCATACTAAAAGATACTCACAGATAACTTAAGTTTGGTAGATTGTTGAAAGAGTTGTCCTCTATCACTGATATGTCATTGTACTGTAACTCTCTATAAATAGTCAAGAGATGTCTTTAGTTTATCTTTTATACAATATGTGTCGTTTTTGCCCTGTCTTATTAAACAGTGCATACAAATACATATTGCGTAATTGTGAGTTATTTCACGAAATATATTGTATTCTTGTTAAAAAATATACAACCCTTCTAATAAATTTAGTTATTTACAAAGAAGAGTTTGAAGATACCAAAGGGGCAATCATAATTCGAAGTGATGACTTCAACCTTACCAAAAGGAACCCTTGGTTCAGTAACCTCATTCTTAGCAGCAACCCTCTATCAAAAACATCCTGATAGAAACTACAAGCTTTGGAATATCGTATAATATGAGAGATGTATACTCCATATGCAGGTGCTGCTGGAATGTTGCTAAATACAAATGGAAAGTTCACAATGGGAAAATTGGAATCATCTCTTTTTTCTTAAGGTTTTGTTCTTAACCGCCCCTTAAATATAGGTTTTAAATCAGGTTCAATAACAGAGTGTTCTCCAATTCCAATTGTAGCCTGTTACAGTGTACTTGTATAATTGACGAACTGCCCCGAAAAGTGATGGTAATGCTTTCATTCTTCTTCATCCAATGCTATCACGACCGGCGCCGTAATGGGATGATAATAAAGTCCTTCTTCTCTATATGATGTTATCATAGCCGGCACCGTAAACAGATGGGAATGCAGTCCTTCTTCTAATAACTTAATTGAAAATGCTTGACTCCTTTCTTATTATCATGCACCAATTACTGAAAGTGCTGAATTAGGTGACAATTTTGGTTGATCGTTGTTTGTCATTTTGTAATTAGTTTTCTGTCCTTTTTTCGATTTATGGATTCTGACCACCTCTTTGGTATCTTCAAGCTCTTCCTACATATCAAGCTAAGGATCTCCTCGCTGAGCCATGGGTGACCTTAGACAGGCTTGACTACCCTCACTTGGTTTTCTTGATCCCGAGGATTTCAATTATTTGATTTACAATCTTTTGATTCTGAGTGTATATAATGAAGATTATTGCACAAACGCTTATGTGTTGTGTATTTTTCTGTGATTGCTCGTTTTGTTGATATTGAAGGAATTATTTCAATTGTCTTTTCATAATCACCTCTCACCTAAATTACTGAATACAATAACAATCATTGAACATTCATATTCACGTTTTGTAAGTTACTTACAGTCTATAAAGGCTAGACAAGTTGTTGAATGTGCCTGCTTGGATTGATGTAATCTGATTGTTATTCAAGTTACTACAACATATACAATACGTACTAAATAATATGTAAATATTAGACTAAATATGAATAATGAAAGTTCGAAGTCAAAAGCCACACACAGTAGGACAGCCAGCACAAAGACCAAAGGAGAAACAAATTATAGAAAACAACAGCTCGTGCAAAACGAAAACCACTAAACACGGGGTTCGAAGAAGGGCTTTAATGTCATATTATACTAGTGGCATCCATCATGCTGTTCACGTCAACCACCGGATAAAATTCATACATGATGAAACGTCGTGATAGAAGAAAAAAGGACGAACCTGCAATCAGTACAAACCTAGCACATCAGTGTTCATTCGTGACACGTAACCAATTGACGAAGTTGACCCTTCAAATATACAAGTGAAGACCTATACTTTACAAAAACGAAACCCTGGGTTCAGTAGCACCCTGTCAGTATCAACATTTAACCAAGAAATCCCCCACAGGCAACACTGACACCGGGATATCATTTCAACTGAGCGACTTATAGTCCATTTGAAGTTGCTGTTGGAATTCTTCTATATAGAAATGGAATATTCACAATAGGAACATTTGCACCATCTATTTACTCACACATGTTCGTTCTCAAACTACCCTCACTGTCAATTTATCTGGGCATAGTTTAATCTATCAAGCAGAGCTACCTGTATTGCTGGTTTCTCTTAGATCAAATTCAAGGAGAAAGATGGGACTAAAATAATCTATAAACAATAAATTATTCAGTGAAAAGATACCGTACATACAGTTGAACGCCAAAATAAAGGACAGGGCTAGCTGTGCTGAGAGGTAGTTGTACAGAATCTGCTTCAACGGACGAAGGGCGAAGCAAAGTATGTACCCAGTGTAATATAGCTTAGCAAATATGTGCATCAATTACAACAACTATGTTGCCAATAGCAATCTTATGCATTTCGATGAAGTCAGTTTCAGATAATTATTTGTTAGAATCAGAGCACAATGAATAAATAAGGCTTGTCTCTCCCTAAGACAAGATATTTGTATCCAGGTTGCCATTTCTTTTTTAATAAATAAATCCTCGAACATACAGTATTCTAGCGGTTTGCGCTATGTTGTATTCGAATTTGATTATGTTTAAAAACAAATATGAGACAATACTGATCCAGAAAAGTACTTTTGAACCACCTGTTCACTCAAACATCTCGCCAGAACCTAGCTTCATCCCGTTTTTTCTATCGGGTTCATGTTTCCCATCTTTTTAGTTTTCCGTATTGTGTTTATTTTTATATTGCTTGTCGTTGTGGAGTCACTAATGGAGTAGGAACTGCTGACCCTTCCGGAGCACCTGAGTTCACAACCAGCTTTTAGTGGGGTTCGTGTTACTCGATATTTAGTGTTATATGCATTTGCTTTGTAAATCGTTGTTTGTCCTTTTGTACTTTTTTTCTTTTGGCCATTGTGCTGTCTGTTCTTCATCGATATACGATTCTGATTAACCTTCAAACTCTTCTCCGTATTATGTACTATTTACAAAGTATATATTTTACACTATCCCATGGCATTATTAAAAGCATATATTCTAATGATTGGGTTGTACATTTTTACTAATAATATTCAATGATACAGATATCTCAGTTTTGTTAGATTGTTGAAAGCGTTTTCATCTATCACTCATATGTCATTATTCTGTAGCTGCCTATTAATAGTAAACAAATGTCTTTATTAATCTATTGGTCTACTAATATATTTTAAACGAATAATCGGTGCATTGATATTTTTATTTTTATTTTTAATAATATTAGAACTGAGATACTTGTTTAGTTGCTTTGGATAGTAAGCCAGGTCTAATATACTTTACACAGACAGTTCATCATTGAAGGGGGAAAAACGTGTCAAGTACTGAAAGGGCTGATGTAGGTGATGATTTGTGTAGACCGTTATTTGTCCTTTGTCTTCTGGCCATTTTGTTTTCCGTCCTTCCTCGATGTATGAATTCTGATTTCCTCTTTGTTATCTTCAAGTTCGTCTTTAATATCAAAAGTAAGGAACTCGTCGCTCAGGTATAGGTGACTTTAGCCCAGTTTGACACTATACTAACTAGTCACTTAGGTTTTCCTCATCCCAACTATTTCATTTGTTTACTTTTAACTTTAAGTGTCCCCAGTGAAGATTATTGCATAAACGCTAATATGATGTGGGGTTTTTGGTGTGATTGTTCGTTTTGTTGATATCGAAAGAACTGTTGGCCATCACAGTTTATATTTTGTTTTCATTATTACCACTCATATTAATTCGCTGAATAAAAAAAATATTGAACATGCATAATCATGCTTTGTAAGTTACAACATGGAATGCAGTAGGGAACGTGATACTTTCAGACTATAAAGGCTAGGCAAGCCATTGAATGTGCCTGATTGGATTGATGTAATCTGATTATAGTTCAAATACTTACAAAATATAAAATACCTACGAAATACTATGTAAATATCAGACCAAATAAGCATAGTGAAAGTCCGAAGTCAAAAGCTAAATACAGTAGGGCAACCAACACAAAAACCAAAGGAGAAAACATTTATACAAAACTAAAGCTTGAGCGATAAGAAAACCACTAACACATGGGATTCGAAGAAGGGACTAAAGGCCTTGTTCCACTATTGGCATCCACCATTATGTTCATGTCAACTACTGGTTAATATTCACACATGGGGACACGTCGTGAGACCTACACTCAATATAAAACGACCACATCAATATTCATTCATGACACATAGCCAATTGATGAAGATAATTGAGCGAATATACAATTGAAGATATACACTTTGCAAAAAAAGGAAACCCTTGGTTCAGTATCCCCCTGTCAGTTTCGATATCTTTCCAGAAAATCACAGAGGGCAACACTAATACTGGAACATCCTTTCATCTGAGAGTCAATATACAGATGCAGTTGGAATACATGGAATATCCACAATATTGAAATTTAAATCATCTTTTTAATTAAAAATGTTTGTTCTCAGACGACCCTCACTGTTATTTTTTATATATGTAGTTCAGGGCATGACGCAGAACTAGTTGTGTTATTGGTATATTTCGGTTTAAGTTCAATGAGATAGATGTCATGACGCAGAGCTAGCTGTGTTGTTGGTATGTTTCGGTTTAAATTCTCGGAGATAGATGTCATGACGCAGAGCTAGCTGTGTTGTTGGTATGTTTCGGTTTAAGTTGAAGGAGATGGATGGGATTAAAAAAACCTGCTTAAAAAACATATATGAGACACAAATGATCTAGACAGGTACTTGTGCACCACCTGTTCACTTCAACATCTTGCCAGCACATGGGTTCATCCCTGTTTTTCTATCGGATCCATGTTGCTCTTCTTTTTCGTTATCGTATTGGGTATTTTTTTTATTTTGCTTGTCTTAGTACTCTGTATTTATTTGGAAAATATATTTTTAACATTGTTCTATATCATTATTATTAGCATATATTCTAATGATTGGGTTATACATTTTTACAAATAATATTTAATGCTATTCACATATATCTCAGGCTTGTTAGATTGTTGAAAGCGTTTTCCTCTATCACTGATATGCTATTATTCTCTAGCTGTCTATTAATAGTCAACAAATATCTTTATTAAAATAATGGTCTACTATTATATTTTAACGACACATATTTGATAATATTAAATGGTGTTACGTCTGCAAATTCTTTAAATTATTTCTGATATGTTTGCGTCTTTGACAAATACCTATGAATAATCGGTTTATTGATATTTTTATCTTTATTTTGAATAATATTAGAACTGAGATACTCGCTTAGTTGCTTTGAATAGTACACTAGGTCTAATATACTTAATACAGACAGTTCACGATTGAGGGAAAACAAGTTTTCAAGTACTGAAAGGTCTGATTTAGGGGACGATTTTTGTAGATCTTTGTTTGTCCTTTGTCCTCTGGACATTTTGTTGTCCGTCCGCCTTCGATTTATGTATTATGATTACCATTTTGGTATCTTCAAATTCGTTTTACATATTAAAAGTAAGGAACTCCTCGCTCAGGCATAGGCGACTTTAGCCAAGTTTGACAATACCCTGACTAACCAATTAGGTTTTCCTGATCCCAAATATTTATTTTTTTTTAATTTTGACTTTAAGTGTACCCAGTGAAGGTTATTACAGAAACGCTTATATGATGTGGAGTTTTTGGTGTGATTGTTCTCTTTTTTGATATCGAAAGAACTGTTGACCATCGCAGTTTACATTTTCTTTTCATTATTACCATTCACATAAAATCGGTGAATAAAAAAATATATTGAAAATATATAATCATGCTTTGTAAGTTAAAACCTGGAATGATGTAGGGAACTTGATACTTACAGACTAAAAAGGCTAGGGAAGCCATTGAATGTCCCTGATTGGATTGATGTAATCTCATTGTAGTGCAAATACCTACAAAATATAAAATAACTACTATATACTATGTAAATATCAGACCAAATAGGCATAATGAAATTCCGAAGTCAAAAGCCAAATACAGTAGGGCAGCCAACACACAGACCAAAGGAGAACACATTTATAGAAAACTAAAGCTTGAGCGATAATAAAACCACTAACACATGGGATTCGAAGAAGGGACTAAATGTTCCATTATTGGCATCCACCATTATTTTCATGTCAACTACTGGTTAATATTCACAAATGGTGATACGTCGTGAGAAAAAAAAAGATGGACCTACAATCAATATAAAACGACCACATCAATATTCATTCATGACACAATTGATGAGGATAATAAAGCGAATATACAATTGAAGATCTACACTTTACAAAAAAGGAAACCCTTGGTTCAGCATCCCCCTGTCAGTTTCGATATCTAACCAACAAATCCCAGACATGCAACACTAACACCGGAACATCTTTTCAACTGAGGGATTCAATAGTCCATATGAAGTTGCTGCTGAAATTGTTCTACATAGAAATGGAATATTCAGAATAGGAAAATTTACACCATCTATTTACTCACAAATACTAATTCTCAAACGACCATGAATGTCAATTTATCTGGGCAAAGTGCAATGTGTCAAGCAGAGCTAGCTGCATTGTTGGTTTCTGTTAGATCAAATTCTAGGAGAAAGATGGGACTAACATAGTCTTTAAACAATGAATTATTCAGTGAAAAGATACCGTACATACAGTTGAACGCCAAAATAAAGGACAGGGATAGCTGTGTTGAGAGGTAGTTGTACAACGTCTGCTTCAACCGACGAAGAGCGGAGCACAGTATGTACCCAATGTACTATAGTTTAACATATATGTTCATCAATTACAACAACTATGTTGCCAATCAAAATAGTAAGCATTTCGACGAAGTCAGTTTCAGATTATTATTTGTTAGAATCAGAGCACAATGAATACATAAGGGTTGTCTCTCCCTAAGACAATATAATTGTATCCGGGTTGCCATTTCGTTTTAATAAAACTCTCGAGCATAGCGTATTCTAGCGGTGTGTGCTATGTTGTATTCGAATTTGATTATATGTTTAAAAGCAAATATGAGACAATAATGATCTAAAAAAGTACTTGTGAACCATCTGTTCACTCAAGCATCTCGCCAGAACTTAGCTTCATCCCGTTGTTTTCTATCGGGTCCGTGTTGCCCATCTTTTTAGTTTTCCGTATTATGTTTAATATTATTTTGCTTGTCTTAGTGGAGTCACTAATGGAGCAGGAAATACTCACCCTTCGGAGCACCTGAGTTCACAACCAGTTTTTAGTGGGGTTCGTGTAACTCGATCTTTAGTGTTATATGCATATGCTTTGTAAATTGTTGTTTGTCCTTTTGTACTTTTTCTTTTGGCCATTGTGCTGTCTGTTTTTCATCGATATACGGATTCTGATGAACCCTTTGGTATCTTCAAGCTCTTCTCAGTATTATGTATTATTTACAAAGTATATTTGCTTACACTATCCCATAGCATTATTAAAAGCATATATTATAATGATTGGGTTGTATATTTTTACTAATAATATTCAATGATACAGATATCTCAGGTTTGTTAGATTGTTGAAAGCGTTTTCATTTATCACTGATATGTCATTATGCTGTAGCTGCCTATCAATAGTCAACAAATGTATTTATTAATCTATTGGTCTACTAATATATTTTAAATGAATAATCGGTTCATTTATATTTTTATTTTTACTTTGAATTATATTAGAACTGAGATACTTGTTTAGTTGCTTTGAATAGTAAACCAGTTCTAATATGCTTAACACAGACAGTTCATCATTGTGGGGGAAAACAACTTTTCAAGTAGTGAAAGGGCTGATTTAGGTGACGATTTGTGTAGACCGTTTTTTGTCCTTTGTCTTCTGGCCATTTTGTTTTCCGTCCTTCCTCGATATATGAATTCTGATTTTCTCTTTGTTATCTTCAAGCTCGTCTTTAATATCAAAAGTAAGGAACTCGTCGCTCAGGTATAGGTGACTTTAGCCAAGTTTGACACTACACTGACTAGCCACCTAGGTTTTCCTGATCCCAACTATTTCATTTGTTTACTTTTGACTTTAAGTGTCCCCAGTGAAGATTATTGCATAAACGCTTATATGATGTGGGGTTTTTGGTGTGATTGTTCGTTTTGTTGATATCGAAAGAACTGTTGACCATCACAGTTTACCTTTTGTTTTCATTATTACCAATCGCTGAATAAAAAAAAATATTGAACATGCATAATCATGCTTTGTAAGTTACAACATGGAATGCAGTAGGGAACGTGATACTTTCAGACTATAAAGGCTATGGAAGCCATTGAATGTGCCTGATTGGATTGATGTAATCTGATTATAGTTCAAATACTTACAAAATATAAAATACCTACGAAATACTATATAAATATCAGAACAAATAGGCATAGTGAAAGTCCGAAGTCAAAAGCTGAATACAGTAGGGCAACCAACACAAAGACCAAAGGAGAAAACATTTATAGAAAACTAAAGTTTGAGCGATAAGAAAACCACTAACAAATCGGATTCGAAGAAGAGACTAAAGGCCATGTTCCACTTTTGGCTTCCACCATTATGTTCATATCAACTACCGGTTAATATTCACACCTGGTGACACGTTGTGAGAGAAAAAAAAGGACGGACCTACAATCTATATAAAACGACCACATCAATATGCATTCATGACACAGCCAGTTAATGAAGATAATAAAGCGAATATACAATTGAAGATCTACACTTTACAACAAAAAGGAAACCATTGGTTCAGTATCCCCCTGTCAGTTTCGATATCTAACCAGAAAATCACCGACAGGTAACACTAATACTGGAACATCCTTTCAACTGAGAGTCAATATGCAGATTCAGTTGGAATACATGGAATATCCACAATATTGAAATTTAAATCATCTTTTTAATTAAAAAATGTTTGTTTTCAGACGACCCTCACTGTTAATTTCTCTGTATGTAGTTTAGGGCATGAATCAGAGCTAGCTGTATTGTTGGTATGTTTCGGCTTAAGCTCAAGAATATAGATGTCATGACGCAGAGCTAGCTGTATTATTGGTATGTTTCGGTTTAAGTTTAATGAGATAGATGGGATTAAAAAAGCCTGCTTAAAAACATATATGAGACAAAAATGATCTAGACAGGTACTTGTGCACCACCTGTTCACTTCAACATCTTGCCAGCACCTGGGTTCATCCTGGTTTTTCTATGGGATCCATGTTGCTCATCTTTGTGGTTTGCCGTATTGTGTATTTTTTTTATTTTGCTTGTCTTAGTACTCTGTATTTATTTGGAAAATATTTCTTTTACGTTGTCCAATAGCATTATTATTAGCATATATTCTAATGATTGGGTTATACATTTTTACAAATAATATGCAATGATACTCACATATATCTCAGGCTTATTAGATTGTTGAAAGCGTTTTCCTCTATCACTGATATGTGGGAAAACAAGTTTTCAAGTACTGAAAGGTCTGATTTAGAGGACGACTTTTGTAGATCTTTGTTTGTCCTTTGTCCTCTGGACATTTTGTTGTCCGTCGCTCTTCGATTTATGCATTCTGATTACCTCTTTGGTATCTTCAAATTCCTCTTACATATCAACAGTAAGGATCTCCTTGCTCAGGCACAGGCGATTTTAGCCAAGTTTGACACTACACTGACTAGCCACTTAGGTTTTCCTGATCCCAAATATTTATTTTTTTTACTTCTGACTTTAAGTGTACCCAGTGAAGGTTATTGCAGAAACGCTTATATTATGTTGGGTTTTTGGTGTGATTGTTCGCTTTTTTTTATATCGAAAGAACTGTTGGCCATCACAGTTTACATTTTCTTTTCATTATTACCACTCACATTACATCGGTGAATAAAAAAATATTAAACATACATAATCATGCTTTGTAAGTTACAACATGGAAAGAAGTAGGGAATGTGATACTTACAGACTAGAAAGGCTAGACAAGCCATTGAATGTCCCTGATTGGATTGATGTAATCTCATTGTAGTTCAAATACCTACAAAATATAAAATACCTACTATATACTATGTAAATATCAGACCAAATAGGCATAGTGAAATTCCGAAGTCAAAAGCCACATACAGTAGGGCAGCCAACACAATGAACAATGGAGAACACATTTATAGAAAACTAAAGCTTGAGCAATAAGAAAACCACTAACAAATGGGATTCGAAGAAGGGACTAAAGGCCATGCTCCACTATTGGCATCCACCATTATGTTCATGTCATCTACCGGTTAATATTCACACATAGTGACACGTCGTGAGAAAAAAAAGGACGGACCGACAATCTATATAAAACGACCACATCAATATTCAATCATGACACATAGCCAATTGATGAAGATAATAAAGCGAATATACAATTGAAGATCTACACTTTACAACAAAAAGGAAACCCTTGGTGCAGTATCCCCCTGTCAGTTTCGATATCAAACCAGAAAATCACCCACTTGCAACACTAATACTGGAACATCCTTTCATCTGAGAGTCAATATGCAGATGCAGTTGGAATACATGGAATATCCACAATATTGAAATTTAAGTCATCTTTTTAATTAAAAATGTTTGTTCTCAGACGACCCTCACTGTTATTTTTTCTATATGTAGTTCAGGGCATGAGGCAGAGCTAGTTGTGTTGTTGGTATATTTCGGTTTAAGTTCAAGGAGACAGATGTCATGACGCAGAGCTAGCTGTATTGTTGGTATGTTTCGGTTTTTAAGTTCACGGAGATAGATGTCATGACGCAGAGCTATCTGTATTGTTGATATGTTTCGGTTTAAGTTCAATGAGATATATGGGATTAAATATATATATGAGACAAAAATGATCTAGACAGGTACTTTTGCACCATCTGTTCACTTCAACATCTTGCCAGCACCAGGGTTCATCCCGGTTTTTCTATGGGATCCATTTTGCTCATCTTTTTGGTTTTCCGTATTGTGTATTTTTTTTTATTTTGCTTGTCTTAGTACTATGCATTTTTTTGGAAAATATATTTTTTACATTGTTCTATAGCATTAGTATTAGCATGTATTCTAATGATTGGGTTATACATTTTTACAAATAATATTCAATGATACTCACATAAATTTCAGGCTTGTTAGATTGTTGAAAGCGTTTTCCTCTATCACTGATATGCTATTATTCTGCAGCTCTCTATTAATAGTCAACACATTTCGTTATTAAACTAATGGTCTACTATTATATTTTAACGATACACATTTGATAATATTAAATGGAGTTACGACCGCAGATTCTTTAAATTATTTGTGATATGTTTGCGTCTTTGACAAATACCTATGAATAATAAGTTTATTGATATGTTTATCTTTATTTTGAATAATAGTAGAACTGAAATACTCACTTAGTTGCTTTGAATATTATGATAGGTCTAACATACTTAAGACAGACAGTTCACGTTTGTGGGAAAGCAAGTTTTCAAGTACTGAAAGGTCTGATTTAGGGGACGATTTTTGTAGATCTTTGTTTGTCCTTTGTCCTCTGGACATTTTGTTGTCCTCCGTCTTCGATTTATAAATTCTGATTACCTCTTTGGTATCTTCAAACTCGTCTTACATATCAAAAGTAAGGAACTCCTCGCTCAGGCATATGCGACTTTAGCCAAATTTGACAATACCCTGACTAGCCACTTATGTTTTCCTGATCCCAAATATTTATTTTTATTTCTTTTGACTTTAAGTGTACCCAGTGAAGGTTATTGCAGAAACGCTTATATGATGTGGGGTTTTTGGTGTGATTGTTCGCTTTTTTGATATCGAAAGAACTGTTGACCATCGCAGTCTACATTTTCTTTTCATTATTACCATTCACATAAAATCGGTGAATAAAAAAAATATTAAACATACTTATTCATGCTTTGTAAGTTACATCATGGAAAGAAGTAGGGAACGTGATACTTACAGAAAATCAAGGCTAGACAAGCCATTGAATGTCCCTGATTGGATTGATGTAATCTCATTGTAGCTCAAATACCTACAACATATAAAATTCCTACTATATACTATGTAAATATCAGACCAAATAGGCATAGAGAAATTCCGAAATCAAAAGCCACATACAGTAGGGCAGCAAACACAAGACCAATGGAGAAAACATTTATAGAAAACTAAAGCTTGAGCGATAAGAAAACCACTAACACATGGGATTCGAAGAAGGGACTAAAGGCCATGTTCCACTATTGCCATCCACCATTATGTTCATGTCAACTACCTGTTAATATTCACACATGGTGACACGTCGTGAGAGAAAAAAAAAGGACGGACCTACAATCAATATAAAACGACCACATCAATATTCATTCATGACACATAACCAATTGATGAAGATAATAAAGCGAATATACAATTGAAGATCTACACTTTACAAAAAAAGGAAACCCTTAGTTCAGTATCCCTCTGTCAGTTTCGATATCTAACCAGAATATCACCGACAGGCAACACCAATACTGGAAAATCCTTTCAACGGAGAATCAATAATATGCAGATGCAGTTGGAATACATGGAATATCCACAATATTGAAATTTAAATCATCTTTTTAATTAAAAATGTTTGTTCTTAGACGAGCATCACTGCTAATTTATATGTATGTAGTTCAGGGCATGAACCAGAGCTAGCTGTATTGTAGGTATGTTTCTGTTTAAGTTCAAGGAGACAGGTGTCATGACGCAGAGCTAGCTGTATTGTTGGTATGTTTCGGTTTAAGTTCAATGAGATAGATGTCATGACGCAGACATAGCTGTATTGTTGTTATGTTTCGGTTTAAGCTCAAGGAGATAGATGAGATTAAAAAAACCTGCTTAAAAACATATATGAGATACAAATGATCTAGGCAGGTACTTATGCACTACAAATGATATGTAATGTTATTCACATATATCTCAGGCTTGTTAGATTGTTGAAAACGTTTTCCTCTATCACTGATATGTTATTATTCTGTAACTGTCTATTAATAATCAACAAATGTCTTTATCAAACTAATGGTCTACTATTATATTTTAACGATACATATTTGATAATATTAAATGGAGTTACGACCGCAGATTCTTTAAATTATTTGTGATATGTTTGCGTCTTTGACAAATACCTATGAATAACCTGTTTATTGATATTTTTATCTTTATTTTGAATAATAGTAGAACTGAGATACTCACTTAGTTTCTTTGAATATTATGATAGGTCTAATATACTTAATACAGACAGTTCACGTTTGTGGGAAAGCAAGTTTTCAAGTACGGAAAGGTCTGATTAAGGGGACGATTTGTGTAGATCTTTGTTTGTCCTTTGTCCTCTGGACATGTTGTTGTCCGTCCGTCTTCGATTTATGGATTCTGATTACCTCTTTGGTATCTTCAAACTCGTCTTACATGTCAAAAGTAAGGAACTCCTCGCTCAGGCATTGGCGACTTTAGCCAAGTTTGACACTACACTGACTAGCCACTTAGGTTTTACTGATCCCAAATATTTATTTTTTTTCTTTTGACTTTAAGTGTACCCAGTGAAGGTTATTGCAGAAACGCTTATATGATGTGGGGTTTTTGGTGTGATTGTTCGCTTTTTTGATATCGAAAGAACTGTTGGCCATCGCAGTTTACATTTTCTTTTCATTATTACCATTCACATAAAATCGGTGAATAAAAACAAATATTAAACATACATAATCATTCTTTGTAAGTTACAACATGGAAAGAAGTAGGGAACGTGATACTTACAGAAAAACAAGGCTAGACAAGCCATTGAATGTCCCTGATTGGATTGATGTAATCTCATTGTAGCTCAAATACCTACAAAATATAAAATTCCTACTATATACTATGTAAATATCAGACCAAATAGGCATAGTGAAATTCCGAAATCAAAAGCCACATACAGTAGGGCAGCCAACACAAAGACCAATGGAGAAAACATTTATAGAAAACTCGGTAACATTGTAAAAAGAACATATGTCTTTAATTATCTAAAAAAAAAAAGCAGTGCAACATCTACTGTCTACAAGATACTCATTTTACTTGTGAAAATGAAAAGAGCATACGATCAAGTTGGGATTATGAATGTTATTTTAGCTCATTTACATCAAATGCCAGGGGTACTGCTATTGTTTTTAACAATAATTTTGAATTTAATATTCTTAAAGAGAAAAGAGACATAAATGGGAATTATCTTGTTTTAGATATTAATGTTGACAAAATTAACTTTACACTTGTTTCTATTTATGGACCGAATGATGATAATCCTCAATTTTATGAGAATATCATGTCAATAGTTGAGGAATTTGGAAATGAAAATTTTATAATTTGTGGTGATTTCAATCTTGTATTATGTCCAGAGTTAGATTACTCTAACTATTTGCATGTAAATAACCCAAAGTCGAGAGAGAAGGTTTTAGAATTAATTGAAGAAAGAAGTCTAATAGACCCTTATAGGCAACTTTATCCAGATAGTTATCGTTATACTTGGAGGAAAAAAAAAACATTTAGACAGGCTAGATTGGATTTTTTCCTTTTTACAGAAAGTATGCTTACTAATTTAAAAAAATTGTACTATTGATCCAAGTTACAGATCTGATCATTCAATGATTATTTTAAGCCTTGCGTTTAATCCCTTCAATAAAGGTAAGGGCTTGTGGAAGTTTAACAACTCACTATTATACGAAAAGGACTACAGCAAAATTGTAAGGGAAAAAATCATTGATCTGAAAAAACAGTATGCAGCATTAATCTATAATAGGGATAAAATTCAAGAAATTGATGATAATGAACTGCAACTTACTATTAACGTTCAACTGTTTTTGGAAATGTTACTTTTAGAAATAGGAGGAAAAACAATTTCATTTGCAAGCTATATAAAAAAAATTAAGGAACAGAGATTTAGAGATCTTCAAGAAGAAATTGCTACCCTTGAAAAAAATGTTACTGAAAACTCAATTGAAAATTTAGAAACAAAAAAGCATGAATTGGAATCTCTTAGAAATGAAAAAATGAAAGATAAGTTAGTAAGATCAAGAGCTCAATGGGTAGATGAAGGAGAAAAGCCAACAAAATATTTTTGTGGGCTAGAATCTAAAAATTATACCAGTAAGATAATTCCAAAAGTTGAAAAATATAATGGGGAAATTGTTACAGATCAGAAGGAGATATTAAAAGAAGTACAATATTTTTTTGAAAATTTGTACAAAAATAAAGATGAAGATAAGGGTTGTAGTCTTAAAGATATAATGGAGGGTTTGAAGGGGGCAAGTATAAGAAAACTCACAGAAGAGAAAAAAGATAATTTAGAAGGGGAAATTGAGAGCTTTGAAGCTGGGGAAATTTTGAAAAAGATGAAAAATAACAAAAGTCCTGGATCAGATGGGTTTACATCAGAGTTTTTAAAGTTTTTTTGGAAAGATCTGAAAGTTTTTGTTATTGGTTCTTTAAATTATGGGTATAGTTTAGGAAGTTTATTTGTTACACAAAAACAAGGTATAATCACATGTTTACCAAAGGGAGACAAATCAAGACATTTTCTAAAAAATTGGCGGCCAATCTCATTGTTGAATACAGTATATAAGATAGGGTCTGGGGTGATAGCAAATAGAATTAAAAAAGTTCTCCCCACATTAATTAATAATGATCAGACTGGTTTTATTGCAGGTAGGTACATAGGGGAAAATATTAGGCTTTTGTTTGATATAATGGAATATGCAGAGGAGAATGATATACCTGGTTTATTTTTGTTAATAGATTTTGAGAAGGCTTTCGACTCAATATCATGGAACTTTCTTTATAACATTTTAAAATTTTTCAATTTTGGGGAATCTATTCAAAAATAGGTTAAAACGTTTTATAACAACATTAAATCTGCAGTCAATCAGGGAGGGAATTTATCTGAGTTTTTTCGTATAGAGAGAGGCTGTAGGCAAGGGGATCCGTTGTCCCCTTATTTATTCATACTATGTGCTGAAATAATGGCTATAAAAATAAGAGAAAACCCTAAAATAAAAGGAATTCAAGTCTTGTACTCAGAACATGAAATTTCTCAATTCGCTGATGATACATCAGTAATTTTGGATGGATCAGAAGAATCATTAAATGAAACACTTTTGGAATTGGAATGGTTCAAAAAGATATCAGGCCTTAAAATAAATTTTTCAAAAACACAAGTTATTTGGATAGGAAGCAAAAAATACAGCAGTGATAGACTATGTGAAAACTGGAATCTCTCCTGGGGAAAAACTACGTTTACTGTTCTGGGAAAATATTTCGATGTTGATATTTCTAAAATTACAAAGATCAATTATGAAAAATATTTAAAAAAAATGAAAGGACTCTTTAAACAGTGGAACAAAAGAAATTTAACTCCTATAGGTAAGATTACTGTGGTTAAATCACTAATTCTGCCAGTACTTAACCATCTTTGTATTGCACTTCCAAACCCTAGTATAGAAATTATTAAAGATATTGAAGATATGTTATATACATTTATTTGGAAATCATCTGTTAATAGAGTGAAAAAGGATATCATGCAAAAGGAGTATCAAGAGGGGGGACTTAAGATGATTAATATACATTCTTTTATTTTGGCTTTGAAGTCCACATGGATCAGGAGACTCTTTTTCAACAATTGTAAATGGCAGAATATTTTTATGTCATCAATTGATATAAATAAACTATCATGTGGCGGTAGTGGATATATAGAACAAGTAATAGAAAGTGTAAAAAATAAATTTTGGAAGGATGTATTATATGCTTGGAAATCTGTTATTGAAAAAGACGAAAACAAAGATTGGACAAACTTTCTTGCCAATACAGTTTGGTTGAATAAACAGGTAAAAATTGACAAAAGAACTATCTTTTATCCAGAGTGGTTCAATAGGGGTGTAAAGTTTGTTAACGATTTTGTCAATGATGATGGTTCTTTTCTGACTTTAGATCAGTGTTCAAACAAATTTGGATTTTGTGTAATTTTTTGCAATATAATGGGGTTATTAGTTCTTTACGACAAATGCTAAAATTATATCCATATGGAGACAAATCATCTAATTTACAGACTCCTTTTGTCCCATCATCTCTACAAAATATTTTTCGAAGTTCTAAAGGTTCAAAAGATATGTACACAATTCTAAATAAAAAGAGTAGTTTTCCTACAGCTCAAAGAAAATGGAATACAGTTTTTGATATTAATTCAAATGAGTGGAAACAAATTTATATACTCCCTTTTAAAGCTACGGCATGTACAAAATTATATTGGTTTCAATTTAGAATAAACCACAATATTCTGGCTACTAATTATATCCTGAAAAAAATTATAATTATTGATGATGCAAATTGTAATTTTTGCCAAAAGGAAAATGAAACAATTGAACACATTTTTTGGGGTTCTGAAAATGTACAAAATCTTCTAGGGCAAGTAAATTCTTTGTTCGGTGACAAAGACATAAACCAAACATTTTTAAAGAAGACTCTAATTTTTGGGGATGTTGATAAAGTATATAAAGATGATGTATACAATGCCATTTTACTAAACATAAAATAATATATATATACAAACAGATGTCTGAAAAAAAAAATTATCCATTCATTCGCTTAAAGCCTGTTTGATAAATTTATATAAAACTGAAAAAATGATTGCTGTCCGAAATCAAAGAATTGCAGAGTACTTTTGAAAAACTGTTTGAGGATTGTTGACATAGTTTTTTATTCTTATGTAAATTCCCTTTCCATAGAGATTCCACTAAATACTAACTGATATAGCATATCTAAATATACTTTTCTTGTTTATATTTACTATGCTATAGTATACTTTATAGTATATTCATTATGGGATAATTAAAACAATATGAATATTTGATCCATCCAAATAATACTTTTGTATATCTGGTACAGTGTTATAGTCCAATTGATTGTTTGCACCAGGCCAGACCATAAAGGTTTTACATATAAATGTCAATATAAAGTACAATCTCATCTTCTCAATGTCTTTTCTTTTTTTCTTTTTTTTCTTTTTAAAAATACACTAAAATTCTTATCTACTTTTTTTCCTAATTATACAAAAAAAATATTTATCACATATATCAATAGTAAACAATTTTAAACTCTGCAAAATACCTCTTTTCTCATCTTTTATATTCTAAAAAAAAACAAACCTCCACTGCAATATACATATGATTATATATTGGAAAAGATTGTAAGAAGATTTAATTGGACTTTACTATATAGATTGTATGATGTTTTATATGTTATTATATTATTGTACTCTATTCTGTATTGATGTATTTTGCAGTTGATAGAAAAAAAAAAGGTGAGAGGTGAAAAAAAAAAATAAAAATAAAAAAAGTTGGAGCGATAAGAAAACCACTAACAAAAGGGATTCGAAGAAGGAACTAAAGGCCATGTTCCACTATTGACATCCACCATTATGTTCATGTCAACTACCGGTTAATATTCACAGATGGTGACACGTCCTGAGAGGAAAAAAAAGGACGGACCTACAATCAATATAAAACGACCACATCAATATTCAATCATGATACATAGCCAATTGATGAAGATAATAAAGCGAATATACAATTGAAGATTTACACTTTACAAAAATAGGAAACCCTTGGTTCAGTATCCCCCTGTCAGTTTCGATATCTAACCAGAGAATCACCGACAGGCAACACTAATACTGGAACATCCTTTCAACTGAGAGTCAATATGCAGATGCAGTTGGAATACATGGAATATCCACAATATTGAAATTTAAATCATCTTTTTAATTAAAAATGTTTGTTCTCAGACGACATCCACTATTAATTTCTCTGTATGTAATTCAGGGCATGCATCAGATCTAGCTATATTGTTGGTATGTTTCGGCTTAAGCTCAAGGAGATAGATGTCATAACCCAGAGCTAGCTGTATTGTTGGTATGTGTCGGCTTAAATTCAATGAGATATATGGGATTACAAAAGCCTGCTTAAAAACAAATATGAGACAAAAATGATCTAGACAGGTACTTTTGCACCACCTGTTCACTTCAACATCTTGCCAGCACCTGTGTTCATCCCGGTTTTTCTATGGGATCCATGTTGCTCATCTTTGTGGTTTGCCGTACTGTGTATGTTTTTATTTTGCTTGTCTTAGTACTCTGTATTTATTTGGAAAATATATTTTTTAAATTGTTCTATAGCATTATTATTAGCATGTATTCAAATGGTTGGGTTATACATTTTTATAAATAATATTCAATGATATTCACATATATCTCAAGTTTGCTAGATTGTTGAAAGCGTTTTCCTCTATCACTGATATGCTATTATTCTCTAGCTGTCTATTAATAATCAACAAATGTCTTTATTAAACTAATGGTCTACTATTATGTTTTATCGATACATATTTGATAATATTAAATGGAGTTACGTCCGCAAATTCTTTAAATTATTTGTGATATGTTTGCGTCTTTGACAAATACCTATGAATAAACGGTTTATTGATATTTTTATCTTTATTTTGAATAATAGTAGAACTGAGATACTCGCTTAGTTGCTTTGAACATTACGCTAGGTCTAATATACTTAATACAGACAGTTCACGATTGTGGGAAAACAAGTTTTAAAGTACTGAAAGGTCTGATTTAGGGGACGATTTTTGTAGATCTTTGTTTGTCCTTTGTCCTCTGGACATTTTATTGTCCGTCCGTCTTCGATTTATGGATTCTGATTACCTCTTTGGTATCTTCAAACTCGTCTTACATATCAAAAGTAAGGAACTCCTCGCTCAGGCATAGGCGACTTTAGCCAAGTTTGACACTACACTGACTAGCCACTTAGGTTTTACTGATCCCAAATATTTATTTTTTTTACTTTTGACTTTAAGTGTACCCAGTGAAGGTTATTGCAGAAACGCTTATATGATGTGGGGTTATTGGTGTGATTGTTCGCTTTTTTTATATCGAAAGAACTGTTGGGTATCGCAGTTTACATTTTCTTTTCATTATTACCATTCACATAAAATCGGTGAATAAAAACAAATATTAAACATATATAATCATGCTTTGTAAGTTACAACATGGAAAGAAGTAGGGAACGTGATACTTACAGACTAATAAGGCTAGACAAGCCATTGAATGTCCTTGATTGGATTGATGTAATCTCATTGTAGTTCAAATACCTACAAAATATAAAATACCTACTATATACTCTGTAAATATCATACCAAATAGGCATAGTGAAATTCCGAAGCCAAAAGCCACATACAGTAGGGCAGCCAACACAAAGACCAAAGGAGAAAACATTTATAGAAAACTAAAGCTTGAGCAATAAGAAAACCACTAACAAATGGGATTCGAAGAAGGGACTAAAAGCCATGTTCCACTTTTGCATCCACCATTATGTTCATGTCAACTACCGGTTAATATTCACACATAGTGACACGTTGTGAGAGAAAAAAAAGGACGGACCTACAATCAATATAAAACGACCACATCAATATGCATTCATGACACATAGCCAATTTATGAAGTTAATAAAGCGAATATACAATTGAAGATCTACACTTTACAACAAAAAGGAAACCCTTGGTTCAGTATCCCCCTGTCAGTTTCGATATCAAACCAGAAAATCACCCACTTGCAACACTAATACTGGAACATCCTTTCATCTGAGAGTCAATATGCAGATGCAGTTGGAATACATGGAATATCCACAATATTGAAATTTAAGTCATCTTTTTAATTAAAAATGTTTGTTCTCAGACGACCCTCACTGTTATTTTTTCTATATGTAGTTCAGGGCATGACGCAGAGCTAGTTGTGTTTTTGGTATATTTCGGTTTAAGTTCAATGAGATAGATGTCATGATGCAGAGCTAGCTGTATTGTTGATATGTTTCTGTTTAAGTTCAATGAGATATATGGGATTAAAAAAACCTGCTTAAATACATATATGAGACAAAAATGATCTAGACAGGTACTTGTGCACCACCTGTTCACTTCAACATCTTGCCAGCACCTGGGTTCATCCCGTTTTTCTATGGGATCCATGTTGCTCATCTTTTTGGTTTTCAGTATTGTGTATTTTTTTTGTTTTGCTTGTCTTAGTACTATGTATTTATTTGGAAAATATATTTTTACGTTGTTCTATAGTATTATTATTAGCATATATTCTAATGATTGGGTTATACATTTATACAAATAATATTCAATGATACTCACATATATCTCAGGCTTGTTAGATTGTTGAAAGCGTTTTCCTCTATCACTGATATGTTATTATTCTGTAGCTCTCTATTAATAGTCAACACATGTCTTTATTAAATTAATGGTCTACTATTATATTTTAACGATACATATTTGATAATATTAAATGGAGTTACGTCCGCAAATTCTTTAAATTATTTCTGATATGTTTGCGTCTTTGACAAATACCTATGAATAATCGGTTTATTGATATTTTTATCTTTATTTTGAATACTAGTAGAACTGAGATACTCGCTTAGTTGCTTTGAATATTACGCTAGGTCTAAGATACTTAATACAGACAGTTCACGATTGTGGGAAAACAAGTTTTCAAGTACTGAAAGGTCTGATTTGGGGGACGATTTTTGTAGATCTTTGTTTGTCCTTTGTCCTCTGGACATGTTGTGGTCCGTCCGTCTTCAATTTAAGGATTCTGATTACCTCTTTGGTATCTTCAAACTCGTCTTACATATCAAATGTAAGGAACTCCTCGCTCAGGCATAGGCGACTTTGGCCAAGTTTGATACTACACTGACTAGTCACTTAGGTTTTCCTGATCCCAAATATTTATTTTTTTTACTTTTGACTTTAAGTGTACCCAGTGAAGGTTATTGCAGAAACGCTTATATGATGTGGGGTTTTTGGTGTGATTGTTCGCCTTTTTTATATCGAAAGAACTGTTGGCCATCGCAGTTTACATTTTCTTTTCATTATTACCATTCACATAAAATCGGTGAATAAAAGAAATATTAAACATATATAATCATGCTTTGTAAGTTACAACATGGAAAGAAGTAGGGAACGTGATACTTACAGACTAATAAGGCTAGACAAGCCATTGAATGTCCTTGATTGGATTGATGTAATCTCATTGTAGTTCAAATACCTACAAAATATAAAATACCTACTATATACTATGTAAATATCATACCAAATAGGCATAGTGAAATTCCGAAGTCAAAAGTCACATACAGTAGGACAGCCAACACAAAGACCAAAGGAGAAAACATTTATAGAAAACTAAAGCTTGAGCAATAAGAAAACCACTAACAAATGGGATTCGAAGAAGGGACTAAAAGCCATGTTCCACTTTTGCATCCACCATTATGTTCATGTCAACTACCGGTTAATATTCACACATAGTGACACGTTGTGAGAGAAAAAAAAGGACGGACCTACAATCAATATAAAACGACCACATCAATATGCATTCATGACACATAGCCAATTTATGAAGATAATAAAGCGAATATACAATTGAAGATCTACACTTTACAACAAAAAGGAAACCCTTGGTTCAGCATCCCCCTGTCAGTTTCGATATCAAACCAGAAAATCACCCACTTGCAACACTAATACTGGAACATCCTTTCATCTGAGAGTCAATATGCAGATGCAGTTGGAATACATGGAATATCCACAATATTGAAATTTAAGTCATCTTTTTAATTAAAAATGTTTGTTCTCAGACGACCCTCACTGTTATTTTTTCTATATGTAGTTCAGGGCATGACGCAGAGCTAGTTGTGTTGTTGGTATTTTTCGGTTTAAGTTCAATGAGATAGATGTCATGATGCAGAGCTAGCTGTATTGTTGATATGTTTCTGTTTAAGTTCAATGAGATATATGGGATTAAAAAAACCTGCTTAAATACATATATGAGACAAAAATGATCTAGACAGGTACTTGTGCACCACCTGTTCACTTCAACATCTTGCCAGCACATGGGTTCATCCCGTTTTTCTATGGGATCCATGTTGCTCATCTTTTTGGTTTTCAGTATTGTGTATTTTTTTTGTTTAGCTTGTCTTAGTACTATGTATTTATTTGGAAAATATATTTTTACGTTGTTCTATAGTATTATTATTAGCATATATTCTAATGATTGGGTTATACATTTATACAAATAATATTCAATGATACTCACATATATCTCAGGCTTGTTAGATTGTTGAAAGCGTTTTCCTCTATCACTGATATGCTATTATTCTGTAGCTCTCTATTAATAGTCAACACATGTCTTTATTAAATTAATGGTCTACTATTATATTTTAACGATACATATTTGATAATATTAAATGGAGTTACGTCCGCAAATTCTTTAAATTATTTCTGATATGTTTGCGTCTTTGACAAATACCTATGAATAATCGGTTTATTGATATTTTTATCTTTATTTTGAATACTAGTAGAACTGAGATACTCGCTTAGTTGCTTTGAATATTACGCTAGGTCTAAGATACTTAATACAGACAGTTCACGATTGTGGGAAAACAAGTTTTCAAGTACTGAAAGGTCTGATTTGGGGGACGATTTTTGTAGATCTTTGTTTGTCCTTTGTCCTCTGGACATGTTGTGGTCCGTCCGTCTTCAATTTAAGGATTCTGATTACCTCTTTGGTATCTTCAAACTCGTCTTACATATCAAATGTAAGGAACTCCTCGCTCAGGCATAGGCGACTTTGGCCAAGTTTGATACTACACTGACTAGTCACTTAGGTTTTCCTGATCCCAAATATTTATTTTTTTTACTTTTGACTTTAAGTGTACCCAGTGAAGGTTATTGCAGAAACGCTTATATGATGTGGGGTTTTTGGTGTGATTGTTCGCCTTTTTTATATCGAAAGAACTGTTGGCCATCGCAGTTTACATTTTCTTTTCATTATTACCATTCACATAAAATCGGTGAATAAAAGAAATATTAAACATACATAATCATGCTTAGTAAGTTACAACATGGAAAGAAGTAGGGAACGGGATACTTACAGTTTATCAAGGCTAGGCAAGCCATTGAATGTCCCTGATTGGATTGATGTAATCTCATTGTAGCTCAAATACCTACAAAATATAAAATTCCTACTATATACTATGTAAATATCAGACCAAATAGGCATAGTGAAATTCCGAAGTCAAAAGCCATATACAGTAGGGCAGCCAACACAAAGACCAATGGAGAAAACATTTATAGAAAACTAAGGCTTGAGCGATAAGAAAACCACTAACAAATGGGATTCGAAGAAAGGACTAAAAGCCATGTTCCACTTTTGCATCCACCATTATGTTCATGTCAACTACCGGTTAATATTCACACATAGTGACACGTTGTGAGAGAAAAAAAAGGACGGACCTACAATCAATATAAAACGACCACATCAATATGCATTCATGACACATAGCCAATTTATGAAGTTAATAAAGCGAATATACAATTGAAGATCTACACTTTACAACAAAAAGGAAACCCTTGGTTCAGTATCCCCCTGTCAGTTTCGATATCAAACCAGAAAATCACCCACTTGCAACACTAATACTGGAACATCCTTTCATCTGAGAGTCAATATGCAGATGCAGTTGGAATACATGGAATAAGACACAAACAACTGGAGGTAAAGACGAACCGAACATCGTTTTTATTCGGACATCGCAACGGACATCACGACACGGAGCTCACGAAGGGTTAAAAGTGTATACTTCTGATAAGACATCCGTCGTGTTACTCATATATACAATCCAGTCCGATCAAAGTCTTGGTACTCATAGAGGAAAGAAAACATCTACGTAAAAAGTACAAACTTTATTGTCATTTGAGATATGGATATTTCATATCGGTCATCTGGATTGTGATAACGACCTTAGAATATTTGAAGTGATAACTTGAACCTATGAGCAACGTAGCCTTGTTGGAGTAGCTTTTGCGTTAGCAGCTGAAATATGTCTAGAATATCACTGTGATATTGGAAAAGTGAAGTCATCGTGTCTGTCGTATAGATTTGTCTTTAATCTTCCTTCGTTGTCGATTTTATGGTAAATGTCAGGGTCAGAAGCAGACTTTTGAGTTTCAGTAGTTTCTTTAAGTTCAAGCTAACGGCAATAGATGCGATGTAGTTCATCACCGATGCAATAATTGTTCAATGACAGAACATCAACTGTATAGCATAAGCTGGAATTACAGGTATTGGCTAGTTTTCTATCTTTATTCCTGAGAGGCCAATGTAGGAAGTCTGCATCATGATTTTGGATGGCTTTCGACAAAGCAAGATTTGTCTCTACCAATAACATCATGATGATATCTTTGTTCTCCGTTCTTCTACGTGTTTTGGCAATGTCATAGAGTTTACAAATGTCAGATTAAGATTCAGTTTGACATAATAAGGTACATTCGTGGAATATTGTACCATTTATCTTTTTATAAACCTACATGTGTATGTCTTTAAAATAAAGCAAAATGTCATATACAATCGGAAACAAAACAAAATCAAAATATGTGATACCATAATATGTCTATTATGTGCAATATATACTACCGTTAATTTAAATTCCTATTAAATGAAAATTTAGAACATGTTCAATCAACATTGAATATCAAGTCAAATTTATGTTTTTTTTTATTCGAATGTGACATCTTTTATTGAAAGATAAATAGTATAATACAATGATACATGGTGCTCTATATTCTGGACAAAAACTGTATCTTATCGCTTTTCATTAACTAAGTTTGCTGGTACGTTGGACGGGAATACATGCACATATTGACATTTTGGACTTAATTCTGAAAAGTACAACATATGAATATATGTTTGAGTAAATGTTATTGACATCGGAGGTTGGGTAGATTTTGGTCATTATAGACCACCAGCTGCTGTAATCTGAGCCCCCTCCTTTTCCCCCGAAGAAGTTATATTATCTTGCACTTATTGAAGAATTATATAATACATATAACTAATACAACCTAATATGTTTTGTAATTACAGACTTACAAGTCATAAGTGTTATTAGGTAAATCTGTAGGAATACTATATAGTCCTCTATTGCTACAATCAACATTAACTCCAACTGAATGGTTCGAACAACTACATACACTAGGACATGATGATGCCACACCAACATGTAAAATCACAGCAAATATTGCTGTTATAAGAAACTGCATGTTGCGTCATCAATCTACAAATACAAAATTTATATACTTAATAATGTGCAATATTGTTATGCATGTATAAATAAAATCTATGGAGAAATATATTATATGATTATTTATATAAAGATTAATACATGACATTTTCCATATCAATCCGAGACCCCCATATCAGTCTGAAAGGCAATCACATACCTCCAACAAATGGTTTTACCAGGTAAATCAAAAAATTAAATAAATATAAATGTTAATGACTTGATTTTTAAGCTTAATTGTGAGATCATTTTCAGAACACTATTGTAAACCAAGAGCATAGCTACCCCTATTAATATTAATGGCTACGTTTCGTATGACTGCATTTAGAAACATAGAACATGCATGTGATTCTGTCGTCATGGTTGTATGGAAGATGGTTTGATATCTACCTATCCAACAAGTTCTTATCCCCACTAACGTTGTGGGTTCGAATCACCACTCAGTGTGCTATTTTTTGTTGTTCGTGATGCTACACATTCACCAATAAAACTAACCGCCACGATATACCTGACATATGTTTGAAAATGGTGCTAAACACCATAACCCCCTAACCCTTAACCATGAATCACTTTTGAGAATATTGTCCGTGAATCGTTCTCATTCAAAATTATTGTACGTTCTTCGTGATAATCACCGGTCATCAAATGTTTCTATCATTTTTTTTAAGGTGGTATTCTGAACAAGGGTGAAACGTACTTTTAAATAGTTGGTGCTAGCACCAACAAAAAAGTCTGTGGGACAAAATGGGGAATCGTTATAGTGGAGATTCCATAGATGCTTCCTACCAAGTTGCGGATCATTTGGCTAAGCAAATTCAGTGAAGATTAAAATGCTAATAGATGTCAGACGATGGATGTCAAGTGATGTCAAAAGCATAAATGACCTTTCGTGGTCAGATGGGCTAATATCGACAACAGGACACATAAAGATCTACAAAACACTACACTGAAAATTAAATATTGAGCTCTATGAACACCTACAGAATTGTATTTTTTAGTAATCAACAGCTTTATTAAAACAAGTATAATATGCATGATAAGGCTAAATTAATAAAACATGTAACAATATAATGACTAAATCAATTATTTTAATCTAAATTATATATTAAATAAGCCTCAATTGTGGATGCATGCTTTTCTGAAAATAAAGAGTGAATTTATCCGATCTGATTGTTCAACGCATCGTGCAAAGGGGACTTAAATCTATACGTAAATGTAAAAAATAATAATTGAATCATATCATTCTACATAAAAAGAAATATTCTCAAATGAAAAATTGCCTTTTAGTCTACTTAAACATCATGTACAACCTGTTCAAGTCTGTGCTCGTCACAAGTACATATGGTATATATACGATTTATAGTATAACCTGACCTGCTACTTTATTTTCAAGTTGGATACACACAACACAAAAAATATATATTTAAATGCTTCTAAATTCAAAGTGAATCTCATATCAACAAGATATATGGATGGGTAGGTAAATATAAGGCTTACGTGACAGACTATAATGGATTGAAAAAAAACCGACAAAAAATAATAATAATATAATACAATGTTTTTGTTTATTATACAAATACGGCATCAAATCCATATAACTGTCTTGATCCAAACACCAAAGGACCAATCAAATTTGAGGTGAACTATTCAGGAGTACGACGAAATTTCCATCAAATGACCAACGGGTAGAGGGTACATGAGTGTGCTCACTCGTGGGTTAACATGTGATGAGTAGAGGGGAAAAGGAGTGTGCTCAGTCGTGGGTTAACGGGTGATAAGTAGAGGGTATAGGAGTGTGCTCAGTCGTGGGTTAACTGGTGTTGTGTAGAGGGTATATGGGTGTGCTCGGTCGTGGGTTAACGGGTGATGAGTAGAGGGCACAGGAGTGTGCTCAGTCGTGGGTTAACGGGTGATAAGTAGAGGGTATAGGAGTGTGTTCAGTCGTGGGTTAACTGGTGTTGAGTAAAGGGTATATGAGTGTGCTCAGTCGTGGGTTAACGGGTAATGAGTAGATGGTATAGGAGCGTGCTCGGTCGTGGGTTAACGGGTGATCAGTAGAGGGCATAGGAGTGTGCTCAGTCGTGGGTTAGTGGGTGATGAGTAGAGGGCTAAGGAGTGTGCTCAATCGTGGGTTAACGGGTGATGAGTAGAGGGTATAGGAGTGTGTTCAGTCGTGGGTTATCTGGTGTTGAGTAAAGGGTTAACGGGTAATGAGTTGATGGTATAGGAGCGTGCTCAATCGTGGGTTAACGGGTGATGAGTGTAGAGGTTATTGTAGTGTGCTCAGTCGTGGGTGAACAGGTGATGACTAGATGGTACATGAGTGTGCTCACTGGTGGGTTAATAGGTGATGAGTAAAGTGTATATGAGTGTATTCACTCGTGGGTTAACGGGGGACGAGTAGAGGTTATATGAGTGTGCTCACTCGTGGGTTAACGGGTGATGAGTAGAGGGTATATCAGTGTGCTCGCTCGTGGGTTACCAACGAAATACAGTTTTGGATGTGCCAACCGTCTACATCACACAATGCACTTGATGTGCCATGTTGTGTTGTTCATGTTGATACAAATTCAGAGATATATCCAGTTCACGTTTTAAAACATGTCTTGCTAGACTTGTTCAACATGTAGATTGATAAATGCTGCTTCTAAAGTAGGCATTAGCAGAAGAGTTTGAAGATAGCAAAGGGGTAATCAGAATATGTATATCGAAGAAGAACAGACAACACAATGGCTAAAAGATAAAGTACACAATAACAAACAACGAGTGGCACGCGGACATTAAACGCAACTGGATTAGATTGTATGAATAGCGATTTTCATTTTGTAAATTCTTTTAAAGTTATGCTTTTTTAACTCCATTTAATCTTTGTAATCTGATAATTAAATCAATCGTTCATCCATTGTGTAACATCATTAACATATAAACAAACATAATGGAGGTTTAAAGTTATCGTTTAACTTCACTAAACCTGGGCGTCCATTAGTGTACTATGATAACTTGAATGCGCTTTATTGTTTAGCAATGTTATAGCGAGGCATCAACCGTGAGAAAAATAAATTTGAAGTAGTGTATACTCATGAAACAGAACACAACATGAAATGTGTATTAGTCACATAATTTATGTCTGTCTATCTTATTGTAACAAGGTGACCGTCGTCTTCGTGTGACAGTCGGATTAAGCACTTCCTATGCAATCAGTGCCTATCAACGCCAACGTTGAGAGTTCGATTCCCGTTATCGCGAGGGATACTCGAGATATGATTATGTGATAAAGTTTGTCCGTAACTTGCGGCAGGTCAGTGGTTTTCTCCGCGTTCTTCGGTTTTCTCCACCGATACAAACTGTCCACCACGATGCAAATGAAATATTTTTGAAAGTGAAGTTGGACACTATAAACCTAACCCTTATTCTAACAACAAAACCAGACAGATATACCATATGATACGAACGTAAAGTTCTCCAAGCATAGGAGGTGAAAGGCTAATTTATTTAACAATAGAAACAAAATTAAAACCCCACACAGCTGGAACAATTTCAAAATTCAATGTAAAAATGTTTATAAGTCTAATCAAGGTCACCTAATAAAAACCCAAAGTTTTGGCCATTCATTCTCTCCTGTCAACGTGCACATTTTACGTATCTAACAGTACTGGTAAACTACCAATCCTGGCCAAACCTTGACCTAATTTATATTGTTTTACAACATTAAAACCATTGTATGATGGGCTGTGGTTCCTGACAGCTAAAGAATTGGAAAATATCACGCTCAGTTAGATAGGTGATATACATACTAGAACGTACATTGACCTAGTATGTTACAGGTAAACGGTCTCACTGTAATTAGTTTTCAAAGCAGGATGGGCTTTAAATATCCTATGTATTCGTGGTAAATAGTGAAAACTTTATGATGCGTGAAATTAAATGAAGAAAATTACAGTGTTTTGTAAATACCCAAGAGGTATAATATCCAATCTAACTCTACAACAAATTATGCCAAAACGTGTACCTATCAGGAAATCCCTATCAATTCCAAAAAGAATAATATCATCCTATCTAGCATTACAGACCAAAAACTTGATATTCGTATACAAAAAATTTAGCAGTATGAAAAGAAAAACTAAAAGCGATGTTATTGAAAACTATCATTTATTAATAAGGAAAACATGAATTGTTTTCACGAACTGTGATATACGTTTCTACCTATTTGCAAGAAGTTTAAAGTTTGTGTATGGATAATTAATAATAAATTTGGAAAAAATATATCATTTTGGTAAAGATCGGTCTTAAATAAAAATATGATATACCTGACAAAGTAAGCTGTATAACTTTAATTGCATACTTTCTATTAGTTAAGAAATATGATCATCAATCCAAAAATCGGATTTATTTCAACACCATAATATTATTTGATTCATAACAAATTGAAAATGTTCTGACAAAGCAACTCCGTCATTGTCCTTTCATAACTCTGTCGAAGGAAATTGAAATTACTTACCAATGTAATATTTGATTTTGCTATGATCCCTACACGATTACATGATACGTAGGTTTACTGTATTTATTAAAATACCCATAATACATCATTCTCCCAGTGTCCCTTGTTTAAGTTTTCTTTAGTTATATATGCGTACATTATTTAACCACGCATTGCTTACGTTACAAATTACCTTTTACGTGTGGTCACGCTCTGGATTTTCAAGATGTCTAGATTTAATTTTACTTTTCATGTGAATTTTAATAACTTTGTTGGTGTGTCATTATATGTTTATCGGGTGGAGAGTTCATTTCATTTAAAGGTGGAATCTTAATTACATTTTAATGGGAGTTTCGTACGTCACTTAATCTATTTTACCAAAATAAGAAAACAACTTGTATTTAACTACAAACAGTCACGCCTTTGTAAAACCGGTTTGACAACATTTTAAAATTATCAACCAATCAAATAATTCGCTACATAGCTCCGAACCTATACCGATTTCAAAAGCATATCTTAATACCTAAAAGGATGCAGCAACATCTAACCACAACATACCGGAATTATTTTGTTTTCCTTCACGATTATTAATACCCAACATAGTCATCACGCTTCATAGATGTTGCCCTTAAATCGTTAGTTAGAGCCAATATGGACCTGGTTTTTGTTCTGTAAGCATCTAGCCATCGCTTCCGACTGCTTGACCAGTCGTCACGCTTCATTGATTTTGCCCTTAAATCGTTAGTTAGAATCAATATGGACCTGTTTTATTTTTGTTCTGCAAGCATCTGGACATCGTTTCCGACCACTTGACCAGTCGACACGTATCATTGATTTTACCCTTAAATCGTTAATTAAATTCAATATGAACTTAGTCTTTTATTTTTCTGCAAGCATCTGGACATCCTTTCCGACCTCTCGACCAGTCGTCACACTTCATTGATTGATATCAATATGTATATATATTTCTTATTGCAGGTATGGATAAAAATACAAAACTACACAACAACATAACCAATGGATGCGGTAGATGTTTTCCCATATTTGGACTAGGAGAAAGTTTCTACATTAACTCCAGAAGTCACCCACTCACATAATAACTTATCAGAACATTCAAGGAGACAAACTAACGACTATGCTTGTGAAAGGTCTCGTAAAACAATAAAGCATAGAAAAAACTGCTCCAGGCATGGGAAATCCCAAGTGACGACATAAATGTTTCTTGTGTGGATTTAAAACTACACGGGAGAAAAATTTGAAAAGACATGAGCGGGGACATTTAGTCTGATATAAAAAAAACAAATAATGACCACCAATGCCAAAACTGTGGATTAAATTTGAACATCTACACCACCATATTTGAACACACCCGAATAAACCACCCAGAACAGCTAGGTGGTCGAATCATCATCCACCCAACGTCAACTGAAGATTCTCTCGAAGATTCAGTAAACGTCTTAAACATTGTTCCAACGCATGAAAACAAATACGATCTGCTGACATTTTTTGCAAGCATCCGTCATGACATTTGACAGAAAGATGTGACAATGTTCAACAGATTAAATAATATCTCAACTTACAGGTAGAATTCACTCGCGAAACTAATGACGAGGAAACGGAAAAGAGTGAACTATATTTTAAAAGCAAGTCCTATACCTTGTTGTCGAAAGAAGACCTAACCGACCACGATGTCAACGAATCATTCCAAAATCAGTTTGCTTCCTTCGATGAATACATCGCAAGAGATTCCGGTTGGAAATTGAGTCAAGTTATCCGCATGGAGGTTCACACAGCACAATACCGCCCCATCGGTGGGTCGAATTCAATCTAATTCAAATTAGATCTTTGCTTGCTCTCGATAATGTCGGACATATATCTAACGAAACAGAATAAAGGGGTCAAATCCTATGACCTTTGGAATTAACAAATGAGATCCCAAATAAAGAGAATTTTCGGTGTTGGCGGAGTCGTTCGGAAATCCTCGATAATAGCTAAAAATACATTTGTTTCATCATCCGATAGCATTATTAATAGCATATATTTTAATGATTGGGATATACAATTTTACCAATAATATTCAATGATATTCACAGATATTTCAGGTGTGTTAGATTGTTGAAAGTAGTGTCCTCTATCACTGATATTTCATTATTCTGTAGCTTCCTATAAATAGTCAACAACTGTCTTTATTAAACTATTGGTCTACTAATATGTCTTAAGCGATACATATTTGATACACAGTCATGTTAAGGTTGTCAGAAATGTATTACAATTGATGAAAATGTAATATTTTCATGACGCAGACCTCTGTTTTTTAATAACATTGTTGTACGAATTTGATAAATTCATACCCTGTCGTACTGAATATTAAATAATTATATGTTCGTTATGAAAGAATAGTAAATACGTAACAATTTCCAAGCATCTTGCTTTTGGCGATCTGTCAATCTGTTTGCCAGATGCGGTGCTTTTGCTACTTTTCCGGAAGTCGCGATCATTTCGCGCTTGTACTTGACAACACCGTACAAATGCATTCATGACAAAAGTTACGTCAAGACTCGAGTACACAGAAGTTTTACATTACTATTTTTTTTATATTTGATACCAAGATACTATATGCATAAATGTACCAACGTTACGTGTATGTTTGGATTTAAATGAAATAACCCAAACGCCATAATCACGCCCATTCTACTTCAGTTCATGTATCACAATCAATGCATGTATTACCCATTTTTTTCAGTGGGTAACATATCGACAGTAAACAAATATTCAACAATGGTTCAAATTTAGCGTCTGGGAGCAAGTCCATGTGACCCGATTGGAAACACGTGGTAGTAATACATTACATCATCATACATGTACATTTTTATTTAATTAATTAATTATAGATGAACACCAGGATTTGCCAACAACTTTAAGATAAAGAAAAGCTTCAATTCAAGTCGATAAGACATGAGCAGATTAATTAATTTGCCCTCCACTGATACAGGATGTGTGTGAAAAATAGTGAGAGGGGTGGGGGGGGGGGGGGGGTGAAATCTAAGTTAGTTGTAGCTAGGGGCAGCACTGGTCGACAGCTGTCAGGTTGCAGGTTCCGAAGTGGAGTCCTAGAATGGGCATACTGTCTTACTTCTTGCTGTTCGCTATGTCCATGAATTGTTATTTGTATATACATGTACTACAGAAGGGTGATACCAAAATGTAGGAGCTGTGGTTGTCGTGATCGTATGGTTGTTGGATCAAAGACTACCTATGCATGCAATCAGTGCATATCACCTCTACAATTGCTAGTTCGAATCCCGCAGATTGCGAGGTAGACTAGATACAGCATTATGTGATTGAATTGTCAGTGATTTGCGACAGGTCTGTTGTTTTCTCCGGGTACACCAGTTTCCTCTGCAAATAAAACTGACCGCCACATATTTAGCTGAACTATTGCTGAAAGTGGCAATAAATACCATGACATAACCTTAGCGCTACAACAATTTATTTATATACAACTACTGCAATTATCACACAAAAATGATAATGACTGCAGGATAAATACTATTTCTTGATTCTAACAAGGTTCTGACTTTAAGTAAATTATGACAATATCAGCATTGAACGTACAACTTATAATTTAATTGTTCATTATGTTCATTAGTTACAAATAATGTTGATGTTTTTGCCCCCTTCCCCCATTTTTGGCAAACATACATCTTAATCACAGTTTCAGTTCATGGTACTTTGATATATTTTATATCTTTAATTTCCGACAAATTCCACACACATATGATTTGCTGGCCCCTCAGGAAACGCTTGTTGGTTTCTCTGTGTTATTAATTCCATCTGATTATTGCATCAATTTATAATTTTTAAACTATCTTTAAATGAATAATACACATATCAAATTTGTTTTTTGCAGTTTCCCTTCAAAAGACAACATTTTAATATCTAACATCTCTCCTGAATGACAGCAGGCAACAGGCCCCCTGGAGCATATTTGTTTCTTCATTCCATAAAGCATTAAGTATTAAAAACATGTACAAATGCATACATTTTTTTAATTGAATGTGGAAATGTTGAAATTGTCTATTAAATTTAGTTTTATGCATCTACATTGAGTCCTTTGACTAACTTGATATTTTTTTTCCGAGTTAGCCTAAAGAATAAAATCAATGGACGACTTAAGCTCAACCAAGATTTAAATACCACAGAATAATCTGCATAAACTTTAAAGGAACAAGAGTATTTGACTTAAACAGAATCCAGATATATATACTCATACATTTGCATGATCAGAAGTAATCGATAAAATAGAATGTTGGAGCTGTTTGTATTGTGTAGAGTCTGTGTGCATTACATGTGGTAGTGAACAGGACACATTATACAAGATTATCTATTGTGCATATGATGTAAAACAATGTGTTTGATTCCCCATAGTCGTCTTGCGATTGTTCATTTATAAATCCAAAGAATACAATCCGTTGTAAAGGGACTGTAGTCGGTATAGACTCTCTTGATGCTGATATACTTTCCTCGTCCTCTGATTTACAACCACATCGGTGGTGTAATGGTTAGCGTCATTGTCTCGCAGATCAGGGTAACTCTGTTCCAGTGGAGCAGACTGTTATTGCAATGGGCTAACGCTATACAAATCGAACTAAGCGTGTTGGTTTAGTTGGTCTAACATACACCATTATCATATTCTCGAATGAAATTTGTTCTCTGACAAATTGCTCATTTGGCGTTAAACAACGATCACCAACTCACTCTTTTGATTTATTAATAGATATTTACAATGAGTGATGATTGAATTGTATAGCACATTATGGAAAGTAGAGTCGATAATCCAAGCAAAATACATTGTCCTATCTTGTGCAACAAATATGAAGCCCATTGACCGCCCAACAAACCAGAAAAACACAACCTTTACGTAATGGCACCAAACATGCACTTCCTCCTTCATGAGTTTCTCTGATGTTTACCCCAGATTTAATTCAGTGTTCATTTTAAAGTGGCCTAACCGATATTCTGCTAGGACCACGATATCACTACTCATATTTTCACATTATTATTTTATTGAAATCACAGAAAATTTATCTCGTAAGCCAACAAATAAAATGGCCCATTCTCTTTTTCGGGAGACCTTGTATTTTATATTCGAAGGTGGTAACCTCCTGATTTTATATTTATTTCAATATAAAATGTTAATTATATATCCATCGTATATATTTGAACAGTGTTCAGATTTAGTATCAACAAGGACCAGAGGTAATTTAATTACTATTTACAACTTCTGTTGATAGATATCAAATATCACCTGGTTTGTAATTATATTTACATGACGGGTGCCACTAGTTGAACAGGAACCGCTTACCATTCCTGAGCATCTGAGTACACCTCAGGCTTTTAGTTGAGCTCGTGTTACTCGATCGTTAGCTTTGTGCTTTGTAGATGGTTGTTTGTCCTTTTTTCATTTGGCCTGAGTGTTGTCTGTTCTTCGATTTACGAATGCTGATTTCCCTTTTGGTATCTTCAAACACTTCTTATAACTAAGTAACAATCCAGCATAGGAGTGTTTGCTAAGCTAATAAGTGATGTTATAATCCATAATTAGTAATTATTTGTTGGTGGTCAGTTTGTTATTGTATATGCATGTCTTCTCTGTACCGTTGTATAAGGTTTATTAGAAATAGAGATGATTTTGTGCATTAATAAAACAACTGAAGGCTATATGGTTATACATTGTTAATATGTATATAATTTTATTCTCTAAGCCAATTTTACAAATATTACAGAGTGCGATAGTTCAAATTAATATAAAGTAAATACATATTATTACATTATTATCAAGCTTATTGGTCTGCATTAAATACAAAGTACACTAATAGAGGTGTGATTGATTTATTTTTCAAGGTGAAGCTATTTTCTTATTTATCACATCAATAAGTTTGCATAATAAACGAATAATTTCAGGTGTCGTTTTATTATACAATGACAATTGCAATAAGATTGTGCTATTGAAAAAAAATGGAATTACATTTTGTTCGTTTAGTTGCAAATATTGGACACTGTGAAAGGTAATGATATTTGCCACCAATTTCACGAGTTTGACATAGCTGTTCAGCGCCCTACCTCGATTGGTAGTCTATGATTAGATATTATAAATCTACAAAAAGTAAATATTGTTTTTCTCATTTAAGACGTCTAAATAATATTCTAATTTAAAATCCGACTTGAATAATCTATAGTTCAATGCTTTTAGGGATATTTGTAGGCTAGAATGCCGACTTTGTTTGAACTGGTCGGTTAATCTCATTTGAATGCCTCCAATTAGCCAGGTATGGCTTATACAAACGGTCGAATAACCACAGGCATCAAGAATTGATTTAATAAAACTAATCCAAGAAAAAAGTATTAATTCCATGAGTTTTCAAATACAACAATCTATAGATAAGAGATAATATTTTTGATTGCTTTCCGTCAATTAATTTCGACCAGTATGACACAATTTGCAATTATATTTGCATATTCAGAGGGTATCTACCAAGTTCACCATAACACATACAATGTTGCGTTGAAGGTTTCAAATTAAGCAATAGCTCACAATATGCTTAATGTGGTTTTTTTTCTAATATGTCAATATGTTCACATCTCCATATCTCTGAACCATAGGTTAACATTGGTATGCTTATTTTATCAAGCAAATCCAATTGACAATTTACAGATACTTGTAAAACCTTCTCCACAAGATTAATTTTATGATTCTTGACAGATCTGTTCATTGCAACATTGTACCCAAATATATCAATTCACTTACTATTTCTAATTCCATTCATTTTAAACTTTAAGTTCATTGGTCACATTCCCTTTGAAAAATCACATGACTTTGGATTTGTTTCTGTTTACCTTTAAATTCATTTTCTTTTACAATATTCGAAAACAGTAATTAACCTCTGACTGCAATTCCTCGGCAGATTCTGACATTAGTACTTTATCGTCGGCATACAGAACAGTGAATAATTTAACATTAATTTGTAATTCGTTATCAAAATCGTCGGGAATGCTTTTAACACCTTGTATATTTTTGCTTGTCTAAAAAGTTCTCTAAATCATTTAGATATAGTGCGAACTAATCAAGAGATAAATGTTTACCTTGTCTAACACCATTTAAACTTGGGAATAAATTTGAAACAGAATCGGTATAGACAAGTCTTTATTTTATATTATTATACATTTTACCCTTTATATTACACATACGTAACCTGTATCATAAGCCATCACACCACACAGTATGGAAAGCCTTTTTGAAGTATATATATGCACAAACAAGTTACCTTTTCCTTCTGTTCTAGTAACTCTAAGATGCCATATATAACAAAACAGTAATACTGAGTGGCCTGTGAACATCAACAGAGTGTGTTTTGACTAAGATAAAGTACAATGTGTCCCTTGCAAAGATTAATCAATAATTTCCCAGATTTATTTTGTCCGTTGTCGAGTCCATTCTTTTTGAGTGGTAAATTTTAATCTGTTAGAAAAGAGGTACACTGTTCTAGTAAATATGTGTCCTCATTTAGAAAATAGTTTTCTGTAAATACCGAAAAATCGTTAAGCTCAGTTATTCTTGTATTGCAATTACCCGCCAACGATATATATTCATACAACCGAGCGAAATATCTTATATCGAAATATATGTCATTGAATGCTTCTTGAGACGAGTACGAGGTACATTCTGGTGGTATATACACAACACCAAATAAAACATTTTCATCTAATTTAAATACCTTGGATGACATCTTTACCCAAAATACAAATTTACTGTCATTTTTTTGTTATAATAGTTTGATACATTTATCTAAATTTTCCTTATATCCAAAGTCGACCCCGCCTGATTTTCTATCTGTAACAACGTCTTTACATCTCATCAAATTCAAAACTGTTAACGTAGAATTACCGGCACATTATTAAAATTTGGAAAAGTGAATTTTAAATGCAATTTCGAAATTATGTATTTTCCCACAAACTTAGATTTGATAAATAAGACATGTCAAAAAAAGAACATATTTCTAAAATTCATGCTCATTCTCTTCAAAAAACAAATAGTAATGATTGGGTACTTTGAAGGACACACCCTTTCAAATTCATATATTTTATCAGCACGACAACCATATCCATTCACGTATTATTCAGTTATTGGTCACCCATTCATATAATAAATCCAAATTAATAGTTGTATTCCAGAAAGGGGTCGTGGTCACTAAATTATATATGTACATTTTGATGTCTGTTCGTTTCACAAATCAACAGATCGCCAAATAAAATAAAACTCATTCATGGTAGATGTTTTGAGAAAGAGCCCATTTGACAAATTTCCTGCAGTATATCGAAATATATACGTTCAGTCTGTAGTTTGTAGTATCCAATCCAACATGACGGACGGAGGATATTTACAGTTGCCCTCATTATCTTTGTTGGAAAACTGAAATGATAAGAAAATTATCACTGACCAATTTATTCTGGTATGATATATACCAAATCAAATTCATTCTACATGTTTGCATTTTCTATACCAGAAAGAAAGTTTAATATACAAATTCTTGCTGCTGCGTAAGCATTTTATTCAGACATCACAGAAGGATTACATATCGAGGAATGCATACGTTGTATGTCTAGTAAAACCAAGTAGATTAACATTCAGGTATTGGTGCTCTACAGTTCGTAATGTATTTTCTAACACAAGTTACCAAAGGAGTAGTCAGAAGCTATACATCGAAGGACAGACAACACAATGGCCATGAGAAAAAAGGTCAAAAAGACAAACAACGATCAACAAAGCATACACATAAAAATAAAGATTGACTAATTATCGCTTTGGTAAAAATAAAAAAAAAACAAAACCCTCATGTCCAAAATAGTTTCTGACGAGCCTAATAATATATCATATTAAAAATAGCATGTTCTACTGATCGTTCTGGTTCAAATTTCAATATGTGAGTTATCGTGTGTTTCATGGCGGGAAAATGTTACAAAAAAGTTCCAATAAGCGTATTGGCATAGTACAAAGCGTTATCATCGTCGTCATCATCGCCGTCATCATCATCATCAGCATTATCATCATCATTAGCTCATTGACAAACAAACATGAAATGTCTCTCTCAAATTCATCATATGCTAGGCGTTCATGCTAACCATTACTCCATCAATTTAGTTGCGCTACGTAGAATTTGTCTTTGTCAGAGATAAGCTTACCAATGTTTGCAGAATCGTCTGAAAATGTATCATTTTGATATTCTCTGAATATTTCCCTTTTCGTTCCAGTTCATGTAGATCTGTTTTCGTTCGTCTGTGTCTATAATACACATTGAACCTTTAAATCCTCCTCATTCAAATTTATTTTGTCAAGTTAAATGTGTGGCAGCGAGAAATAAAAATTAATTCTAGGAAATATTTGGAATAGAATTTGAAGACAGTTTGCTTACAAGTGTATTCGGGTTTTCAATGCCACACCCAAGGGACAGGCATAACCTGGGGAATGGTCAATGTCGTCTTTATTGTTGATCAGGTAAATGGTCTCCTCTTATTATTTTTGTTAGCATTTGGTGTTCAGGAAAACAAGGTTAGGATTATGGTGTTAACACCACTTTTAACAATATGTTAGTTATTTCGTGGCGGTTAGTTTTATTGTTGGAGGAAACCGGAGTGACCGGAGAAAACAACCGACCTGTAGTAAGTCACTGACAATCTTGATTATATAATGTTGCATCGAGTGCACCTCGCCATGAACGGGTTTCGAACTTAAAACTTTAGTGGTTATAAACATTGATTGCACGTGTGGTTGTGAATCTGTGACGCACTAGTTCTTTACTCATGAAAGAAATAAATATCAATCATCACTAAATTAATCAATACATTAACTTATTAAATTGTCATCATTAATTGATTAATTAATTTGAAAAGCAAGATACAGAGGAAAATACAAACAGTTTCATCACTAAATTCCAACATGCGTAAACGACTGCAGTAATATAATGGCTAACGTGCACGCTTCTTTTGCGGAAGTTCTTGACTAAATATCATAAAATTGGTAAAACGATTATTTTCTGCTCAGGAAAAAATATTAATGAGTAATTTCAAAGAAAGATTGGGTCACTCGGGAAGGGGAGGGGTAGTGTGTCACAGTACCGTGACATATGTACCTGTACATTATTGTATCATAGACCAATCGCTAGAAGACAACCACTCGAATAGGGTGCTCTCAATCAAAACAACCTTCAACATCATATCATGAAAACGTTACGTATAACCCCGAACAATTCCTGACTTCGCAATGTTGGTGGACCATAAGTCCCCTCCCTATGGTATATCCTCATTTGGTACTGCACATCCCTGGGGTATAATCCGCCCATTAGTAAGTGGTTTCATACTGTTATTGTTTATTTGATAGAGTTATTATTGAAATTTACAGTTTCTCAATAATGGAATTAAGGTTAAACGTGACCTTATCCGATTTTGGCTATCCTGTTTAGGCACCTTGAATTTCTTTTACCCAAAGATTTTAAACTTATTTGGATTTCCAATTTTTTTGTAGGTTGCTTGATATCACGGAAAACAAATATATGGGATACTGTATCATCTAATATGAATATATGACTGATATTCCTAGTTTATTGGTAAATTGGACAGTTCTGCCTTCATCTCACTGAGTGATGTTGTCAGTATCAACTGACTGGCTATGATACTGGAATATATATGTCAACGTGACGTCACATTGTGACGTTTCTTACTGACAAACACAACAACGTCAGATATGAAAGTGGCGTCATACATTATCGCTTGAATCGCAGCTTGTCATATTCAGACTCGAGGCGATACTAGTGATAATGTCTGGTTCGACCTTCAAAACTGCCATTGTTCTATAAAACTTTCGTGATTTCGGAAGGGATGTGTTCCTGATTTTATTTACAAATGTTTCCAATACAAAGTTGTTGCATAGTTAGCTGTAAATCCAACTACAATAAAACGATGGAAAATAGCCAATGTCGTCTGTATTGTTGTACTTATACATCAACAGTGTCAGGTAAATGTCCCCTCTGACTATTTTTGCTACTATTAGCTGTTCAGTAAAATATTTATAAAATAAATAATAAAAATAATTACATCATACCTCAGAGTAGCCATGACAATAACGACACTCGTTAATGCAGTACCAACGAAGCTTCCAAGCCCTGCATATACTGCAGTATAACTTGTAGCTGATTGTGATGTTGCTGTAAAATATGAAAATAACATTTAATATATGAGCTGCTGGCCCTTCTCCAGCTGATGACTTCACTCCCGGTTTGTAGTGGGGTTCGTATTGTTGGGTATATTACTTAGCATAGTGTTTTAAAGATTATTGTTTTCCTTGTCTTTTCTAGCTTGGTTATTCCTTTGTTTGTGATATCTTGATTTACAGCTTCGGATTACACCTTTGGTATCTTCAAACATTTCTAAGCAATAGCAGAACTTTATAGAATACCCGTTATATTATTTTGTGTCGTCCAATCTAATAATGAGTGATTGTTGTTTGCCGATAATTCAGCATTTGCTTAGCTATACCATGGCGAGAAAAAGTTAATTTGCAATGAGATGATGATGAAATCTGCTTTGAAATAGGCCAACACAAATAATTGGATTTTTACAATGTTAGTTCACTGCGTCAACAGTCTGTGGATAGACATGTCGCCTCCTCGGACACATTATCATGATTCCTCGTCAACCAGTCTTTGATCTTTCTCCTTAATGCTTCGTGCATACCGGAAAAGCAATAAAGAACAATTTCATATTCTTTAGTTTGACCGTATTGGGGCTAGAACTCACGATATACCACACTCGAGGCGAACAAGCTAACCATTACACCACCGATGCGGTTTTAATCCAACGGAAAAACGATTGATCTTGTATTAGCCAATTACAAACATGATACACACTTTGCGCGCCATTTGTTGATAATGCAATATCGCCAAGTTTCCTAACCATAGTATATTCATATATGTAATAAATGATAGTATTGTAAATTATGTGTTCCTCAAAAGTTGAATAATAATTAGCTAGTATAATGTTAGAATACCTGGCAATTGACTAAGTCTCCTTTATAGCCGTCATAACAACCGTATGCACACTGTCCGTCATGTCTGTCACACATATTGTTGACACATGTATCGTCGATGGATTCACAGTTGATACCATATGTTCCAGAAACACATTCTGAAAAAAATATTGAACTTTTGTGAAATACTAATAGTGATATCAAAAACATATCGCATCATCTGCTAAGTTTGAAATGTTAACTTTACGATGCATGAGTCCCACTCTTTGGAGATTTGATAAGGAACAGGATACCAAATGTTTAATAATGAAATGAAATTGAGAGTTTGACCCAATAGTTTTAGACAACGAAATATCCAGGTCCAAAAATTACCACCATCTAAGCACTTTGTTTGTTTATAAATATTAGGTGCCTGTCAACAATATTTCAGTCATATCGTGGCAGTCAGGTTTATTGGTATTGATATATATATATAGCGGAGCGTTGTACATAAAGAAATATTTATATTTCAAGAAAAGGGGAAAAATCCAAGCACTACGCCATTTTGTATATTTTAAAAAAGTTCATCATTACCCTGGTGCCAACCTTAGTATACCTGATAGTTTACAACGAACTCCTTTATAGCCTTCTATACAACCATATGTATAATTCCCATTACGTGATTCACACATCTTGTCAACACATGCATCACACCGGATTTCACGATTGACACCATACGTGCCAGTAGTACATTCTGAAAAGATAATGCACTACTTTGCACCATTATATATATACTGATTACAACGAAACATACCGCCGGTTTTTGGTTGGTCTGTGTTACTGATCGTTTTAGCTTTCCGTGATAAGTTGTGTTTTTTGGGGGGTTTTGTTTGCCTTCGTCCTGTGTCTTGTGTGCCCATATTTTATCAGTCTCTCTTGATTTTCCATTCTTGATTGGCCTTCGGTTTTTTCTAGCGTTTATTTAATCTACAAATCCTAATAATAAACTAACGAGGCAGGTAGAGCTGGGCGGGGTACCTTATGATAGCGATATATACCTATTTAAAGACAGGCAACCAGTTCCAAGCATTCTAGTCACTACCCTACTACATCAGTTGATGTATTATTTATGCCATTGAATTGATTGTACTCGATTTGTTTAACGATTATTGATTTCCGATTTGAGATATCCAAAGCTTTGAATATTGCATTCACTGTAATTCGATTGACGGCTTGCCTTTCACTTTGTTATCTCATGATTACTCCTTCGATATATTATAATTTCCCCTTTTGAACCATATGATAACGTTTTGATGTCTTCTAATTACCCCTTTGTTTTTTTTCTGATTACCCCTTTGGTATCTTCTGATTACCCCTTTGGTGTTTTCTGATTACGCCTTTGGTGTCTTCTGATTACCCATTTGGTATCTTCTAATTACGTCCTTGATATCATTTGATCACTCCGTTGGTATCTTCAGATAATTCCGTTGGTATTTTTAGATCACTCCTTTGATATCTTCTGAATACGCCTTTGGTATCTTCTGATTACGCCTTTTGTATCTTTTGATTGCCCATTTGGTATCTTCTGATTACCCATTTGTCATTTTTTGATTACGCCTTTGATATCTTCTGATTACCCATTTGGTATCTTCTGATTACGCCCTTTATATCATTTGATCACTACGTTGGTATCTTCAAATAACTCGTTTGTATTTTCAGATCACTCCTTTGGTATCTGCTGATTATGCCTTTGGTATCTTCTGATTACGCCTTTGGTATCTTCTGATTACACCTTTGGTGTCTTTTGATTGCCCATTTGGTATCTTCTGATTACCCATTTGGTATTTGCTGATTACGCCTTTCGTACTTTCTGATTACCAATTTGGTGTCTGCTGATTACGCCCTTGATATCATTTGAACACTCCGTTGGTATCTTCAGATCACTCCATTTGTATTTTCAGATCACTCCTCTGGCATCTTTTGATTACGCCTTTGGCATCTTCTGATTACGCCTTTGGTATCTTCTGATTGCCCATTTTGTATCTTCTGATTACCACGTTTGGTATCTTCTGATAAACTCTTTGTTATCTTCTGATTAACTCCTTTCTATTTTCAAACGTTTTGTGTGGTGGTCATTGAGATTGCCGATCATTTGTTATTTGCTTACCAAGTCATAAACTTGAATTACCAAGTTATGGTAATATGAGAAATATAATTAAATTCGATGGTGTTCACCAATTTACCCAGAAAATTCCTAGGATATAGCTGAGATATCATTTGTCGTGAATCTTCAAAATAATTATAAAACATTGTAAAAAATGGTGAATTTAAACAAATATTTGTGCTTGTTGTTTTATACATTATCTTTGTCAAGGCAAATATATCACATTCCTGTTAGTTCTTGAACATATGCAGAATATTAAAATGATAACGAAGCTGTCAGATTACCTCAGTGTAGCAAAAACTAAAGCTGTATTCTGTTTAAGCATATTTTATTTGACAATTACATAGACAAAATGGATAAGACACAAGTTAAACAAATGAAATAGTATACAAATTATAAGTTGTTACATTAAATAAGTACTTAAAAGACAATTACTATATATAGCACTAATAACGAATCAATGATGAATATTCACAAACAGAAGGAAAAACAAAATTAAGATGGAATCATATGATGTGCATATTCACTCAATTCAATTCCAGGTATACGATAAGGAATCTGTTTGAACATTTAATGTAATCAAAAAACATGTTTAAATATTATACAATTTGCTTCATAAGTTAAATTTACATTGCCACATGTCCAAAATTTGATATCTAGAACATAGCAGGTTGTAACCATCTTGATAGTATCTACCAATATTGTTCTGGGTTGTAAGTATATTGGACAATCCAAAGAGAAATGCTTTAAATTTTCAAGGGTACCACCACATCGACAAGATGGATCAGATACAATTCCTACTCGAAATAAATCATAATTTAAGAACGAAGCTAAACTTCTTAGCTAGGTTAAAATAATATTCAATTTTCGAGGACCATAAACATAATGCTTAGGAACAGCATGATTTGCAGTTTCATCAATTTTCTTTAATTCTGATATAAATTTTGAGTATCAACGTTTCGAATAGTGTTATTTAAACTATTCCACCTTTTTTTGTGGTGGGGATACACTAATCTTTAGTTGAAAACAGTCTACAGAAGGTAGCATAATATAATTCCAATTAGAATTTAATTAGGGGTATTTTTATTAACTCTATTATAAAAAAGTTGAAGTTTCCCTCTCTTCCGTCTCACAGATAGTAATTCCCAACCTGTCTCTATCTATACAATTTCCGTTTTGTGAAAATATGTAAGCATGAAACAATCCTGGCAGCTTCCAGTTGAAGTTGTTCCAGTTTTTGTGAATTTCCAATCATCCCACAGTTATCCCATAGTTCACATGCATATTCAAAAAGTGGTCTAATATACACAAGACATAGTTTATTAGTTCGACTAAGACGGTACTTCAATCTACGTAGAATATTCAAATGCTTAGATACACTACTCTGAATATTACCAACATGGGTGTTCCACTTAGTATCGTTACTGAATGTAACACCTAAGTGTTTATGAGAAGTAGTAATCAGCACAGATTTTCCATTAAAAGAGAAATCAAGATGTTCTCGAATGTTACGATTAGAGAAAATCATAACAATATGTCCATTTCATTCAAATCATGATCGATAACATTTTTCGACTGCATTGTATCCTGATTTGAATAACCGAACGAAGTGTCATCTGCAAATAGTGTGCTCAGTGAGACAAGTGTATGGGTAATACCAGTTATATAGATAATGCATAAGAGAGGCCTAAGATTGAACCTTGTGTGATTCCAGCAGATATTTCACAATATGCTGAAGAATATTTCTTAATAACTTTTTGTTCTCTATCTTTTAAATAACTATTAAACCAATCAATGAAATTTCCATTTATCCCATATGCTTTCTTTTTATGTAAAAGACCTCGATGCCAAACTTTATCAAATGCCTTAGAAAAGTCACAAAATATAAAACAATTTGCTTCCTTATTTTCCAATGAAATTAAAATACTACTATAAATTTCTAATAACTGATGCACTGTTGAATACCTGGGAAGAAAACTGGATTGATATTCATATATCAGTCTATTTTGCTGGAGATAGTTATGCACATGTTTGCATATAGCCCTCTCCATTATTTTCCCTACACGGCTTATAAGTGATATAGATGTGTAATGAGACGGCCATGAATAATCCCCTTTTTAAATACTGCAATAACCTGAGCTAGTTTCCAGTTTGTCAGATATTTACTTTGCTGGAGAGATTTGTTGAATATCATTTGCAAAGGCAATGCTATTTTATTAGGACATAGTTTTAACATGTTGTGGCTGATTACATCCGGACCCGATGCCTTATTTGGATGAATAATTTGAATTATGTCAGACATTTCTTCGACACTTACATTAAGATCAGTTACATTATTATGTGTTTTCACCTCTATTTCGGGGAGAGGTGCATTTGCTTCGTCCAGTTTGGATATAAAACTAAAATACATTTTTCCTCGTCATCATAAGATAACTCTTATAATTGTTTATCATTAATTATGTTTTGAGGAGGGGGGAAATTACCAGATCCTTTATTTGACATTAAAAGCATTTTCATAATTTTTGAATAAGTTTTATTATTTGATGCATTTTCAAAAATAATATTATCTGAATTGATTTCAAAGTTTTCTTTTGCGATTTTCTTTAAATTATTAACCCTGTGTCTCTGTTTTTTGTATATTTACAAATATCCGAATTTCTACGATTTATTAATATTACTTTGCGGAGTCGGTCCCTTATACGTATTTCTTTCCGGATTTCACTGGTGAACCACGGTTTGTCATTATATCTTACGGTAATTGTCTTTGGCTGGAATACACTCCCTTGCCAATTCGAGAAATGTGTTGGTAAATTGATTACACATGTCATCTACATCCTCAAATTGGCAGAGGAGGGTTCTCCAGTCAACTATTTCTAGATTTTCGATAAATTGTTGTTGATCATATAGCCAGACTTCCCGTTTGAAGGAACCAGCTACACTCTTTGCACACCATTAAAAAGCCACAGAGGCATCATGATCACTAATTTCTGATGGTATTTTTAATATATCAGAATATATATAATTCAGTGCCACTAATAATAATAGGATCAAGCAAAGTATTACTATGAGATGTAATTTGTGTGGGATTGCTAATAATTTTGACTAAGTTTAACAAATCATAGTATATATTAATTTATTATTATTAGCTATAAATAAGACGGATTTCAAATCACCCAAAATCACAATATTATCGTTTACCTGGTAACCAATGCCTATTGCGTGATTTAATCGTGTTCAGTATTCATTTTCCGTCCATTCAAGTCGATACATGTTACACAAAAGGAAGGTTGACCTCTAGCTCTCACTTTTATCCAGATAGTTTCGTCAGTGTCGTTTTCTAGGGCAGTTACACGTTCAACAAATATATCATCTTTAAAATAAATGAGAAGTCCACCTCCTGAGTTATTACGATCCTTTCTGATGAAAGAAATCAAGTGATATATCATCGTTATTAATATTCACATTTAAATGGGATTCTGTCACGCAAAATATATCATATTCATTAGCGAAATTTTGAAGAAAGTGTAATTTGTTTCTAACACTTCTAATGTTTATATTGCATATGGAAATATAGTTGTCTACGTTATTAATAGTAATGTTCACCGGTGTATTCGAATTATACGTACCAGGACCAGGATGTGTCTCTACGTCACCTATAATTAGGATAAATTGTAATACAAACAACAGGAAAACTATATTAATTTCCAGAATCGTACTCTGCAGAAGAAACAGGGATAAGACAAAAGCCGAACACTGTAAGTTAGTTAGCATAATTTGTTGATAGGATTCTGCTCGAAAATCTACCAGTTCATACAGATACCTTTTTTAAGTATTAAACAGTCCAATGGCCACCCTGTAATTCGCTATGCTATTACCCGTTTGGAATTAACATTTCAGGGGTGAAATCAATACGGCCATTGTTACATTTCGATAGTGTTTGATCACACACATCTATCAACCCACTTGAAAAAATAGAACATATATACATATTATAGCACAAAGTACACATCAAATATATGTATAAGTACTCTCAATGGTATGAATGAGACGATACTTGCATATCGAGAAATTTTGTTTCAGAAGTCAAATGGGATATTTATTTATGGCCCATGATTAATACGGAAAACAATATTTGTAGTATACCTTGTTTATGAACATTTATATGGATTACATTTTGTAATGTTTTAGTTCATTGTACATAATATTTTGTTATTAGGAATTTCTGCAAGTCAGACCAAAATGTCTGTAATCCAAAGTATAGTTATGCTTTCTATGATTATAGGGTAACACGTGTACACACTAAAGCATGTATAGTAATATTCAGAGCTATAGAACTCACACAAAAAAATCACAATAATTATTTCAAATAATAAGTCATTCAACAAAACCAAATTATTTTGTATCTAAAATACAGATTAAGAATGTTGTGCTTGGTTGATTTTACAAGGGTTAGAAACAAATAACACAAATCTTATAATTTCTCTGGCTTTTCTGCAGCTGAGATCCGATCTAAATTTGTATGGTACCATTATGAGACTATGTAAGCAATTCAAGAATGTATTCTTTACCTGAGAATCATATTTAAAAAATTGAAAGAAACAACATTTTTGTCTGCCGCAAACCGCACAAACTTTGTGCAAACATTAGGCATGTGTACTTCAATACTTTCCTAACAAAAGGTGATTTACATTTTGGAGCCGTTGATAATAAGGTCTGAAAGTTTTCTACAAAAAAATACGGTTAATAAAAGGGGAATTCAGTTTATAAATAAATGCAAAAAAGAAGAGTAACACTAATTCATATTAATCAACCAACACAACACTATATCAATAATACAATGAATATTATTCAAATATTTAAACACTTTAATATTAATAAATGTTTCGAATTCCCTTTTGGAACCTTGAAAGGTATATTTTTGAGAAGGTCTCTGTATTTTACAAACCAGTTATACAATTGGAAAGATTTCATTAGACAGGGTATAATATTTTGAAGGGACATATGGAGGTATGACAAGATATTGACAATGTGAGCAAAATACCAATATTTCAAATCTCACTAAATACAAATGTACATAAAAATGATGAAATTGTAAACAGATATGTTATAAAATTACAGATGGATTCCAAACTATTAAAAGTTGTGAATAGAAAATTCACTTAGCATAAATTATTCTTGTATTTGATGATTTAAACATTTACCCATTGGAACCTTAAAGTTCGTCATCTTGAGAAAATCCTCAAATATTTTAGTACTATATTTCAATGTCTGTAAACAACCTTCTAGTTTGCCTTCTTGAGAAAAACCACAACAAAATAATTTTAACACGTGATTTGTTCATTTATTCCGATTTGATCATAGGATAGTTTTTCGGAACCATCTAAACAAGCAATAGGGTTAAATTATTGATATTTTAAAAATATACGTTAAAGTTATCTTATTTTTTCCCAATACAGCAACTTAAAAGTCTATATTTGATTTTTGAGAATAAAGAAAAAACCGGATCTATATATATCGCAATGTCCAGACTATATACTAAATAAATGTCTGCTGCGTCCACTAATGCAAGTAAGACTTTAAAAGTATAATAACATGAGACAACATCAAAGTTACATGCATTATCAAACTTCAATATATCATTCAAAACAACATGATTTATAAACAAACTAAGGAATATATATAAACACAATATTTCAATTCTCACTAAATACAACAGTGATGACATTGTAAGCATATATATTATAATATTACTCATGAATTCCAAACAATTAAAAGTTGTGAATCAGAAATTCACTTTGCATCAATTATTCTTGTGTTTGATGTTGTAAACATTTTACCCATCGGATAAATTATAAAGATATACCTGATATCATTAATTTCGTACACTTCAATCATTCAGGTGATTCAAGCATGTGCACAATTAAAATGTATACCACAGATTTGAGCCTTAAAATTTGTAATCTTGAGAAACTCCCCGAAACATATGATTGATTTTGAAGAATCTATAGGGATACTACTATGGTGAATATGTTTTTTTTCTTTTTTTTCTTTTTTATTATTATTCAACAAGTTTCAGGGATACAATTGTTAATACTATGGTTATTGATCATAAAATGTAATGTTAAATTTTAATTGTTAATCAATATATTTTTTTCACATAGATGTTATCAAAAGGAGTTCAATATACTACTAATAAAAATACATAATGCACATATTTATTGAATAGATAGAAAAAAAACCAAATATGCTTATACTATGTCAGCAATATAAATGTCTTAGAGAAGTGAATACAACAAAATATGCATGTAGTAGCGGACAATGTTATGGCTCCTCAATGTCACTTGACTGGGAGGATGTGCGCTGTTGGTTAGACCTTTCAAAGTTCATAATGTCATCAAAATTGTTAACTGCTTGTTTCCTGCTTGTTTCAGTCTTTTTGACATAAATTCTACCATCAAATGTCCAGTATGTATAGATTTGTTTAGAGTGCTTTAGTTGAGAGAGTCTGTGAACCAGCTCAATCATGTACTTAGTGAGAGTCTCTGTAATGAAAATACCATCTGGGTCACCTTTGAGAGCTTTCTTGTTGGCGTAGACACGATTTCTTATTCGATATGATAAGAACCTGACAATTACTTGAGACTTGCCATTTTTCACTTTCCCTATTACATGTGGTCGTCCAATGTCATTTATGTTAATATCTAAGCCAAGTTTTGTGTTGCAGACTTCGAGAATAAGTTTGTCAGTATCTACTGGCTGCACAATTATTCCCCTTTCATCAACTGGTACTTGTATATTGTGAAACCTGAGACTCGTTCTCCTGGAATGTTGTTCTTGACTCTCAATTCGATTTTCTAGTCCTGACACTTTATTGTACAGAGCATTTACTTTAGCATATTGTTCTTTAATTGTCAACTCTTGTTCTGCTAGTTTATTTGTTTGAACACTGATTTTCCCTTCATGATCAGCAATTGTTTGCTGTTGTTTATTAATAGTTTCAATCAGGGGTTTAATACGGCTGTCTATACATAATTGGATGCTTGAAACATCGGAGGCTCCCCTCCCTGTATATACTGCAGTATAATTATCAGCTGGCTTTGGAGTGGCTGAAAGAAAAAAAATGCATGAATGTGTATTACAGTTAGTGAAATCAAGTACCACATTTAGTAAGACAAATAACATTAAAAACAAAAGAAGGAACACCACATTGTTGGAACAGGTCAAAGAAGGAAGACCACATTGTTGGAACAGATCAAAGAAGGAACACCACATTGTTGGAGCAGATCAAATATCAAATATAGCAATCGTAGAAACAGGCAAAATAAATATCCATAGCGCACAAAGTTAAAAATTGTTGCTCACCACCTTTTATTAACGATTATCCTTAGCATTCTCAAATGCGTCACACTTTACCAGGTGACGATTATACCATCATATCTTTACAGTGAAATGAGGGAGTTAACGATTTTTAAAGATTCTTAATACGTCACACTTTGTCACCTGACTATTTAGAGAGGTGTAATTATACCATCTAATCTTTACAAACTCAATCTAACTTTGGTAGACACTGAGGAAGTTCATTTGTTGATCGAAAATGTTGTCAATATATTTTTTGTAACACCTTTATCGGTATCGTTGCACAATCTTCTAGGCTTCTATATATATGTCAAAATTTTGTTCTTCCCTCGACGGGATTTGAACCTACACAATTGATACACTGCAGCACCATTCGCTTAGCCTTACGTCCAGCGCCCTAGACCACTCGACCACATCCACTCCCTTAAAGAGGAGCTTCAATAATTCTAGTGTTACCTTTTCTCGTAAGGCAAATCTAGGGATGGACGTAACATATGTTTTTTTGTTCTTCCCTCGACGGGATTTGAACCCACACCATTGAATTTAATTAATACTTCTAAAAGGAATAATATACTTACTTGCATATCATTTAAGTGAAATAATTTATAACTGTAGATTATTTTACCATAATCAAAATTGTATTTAGGAGATGTCGTGGTAGTGATCGCATGGTATTTAGATTTACATCTACCTATGTATTAAGAGCCTATCAACACTGACTTGTTGGGTCCGAATATCGTTCATGGTGAGGTGTATTCTACACAACATTTTCTAAAATGTGTGTCAGAGATTTGCGCAGGTCGGTGTATTTTTCTCTGGTTACTCCTATTACCTCTATCAATAAAACCACCTGCCACGATATAACTGAACTATTGTTGAAAGTGACGTTAAACTTTATAAGCTTAGCCTATATTTATTTACAATTGCATTTAATTGATGTACAATACATTAAATGCCGTCCCGAGCTTTTCCCATCTGAATTAAAAACGTAGATGGGCGAAATGATTTCAATTTTGGTTCACAAGATAGGACAATCCACTTACTTCCAAAAATAACCCCAGGGGTATTACAAGTCATGGGAGGCAACTGTCACCCATTGTCAATTTCTAGACAGTAGTCAATAGAAACGGAGATATCAAATTTAGTTCGCACGACGCGTTTCTGGAATAACACTCACTAGGTACGCTCCAAAGTCGAAATATGGGATAACCAAAATTTGCCAAGGTCACATTTGCCTGCAAAATACGAGACAGGTATATCAGAATAATCTATAATGACGACTGTCCTATTCTTTATAAAATATTTCTTTTTTTTCAGATTGTGTAACTCTTACAATAACTCTCGCATAGACAGCAACAGAAAGTAATAAATATATATGTATGTATGCTAAATCATCACAGATGCATGCTATCTATCTTGCTTGATCACATTCTTATTTATGTTTGAATATTCAGTATCGTGTGACAAAATATCCTGATTTATCATCGTTCATGTAAATGCCCTGTATGCTATTACCTCTGAGGGAAACATTTCATTTTTAAAAATTAGTTAAATAAATCATATTTTTCAATATATATTGATATACAGGAAATTGAATATGGTACCGAAGCTTTTCCCTCTTAAATTAAAACCATAGATGACCGAAAGGGTTTAAATTTTGTTTCAAACGATAGAAAAGAACATTTGTGTGGGAGAAAAAACAACACCAGGTGCATCAAAACTCATGGCATGTAACTGTTGCTCATTCTCAATATCTAAACAGTAATACATATAAACGTAAATATTACATTTAGAGCGCATTGCGCGTTTGTGTCACAACCTTCATCAGGCACGCTCCAAATTCGAAAAAATGGAAAGCCAAACATTTTTACAATTTTTGGATGATATTAAGCCAAAGAGCATAAACAGGATAACCAAAATCGGATAATGTCACATTAGCCCATGGACACGATGCAGGTTCATCAAAATAATATATGCTGACGACAGTCCCATTCTTTACAAACAATTTCTTTTGTCAACCTTTGTAACTCTTACAATAACTTCCGAATAGACAACAACAGAAATAATAGATATATATGTATGCATGTTTAACAAGCAAAGATGCATGCTATTTGTTGTGTTTGATCAAATTCTTAATTGTGCATGAATATTCATTATCGTGTGACAAAATATCCTGATTGATCTTCGTTCATGTAAATGCATTTTATGCAATAAACTCAGGAAAACGTTTTATTTCATTTAAAGAAAATAATCTTATTATCTACATTATATATTCAAACTACGGGTAAAATTGTCTAAATGCATTTTAAATTGGTATTTACGAAAGATGTTTTGTTCTTAAACATAAATGGTATTTGCAATAAAAAATAACCATGTGTATGTCTTAGATGAATTTCTTCATGAATACCTATATCTCCCCCTATATTAAAACATCTGGTGGAAATTAAATAGATATTACATATAAAAAAATAAAATTATAAGCAGCTAAAGGTAATTTTTCGCCATCATATTTTGTTTTCCAACCACATTGGTAATGATTAAACTGCTCGCTTTGTGTGCGGTAGAAAGTGTGTTCGAGCTTCTGTCGGGTATGACAAAAGACTATGAAATTGGCATTCGTTGCCTCAAAAGGAGTTCAATATAATACTAATAAAAATACATAATGCACATATTTATTGAATAGGTAGAAAAAAAAAACAAATATGCTTATACTATGTCAGCAATATAAATGTCTTAGAGAAGTGAATACAACAAAATATGCATGTAGTAGCGGACAATGTTATGGCTCCTCAATGTCACTTGACTGGGAGGATGTGCGCTGTTGGTTAGACCTTTCAAAGTTCATAATGTCATCAAAATTGTTAACTGCTTGTTTCCTGCTTGTTTCAGTCTTTTTGACATAAATTCTACCATCAAATGTCCAGTATGTATAAATTTGTTTAGAGTGCTTTAGTTGAGAGAGTCTGTGAACCAGCTCAATCATGTACTTAGTGAGAGTTTCTGTAATGAAAATACCATCTGGGTCACCTTTGAGAGCTTTCTTGTTGGCGTAGACACGATTTCTTATTCGATATGATAAGAGCCTGACAATTACTTGAGACTTGCCATTTTTCACTTTCCCTATTACATGTGGTCGTCCAATGTCATTTATGTTAATATCTAAACCAAGTTTTGTGTTGCAGTCTTCGAGAATAAGTTTGTCAGTATCTACTGGCTGCACAATTATTCCCCTTTCATCAATTGGTACTTGTATATTGTGAAACCTGAGACTCGTTCTCCTGGAATGTTGTTCTTGACTCTCAATTCGATTTTCTAGTCCTGACACTTTATTGTACAGAGCATTTATTTTAGCATATTGTTCTTTAATTGTCAACTCTTGTTCTGCTAGTTTATTTGTTTGAACACTGATTTTCCCTTCATGATCAGCAATTGTTTGTTGTTGTTTAGTAATAGTTTGAATCAGGGGTTTAATATGCCTGTCTATACATGACTGGATGCTTGAAACAATGGAGGCTCCCATCCCTGTATATACTGCAGTATTATTATCAGCTGGCTTTGGGGTGGCTGTAAGAAAAAAAATGCATGAATGTGTATTACAGTTAGTGAAATCAAGTACCACATTTAGTAAGACAAATAACATTAAAAACAAAAGAAGGAACACCACATTGTTGGAACAGGTCAAAGAAGGAAGACCACATTGTTGGAACAGATCAAAGAAGGAACACCACATTGTTGGAGCAGATCAAATATCAAATATAGCAATCGTAGAAACAGGCAAAATAAATATCCATAGCGCACAAAGTTAAAGATTTGTGCTCACCACCTTTTATTAACGATTATCCTTAGCATTCTCAAATGCGTCACACTTTACCAGGTGACGATTATACCATCATATCTTTACAGTGAAATGAGGGAGTTAAAGATTTTTAAAGATTCTTAATACGTCACACTTTGTCACCTGACTATTTAGAGAGTTGTAATTATACCATCTAATCTTTACAAACTCAATCTAACTTTGGTAGACACTGAGGAAGGTCATTTGTTGATCAAAAAATGTTGTCAATATATTTTTTGTAACACAATCTTCTAGACTTCTATATATATGAAAATTAAACCAAACAGTGTTAGAATTAGATTGTAGAGCTGTCACAATTTTGTTCTTCCCTCGACGGGATTTGAACCTACACAATTGATACACTGCAGCACCATTCGCTTAGCCTTACGTCCAGCGCCCTAGACCACTCGACCACATCCACTCCCTTAAAGAGGAGCTTCAATAATTCTAGTCTTACCCTTTCTCGTAAGGCAAATCTAGGGATGGACGTAACACATGTTTTTTTGTTCTTCCCTCGACGGGATTTGAACCCACACCATTGAATTTAATTAATACTTCTAAAAGGAATAATATACTTACTTGCATATCATTTAAGTGAAATAATTTATAACTGTAGATAATTTTACCATAATCAAAATTGTATTTAGGAGATGTCGTGGTAGTGATCGCATGGTATTTAGATTTACATCTACCTATGTATTAAGAGCCTATCAACACTGACTTGTTGAGTCCGAATATCGTTCATGGTGAGGTGTATTCTATACAACATTTTCTAAAATGTGTGTCAGAGATTTGCGGCAGGTCGGTGTATTTTTCTCCGGGTACTCCGATTACCTCTACCAATAAAACCACCTGCCACGATATAGCTGAATTATTGTTGAAAGTGACGTTAAACATTATAGGCTTAGCCTATATTTATTTTTAATTGCATTTAATTGATGTACAATAAATTAAATGTCGTCCCGAGCTTTTCCCATCTAAATTAAAAACGTAGATGGGCGAAATGGTTTCAATTTTGGTTCACAAGATAGGACAATCCACTTACCTAAAAAAACAACGACAGGGGCATCACAATTCATAGGATGCAACAGTCACTCGTCAATTTCTAGACAATAGTCAATAGAAACGAAGATATCAAATGTAGTTCCAAGTCGACAAATGGGTTAACCAACATTTGCCAAGGTCATATTTGCCTGCAAAATACGAGACAGGTATATCAGAATAATCTGTAATGACGACTGTCCTATTTATAAAATATTTCTTTTTTTTTAGATTGTGTAACTCTTACAATAACTCCCGCATAGACAGCAACAGAAAGTAATAAATATATATGTATGTATGCTAAATCATCACAGATGCATGTTATCTATCTTGCTTGGTCACATTCTTATTTATGTTTGAATATTCATTATCGTGTGACAAAATATCCTGATTTATCTTCGTTCATGTAAATGGCATGTATGCTATTAACTCTGAGGGAAAAATTTCATTTTTAAAAATAAGTTAAATAAATCATATTTTCTTCAATATATATTGATATACAGGAAATTAAATATGGTACCGAAGCTTTTCCCTCTTGAATTAAAACCATAGATGAGCGAAATTTCAATGTTGTTTCACACGATAGAAAAGAACATTTGTGTGGGAGAAAAACAACACCAGGTGCATCACAACTCATGGGATGTAACTGTTACTCATTTTCAATATCTAGACAGTAATACATATAAACGTAAATATTAAATTTAGAGCGCATGGCGCGTTTTTGTCACAACCTTCATCAGGCGTGCTCCAAATTCGAAAAAAATGGAAAGCCAAACATTTTTTTTCAATTTTTGGAAGATAAAGAACCAAAGGGCATACACAGGATAGCCAAAATCGGTCAAGGTCACATTAGCCCATAGACATGATGCCGGTACATCAACATAATCTATACTGACGACTGTCCCATTCTTTACAAACAATTTATTTGTCAAATTGTGTAACTCTTACAATAACTTCCGCAAAGACAACAACAGAAGTAATAGATATATATGTATGTATGCTTAACAAACAAAGTTGCATGCTATCTATTTTGTTTGATCAAATTCTTAAGTGTGTGTGCATATTCATTATCGTGTGACAAAATATTCTGATTCATCGTCGTTCATGTGAATGTTTTGTATGCTATTAACTCAGGAACACATTTTTTTTTCATTTAAAGAAAATAATCTTATTATCTACATTATATATTCAAACTACGGGTAAAATTGTCTAAATGCATTTTAAATTGGTATTTAAGAAAGATGTTTTGTTCTTAAACATAAATGGTATTTGCAATAAAAAATAACCATGTTAGATGAATTTCTTCATGAATACCTATATCTCCCCCTATATTAAAACATCTGGTGGAAATTAAATAGATATTACATATCAAAAAATGAAATTATAAACAGCTAAAGGTAATTTTTGCGCCATCATATTTTGTTTTCCAACCACATTATTGGTGTAATGATTCGACTGCTCGCTTCGTGTGCGGTAGAAAGTGGGTTCAAGCTTCTGTCGGGTATGACAACAGACTATGAATTTGACATTTGTTGCCTCTCCGCTCAGCACACAAATTTAGGAGGAAGAGCAACTACGTGTTGGCTCGGATTCAGAAGAATGTGTTCGAGTGGAACGAAATGTCTACCCATAGACTGCAATGTCAGTGAGCTAACACTACACGAATCCAACTAAGCATGTTGGTCTAGTAAACGTCGGAAATCATCATCATCATCATCATCATCATCATCATCACATCAAATTGTAGCTTGTTCTGGCCGTGATATAGCTGAAATTTCGTATCGAGCGTTTCCCTCCTGTATATAACACATACAAACAACAACAAATATTAATTTAATTAAATGCTACTAAATTCAACGTTGATATCATATCAACAAGATGGCTAGGACAAAATAAGGCTTACGTGACAGACTATAATGGTTTGAAACAACCCGAAAATAAATCGATCAAACTGACCCGTTTTCATATTAAGTTTATCTACATTTTTGACGGTGTGTTTCTTCTCTTAATTTAACTCTACATTGTCGATTTTTCGAATATTGTTTACATATCTGATATTTTTTTTTATCGTAGTCATTATTTCACATATTCAAACCATCGGAAGCACATGGATGATCATGCTATGATGCTGTTCATTCAGCATCCTTTATCAATTATATTTGCTTAATTCGTCCCCGAGATGCTCAGATCTTCAAATTGGTCGGTAGGTCTGAAACACAATATGATATATATATAAACAATGTGTTTTTGTTTATCATACAAATACGGTATCACTTCAATACAACTCCCTTGACTCAAACGTCACTTGACCAATCAGACTTGAGGTGAACTATTCACGAGTACGACGATATTTCCATCAAATGACCAACGGGTGATGCATAAAGGGCTTAGGAGTGTGCCCAGTCGTGGGTTACCGACGATAGACAGTTTTGGATTCGTCAACATTCTACATCACACTATACACCCACTTTGTTGTTCATGTTGATACAAATTCAGAGATAGACCCAGTTCACGTTTTTAAAAGCGGTCTTGCTAGACTTGTAGAAAATATAAATTAGCAAAGCTATTTAATGCTGCTTATAAAGTAGGCATTACTAGAAGAGTTTGAAGATAGCAAAGGGGTAATCAAAATCCGTATATTGAAGAAGAACAAACAGTATAATGGACAAAAGAAAAAGTACAACAGGACAAAACACGAATGATACACGAACATAAAACACAACTGGTTTATATTGTATGAATAACGATTTTCATTTTGTAAATTCTTTTAAAGTTATGCTTTTTGACTGCATTTGATCTTGGTAATCTGATAATGAAATCAATCTTTCATCCATTGTGTACTATCTTTGACATATACACATATATAATGGAGGTTTAAAGTTATTGTTTAGCTTCAGTAAGCCTGTGCATCCATTATTGTACAATGTCAACTTGAATGCACATTATTGTTTGGCAACGTTATGACGAGTCATGTACCGTGGGAAAAATAAATTTGAAGTCATGTATACACGTGAACAGGTACACTATAAAGAAGAAACATCATGGAATTTGTATTAGTCACATAATTTATGTCTGTCGATTGTATTGCTAAAAAGGGACCGTCGTGGTCGTATGGTAGCCGGATTAAAAACTACTTATGAGATCATTTCCTATCAACACTAACGTTGTGAGTTCGAATCCCGCTATCACCAGAGATACTCGAGACAGCACTATGTGATAAAGTTTGTCGGTAACTTGCTACAGGTCAGTGGTTTTCTCCGCGTACTCTGCTGACCACCACAATATTACTGAACTATTGTTGAAAGTGGAGTTAAACAAGAAAACCAATATAATAATTTCATCACATCATATTTAGCGCACAGAAACATATAAAAACAGACAGATATACCACATGACACGAATGTAAAGTTCTCCAAACATAGGAGTGGACGAGCTAATCTATTTAACAATAGAAACAAAAATAAAACCCCACACAGCTGGAACAATTTCTAATTTCAATGTAGACATATATTTATAAGTCTAACCAAGGTCACCTAAAAAATTACAACATTTTGGCCATTCATTCCCATCTGTGAAGGTACCAATTTTACGTATCTAACTTTACAATAACTTCAAAAACCTCACTGTGTATGCTAATGTGTTGACGTGTGCACTCTCATCCAGGACCATCTATAGTTAAGCATGCCATAGATGTCCATGCAATACTGCATATGCAACAAAGGAATACAAACAGCAAAAGCATGCACTGTGAAATATGCAAATAGAAGTCACACATAATATGTGCGAAAATGTATATTGCTACATATTACATTATTATGCAGATTGACTTTCCGGGAGATCAAAAATAAATCTGAGTAAATATATATGCTTTAAATTCCAGAGCGACAGTAACATCAGTCAGTGAAACATGCTTAGACGACTCGGTAAAGGAGGAGGCCGAGGACGCATTGTATGGTCATATATCCAATTGTTCAATTCCATATTCTGATTTTATGCATTGTATGATGAATAATGAGGAACGTGTCCGTGTAGCTTCAATTATTCATTGAAACCTGTTTTAATCGACTGCCTAAATGTTGCTGACGTTCGTCAGACATTCTACAATGTCAATAATGTATATGATTTATTTACAAATGTCGCAGGCGATACAAGTTTTAAATTTTAAAGAAATTTATTTATATGCAAAACTGTAGTTAGACAGCATACGTTCTGAATGTATGGTTTTATCTGTTTAATGTTTCTTTTATGTGTACAAATAATCAGATTGTTTAATAGACAAGTATTGTATTTCTAAAGATCTTATATGTATCTAAGTTAAGAAATACAATTTGTTCACCCCACGATATAGCTGAAATACTGCAAAACACATAACAATCAATCAATACCTAGGTTGTATATCCCCAGATACTGGTGATAGAGAAGATTGCATTATGGTCGTAGTGTATGGGGATTTTGTCAGAGCAGGACTATATTGTGCGTCAACCGTTTCGTCACTATCGACCCGCCGTTTATGGAATGAATGTGCACAGAAATGTCCTCCCCTGTCCCGTTATCCCTTCTTTGATGGTATCTGTCACCGCCACCTCGGGTATTGGAAACTCTAGACTCATCATCACTTCAATGAGAGTCATGTCCACCTCCATCACTTGGACAGTTAGATCCACCCCACTTTAATTAGAGTTACATATAGTTCTACCCGTCCTATTGCTAGTTTCCCCTCTACCAGTAGTCCGATGGCTCAACAGAAGGAGAGCTCCCTATTCCCTGATGATACTGGATTGATTAATCCTTTGGTGTCCCAGCTATAAGTTGAAACTTATGTGGATATGGATACCGGGTTTGCTAATGGTCATGTAGTCGGGGATAGTCATACGCTCAGGGTTCCATATCCCCACTTTCTGATATATAAATAGTGCCCAGTGTAATGATATACGTAGGAGGTTGACTATTCCCTTGGCGTCATAGCTATATGATGACCCTATTGTGGATTTGAGTAATAGGCACTGATTGCATAGGTAGTTGTAGATTCAAGTACCATATACTCACGACAATCAGGGCCCCTTGATTCTAGAATACCATTTATTATCAAGCTCAATTGATGCATACTTTCTGTTTCATTTGAAATACTTTAACATTGTTTTCCCTTTCCTACAACGTAGAAGACATTTTATTGATATATGAATTAAGGTACATAATAACGTGAACTTAGTTTGAACTTTATTACAAATAGCCTGTATAACACAGAAACATCAACTGAAAACATATCTTCTTTATTTACTGGTGCCATATTAAAGTTATCAAGAGTTTACCCAGTCGCTTCCACCTCCTGCACACGTGTCACCGTTGTTCTATGTCATTTGATTGTAAGTGTTGCGTGCGGATATAACGTGCATGGGTGTTGCTTATCTACAAATGAGCAATATTTAAGCTGAACACGTACCTTCTTTATATGTAACTGCCATCTTAAGGTTATCAAACGTTTAACCGGCCGAACAGGTACACAAGTGCCGGCACTTCATTTGATCGGTGCATAGTGAATAAATGATGCTAATCTCCGAGTGAGCAAGTTTCAACAGAAACTGAAATAAATTCTTCTTTATCTGTATCCGCCATCATAAAGTTATCAAGAGTTTAACTAGTCGTTTCAACCGTTTACAAACGTGTCACCGTAGTTCTATGTCATTTGATTGCAAGTGTTGCATGCGCATATAACGTGAGTGGGTGTTGTTTAACTCCAAGTGAGCAATATTTAAGCTGAAATGTATCAGTTGTATCTGTAGCTGCCACCTTAATGTTATCAAGAGTTTAACCAGTCGCTTCTACCTCTTACACACGTGTCACCGTTGTTCTATGTCATTTGATTGCAATTGTTGCATGCGCATATAGCGTGAGGTGGTGTTGTTTAGCTCCAAAAGAGCAATATTTATCCTGAGCACGTACCTTCTTTATCTGTATCTGCCATCTTAAGGCTATCAAAAGTTTAATTAGTCGTTCCGAACAGGCACAAAAGTGCCCCCACTTTATTTCATCGTTGCATCCTCATATGCAGTGAGTAAATGATGTTAAACTCCGAGTGAGCAAGTTTCAACATAAACTGATGTAAATTCTTCTTTATCTGTAGCTGTCACCATCAAGTTATCAAGAGCTTAACTAGTCGTTTCAACCCTTTACAAGCGTGCCAACGTAGTTCTATGTCATTAGATTGCAAGTGTTGCATGCGCATATAACGTGAGTAGGTGTTGCTTAACTCCACATGAGCAATATTTAAGCTGAAATTTATCAGTTTTATCTGCAGTTTGCCCAGTCGCTTCCACAACTTACACACCTGTCACCGTACTTATATGTCATTTGATTGCGCGGGTTGCACGCATGCATAGCATGAGTGGGTGCTGTTTATCTCTAGCTAAGAAATATTTAAACTGAAAACGTACCTTCTTTATCTGTAGTTGCAATCTTAAGGTTATCAAGAGTTGTCCAGTCGCTTCCACCTCTTATAAGCGTGTCACCGTAGTTCTATGTCATTTGATTGCAAGTGTTGCATGCGTATATTACGTGAATAGGTGTTGCTTAACTCCAAATGAGCAATATTTAAACTGAAATGTATCCATTTTATACTGTAGTTGCGATCTTAAGGTTATCACGAGTTTAATCAGTCGTTCTGAACTCGTTCAAAAGTGTCACCATGTCATTTGACCGTTGCATGCCAACATAAAGTGAGTAGATGGTGTTAATCTCCGAGTGAGCAAGTTTGAACATCAACTGAAAACGTCTCTTCTTTATCTGTAGTTGCCATCTTAAGGTTAACAAGAGCTTACCCACTAGTCAGTGTTTCTGCACTGACATGGTTTATTATATATGGTTATTACTGAATTGTACAGTCCCTAAATAATGTGATTATTAATAAAACTAAGGTTCTCTTCATACATTGATGCCATTAGCTGATTTTGTCCAGATTAAGCCTTTTCCTTTTGTTTCTCCGAAAATTTAAATCGTTTTGCCTTTCAATCTTTCAATTTTGCGCGTACCTGATGAAGGTTATTCCAGAAACACGTCGTGAGCACTAAATAACATGGGCATATAAAGTGAGCGAGTGTTGTTAGACGCCAAATGAACAATATTCTAGCAATTTCATGACGAGAATAAGTTAACTATATATCGATGAGAAGATGATTATGACCGACTTGTACTATACCAACACGCTTAGATAGATTTGTATAGTGCTAGCTCACAAAAGGATACAGTTGGGAGGTTGACATGTCACTCCACTCGGATGCATTGATTATCTCGATTCCAAGGCAACCAATCTTTTCTTTGTTCTTATACCATTATGGTGCGTGCTTAGCGAAGAAGGATGCTAACCTTTAGACCACCAATGTGGTAGTGTGTATATAAACATTTCACATTTTTCTTACGATTCGTCATACTCAATCTTTAGTTTTCTGTTTCCTGTTTTGTAAATCATTGTTTTTCCTTTTGACTTTTGCCATTGTATTATATGTCCTTCTTCGATATTCGGCTTTACGATTACCCCATTTTCGTGTTCAAACGTTTCATGTCACATAATGTAGTATGGATTACAACGGAACTAGAATGGAATCTACAACTTTTCGTGGATAGACAATGACAACACAAGTAGAACACCTTGTACCACTGTAATGCAACACAAATATCTCTATTTTATGATTAGCATGCATGCATAGAATTAGGGAACAATTATATTATATTTGAAGTGTTGCTGTCGTAAATCGTCAGATTTACTGTCGTAAACTGAGTTACCAAACCTTTTCGATTAGATATCAAGCACTTTATAAAATAGTCAATGCTGTATTATGTAATCATAGTAGAAAATATCAACTCTAACATTTTATTTATCTTAAATGACAATTTTAAAAAGAAATTTAATGTATGTCATTAAAAATGAATATTTTGACACAGTTTCCAACAAGGTAAAACGTAAAATGTACTCTTACGCGTAATTGCAATTGACCAATGAAATTACTTGTTACATAATAAATTGCATTATAATTCTAAAATTAATTTGTTTTTTCAAGCTTTTGAATATGAGTGTACCAGATGTAGACCAAAAACGTGTATTGCATACTAAATTTGATATCTAAGTTTTTACTTAAACACGAATTTGTTGGCAGTTTATGTGATTTTATAGTATCTGTAGTTGTGTGGTGAAGTCCGGGACGTTTTCCGCTTTAAAACGATACTCGATTCGTCTTGACACATTTGGTTTGTAGGGAGTTCATGTTTTATATATGTTAGTTGTATTTATTTACGCATGCTGATGTCCAACAGAATTTCTGTATCAGATAATGTTAGTGTCGTTTAACAATACCACGACAGGTGTCATGTGTGGATTGGGAACTGCTAACCCTTCTGGAGCACATGAATGCACCCCGGGTTTTTGGCGGGGTTCGTGTTGCTCGATCTTTAGTTTTATGCGTTGTGGATCGTTGTTTGTCCTTTTGTTATTTTTCTTTTGGTCATTGTAATGTCTGTTCTATTTCGATTTGAGGTTTCTGATTACCCTTTGTATCTTTGAAAATGAAATTAACTTTGACGAAACCACGATTCGCTTTAATTCAGTTGTAAAACAAAGGATTTTTATTTCAAAAATGAAAAAAAAAATCATAGTTTGAAACTGGTCCACAATGAAGTTTATTGACTGGTACAGAACTGGTGAAATGCTGTAGAAAAGAATTCAGATTAATAAAGAAGTTCATGCATGTAGCATGTGATGCCAACTGGGGCGATTGAATTAGTTAATGCGCTGATCACGAGGTGGGTGGCTTGCATTTATTAATATTAAAAAACAATTTATAAATATTTATGCAAAAACAATGTACTGTTTTTGTATATGAAAATCATTGTAATATTAATATATGATTGACTTAATGGCACAACGACTTGCGCTAAGCTACCTTAAATTCATCTATATTCATGTCAGTAATATATCATTTCAGAGCTTGTGGTTCCTATCAATATATCCGTGATATAGGGTTGGAACAAACAGGAAAGCTACTGAACCAAGGGTTCCTAGTGATACAGTTTATATCGCCACCATAACTTGATTAACCGTTATAGATATATGAGTAAAACTGACCACATATATGTTCTGTTTTTCGTAATCACATTTTGGTCCTGCTACGTGCACTCCCTGTTATATTGCTGAATCGAAAATTGTGTGCATATCCTTCTATAGGTCATTTGTTTGTATATCTGCCCCTTTATTTGTAGCCATTGCATTGTCCATACTTCGATTTACTACTTCTGACTGCCACTGTGATATCTTTAGACTTTTCTTAATTATGTTGTTGTGTAGGTATATTGTACAAAGACTTAATACACAATCACATGTGTGGGATAAAGGTTGTATTTTCTTGCCTTTTTTAGGTTTGGTTTAGGGTAGGGCGCTTAACTCCACTTTCAACAACATTTCAATTGCAATGTGGCGGTCTGCTTTATTGGTGAAGAAAACTACCATCCTGTCGCCAGACACTGACAAACTTTATCACATAATGTTGTAAACCTCGCCCTGATCGAGATTTTGTCGCCAGTCACTGACAAACTTTATCAGATAATGCTGTAAGCCTCGTCCTGATCGAGATTCCAACGCACAGCATCAGTGGTGATTGACACAGATTGCATAGGTAGTTGTAATACAACTACCATACGATCACGTCCTCGACGGCTCTTGGTGCTTATTAAGTGGAGTATCTTATCGCGAATTGCACTAGGATAAATGCTATTTATAATTATGATTATATATATTTTGTCGGGATAACAGGTATTACGTTGCCGTAATCAATATACAAAAATGGCCGCCTATCGAAAGTCACGGACAACATATATTAGATATTATGATTATATTGATTACACCTCATAATGAGTGGGATTCGTACTCCCAGTCTTATTGATAAATGTATGCATGTAGTGTTTGCATAGGTAAATATAAATTCCGCTCCCATACGATCACGAACACACCATCCTTTGATTCCATCAATACTTGTGTAGAGCCAGTAACTCGTTTTCAAATCAAGAGACAACTTTAAAAATATTACAGTTTAATAGACTATTTGCACATTTCCGATTTGGTTCCTAAAACTTATATATTTTTGACCTTTTTTAAAGTAGATATTTCCCATACATAGAGAAATTGTTCCCGTTGCCCTCCAACGGAAAGGACAGAACATTTGAGCATAATTTCCTTAAAAGTTGTAGATATTTGTACCTTAATAAAGTTCAGGGAATAATTTTACAGAAAATAAAATATTCACAAGTTGTTACATTTAAATTGTATACAGAGAATGAGAAGATATATGTTAATGTCATTGCACTATACAATTGTGAAAGTATTGAAGCAAAAACGTGTAATTTTAGAAGCAATTCGGAAATGTGCAAACATTTTATTGTGACAGTAAAATGTATCATAAGAATAAGGTAGATACATGTATACATGTAATGCAAAATTCTAAACAAAATCGACCAAACAATATACTATAAAACCGTGCGATGTGAACACCTGTATTAAAAAGTCACCCTTTTCTTGTCCTGTAATAGAAATGTTCGTATGAATTGAACCTGTTTTAAGAGATCACCTGTCTTACAAGGCCACTATTTCTGTCCCAACAGTGACCTCTTATTACACGTTTTACTCTATTTAACAATATGAATTATTATTTTTTGCAGATATTTTTTTGTTTATATCTTCAACCCGCGTCATTAGTGTCCATTTCCGTGACGTATTACGTTTTAGTTTTTCTTCCTCTAATCAAAATTGTATATGTTGATAATACATAATAAAATTATTGACCAAAATGGGCACCGAAAATCCTATCATCAATAAACCAGACAATGCTGTCAATGAACCAATCAAGTAACCCCATTCAGTCACGGGGTACATGTCGCCATATCTTACGGCCGTCATGGTGATAAACGTACACCAGAAACTATGTGGAATACTAGTAAACGTTTTTCGGTCTATGAAAAAATTAGCATTCCAACACAAAGAAACGCTATCATTAAAAACAGTTCTTGGAAGTATCGTCTAACGATAAACCTTTCAGGGACACCAATGCAAGAAATGAAATCCTGACAGTAGCAAAAATAGAAATAGCTGAATAATATAGACTTCTTTACAGGAAGTAGTGCACGAATCCTTACAGCGGAAAGCACAGAAATGTCTTTACATTGAAAATGCGCATGCTCGAACACATTCATGATGAATCGATATATACCCTATGTTTCCAGTTTCACCGGATTGTCCAACTTGTGATTGCCCCCTATGTATGGAATTCTGGGAAATTTGGTTAAATGTCTGCAATATAAGTTTCGAAGATTAACATTTATTTACCTTTGCATAAGTGGATGTTTGTGGGTGGTTAACAATTAGGAAAATGTGTCTTCAAAATCTGTGCCATTTTGTCACATTTATTGTGTCATGTGACTCTTCCGGGAAGTCAAAGCTCCCATGACGATCTTTTTCTAACGGAATCAGTGCTTTTAATTTTGAATTGAACACATTGTAATGAGAGTAACAACACCGTTCTATAATAGTATCCGGAATTCCCCAAAATTCAAGTTCCACTTTTGCTGCAGGACCACACACGTAGCGTGGCATATGGAGCTCTCCTGTACCAAGGTAGCTCAGGATAGCCTGTAATTACACAACATATGTACAAAATGATTAAGCGATCGTTGGTTAATGTGAAGTGGTTAATATGTTAGTATTTTCATAACTAGATCACGGTGGGAAAATACATATTGTTGGTGAAAAAGTAGTACTGGGGGTTGGCCTATAGAAGGAAAGTTAGATTGCCACATAAAACGGGGCAAGGCTAAGGGCATCAATGATTAAACCTAACAGACTACTTTGCATTAGGGGTTGCTGTAATGTGGAAGGAGTGCGACATTTTAGGAACAAGAAACTCCCTTAGTGCGTCCCGTTCTAGGGGAAAGTTGCTTCTGTTTCTACGGTTTTTCTATTGGATAAATTGATATCAAGTTTATACATTGGTTAGTTTATACATGTACACAGATAAGTTTATCTCAACTTTTTTCAATGTGTATGGTTCCGGTGCTGGTAAACGATTTCAAATACATATCATTAAAATATATATTTATTGTTTTAGAGGCCACATCATGAAGTATATGCTTTCTCTACAGTTTGCATCAAGTCTCATGGACTACTATTTTGCAACTAGCAGTACAAAAATGCAACAAAGCGGGAAAAACCGTCCCATATATGCAAAGTTCAGCGAATGTTGCATAAATTTATATCCGTCCAAAATTGTAGCAATTGGTGAGTGTGTTTTTTGTACAATGTTCATATATCTACAGGTTATGAGTAAATTATCAAAGTCGTTGTCTTTCCCATTTATCTTGCTAGACTGTGTACCATTTTTTGTCCGTCATAAAGGAAATGGGAAATAACTCGTATTAAAAAGATATAAAAATATATAATTTTAGAATAAAATCTGGAATGTGGGTCTATTGTAGGGGAATGTTAGTCTATTGTACGGGAACGCGGGTCTATTGTACGGGAATGTCGGTCTATTATACGGGAATGTCGGTCTATTGTACGGGAATGTGGGTCCATTGTAGGGGAATGTTGGTGTATTGTAGCAAACACATAGGTTTTTGTTTGTTTGTTTGCTTAATTTTTTTGTTTTTTTGCTTTTGTTTGTTTTTGTTTGCATTATTTTTTTTATTTTTTTCCATTATTTATTCTTTCTGTACGAGCAAAATGTACATATATATTGCAGCAAAATATTGGCCCAACTAACACTAGCTACTTACTTTAAACATATCGGGATCCCTGTCAAAGAAGTAATCTCCCTGTTGTGGTCTGTGATACATGCTTAAGAATGAAGGATCCGCTAAAGAATGTTCTGGCTGCTTAAGTAGCGCTGATCTAAAAGTTTCAAATTTAACTCCTCCTATATTAAAAATGACAGTTTCAGAAGATATTCCGACGTTAATTTAATTTTTTCCTTTTTCGTTGTCAATGTTGGCACCTGGCAGTAGTGCCATTAGCGAACTGTGTTTGACATCTTTCTTTGTCTTTCCCATCTTGGTTCTAATATAGTGTTCATGGAACAATAGGGATCGTGATTCGACAGAAAAAAACATTTCTTTTTTTAAATTTGACAAAAAGTAAGAATTTACTATCATAAGAAACGTAATCATACTATAATTTTGACTTGAAATTATTCATATATTACTACGCTACATAACTTTAAATACAGATATGATTATCTGATATTGTATACTAGAATAGTTAAAAAGACATAATTAACTCATTAAAATGTGCTTAGGAAGATGACATTGTGTACACCTATATTCAAGCGAGATTTACAAGCATTGGCTACAGGTATTATATATATATACAAGTTATTTGTGTCTAGCTGGTTGAATATAAAACAGGTTCACTTCATGAAATGTTTGTATTAAAAATAAAATTTAAAGTTCAAGTTCATTGTTAAATTCTCATTTAATGAACAGAAGGTTAAGAGGAAATGTAGATTAAATGTACGTTCTGTTCACACATTTATATTGAAACCGTCAAGAAAATAAACCGGCAATGAAGGTGTGCCTAATGTTGGCAATGCCTCTGAATTGACCATTATTGATTACCCCTTCTCTATTTTTTATTGAAAACAGTCCAGGGATATATAGCATGAAACAATCAATGGGCATGGTGTTTAACGCAGGTCCAATAAATATTTCAGCTATATAGTGGTGGTCAGTTTTATTGATGGAGGAAACCGGAGTACCCGGAGAAAACCACAGACCTGACATAAGCAATTGATAAACTTTATCACATAATGTTGTATCGACTAAATCTCGCCATGAGCAGGATTCGAACTCACAATGTTATAGGTGATAGGCGATAGGCACTGATTGCACCGTCAGTTGTAAATACAACCACCATACAATCACTACCACGATTGTCCTTATGGATAAATATAATCTGAACGTTAAGTAAATACACATAATACAACATATAGATAATATAAACCTCTTTGTATCTGAATGCAAGCTCAGCCTACCTCGATGGTTTAATGTGTATACGCTGGTCTCGAGGGACAAAGATCATTGATTCGGTCAACTGTCGGGTCATACAAACAATAATAAATAAATCTTATATATATATATATATATATATTTACTTCAATGCTAGACCTTTATTTCGAGGACAACCACTATCGGGGCGTTTAATCGTTGCGTCCAGAAATACATCTTAAAATTATATGCATACTTAGGTATTTAGATAGAGACAAACAGAACAAAATAGAAAACGAATATGAAATTGGTATTTACATGAATATATATTTCATTATACGGCGTATAAAAAAGTTGCAGCAAAACTAAATAAACGTTAGAAATAAGGGAAACAGCAGGGTTCTGGAACAATGGCACCTGCTCATAGCACCTCCCTAACCGGGATGAGCAGCGACGTCACACTCACGTGACCGAATATCTGAGGTCATCATAGTGACGTTCTACAGAACGTGGCATGCCGGGAAGTGAATTTCATATTTTGAGGTCCTTCCGATGTGGCTGAGGGCATTAAGTGCAAACACAATTAAAGTTTTAGAAATGTAGTATATCAAATGAAAGGTCTTGACGAGTGGGTTTCGGGTTTAATATTTTGGGGCCCTTCCAACATGAATGACTGTCACAGTGCCTATGCATGACCTCATGATTTGACAAGACACATCAGAAGGAAGTATGACCCCGAATAGCAAGGCATGCATTCCTACATTTAAATTGTGGTGCGTAGTTACAAAGTAAAAAATGGACATATTAAAAATTGTGATATGACCATTAATTTATCATGAAATCATATTTACTTCAATATATATTGATATACAGGAAATTAAATATGGTACCGAAGCTTTTCCCTCTTGAATTAAAACCATAGATGGGCGAAATTTCAATTTTGTTTCACACGATAGAAAAGAACATTTGCGTGGGAGAAAAACAACACCAGGTGCTTCACAACTCATGGGATGTAACTGTTACTCATTCTCAATATCTAGACAGTAATAAATATAAACGTAAATATAAATTTAGAGCGCATGGCACGTTGTTGTCACAACCTTCATCAGGCGCGCTCCAAATTCGAAAAAAATGGATAGCCAAACATTTTTACAATTTTTGGAAGATATAAAACCAAAGGACATAAACATGAGAGCCAAAATCGGCCAAGATCACATTAGCCCATAGACACGATTCAGGTACATCAAAATAATCTATACTGACGACTGTCCCATTCTTTACAAGCGTTTTCTTTTGTCAAATGATGTAACTCTTATAATAACTTCCGCATAGACAACAACAGAAGTAATTGATATATATGTATGTATGCTTAACAAGCAAAGATGCATGCTATCTATTTTGTTTGATCAAATTCTTAATTGTGTATGAATATTCATCATCGTGTGACAAAATATCCTGATTTATCGTCGTTCATGTAAATGAGCTGTATGCTATTAACTCAGGAAATCTTTTTTTTTCATTTAAAGAAAATAATCTTATTATCTACATTATATATTCAAACTACGGGTAAAGTTATCTAAATGCATTTTAAATTGGTATTTACGAAAGATGTTTTGTTCTTAAACATAAATGGTATTTGCAATAAAAAATAACCATGTGTATGTCTTAGATGAATTTTTCCATGAATACCTATATCTCCCCCTATATTAAAACATTTGGTGGAAATTAAATAGATATTACATATAAAAAAAATAAAATTATTAGCAGCTAAAGGTAATTTTTCGGTCATCATATTTTGTTTTCCAACCACATTGGTGGTGTAATGATTAGACTGCTCGCTTCGTGTGCGGTACAAAATGGATTCGAGCTTCTCTCGGGTATGACAAAAGACTATGCAATTGGCATTTGTTGCCTCTCCGCTCAGCAAACATATTTAAGAGGAAGAGCAACTACGTGTTGGCTCGGATTCAGAAGAATGTGTTCGAGTTGAACGACATATCTACCCACAGACTGTTATGTCAGTGAGCTAACACTACACGAATCCAACTAAGCATGTTGGTGTAGTAAGCGGCGGGCATCATCATCATCATCAACATCATCACATCAAATTGTAGATTGCTCTCGTCATGATATAGCTGAATTTTCGTATCCAGCGTTTCCCTCCTGTATATAACACATACAAACAACAACACATATTATTTTAATTAAATGCTCCTAAATTCAACGTTGATATCATATCAACAAGATGGCAAGATAAAAATAAGGCTTACGTGACAGACTATAATGGTTTGAAACAACCCGAAAATAAATCGATCAAACTGTCACGTTTTCATATTAAGTTGATCTACATCTTCAATTCCATACTCTGATTTTAAGCATTGTATGAGGAATAACGAGGAACTTGTCCGTGTAGCTTCAATTATTCATTCAAACATGTTTTAGTCGACAGCGTAAATTATGCTGACGTTCGTCAGACATTCTACAATCTCAATAATTTATATGATTTATTTACAAATGTCGCAGGCGATACAAGTTTTAAATGTTAAAGAAATTTATTTCTATGCAAAACTGTAGTTAGACAGCATACGTTCTTAATATATGGTTTTACCTGTGTAATGTTTCTTTTATGTGTACAAATAATGAGATTGTTTTATAGACAAATATATTTTTTTTCTGAGGATCTTATATGTATCTAAGTTAAGAAATACAATTTGTTCACGCCACGATATAGCTGAAATACTGCAAAGCACATATCAATCAATAAATACCCAGGTTGTATATCCCCAGATACTGGTGATAGAGACGATTGCATCATGGTCGTAGTGTACAGGATTTTGTCAGAGCAGGACTATATTGTGCGTCAGCGGATTCGTCACTATCGACCCCCGTTTAGGGAATTAATGTGCACAGAAACGTCCACCCCTGTCCCGTTATCCCTTCTTTGATGGTATCTTTCACCGCCACCTCGGTTATTGGAGACTCTAGACTCGTCATCACTTCAATGAGAGTCATGTCCATCTCCTTCACTAGGCCAGTTAGATCAACCCCACTTTAATTAGAGTTACATCTACTTCTACCCGTGCTATTGCTAGTTTCCCCTCTTCCAGTAGTCCGATGGCTCAACAGAAGGAGAGCTCCTTATTCCCAGATGATACTGGATTGATTAATCCTTTGGTGTCCCAGCTATAAGTTGAAATTTATGTGGATATGGATACCGGGTTTGCTATTGGTGATGTAGTCGGGGATAGTCATACGGCTCAGGGTTCCATATCCCCACTTTCTGCTATATATATAGTGCCAAGTGTAATGATATACGTAGGAGGTTGACTATTCCCTTGGCGTCATAGCTATGATATAACCCTATTGTGGATTTGAGTAATAGGCACTGATTGCATAGGTAGTTGTAGATCCAAGTACCATGCACTCACGACAATCAGGGCCCCTTGATTCTAGAATACCATTTATTATCAAGCTCAATTGATCCATACTTTTTTGTTTTATTTGAAATATTTTAACATTGTTTTACCTTACCTACAACGTAGAAGACATTTTATTGGTATATGAATTAAGGTGCATAATAGCGTGAACTTAGTTTGAGCTTTATTACAAATAGCCTGTATAACACTGAAACATAAACTGAAAACATATCTTCTTTATTTACTGGTGCCATCTTAAAGTTATCAAGAGTTTACCCAGTCCCTTTCACCTCCTACACACGTGTTACCGTTGTTCTATGTCATTTGATTGTAAGTGTTGCGTGCGGATATAAAGTGCGTGAGTGTTGCTTAACTCCACATGAGCAATATTTAAGCGGAAATGTATCAGTTTTATCAGCAGCTACCATCTTAAGATTATCAAGCGTTTGCCCAGTCGCTTCCACATATTTAAGCTGAACACGTACCTTCTTTATCTGTAGCTGTAATCTTAAGGTTATCAAAAGTTTAATCAGCCGAACAGGTACACAGGTGCCGGCACTTCATTTGATCGTTGCATGCTCATATATAGTGAATAAATGATGTTAAACTCCGAGTGAGCAAGTTTCTACATAAACTGAAGTAAATTTTTCTTTATCTGTATCCCGCCATCATAAAGTTATCAAGAGTTTAACCAGTCGTTTCCACCGTTTACAAGCGTGTCACCGTAATTATATGTCATTTGATGGCAAGAGTTGCATGCGCATATAACGTGAGTGGGTGTTGTGTAACTCCAAGTGAGCAATATTTAAGCTGAAATGTATCAGTTTTATCTGTAGCTTCCATCTTAATGTTATCAAGAGTTTAACCAGTCGCTTCTACCTCTTACACACTTGTCACCGTTGTTCTATGTCATTTGATTGTAAGTGTTGCATGCGCATATAGCGCGAGTGGGCGTTGTTTAGCTCCAAAAGAGCAATATTTAACCTGAACACGTACCTTCTTTATCTGTAACTGCCATCTTAAGCCTATCAAAAGTTTAATTAGTCGTTCCGAATAGGTACAAAAGCGCCCCCACTTTATTTCATCGTTGCATGCTCAAATGCAGTGAGTAAATGATGTTAAACTCCGAGTGAGCAAGTTTCAACATCAACTGAAGTAAATTCTTCTTTATCTGTATCTGCCATCATCAAGTTATCAAGAGGTTAACTAGTCGTTTCAACCCTTAACAAGTGTGCCACCGTAGTTTTATGTCATTAGATTGCAAGTGTTGCATGCGCATATAACGTGAGTGGGTGTTGCCTAACTCCACATGAGCAATATTTAAGCTGAAATGTATCAGATTTATCTGCAGCTACCATCTTAAGATTATCAAGAGTTTTCCCAGTCGCTTCCACATCTTACACACGTGTCACCGTACTTATATGTCATTTGATTGCACGGGTTGAATGCATGAATAGCATGAGTGGGTGCTGTTTATCTCTAGCTAAGAATTATTTAAACTGAAAACGTACCTTCTTTATCTGTAGTTGCAATCTTAAGGTTATCAAGGGTTTGTCCAGTCGCTTCCACATCTTACAAACGTGTCACCGTAGTTCTATGTCATTTGATGGCAAGTGCTACATGCGTATATAATGTGAGTGGGTGTTGTTTAACTCCAAATGAGCAATATTTAAGCTGAAATATATCCATGTTATACTGTAGTTGCGATCTTAAGGTTATCACGAGTTTAATCAGTCGTTCTGAACTCGTTCAAAAAGTGTCACCATGTCATTTGACCGTTGCATGACAACATAAAGTGAGTAGATGATGTTAATCTCCGAGTGAGCAAGTTTCAACATCAACTGAAAACGTCTCTTCTTTATCTGTAGTTGCCATCTTAAGTTTAACAAGAGCTTACCCACTAGTCAGTGTTTCTGCACTGACATGGTTTATTAGATATATTTATTACTGAAATGTACAGTTCCTAAATAATGTGATTATTAATAAAACTAAGGTTCTCTTCATACATTGGTGACATTAGCTGATTCTGTCCAGATTAGGACCTTTGCTTTTGTTGCTCCGAACATTTAAATCATTTTGCCTTTCAATCTTTCAATTTTGCGCGTACCTGATGAAGGTTATTCCAGAAACACGTAGTGCGCACTACATAACATGAGCATATAAAGTGATCGGGTGTTGTTAGACGCCAAATGAACAATATTCTAGCAATTTCATGACGAGAACAAGTTAACTATATATCGATGAGAAGATGATTATGATCGCTTTGTACTATATCAACACGCTTAGATGGATTTGTACAGTGCTAGCTCACAAAAGGATACAGTTGGGAGGTTGACATATCACTCCACTCGGACAAATTGATTATCTCGATTCCAAGGCAACCAATTTTTTCTTTGTTCTTATACCATTATGGTGCGTGCTTAGCGAAGAAGGATGCTAACCTTTGAGCCACCAATGTGGTAGTGTGTATATAAACATTTCACATTTTTCTTACGATTCGTCATACTCAATCTTTAGTTTTCTGTTTCCTGTTTTGTAAACCATTGTTTTTCTTTTTGACTTTTGCCATTGTATTATATGTCCTTCTTCGATATTCGGCTTTCCAATTACCCCATTGGTGTGTTCAAACGTTTCATGTCACATAATGTAGCATGGATTACAACGGAACTAGAATGGAATCTACAACTTTTCCATGGATTGACAATGACAACACAAGTATAACACCTTGTATCACTATAATGCAACACAAATATCTATATGTTATGGTTAACATGCATGCTTAGAATTAAGGAACAATTATATTATATTTGAAGTGTTGCAGTCGTAAATCGTCAGATTTACTGTCGTAAATTGAGTTACCAAACCTTTTCCATTAGATATCAAGCACTTTATAATATAGCCAATGCTGTATTATGTAATCATAGTAGAAAATATCAACTCTAACATTTTATTTATCTTAAATGACAATTTTAAAAAGAAATTTAATGTATGTCATTAAAAATGAATATTTTGACACAGTTTCCAACAAGGTAAAACGTAAAATGTATTCTTACGCGTAAATGCAATTGACCAATGAAATTACTTGTTACATAATAAATTGCATTATAATTCTAAAATTAATTTGTTTTTTCAAGCTTTTGAATATGAGTGTACCAGATGGAAACCAGAAACGTGTATTGCATACTAAATTCGATATCTAAGTTTTTACTTAAACGCGAATTTGTTGGCAGTTTATGTGATTTTATAGTATCTGTAGTTGTGTGGTGAAGTTCGGGACGTTTTCCGCTTTAAAACGATGCTCGATTCGTCTTTACACACATCTGGTTTGTACGGAGTTCATGTTTTATATATGTTAATTATATGTATTTACGCATACTGATGTCCAACACGACTTCCATATCAGATGATGTTCGTATCGTTTAACAGTAACACGACAGCTGTCGCGTGTGGAGCGGGAACTGCTAACCCTTCCGGAGCCCATGAATGCACCCTGTGTTGTTTGCGTGGTTCGTGTTCCTCGATTTTTAGTTTTATGCGTTGTGGATCGTTGTTTGTCCATTTGTTATTTATCTTTTGGTATCTTCGAAATTGAAATAACTTTGACGAAACCACGATTCGCTTTAATTCAGTTGTAAAGCAAATGATTTGTATTTAAAAAATGGAAGAAAAAATCATGGTTTTAAACTGGTTAACAATGAAGTTTATTGACTGGTACATAACTGGTGAAATGTTGCAGAAACATTTAAGATTAATAGAGAAGTTCATGTATGTAGCATGTGATGCTAACTGGGGCGACTGAATCAGTTAGTGCGCTGATCACGAGGTGGGTGGCTTACATTTATTAATATTAAATAACAATTTATAAATATTTATCCAAAAACAATGTACTGTTTTTGTATATGAAATTCATTGTAATATTAATATATGATTGACTTAATGGCACAACGACTTGCACTAAGCTACCTTAAATTCGTCTATATTCATGTCAGTAATATATCATTTCAGAGCTTGTGGTTCCTATCAATATGTCCTTGATAAATGGTTGCGACAAACAGGAAAGCTACTGAACCAAGGGTTCCTAGTGATACAGTGTATATCGCCACCTTAACTTGATTAACCGTTATCGATATCTGTGTAAAACTGACCACATATCAGTTCTGTTTGTCGTAATCACATTCTTGTCCTGCTACGTTCCCTCCCTGACCTTGCTATATTGCTTAATCGTAAATGGTGTACATATCCTCCTATAGGTCATTTGTTTGTATATTTGCCCCTTTATTTGTAGCCATTGCATTGTCCATACTTCGATTTACAGCTTCTGACTGCCACTGTGATATCTTTAGACTTTTCTTAATTATGTTGTTGTGTAGGTATACTGTACAAAGACTTAATACACAATCACATGTGTGGGATAAAGGTTGTATTTTCTTGCCTTTTTTAGGTTTGGTTTAGGGTAGGGCGCTTAACTCCACTTTCAACAACATTTCAGTTATATTGTGGCGGTCTGCTTTATTGATGAAGAAAACTACCATCCTGTCGCCAGACACTGACAAACTTTATCACATAATGTTGTAAACCTCGCCCTGATCGAGATTTTGTCGCCAGTCACTGACAAACTTTATCAGATAATGCTGTAAACCTCGTCCTGATCGAGATTCGAACGCACAGCATCAGTGGTGATTGACACAGATTGCATAGGTAGTTGTAATACAACTACCATACGATCACGTCCTCGACGGCTCTTGGTGTTTTTTAAGTGGAGGATCTTATCGCGAATTGCACTAGGAAAAATGCTATTTATAATTATGATTATATATATTTTGTCGGGATAACAGGTATTACGGTTGCCGTAATCAATATACAAAAATGGCCGCCTATCGAAAGTCACGGACAACATATATTAGATATTATGATTATTTTGATTACACCTCATAATGAGTGGGATTCGTACTCCCAGTCTTATTGATAAATGTATGCATGTAGTGTTTGCATAGGTAAATATAAATTCCGCTGCCATACGATCACAAACACACCATCGTTTGATTCCGTCAATACTTGTGTAGAGCCAGTAACTCGGTTTTAAAATCAAGAGACAACTTTAAAAAATATTACAGTTTAATAGACTATTTGCACATTTCCGATTTGATTCCTAAAACTTATATATTTTTGACGTATTTTTAAAGTAGATATTTCCCATACAGAGAGAAATTGTTCCCGTTGCCCTCCAACGGAAAGGACAGATAATTTGAGCATAATTTCCTTAAAAGTTGTAGATATTTGTACCTTAATAAAGTTCAGGGAATAATTTTATAGAAAATAAAATATTCACAAGTTGTTACATTTAAATTGTATACAGAGAATGAAAAGATATATGGTAATGTCATTGCAATATACAATTGTGAAAGCATTGAAGCAAAAACGTGTAATTTTAGAAGCAATTCGGAAATGTGCAAACATTTTATTGTGACAGTAAAATGTATCATAAAAATAAGGTAGATACATGTATACATGTAATGCAAAATTCTAAACAAAATCGACCAAACAATATACTATAAAACCTTGCGATGTGAACACCTGTATTAAAAAGTCACCCTTTTCTTGTCCTGTAATAGAAATGTTCGTATGAATTGAACCTGTTTTAGGAGATCACCTGTCATACAAGGCCACTTTTTTGTCCCAACAGTGACCTCTTAGTACAAGTTTTACTCTATTTAACAATATGAATTATTATTTTTTGCAGATATTTCTTTGTCTATATCTTCAACCCGCTTCATTAGTGTCCATTTCCGTGACGTATTACGTTTTAGTTTTTCTTCCTCCAATCCAAATAGTATATGTTGATAATACATAATAAAATTATTGACCAAAATGGGCACCGAAAATCCTATCATCAATAAACCAGACAATGCTGTCAATGAACCAATCACGTAACCCCATTCAGTCACGGGGTACATGTCGCCATATCCTACGGCCGTCATGGTGATAAACGCCCACCAGAAACTATGTGGAATACTAGTAAACGTTTTTCGGTCTATGAAAAAATTAGCATTCCAATACAAAGAAACGTTATCATTAAAAACAGTTCTTGGGGACTCGCTTTCAATGTATAAATTAAAATCCACAATCACGGAACAAGTCGCACCAATCGAAATATTCGTAGTATCCTAGTAACTTTCAAAATGGTGAAGATTTATGTTGAAGAACTGTTCACAAGTGTTGGGTCTATTGTTACCATGATAAAATGTATATAATCGGGCAAGAGTGCGGATAGGTCAATGAGTCCCATGATTGACCTCGTGTATCTTAATCTGTTATGTATAAATGCAATTCTCAAAATATATTCTAATGTAAAAAATACCATACAACACAGATCAATGAAGTTCAACACCGGATGAACAACTTGTATTCTTCGTTCCACGGTAGACGTTATAGTAGAATTTAATGTGACGTTAAACGATGATTTTACTTCATAAAATCTATATGTCTTCTTAAAACTTGGAAGGCTTTCAGCAAGAAATGAAAGAATTGATACTGCTACTACACAGATAGATACAATCCCGTACACCTACAAAATTAAAGAAAAATATATTGATAACGCGGATAGTGGATCACACACTACAGGATATAAAGCCGTATACCTGTATAAAAAGAAGAACAAATGGTATATATAAAAATTTACAGTGAAGCTATTGTTGTAAATTCGATGGTAAGTCACGAACGTTGGAAAGAATATAACTTTTCTATTGAAAGTATCGTCTAACGATAAACCTTTCAGGGACACCAATGCAAGAAATGAAATCCTGACAGTAGCAAAAATAGAAATAGCTGAATAATATAGACTTCTTTACAGGAAGTAGTGCACGAACCCTTACAGCGGAAAGCACAGAAATGTCTGTACATTGAAAATGCGCATGCTCGAACACATTCATGATGAATCGATATATACCCTATGTTTCCAGTTTCACTGGATTGTCCAACTTGTGATTGCCCCTTATGTATGGAATTCTGGGAAATTTGGTTAAATGTCTGCAATATAAGTTTCGATGATTAACATTTATTTACCTTTGCATAATTGGATGTTTCTGGGTGGTTAACAATTAGGAAAATGTGTCTTCGAAATCTGTGCCATTTTGTCACATTTATTGTGTCATGTGACTCTTCCGGGAAGTCAAAGCTCCCATGACGATCTTTTTCTAACGGAATCAGTGCTTTTAATTTTGAATTGAACACATTGTAATGAGAGTAACAACACCGTTCTATAATAGTATCCGGAATTCCCCAAAATTCAAGTTCCACTTTTGCTGCAGGACCACACACGTAGCGTGGCATATGGAGCTCTCCTGTACGAAGGTAGCTCAGGATAACCTGTAATTACACAACGTATGTACAAAATGATTAACCGATCGTTGGCTAATGTGAAGTGGTTAATATTTTAGCTGTTTTCATAACTAGATCACGGTGGAAAAATACATATTGTTGGTGAAAAAGTAGTACTGGGGGTTGGCCTATATAAGGAAAGTTAGATTGCCACATAAAACGGGGCAAGGCTAAGGGCATCAATGATTAAACCTAACAGACTACTTTGCATTAGGGGTTGCTGTAATGTGGAAGGAGTGCGACATTTTAGGAACAAGAAACTCCCTTAGTGCGTCCCGTTCTAGGGGAAAGTTGCTTCTGTTTCTACGGTTTTTCTATTGGATAAATTGACATCAAGTTTATACATTGGTTAGTTTATACATGTACACAGATAAGTTTATCTCAAACTTTTGAGTGGGTTTTAATAAATTCCTGTGATTGATTATAACTATGCATTTATACATTGTATCAACATATTAGTAAAAGTATCCCCTGGCAAATGCGTCGACGTTTGTATTGCAAAATTATATAATAATAGGCATATAATAAAAATCATTGATAATTTTTACCTCTAAAGTAAAATTATGATCACACACGTTGTATTGACAATATAATCGTGACTGATTATATTCTGGTAAAATTACATGACTTTCTTAATTTCTATTTTAGGAATAGATAAAGTACAACAACCCATTTTCAATGTGTATGGTTCGGTGCTGGTAAACGATTTCAAATACATATCATTAAAATATAAATTTATTGTTTTAGAGCCCACATCATGAAGTATATGCTTTCTCTACAGTTTGCATCAAGTCCCAAGGACAGATATTTTGCAACTAGCAGTACAAAAATGCAACAAAGCTGGAAAAACGGTCCCACATATGCTAAGTTCAGTAAATGTTGCATAAATTTATATCCGTCCAAATTTGTAGCAATTGGTGAGTGTGTTTTTGTACAATGTTCATATATCTACAGGTTATGAGTAAATTATCAAAGTCGTTGTCTTTCCCATTTATCTTGCTAGACTGTGTACCATTTTTTGTCCGTCATAAAGGAAATGGTAAATAACTCGTATTAAAAAGATATAAAAATATATAATTTTAGAATAAAATCTGGAATGTTGGTCTATTGTAGGGGAATGTGGGTCTATTGTACGGGAATGTGGGTCTATTGTACGGGAATGTGGGTCTATTGTACGGGAATGTGGGTCTATTGTACGGGAATGTGGGTCTATTGTATGGGAATGTGGGTCTATTGTACGGGAATGTGGGTCTATTGTACGGGAATGTGGGTCTATTGTACGGGAATGTGGGTCTATTGTACGGGAATGTGGGTCTATTGTATGGGAATGTGGGTGTATTGTAGCAAACACATAAGTTTTTGTTTGTTTGGTTTGCTTTGCCTTTTTGTTATTTTGCTTTTGGTTTTTTTTGTTTGCTTTTTTTTTTATTTTTTTGCAATTATTTATTCTTTCTGTGCGATCAAAATGTACATATATATTGCAGCAAAATAGTGGCCCAACTAACACTAGCTACTTACTTTAAGCATATCGGGGTCCCTGTCAAAGAAGTAATCTCCCTGTTGTGGTCTGTGATACCTGCTTAAGAAGGAAGGATCCGCTAAAGAGTGTCCTGGCTGCTTAAGTAGCGCTGATCTAAAAGTTTCAAATTTTACTCCTCCTATATTAAAAATGACAGTTTCAGAAGATATTCCGACGTTAATTGAATGTTTTCGTTGTCAATGTTGGCACCTGGCAGTAGCGCCATTAGCGGGCTGTGTTTGACATCTTTCTATGTCTTTCCCATCTTGGTTCTAATATAGTGTACATGGAACGATAGGGATCGTGATCCGACTGGAAAAACATTTCTTTTTTAAATTTGACAAGAAGTAAGAATTTATTATCATAAGAAACGTAATCATACTATAATTTTGACTTGAAATTATTCATACATTACTACGCTACATAACTTTAAATACACACCTCATTATCTGATATTGTATACTAAAATAGTTAAATATACATAATTAACTCATTAAAATGTGCTTAGGAAGATGCCATTGTGTACACCTATAGTCAAGGGAGATTTACAAGCATTGGCTACAGGTATTTTATATATATATACAAGTTATTTGTGTCTAGCTGGTTGAATATAAAACAGGTTCACTTCATGAAATGTTTGTATTAAAATTTAAATTTAAAGTTCAAGTTCATTGTTAAATTCTGATTTAATGAAAAGAAGGTTAAGAGGAAATGTAGATTAAATGTACGTTCTGTTCACACATTTATATTGAAACCGTCAAGAAAATAAACCGGCAATGAAGGTGTGCCTAATGATGGCAATGCCTCTGAATTGGCCATTATTGATTACCCTTTCTCTAATATTTATTGAAAACAGTCCAGGGATATATAGCATGAAACAGTCAAGGGGCATGGTGTTTAACCCTAGGTGCAATAAATATTTCAGCTATATAGTGGCGGTCAGTTTTATTGGTGGAGGAAACCGGAGTACCCGGAGAAAACCACAGACCTGACATAAGTAACTGATATACTTTATCACATAATGTTGTATCGACTAAATCTCGACATGAGCAGGATTCGAACTCACAATGTTATATGTGATAGGCGATAGACACTGATTGCACCGTCAGTTGTAAATACAACCACCATACGATCACTACCACGATTGTCCTTATGGTTAAATATAATCTGAACGAAAAATAAATACACAAAATACAACATATAGATAATATAAACCTCTTTGTATCTGAATACAAACTCAGCCTACCTCGATGGTTTAATGTCTATCCGCTGGTCTCGAGGGACAAAAACCATTAATTCGGTCAACTGTCGGGTCATACAAACAATAATACATAAATCTTATATATATATATATATATATATATATTTACTTCAATGCTAGACCTTTATTTCGAGGACAACCATTATCGGGGCGTTTAATCGTTGCGTCCAGAAATACATCTTAAAATTGTATGCATACTTAGGTATTTAGGTAGAGACAAACAGAACAAAATAGAAGACGAGTATGAAATTGATATTTACATGAATATATATTTCATTATACGGCGAATAAAAAAGTTGCAGCAAAACTAAATAAACGTTAGAAATAATGGAAACAGCAGGGTTCTGGAACAATGGCGCCTCCTCATAGCACCTCCCTAACCGGGATGAGCAGCGACGTCACACTCACGTGACCGGATGTCATCATAGTGACGTTCTACAGAACGTGGCATGCCGGGAAGTGAATTTCATATTTTGAGGACCTTCCGAGGTGGCTGAGGGCATGAAGTGCAAACACAATTAAAGTTTTAGAAATGTAGTCATGTAGTATATCAAATGAAAGGTCTTGACGAGTAGGTTTCGGGTTTCATATTTTGGGGCCCTTCCAACATGTATGACTGCCCCTTTTGTCACAGTTCCTATGCATGACCCCATGATTTGACAAGACACATCAGAAGGAAGTATGACCCCGAATAGCAAGGCATGCATTCCTACATTTAAATTGTGGTGCGTAGTTACAAAGTAAAAATGGACATATTAAACAATTGTGATATGATCATGAATTTATCATGAAATCATATTTACTTCAATATATATTGATATACAGGAAATTAAATATGGTACCGAAGCTTTTCCCTCTTGAATTAAAACCATAGATGGGCGATATTTCAATTTTGTTTCACACGATAGAAAAGAACATTTGCGTGGGAGAAAAACAACACCAGGTGCTTCACAATTCATGAGATGTAACTGTTACTCATTCTCAATATCTAGACAGTAATAAATATAAACGTAAATATTAAATTTAGAGCGCATTGCGCGTTTTGTCACAACCTTCATCAGGCACGCTCCAAATTCGAAAAAAACGGATAGCCAAATATTTTTACAATTTTTGGAAGATATAAAACCAAAGATTTTATACTGACGACTCTCCCATTCTTTACAAACAATTTCTTTTGTCAAATGTTGTAACTCTTACAATAACTTCCGCATAGACAACAACAGAAGTAATTGATATATATGTATGTATGATCAACAAACAAAGATGCATGCTATCTATTTTGTTTGATCAAATTCTTAATTGTGTATGAATATTCATTATCGTGTGACAAAATATCCTGATTTATCGTCGTTCATGTAAATGATCTGTATGCTTTTAACTCAGGATTTTTTTTTTTTTTCATTTAAAGAAAAAAATCTTATTATCTACATTATATATTCAATCTACGGGTAAAGTTATCTAAATGCATTTTAAATTGGTATTTACGAAAGATGTTTTGTTCTTAAACATAAATGGTATTTGCAATAAAAAATAACCATGTGTATGTCTTAGATGAATTTCTTTATGAATACCTATATCTCCCCCTATATTAAAACATTTGGTGGAAATTAAATAGATATTACATATAAAAAAAATAAAATTATAAGCAGCTAAAGGTAATTTTTCCGCCATCATATTTTGTTTTCCAACCACGTTGGTGGTGTAATGATTAGACTGCTCGCTTCGTGTGCGGTAGAATATGGGTTCGAGCTTCTGTCTGGTATGACTAAAGACTATGCAATTGGCATTTGTTGCCTCTCCGCTCAGCACCCAAATTTAAGAGGAAGAGCAGCTACGTGTTGGCTCGGATTTAGAAGAATGTGTTCGAGTGGAACGACATGTCAACCCACAGACGGTTATGTCAGTGAGCTAACACTACACGAATCCAACTAAGCATGTTGGTCTAGTAAACACCGGACATCATCATCATCATCATCATCATCATCATCACATCACATTTTAGCTTGTTCTCGCCGTGATATAGCTGAAATGTCGTATCGAACGTTTCCCTCCTGTATATAACACATACAAACAACAACAAATATTAATTTGATTAAATGCTCCTAAATTCAACGTTGATATCATATCAACAAGATGGCTAGGTAAAAATAAAGCTAACGTGACAAACTATAATGGTTTTAAACAACCCGAAAATAAATCGATCAAACTTTCACGTTTTCAGATCTTAAGATTGGTAGGTAGGTCTGAAACACAATATGATATGTATAAAAAAATATGTGTTTGCTTATCATACAAATACTGTATCACTTACATACAACTCCCTTGACTCAAACGTCACTTGACTGATCAGATTTGAGGTGAACTATTCACGAGTACGACGATATGTCCATCAAATGACCAACGGGTGATGCGTAGAGGGCTTAGGAGTGTGCCCAGTCGTGGGTTACCGACGATAGACAGTTTTTGATTCGTCAACTTTCTACATCACACTATACACTCACTTTGTTGTTCATGTTGATACAAATTCAGAGATAGACCCAGTTCACGTTTTAAAAAGCTGTCTTGCTAGACTTGTCCAAAATGTAAATTAGCAAAGCTATTTAATGCTGCTTATAAAGCAGGCATTACGAGAAGAGTTTGTAGATAGCAAATGTGTAGTCAGAATTCGTATATTGAAGAGGAACAGACAATACAATGGACAAATGAAAAAGTGCAACCGGACAAAACACGAGTGATACACGAACTTAAAACACAACTAGTTTATATTGTATGAATAGCGATTTTCATTTTGTAAATTCTTTTAAAGTTCTGCTTTTTGACTGCATTTGATCTTGGTAATCTGATAATGAAATCAATCTTTCATCCATTGTGTACTATCTTTGACATATAAACATACATAATGGAGGTTTAAAGTTATTGTTTAGCTTCAGTAAGCCTTTGCATCCATTATTGTACTATGACAACTTGCATGCACATTATTGTTTGGCAATGTACCGTGGGGAAAATAATTTGAAATAATGTATACTCGTGAACAGGTACACTATGAAGAAGAACACATCATGGAATTTGTATTAGTCACATAATTTATGTCTGTCGATTTTATTGCTAAAAGGGGACCGTCGTGGTCGTATGGTAGCCGGATAAAAGACTACTTATGAAATCATTTCCTATCAACACTAACGTTGTGAGTTCGAATCCCGCTATCACGAGGGATACTCGAGACAACACTATGTGATAAAGTTTGTCGGTAACTTGCGACAGGTCAGTGATTTTCGCCGCGTACTCTACTGACCACCACGATATTACTGAACTATTGTTGAAAGTGGAGTTAAACAACAAAACTAATATAATAATATCACCATATCAAATTTAGCGCACAGAAACATAAAAAAAACCAGACAGATTTACCACAGGACACGAATGTAAAGTTCTCCAAACATAGGAGGGGACAGGCTAATATATTTAACAATAGAAACAAAAATAAAACCCCACCACAGCTGGAACAATTTCTAATTTCAATATAAACATATATTTATAAGTCTAACCAAAGTCACCTAAACAAACCCAACATTTTGGCCATTCATTCCCATCTGTGAAGGTACCAATTTTACGTATCTAACTTTACAATAACTTCAAAAACCACACTGTGTATGCTAATGTGATGAGGTGTGCACTCTCATCCAGGACCATCTATAGTTAAGCATAACATATATGTCCATGCAATACTGCATATGCAACAAAGGAATACAAACAGCAAAAGCATGCACTGTGAAATATGCAAATAGAAGTCACACATAATATGTGCGAAAATGTATATTGCTACATATTACATTATTATGCAAATTGGCTTTCCGGGAGATCAAAAATAAATCTGAGTAAATAGATATGCTTTAAATTCCAGAGCGACAGTAATATCAGTCAGTGAAACATGCTTAGACGACTCGGTAAAGGAGGAGGCCAAGGAAGCATTGTATGGTCATATATCCAATTGTTCAATTCCATATTCTGATTTTATGCATTGTATAATGAATAATGAGGAACTTGTCCGTGTAGCTTCAATTATTCATTGAAACCTGTTTTATTCCACTGCGTAAATGATGCTGACGTTCGTCAGACATTCTACAATGTCAATAATGTATATGATTTATTTACAAATGTCGCAGGCGATACAAGTTTTAAATTTCAAAGAAATTTATTTCTATGCAAAACTGTAGTTAGAAAGCATACGTTCTTAATAAATGGTTTTATCTGTTTAATGTTTCTTTTATGTGTACAAATAATCAGATTGTTTTATAGACAAGTATTTTATTTCTAAAGCTCTTATATGTATCTAAGTTAAGATATACAATTTGTTCACCCCACGATATAGCTGAAATACTGCAAACCACATATCAATCAATCAATACCCAGCTTGTATATCCCCAGATACTGGTGATAGAGACGATTGCATTATGGTCGTAGTGTATGGGGATTTTGTCATAGCAGGACTATATTGTGCGTCAGCGGTTTCGTCACTATCGATCCCCGTTTAGGGAATGAATGTGCACAGAAATGTTCTCCCCTGTCCCGTTATCCCTTCTTTGATGGTATCTTTCACAGCCACCTCGGGTATTGGAGACTCTAGACTCGTCATCACTTCAATGAGAGTTATGTCCACCTCCATCATTTGGACAGTTAGATCCACCCCACTTTAATTAGAGTTACATCTACTTCTACCCGTCCTATTGCTAGTTTCCCCTCTACCAGTAGTCCGATGGCTCAACAGAAGGATAGCTCCCTATTCCCAGATGATACTGGATTGATTAATCCTTTGGTGTCCCAGCTATAAGCTGAAACTTATGTGGATATGGATACCGGGTTTGCTAATGGTCATGTAGTCGGAGATAGTCATACGGCTCAGGGTTCCATAACCCCACTTTCTGATATATATATATAGTGCCCAATGTAATGATATACGTAGGAGGTTGACTATTCCCTTTGTGTCATAGCTATGAGAATACCCTATTGTGGATTTGAGTAACTACCATACACTCACGACAATCAGGGCCCCTTGATTCTAGAATACCATTTATTATCAAGCTCAATTGATGCATACTTTTTGTTTCATTTGAAATACTTTAACATTGTTTTCCCTTTCCTACAACGTAGAAGACATTTTATTGATGTATGAATTAAGGTACATAATAACGTGAACTTAGTTTGAACTTTATTACAAATAACCTGTATAACACTGAAACATCAACTGAAAACATATCTTCTTTATTTACTGGTGCCATATTAAAGTTATCAAGAGTTTACTCAGTCGCTTCCACACCCTACGCACGTGTCACCGATGTTCTATATCATTTGATTGTAAGTGTTGCGTGCGGATATAACGTGCGTGGGTGTTGCTTAACTCCAAATGAGCAATAGTTAAGCTGAACACGTACCTTCTTTATTTGTAGCTGCCATCTTAAGGTAATCAAAAGTTTAACCAGCCGAACAGGTACACAAGTGCCTGCACTTCATTTGATCGGTGCATGCTCATATATAGTGAATACATGATGCTAAACTCCGAGTGAGCAAGTTTCAACAGAAACTGAAATAAATTCTTCTTTACCTGTATCTGCCATCATACAGTTATCAAGAGTTTAACTAGTCGTTTCAACCGTTTACAAACGTGTCAGCGTAGTTCTATGTCATTTGATTGCAAGTGTTGCATGTGCATATAACGTGAGTTGGTGTTGTTTAACTCCAAGTGAGCAATATTTAATCTGAAATGTATCAGTTGTATCTGTAGCTGCCACCTTAATGTTATCAAGAGTTTAACCAGTCGCTTCTACCTCTTACACACGTGTCACCGTTGTTCTATGTCATTTGATTACAATTGTTGCATGCACATATAGCGTGAGTTGGTGTTGTTTAGCTCCAAAAGAGCAATATTTAACCTGAACACGTACCTTCTTTATCTTTATCTGCCATCTTAAGGCTATCAAAAGTTTAATTAGTCGTTCCGAACAGGCACAAAAGTGTCCCCACTTTATTTCATCGTTGCATGCTCATATGCAGTGAGTAAATGATGTTAAACTCCGAGTGAGCAAGTTTCAACATAAACTGATGTAAATTATTCTTTATCTGTATCTGTCACCATCAAGTTATCAAGAGCTTAACTAGTCGTTTCAACCCTTTACAAGCGTGCCACCGTAGTTCTATGTCATTAGATTACAAGTGTTGCATGCGCATATAACGTGAGTGGGTGTTGCTTAACTCCACATGGGCAATATTTAAGCTGAAATGTATCAGTTTTATCTGCAGCTACCATCTTAAGATTATCAAGAGTTTGCCCAGTCGCTTCCACATCTTACACACCTGTCACCGTACTTATATGTCATTTGATTGCGCGGATTGAATGCATGCATAGCATGAGTGGATGCTGTTTATCTCTAGCTAAGAAATATTTAAACTGAAAAAGTACCTTCTTTATCTGTAGTTGCAATCTTAAGGTTATCAAGAGTTTGTCCAGTCGCTTCCACCTCTTATAAACGTGTCACCGTAGTTCTATGTCATTTGATTGCAAGTGTTACATGCGCATATAACGTGAATAGGTGTTGCTTAACTCCAAATGAGCAATATTTAAGCTGAAATGTATCCATTTTATACTGTAGTTGCGATCTTAAGGTTATCACGAGTTTAATCAGCCGTTCTGAACTCGTTCAAAAGAGTCACCATGTCATTTGACCGTTGCATGCCAACATAAAGTGAATAGATGATGTTAATCTCCGAGTGAGCAAGTTTTAACATCAACTGAAAACGTCCCTTCATTATCTGTAGTTGCCATCTTAAGGTTAACAAGAGCTTACCCACTAGTCAGTGTTTCTGCACTGACATGGTTTATTAGATATAGTTATTACTGAAATTTACAGTTCCTAAATAATGTGATTATTAATAAAACTAAGGTTCTCTTCATACATTGGTGACATTAGCTGATTCTGTCCAGATTAGGCCCTTTGCTTTTGTTGCTCCGAAAATTTAAATCATTTTGCCTTTCAATCTTTCTATTTTGCGCGTACCTGATGAAAGTTATTCCAGAAACACGTCGTGCGCGCTAAATAACATGATCATATAAAGTGAGCGGGTGCTAGACGCCAAATGAACAATATTCTAGCAATTTCATGACGAGAACAAGTTAACTATATATCGATGAGAAGATGATTATGACCGCCTTGTACTATATCAACACGCTTAGATGGATTTTTATAGTGCTAGCTCACAAAAGGATACAGTTGGGAGGTTGACATGTCACTCCACTCGGATACATTGATTATCTCGATTCCAAGGCAACCAATCTTTTCTTTGTTCTTATGCCATTATGGTGCGTGCTTAGCGAAGAAGGATGCTAACCTTTAGACCACCAATGTGGTAGTGTGTATATAAACATTTCACATTTTTCTTACGATTCGTCACACTCAATCTTTAGTTTTCTGTTTCCTGTTTTGTAAATCATTGTTTTTCCTTTTGACTTTTGCCATTGTATTATAGGTCCTTCTTCGATATTCGGCTTTCCGATTACCACATTGGTGTGTTCAAACGTTTCATGTCACATAATGTAGTATGGATTACAACGGAACTAGAATGGAATCTACAACTTTTCGTGGATAGACAATGACAACACAAGTAGAACACCTTGTACCACTGTAATGCAACACAAACATCTCTATTTTATGGTTAGCATGCATGCATAGAATTAGGGAACAATTATATTATATTTGAAATGTTGCAGTCGTAAATCGTCAGATTTACTGTCGTAAATTGAGTTACCAAACCTTTTCGATTAGATATCAAGCACTTTATAAAATAGTCAATGCTGTATTATGTAATCATAATAGAAAATATCAACTCTAACATTTTATTTATCTTAAATGACCATTTTAAAAAGAAATTTAATGTGTGTCATTAAAAATGAATATTTTGACACAGTTTCCAACAACGTAAAACGTAAAATGTACTCTTACGCGTAAATGCAATTGACCAATGAAATTACTTGTTACATAATAAATTGCATTATAATTCTAAAATTAATTTGTTTTTTCAAGCTTTTGAATATGAGTGTACCAGATGGAGACCAGAAACGTGTATTGCATACTAAATTCGATATCTAAGTTTTTACTTAAACACGAATTTGTTGGCAGTTTATGTGATTTTATAGTATCTGTAGTTGTGTGGTGAAGTCCGGGACGTTTTCCGCTTTAAAACGATGCTCGATTCGTCTTTACACACATCTGGTTTGTAGGGAGTTCATGTTTTATATATGTTAATTATATGTATTTACGCATACTGATGTCCAACACGACTTCCATATCAGATGATGTTCGTGTCGTTTAACAGTAACACGACAGCTGTCGCGTGTGGAGCGGGAACTGCTAACCCTTCCGGAGCCCATGAATGCACCCCGTGTTGTTTGCGTGGTTCGTGTTCCTCGATTTTTAGTTTTATGCGCTGTGGATCGTTGTTTGTCCATTTGTTATTTTTCTTTCGACTTGCGGCTTCTGATTACCCTTTTGGTATCTTCGAAAATGAAATAACTTTGACGAAACCACGATTCGCTTTAATTCAGTTGTAAAGCAAATGATTTGTATTTATAAAATGGAAGAAAAAATCATGGTTTTAAACTGGTTCACAATGAAGTTTATTGACTGGTACATAACTGGTGCAATGTTGCAGAAACATTTAAGATTAATAGAGAAGTTCATGTATGTAGCATGTGATGCTAACTGGGGCGACTGAATTAGTTAGTTCTCTGATCACGAGGTGGGTGGCTTACATTTATTAATATTAAATAACAATTTATAAATATTTATGCTAAAACAATGTACTGTTTTTGTATATGAAAATCATTGTAATATTAATATATGATTGACTTAATGGCAAAACGACTTGCACGAAGCTACCTTAAATTCGTCTATATTCATGTCAGTACTATATCATTTCAGAGCTTGTGGTTCCTATCAATATGTCCTTGATAAATGGTTGCGACAAACAGGAAAGCTACTGAACCAAGGGTTCCTAGTGATACAGTGTATATCGCCACCATAACTTGATTAACCGTTATCGATATCGTGTAAAACTGACCACATATCAGTTCTGTTTGTCGTAATCACCTTCTTGTTCTGCTACGTTCCCTCCCTGACCTTCGGAGTTCGGTAATTTTGTTATTACCTTTATTTGCTATACTGCTTAATCGTAAATTGTGTACATATCCTGCTATAGGTCATTTGTTTGTATATTTGCCCCTTTATTTGTAGCCATTGCATTGTCCATACTTCGATTTACAGCTTCTGACTGCCACTGTGATATCTTTAGACTTTTATTAATTATGTTGTTGTGTAGGTATACTGTACAAAGACTTAATACACAATCACATGTGTGGGATAAAGGTTGTATTTTCTAGCCTTTTTTAGGTTTGGCTTAGGGTAGGGCGCTTAACTCCACTTTCAACAACATTTCAGTTATAATGTGGCGGTCTGCTTTATTGGTGAAGAAAACTACCATCCTGTCGCCAGACACTGACAAACTTTATCACATAATGTTGTAAACCTCGCCCTGATCGAGATTTTGTCGCCAGTCACTGACAAACTTTATCAGATAATGCTGTAAACCTCGTCCTGATCGAGATTCGAACGCACAGCATCAGTGGTGATTGACACAGATTGCATAGGTAGTTGTAATACAACTACCATACGATCACGTCCTCGGCGCCTCTTGGTGTTTTTAAGTGGAGTATCTTATAGCGAATTGCACTAGGAAAAATGTTATTTATAATTATGATTATATATATTTTGTCGGGATAACAGTTATTACGGTTGCCGTAATCAATATACAAAAATGGCCGCCTATCAAAAGTCACGGACAACATATATTAGATATTATGATTATATTGATTACACCTCATAATGAGTGGGATTCGTACTCCCAGTCTTATTGATAAATGTATGCATGTAGTGTTTGCATAGGTAAATATAAATTCCGCTGCCATACGATCACGAACGCACCATCCTTTGATTCCGTCAATACTTGTGTAGAGCCAGTAACTCGGTTTTAAAATCAAGAGACAACTTTAACAAATATTGCAGTTTAATAGACTATTTGCACATTTCCGATTTGGTTCCTAAACTTTATATATTTTTGACGTTTTTTTAAAGTAGATATTTCCCATACAGAGAGAAATTGTTCCCGTTGCCCTCCAAGGGAAAGGACAGATAATTTGAGCATAATTTCCTTAAAAGTTGTAGATATTTGTACCTTAATAAAGTTCAGGGAATAATTTTATAGAAAATAAAATATTCACAAGTTGTTACATTTAAATTATATACAGAGAATGAAAAGATATATGGTAATGTCATTGCAATATACAATTGTGAAAGCATTGAAGCAAAAACGTGTAATTTTAGAAGCAATTCGGAAATGTGCAAACATTTTATTGTGACAGTAAAATGTATCATAAAAATAAGGTAGATACATGTATACATGTAATGCAAAATTCTAAACAAATCGACCAAACAATATACTATACAACCTTGCGATGTGAACACCTTTTCTTGTCCTGTAATAAAAATGTTCGTATGAATTGAACCTGTTTTAAGAGATCACCTGTCTTACAAGGCCACTTTTTTTGTCCCAACAGTGACCTCTTAGTACAAGTTTTACTATATTTAACAATATGAATTATTATTTTTTGCAGATATTTTTTTTTCTATATCTTCAACCCGCGTCATTAGTGTCCATTTCCGTGACGTATTACGTTTTAGTTTTTCTTCCTCCAATCCAAATTGTATATGTTGATAATACATAATAAAATTATTGACCAAAATGGGCACCGAAAATCCTATCATCAATAAACCAGACAATGCTGTCAATGAACCAATCACGTAACCCCATTCAGTCACGGGGTACATGTCGCCATATCCTACGGCCGTCATGGTGATAAACGCCCACCAGAAACTATGTGGAATACTAGTAAACGTTTTTCGGTCTATGAAAAAATTGGCATTCCAATACAAAGAAACGCTATCATTAAAAACAGTTCTTGGAGACTCGCTTTCAATGTATAAATTAAAATCCACAATCCCGGAACACGTCGCACCAATCGAAATATTCGTAGTATCCTAGTAACTTTCAAAATGGTGATGATTTTTGTTGAAGAACTGTTCACAAGTGTTGGGTCTATTGCTACCATGATAAGATGTATATAATCGGGCAAGAGTGCGATAGGTCAGTGAGTCCCATGATTGACCTCGTGTATCTTAATCTGTTATGGATAAATGCAATTCTCAAAATATATTCTAATGTAAAAAATACCATACAACACAGATCAATGAAGTTCAACACCGGATGAACAACTTGTATTCTTCGTTCCACGGTAGACGTTATTGTAGAATTTGATGTGACGTTAAACGATGATTTTACTTCATAAAATATATATGTCTTCTTAAAACTTGGAAGGCTTTCAGCAAGAAATGAAAGAATTGATACTGCTACTACACAGATAGATACAATCCCGTACACCTACAAAATTAAAAAAAAATATATTGATAACGCGGATAGTGGATCACACACTACAGGATATAAAGCCGTATACCTGTATAAAAAGATGAACAAATGGTATATATAAAAATTTACAGTGAAGCTATTGTTGTAAAGTCGATGGTAAGTCACGAACGTTGGAAAGAATATAACTTTTCTATTGAAAGTATCGTCTAACGATAAACCTTTCAGGGACACCAATGCAAGAAATGAAATCCTGACAGTAGCAAAAATAGAAATAGCTGAATAATATAGACTTCTTTACAGGAAGTAGTGCACGAACCCTTACAGCGGAAAGCACAGAAATGTCTTTACATTTAAAATGCGCATGCTCGAACACATTCATGATGAATCGATATATACCCTATGTTTCCAGTTTCACTGGATTGTCCAACTTGTGATTGCCCCTTATGTATGGAATTCTGGGAAATTTGGTTAAATGTCTGCAATATAAGTTTCGAAGATTAACATTTATTTACCTTTGCATAATTGGATGCTTCTGGGTGGTTAACAATTAGGAAAATGTGTCTTCGGAATCTGTGCCATTTTGTCACATTTATTGTGTCATGTGACTCTTCCGGGAAGTCAAAGCTCCCATGACGATCGTTTTCTAACGGAATCAGTGCTTTTAATTTTGAATTGAACACATTGTAATGAGAGTAGCAACACCGTTCTATACTAGTATCCGGAATTCCCAAAAATTCAAGTTCCACTTTTGCTGCAGGACCACACATGTAGCGTGGCATATGGAGCTCTCCTGTACGAAGGTAGCTCAGGATAGCCTGTAATTACACAACATATGTACAAAATGATTAACCGATCGTTGGCTAATGAGAAGTGGTTAATATTTTAGCTGTTTTCATAACTAGATCAAGGTGGAAAAATACATATTGTTGGTGAAAAAGTAGTACTAGGGGTTGGCCTATAGAAGGAAAGTTAGATTGCCACATAAAACGGGGCAAGGCTAAGGGCATCAATGATTAAACCTAACAGACTACTTTGCATTAGGGGTTGCTGTAATGTGGAAGGAGTGCGACATTTTAGGAACAAGAAACTCCCTTAGTGCGTCCCGTTCTAGGGGAAAGTTGTTTCTGTTTCTATGGTTTTTCTATTGGATAAATTGACATCAAGTTTATACATTGGTTAGTTTATACATGTACACAGATAAGTTTATCTCAAACTTTTGAGTGGGTTTTAATAAATTCCTGTGATTGATTATAACTATGCATTTATACATTGTATCAACATATTAGTAAAAGTATCCCCTGGCAAATGCGTCGACGTTTGTATTGCAAAATTATATAATAATAGGCATATAATAAAAATCATTGATCATTTTTACCTCTAAAGTAAAATTATGATCACACACGTTTTATTGACAATATAATCGTGACTGATTATATTCTTGTAAAAATACATGACTTTCTTAATTTCTATTTTAGTAATAGATAAAGTACAACAACCCATTTTCAATGTGAATGGTTCCGGTGCTGGTAAACGATTTCAAATATATACCATTAAAACATATATTTATTGTTTTAGAGCCCACATCATGAAGTATGTGCTTTCTCTACAGTTTGCATCAAGTCCCATGGACTGTTATTGTGCAACTAGCAGTACAAAAATGCAACAAAGCTGGAAAAACGGTCCCAAAGTTCAGTGAAAGTTGCATAAATTTATATTCGTCCAAAATTGTAGCAATTGGTGAGTGTGTTTTGTGTACAATGTTCATATATCTACAGGTTATGAATAAATTATCAAAGTCGTTGTCTTTCCCATTTATCTTGCTAGACTGTGTACCATTTTTTGTCCGTCATAAAGGAAATGGGAAATAACTCGTATTAAATAGATATAAAAATATATAATTTTAGAATACAATCTGGAATGTGGGTCTATTGTAGGGGAATGTGGGTCTATTGTAGGGGAATGTGGGTCTATTGTACGGGAATGTGGGTCTATTGTACGGGAATGCCGGTCTATTGTACGGGAATGTGGGTCTATTGTACGGGAATGTGGGTCTATTGTACGGGAATGTGGGTGTATTATACGGGAATGTGGGTCTATTGTACGGGAATGTGGGTCTATTGTACGGGAATGTGGGTCTATTGTATGGGAATGTGGGTGTATTGTAGCAAACACATAAGTTTTTGTTTGTTTGGTTTGCTTTGCCTTTTTGTTTTTTTGCTTTTGTTTTTTATTTGTTTGCTTTTTTTTTTATTTTTTTGCAATTATTTATTCTTTCTGTACGAGCAAAATGTACATATATATTGCAGCAAAATAGTGGCCCAACTAACACTAGCTATTTACTTTAAACATATCGGGATCCCTGTCAAAAAGTAATCTCCCTGTTGTGGTGTGTGATACCTGCTTAAGAATGAAGGATCCATGGCGCGTTTTTGTCACAACCTTCATCAGGCACGCTCCAAATTCGAACAAAATGGATGGCCAAACATTTTTACAATGTTTGGAAGATATAGAACCAAAGGGCATAAACAGGATAGATATAGAACCAAAACAGGATAGCCAAAATCGGTCAAGGTCACATTAGCCCATAGACACGATGCAGGTACATTAAAATAATCTATACTGACGACTGTCCCATTCTTTACAAGCGATTTCTTTTGTCAAATGTTGTAACTCTTAAAATAACTTCCGCATAGACAACAACAGAAGTAATTGATACATATGTATGTATGCTTAACAAACAAAGATGCATGCTATCTATTTTTTTTGATCAAATTCTTAATTGTGTATGAATATTCATCATCGTGTGATTTATCGTCGTTCATGTAAATGCTCTGTATGCTATTAACTCAGGAAATCTTTTTTTGTTCATTTAAAGAAAATAATCTTATTATCTACATTATATATTCAAACTACGGGTAAAATTATCTAAATGCATTTTAAATTGGTATTTACGAAAGATGTTTTGTTCTTAAACATAAATGGTATTTGCAATAAAAAATAACCATGTGTATGTCTTAGATGAATTTCTTAAAGAATACCTATATCTCCCCCTATATTAAAACATTTGGTGGAAATTAAATAGATATTACATATAAAAAAAATAAAATTATAAGCAGCTAAAGGTAATTTTTCCGTCATCATATTTTGTTTTCCAACCACATTGGTGGTGTAATGATTAGACTGCTCGCTTCGTGTGCGGTAGAACATGGGTTCGAGCTTCTCTCGGGTATGACAAAAGACTATGCAATTGGCATGTGTTGCCTCTCCGCTCAGCACACACATTTAAGAGGAAGAGCAACTACGTGTTCGCGCGGATTCAGAAGAATGTGTTCGAGTGGAACGACATGTCTACCCACAGACTGTTATGTCAGTGAGCTAACACTACACGAATCCAACTAAGCATGTTGGTGTAGTAAGCGGCGGGCATCATCATCATCATCATCATCATCACATCAAATTGTAGATTGTTCTCGCCATGATATAGCTGAATTTTCGTATCGAGCGTTTCCCTCCTGTATATAACACATACAAACAACAACACATATTAATTTAATTAAATGCTCCTAAATTCAACGTTGATATCATATCAACAAGATGGCAAGGTAAGAATAAGGCTTACGTGACAGACTATAATGGTTTGAAACAACCCGGAAATAAATCGATCAAACTGTCACGTTTTCATATTAAGTTGATCAACATTTTTGACGGTGTGTTTCCTCTCTTAACGTAACTCTACATTGTCGATTTTTCTAATATTGTTTACATATCTGATATTTGTTTTATCGTAGTCATTATTACACATATTCAAATCATCGGAAGCACATAGATGATCATGCTATGATGCTGTTCACTCAGCATCCTTTATCAATTGTATTTGCTTAATTCGCGCCAGAGATGCTCAGATCTTAAGATTGGTCGGTAGGTCTGAAACACAATATGATATATATATATATATAAATGTGTTTTTGTTTATCGTACAAATACGGTATCACTTCCATACAACTCCCTTGACTCAAACGTCACTTGTCCAATCAGATTTGAGGTGAACTATTCACGAGTACGACGATATTTCCATCAACTGACCAACGGGTGATGCGTAGAGGGCTTAGGAGTGTGCCCAGTTGTGGGTTACCGACGATAGACAGTTTTGGATTCATCAACTTTCTACATCACACTATACACTCACTTTGTTGTTCATGTTGATACAAATTCAGAGATAGACCCAGTTCACGTTTTAAAAAGCTGTCTTTCTAGACTTGTCCAAAATGTAAATTAGCAAAGCTATTTAATGCTGCTTATAAAGTAGGCATTACGAGAAGAGTTTGAAGATAGTAATGGGGTAATCAGAATCCGTATATTGAAGAGGAACAGACAATATAATGGACAAAGAAAAAAGTACAACAGGACAAAACACGAGTGATACACGAACATAGCACACAACTGGTTTATATTGTATGAATAGCGATTTTTATTTTGTAAATTCTTTTAAAGTTATGCTGTTTAACTGCATTTGATCTTGGTAATCTGATAATGAAATCAATCGTTCATCCATTGTGTACTATCTTTGACATATAAACATACATAATGGAGGTTTAAGGTTATTGTTTAGCTTCAGTAAACCTGTGCATGCATTATTTTTTCTATGACAACTTGAATGCACATTATTGTTTTGCAATGTTATGACGAGTCATGTACCGTGGGAAAATAAATTTGAAGTAATGTATACTCGTGAACAGGTACACTATAAAGAAGAAAACGTCAAGGAATGTGTATTAGTCACATAATTTATGTCTGTCGATTTTATTGCTAAAAGGAGACCGTCGTGGTCGTATGGGAGCCGGATAAAAAGCTACTTATGAAATCATTTCCTATCAACACTAACGTTGTGAGTTCGAATCCCGCTATCACGAGGGATATTCGAGACAGCACTATATGATAAAATTTGTCGATAACTTGCGACAGGTCAGTGGTTTTCTCCACGTACTCTGCTGACTACCACGATATTACTGAACTATTGTTGAAAGTGGTGTTAAGCAACAAAAACAATATAATAGTATGATCACATCAAATTTAGCGCACAGAAACATATAAAAACAGACATATATACCATATGACACGAATGTAAAGTTATCCAAACATAGAAGGGGACAGGCTAATCTATTTAACAATAGAAACAAAAATAAAACCCCACACAGATGGAACAATTTCTAATTTCAATGTAAAAATATATGTATAAGTCTAACCAAGGTCACCTAAAAAGTAACAAATTTTGGCCATTCATTCCCATCTGTGAACGTACCAATTTTACGTATCTAACTTTACAATAATTTCAAAGACCACACTTTGTATGCTAATGTGATGAGGTGTACACTTCATACATGACCATATATAGTTAAGCATACCATAGATGTCCATGCAATACTGCATATGCAACAAAGGAATACAAACAGGAAAAGCATGCACTGTGAAATAGGCAAATATAAAGTGACACATAATAAGTGCCAAAATGTATATTGCTACATATTACATTATTATGCAGATTGGCTTTCCGGGAGATCAAAAATAAATCTGAGTAAATATATATGCTTTAAATTCCTGAGCGGTAGCAAAATCAGTCAGTGAAACATGCTTAGACGATTCGGTAAAGGAGGAGGCAAATGACGCATTGTATGGTCATATATCCAAATGGTCAATTCCATATTCTGATTTTATGCATTGTATTATGAATAATGAGGAACGTGTCCGTGTAGCTTCAATCATTCATTGTTTTATTCGACTGCATAAATGATGCTGACGTTCGTCAGACATTCTACAATGTCAATAATTTATATGATTTATTTACAAATGTCGCAGGCGATACAAGTTTTAAATTTTAAAGAAATGTATTTCTATGCAAAACTGTAGTTAGACAGCATACGTTCTTAATATATGGTTTTATCTGTTTAATGTTTATTTTATGTGTACAAATAATCAGATTGTTTTATAAACAAGGATTTTATTTCTAAGGATCTTACATGTATCTAAGTTAAGAAATACAATTTGCTCACGCCACGATTTAGCTGAAATATTGCAAAACACATATCAATCAATCAATACCCAGGTTGTATATCCCCAGATACTGGTGATAGAGACGATTGCATCATGGTCGTAGTGTATGGGGAATTTGTCATAGCAGGACCATATTGTGCGTCAGCGGTTTCGTCACTATCGACCCCCCCCTCCCGTTTAGGGAATTAATGTGCACAGAAATGTCCACCCCTGTCCCGTTATCCATTCTTTGATGGTATTTTTCACCGCCACCTCTGGTATTGGAGACTCTAGACTCGTCATCACTTCAATGGGAGTCATGTCCACTTCCATCACTTGGCCTGTTAGATCAACCCCACTTTAATTAGAGTTACTTCTACTTCTACCCGTCCTATTGCTAGTTTCCACTCTACCAGTAGTCCTATGGCTCAACAGAAGGAGAGCTCCCTATTCCCAGATGATACTGGATTGATTAATCCTTTGGTGTCCCAACTATCAGTTGAACCTAATGTGGATATGGATACCGGGTTTGCTAATGGTCATGTAGTCGGGGATAGGCATAGTGCACAGGGTTCCATATCCCCACTTTCTGATATATATATATATATATAGTGCACAGTGTAATGAAATACGTAGGAGGTTGACTATTCCCTTGGTGTCATAGCTATGATATGACCATATTGTGGATTTGAGAAACAGGCACTGATTGCATAGATAGTTGTAGATCCAAGTACCATACACTCACGACAATCAGGGCCCCTTGAGTCTAGAATACCATTGATTATCAAGCTCAATTAATGCATACTGTTTGTTTCATTTGAAATACTTTAACATTGTTTTCCCTTTCCTACAACGTAGAAGACATTTTATTGATGTATGAATTAAGGTACATAATAACGTGAACTTAGTTTGAACTTTATTTCAAATAGCCTGTATAACACTGAAACATCAACTGAAAACATATCTTCTTTATTTACTGGTGCCATCTTAAAGTAATCAAGAGTTTACCCAGTCGCTTCCACCTCCTACACACGTGTCACAGTTGTTCTATGTCATTTGATTGCAAGTGTTGCGTGCGGATATAACGTGCGTGGGTGTTGCTTAACTCCAAATGAGCAATATTTAAGCTGAACACGTACCGTCTTTATCTGTAGTTGCAATCTTAAGGTTATCAAAAGTTTAATCAGCCGAACAGGTACACAAGTGCCGGCACTTCATTTGATCGTTGCATGCTCATATATAGTGAATAAATGTTGTTAAACTCCGAGTGAGCAAGTTTCAACAGAAACTGAACTAAATTCTTCTTTATCTGTATCTGCCATCATCAAGTTATCAAGAGTTTAACTAGTCGTTTCAATCGTTTACAAACATGTCACCGTAGTTTTATGTCATTTGATTGCAAGTGTTGCATGTGCATATAACGTGAGTTGGTGTTGTTTAACTCCAGTGAACAATATTTAAGCTGAAATGTACCAGTTGTATCTGTAGCTGCCATCTTAATGTTATCAAGAGTTTAACCAGTCGCTTCTACCTCTTACACACTTGTCACCGTTGTTCTATGTCATTTGATTACAAGTGTTCCATGAGGATATAGCATGAGTGGGTGTTGTTTGGCTGCAAAATAGCAATATTGAACCTGAACACGTACCTTTTTTATCTGTAACTGCCATCTTTAGGCTATCAAAAGTTTAATTAGTTGTTCTGAACAGGCACAAAAGTGCCCCCACTTTATTTCATTGTTGTATGCTCATATGCAGTGAGTAAATGATGTTAAACTCCGAGTGAGCAAGTTTCAACATCAACTGAAGTAAATTCTTCTTTATCTGTATCTGCCATCATCAAGTTATCAAGAGCTTAACTAGTCGTGTCAACCCTTTACAAGCGTGCCACCGGAGTTCTATGTCATTAGATTACAAGTGTTGCATGCGCATATAACGTGAATGGGTGTTGCTTTACTCCAAATGAGCAATATTTAAACTGAAATGTATCCATTTTATACTGTAGTTGCGATCTTAAGGTTATCACGAGTTTAATCAGTCATTCTGAACTCGTTCAAAAGTGTTCATCATGTCATTTGACCGTTGCATGCCAACATAAAGTGAGTAGATGATGTTAATCTCCGAGTGAGCAGGTTTTAACATCAACTGAAAACGTCTCTTCTTTATCTGTAGTTGCCATCTTTAGGTTAACAAGAGCTTACCCACTAGTCAGTGTTTCTGCACTGACATGGTTTATTAGATATAGTTATTACTGAAATGTACAGTTCCTAAGTAATGTGATTATTAATAAAACTAAGGTTCTCTTCATACATTGGTGACATTAGCTGATTCTGTCCAGATTAGGCCCTTTGAATTTGTCGCTCCGAAAATTTAAATGATTTGCCTTTCAATCTTTCAATGTTGCGCGTACCTGTTGAAAATTATTTCAGAAACACGTCGTGCGGACTAAATAACATGAGCATATAGAGTGAGCGGGTGTTGTTAGACACCAAATGAACAATATTCTAGCAAGTTCATGACGAGAACAAGTTAACTATATATCGATGAGAAGAGGATTATGACCGCCTTGTACTATATCAACACGCTTAGATGTATTTGAATAGTGCTAGCTCACAAAAGGATACGGTTCGGAGGTTGACATGTCACTCTACTCGGATACATTGATTATTTCGATTCCAAGGCAACCAATCTTTTCGTTGTTCTTATACCTTTATGGTGCGTGCTTAGCGAAGAAGGATATAAACATTTCACATTTGTTTTATGATTCGTCATACTCAATCTTTAGTTTTCTGTTTCCTGCTTTGTAAATCATTGTTTTTCCTTTTGTCTGTTGCCATTGTATTATATGTCCTTCTTCGATATTCGGCTTTCCGATTACCCCATTGGCGTGTTCAAACGTTTCATGTCGCATAATATAGTATGGATTACAACGGAACTAGAATGGAATCTACAACTTTTCCGTGGATAGACAATGACAACACAAGTAGAACACAAAACGCAAAACAAATATCTCTATTTTATGGTTAACATGCATACATAGAATTAGGGAACAATGGTATTATATTTGATGTGTTGCTGTCGTAAGTCGTCAGATTTATTGTCGTAAATTGAGTTACTGAACCTTTTCGAATTAGATATCAATCACTTTATAAAATGGTCAATGTTATATTATGTAACCATACTAGAACATATCGACTCTAACATTTTATTTATCTTAGATGACAATTTTAATAAGAAATTTAATGTGTGTCATTACAAATGAATATTCTGACACAGCTTCCAACAAGGTAAAGAGTAAAATTTACTCTGACGCGTAGATGCAATTGACCAATGAAATTACTTATTGCATAATAAATTGCATTATAATTCTAAAATTAATTTGGTTTTTCAAGCTTTTGAATATGAGTGTACCAGATGGAGTCCAGGAACGTGTAATGCATACTAAATTCGATATCTACTGTTTTTACTTAAATACGAATTTGCTGGCAGTGTATGTGATTTGATAGTATCTGTAGTTTTATGGTGAAGTCCGGGACGTTTTCCGCTTTAAAACGATGCTCGATTCGTCTTGACACATTTGGTTTGTAGGGAGTTCATGTTTTATATATGTTAATTGTATTTATTTACGCATACTGATGTCCAACACAATTTCCGTATCAGATGATGTTCGTGTCGTTTAACAATACCACGACAGGTGTCACGGGTGGATCGTGAACTGCTAACCCTTCCGAAGCACATGATAACATAGGTAGTTGTAAGTCTAACTACCATACGATCAGGGCCACGACGGCACTGTGACATGTATGTTTTTTGTATTTATTGCTATTTCAAATTCTTCTTCATTGTATATAGATTATATTGTCAATGTTTTGTTTATATTTTGCAGATATAAAATGAAATTGTTCATTGTCATGGTTTCCCTGTTTCATGTTGTAAAATCACAAGGTAAGTATGCATATAAATATATATGTTCCGTGTTTGGCCTCCAATACGTTGGCGAGTCTAAACAGCCCTTCCACAAACGCCTGAATGGACACAGAAGTGCCTTACCAAAAAGACATTTCTTCCTGTGAGCTAGCACTCCAGACTGTCTGACCACAGTCTCGAGGATTTGAACAAGGTGAAAATCATCATCATTGAACATAGCTGTCTCTGGAGTGATTTTCAACGTGAGAATCGGGAAAGATTTTGGATTAAAGAACTCCGTGTTTTACATCCGGACGGTATTAACAGAACACAATAATCGTTTAATGTATATTTTCTTTCACAGTGTGTATAGTTAACGAATATTTTACTACTGTCATCAAGTTAAAGATTTGTGCTCACCACCTTTTATTAACGATTTTCCTTAGCATTCTCAAATGCGTCACACTTTACCAGGTGACAATTATACCATCATATCTTTACAGTGAAATGAGGGAGTTAAAGATTTTTGAAGATTCTTAATACGTCACACTTTGTCACCTGACTATTTAGAGAGTTGTAATTATACCATCTTATCTTTACAAACTCAGTCTAAATTTGATAGACCCTGAGGAAGGTAATTTGTTGATCGAAAATTTGTCAATATATTTTTTGTAACACCTTTATCGGTGTCATTGCACAATCTTCTAGACTTCTATATATATGAAAATTAAACCAAACAGTGTTAGAATTAGATTTTAGAGCTGTCAATTTTTTGTTTTTCCCTCGACGGGATTTGAACCCACACCATTGATACACTGCAGCACCATTCGCTTAGCCTTACGTCCAGCGCCCTAGACCACTCGAACACATCCACTCCCTTAAAAAAGAGCTTCAATAATCCTAGTGTTACCTTTTCTCGTAAGGCAAATCTAGGGATGGACGTAACACATGTTTGTTGTTCTTCCCTCGACGGGATTTGAACCCACACCATTGAATTTAATTAATACTTCCAATAGGAATAATGTACTTACTTGCATATCATTTAAGTGAAATAATTTATTACTGTAGATAATTTTCCCATAATCAAAATTGTATTTATGAGATGTCGCGGTAGTGATCGCATGGTATTTAGATTTACATCTACCTATGTATTAAGCGCCTATCAACACTGACTTTTTGGATCCGAATATCGTTCATGGTGAGGTGTATTCTATACAACATTTTCTAAAATGTGCGTCAGAGATTTGCGGCAGGTCGGTGTATTTTTCTCCGGGTACTCTGATTACCTCTACAAATAAAACCACCTGCCACGATATAGCTGAACTATTGTTGAAAGTGACGTTAAACTTTATAAGCTTAGCCTATATTTATTTACAATTGCATTTAATTGATGTACAATAAATCAAATGTCGTCCCGAGATTTTCCCATCTGAATTAAAAACGTAGATGGGCGAAATGATTTCAATTTTGATTCACAAGATAGGAAATCCACTTACTTCAAAAAAACAACGCCAGGGGCATCACAAGTCATGGGATGCAACTGTCACTCATTGTCAATTTATAGACAGTAGTCAATAGAAACGGAGATATCAAATTTAGTTCGCACGACGCGTTTCTGGAATAACACTCACTAGGTACGCTCCAAAGTCGAAAAATGGGAAAACCAAAATTTGCCAAAGTCACATTTGCCTGCAAAATACGAGACAGGTATATCAGAATAATCTATAATGACGACTGTCCTATTCTTTATAAAATATTTCTTTTTTTTTTAGATTGTGTAAATCTTACAATAACTCCCGCATAGACAGCAACAGAAAGTAATAAATATATATGTATGTATGCTAAATCATCACAGACGCATGCTATCTATCTTGCTTGATCACATTCTTATTTATGTTTGAATATTCATTATCGTGTGACAAAGTATCCTTATTTATCGTCGTTCATTTAAATGCCCTGTATGATATTAACTCTGAGGGAAACATTTCATTTTTAAAAATAAGTTAAATAAATCATATTGTTTTCAATTTATATTGATATACAGGAAATTAAATATGGTACCGAAGCTTTTCCCTCTTGAATTAAAACATAGATGACCGAAAGGGTTTCAATTTTGTTTCACACGATAGAAAAGAACATTTGTGTGGGAGAAAAACAACACCAGATGCATCACAACTCATGGGATGTAACTGTTACTCATTCTCAATATCTAAACAGTAATAAATATAAACGTAAATGTTAAATTTAGAGCGCATTGCGCGTTTTTGTCACAACCTTCATCAGGCACGCTCCAAATTCGAAAAAATGGAAAGCCAAACATTTTTACAATTTTTGGAAGATATAAAGCCAAAGGGCATAAACAGGATAGCCAAAATCGGTCATTAGCCCATAGATACGATGCCGGTTCATCAAAATAATCTATACTCACAACTGTTCCATTCTTTACAAACGATTTCTTTTGTCAAATTTGTAACTCTTACAATAACTTCCGCATAGACAACAACAGAAGTAATTGATATATATGTATGTATGTTTAACAAACAAAGATGCATGCTATCTATTTTGTTTCATCAAATTCTTAATTGTGCATGGATATTCATTATCGTGTGACAAAATATCCTGATTTATCGCCGTTCATGTAAATGCTCTGTATGCAATAAACTCAGGAAACCTTTTTTTTTAATTTATAGAACATAATCATATTATCTACATTATATATTCAAACTACGGGTAAAATTGTCTAAATGCATTTTAAATTGGTATTTACGAAAGATGTTTTGTTCTTAAACATAAATGGTATTTGAAATAAAAAATAACCATATGTATATCTTAGTTGAATTTCTTCATGAATACCTATATCTCCCCTATATTAAAACATCTGGTGGAAATTAAATAGATATTACATATCAAAAAATCTAATTGTAAGCAGCTAAAGGTAATTTTTCCGCCATCATATTTTGTTTTCCAACCACATTGGTGGTGTAATGATTAGACTGCTCGCTTCGTGTGCGGTAGAAAGTGGGTTCGAGCTTCTGTCGGGTATGACAAAAGACTATGGAATTGGCATTTGTTGCCTCTCCGCTCAGCAAACAAATTTAAGAGGAAGAGCAACTACGTGTTGGCTCGGATTCAGAAGAATGTGTTCGAGTGGAACGACATGTCTACCCACAGACTGTTATGTCAGTGAGCTAACACTACACGAATCAAACAAAGCATGTTGATCTAGTAAACGGCGGACATTATCATCATCATCGTCATCATCATCATCACATCAAATTGTAGCTTGTTCTCGCCGTGGTATAGCTGACATTTCGTATCGAGCGTTTCCCTCCTGTATATAACACATACAAACAACAACAAATATTAATTTTATTAAATGCTCCTAAATTCAACGTTGATATCATATCAACAAGATGGCTAGGTAAAAATACGGCTTACGTGACAGACTATAATGGTTTGAAACAATCCGAAAATAAATCGATCAACTGTCACGTTTTCATATTAAGTTGATCAACATTTTTAACGGTGTGTTTCCTCTCTTAATTTAACTCTACATTGTCGATTTTTTTAATATTGTTTACATATCTGATATTTTTTTATCGTAGTCATTATTTCACATATTCAAATCATCGGAAGCATATGAATGATCATGCTACGATGCTGTTCACTCAGCATCCTTTATCAATTATATTTGCTTAATTCGCCCCAGAGATGCTCAGATCTTAAGATTGGTCGGTAGGTCTGAGACACAATATGATATATATATATAAAATGTGTTTTTGTTTATAATACAAAAACGGTAACACTTCCATACAACTCCCTTGACTCAAACGTCACTTGACCAATCAGATTCGAGGTGAACTATTCACGAGTACGACGAAATGTCCATCAAATAACCAACTGGTGATACGTACAGGGCGTAGGAGTGTGCCCAGTCGTGGGTTACAAACGATAGACAGTTTTGGATTCGTCAAAATTCTACATCACACTATACACTCACTTTGTTGTTCATGTTGATACAAATTCAGAGATAGACCCAGTTCACCTTTTGAAAAGCTGTCTTGCTAGATTTGTCCAAGATGTAAATTAGCAAAGCTATTTAATGCTGCTTATACAGTAGGCATTACGAGAAGAGTTTGAAGATAACAAAGGGGTAATCAGAATCCGTATATTGAAGAGGAACAAACAGTATAATAGACAAAAGAAAAAGTACAACAGGACAACACACGAGTGATACACGAACAAAAAACACAACTGGTTTATATTGTATTAATAGCGATTTTCATTTTGTAAATTCTTTTAAAGTTATGCTTTTTAACTGCATTTGATCTAGGTAATCTGATAATTAAGTCAATCTTTCATCCATTGTGTACTATTTTTGACATATAAACATACATAATGGAGGCTTAAAGTTATTGTTTAGCTTCAGTAAGCCTGTGCATCCATTATTGTACTATGACAACTTGAATACACATTATTGTTTGACAATGTTATGACGAGTCATGTACCGTGGGAAAAATAAATTTGAAGTAATGTATACTCGTGAACAGGTACACTTTAAAGAATAAAACATCATGGAATTTGTATTAGTCACACAATTTATATCTGTCGATTTTATTGCTAAAAGGGGACCGTCGTGGTCGTATGGTAGCCGGATAAAAAACTACTTATGAAATCATTTCCTATCAACACTAACGTTGTGAGTTCGAATCCCGCTATCGCGAGGGATACTCGAGAGAGCACTATGTGATAAAGTTTGTAGGTAAATTGCGACAGGTCAGTGGTTTTCTCCGCGTATTCTGCTGACCACCACGATATTACTGAACTATTGTTGAAAGTGGAGTCAAACAACAAAACCAATATAATAATATCATCACATCAAATTTAGCGCACATAAACATATAAAAACAGACAGATATATCACATGACACGAATGTAAAGTTCTCCAAACATAGGAGGGGACAGACTAATCTATTTAACAATAGAACTAAAAATAAAACCCCACACAGCTGGAACAATTTCTAATTGCAAAGTCCAACCAAGGTCACCTAAAAAATAACAACATTTTGGTCATTCATTCCCATCTGTGGACGTACCGATTTTACGTATCTAACTTTACAATAACTTCAAGACCACACTTTGTATGCTAATGTGATGAGGTGTACAGGACCATCTATAGGTAAGCATACCATAGACGTCCATGCAATACTGCATATGTAACAAAGGAATACAAGCAGGAAAAGCATGCACTGTGAAATATACAAATAGAAGTCACACATAATATGTGCGAAAATGTATATTGCTACATATTACATTATTATGCAGATTGGTCTTGCGGGAGATCAAAAATAAATCTGAGTAAATATATATGCTTTAAATTCAAGAGCGGCAGTAACATCAGTCAGTGAAACATGCTTAGACGACTCGGTAAAGGAGGAGGCCAAGGACGCATTGTATGGTCATATATCCAATTCTTCAATTCCATACTCTGATTTTAAGCATTGTATGATGAATAACGAGGAACTTGTCCGTGTAGCTTCAATTATTCATTCAAACATGTTTTAGTCGACAGCGTAAATTATGCTGACGTTCGTCAGACATTCTACAATCTCAATAATTTATATGATTTATTTACAAATGTCGCAGGCGATACAAGTTTTAAATGTTAAAGAAATTTATTTCCATGCAAAACTGTAGTTAGACAGCATACGTTCTTAATATATGGTTTTACCTGTGTAATGTTTCTTTTATGTGTACAAATAATGAGATTGTTTTATAGACAAATATATTTTTTTTCTGAGGATCTTATATGTATCTAAGTTAAGAAATACAATTTGTTCACGCCACGATATAGGTGAAATACTGCAAAACACATATCAATCAATAAATACCCAGGTTGTATATCCCCAGATACTGGTGATAGAGACGATTGCATCATGGTCGTAGTGTACAGGATTTTGTCAGAGCAGGACTATATTGTGCGTCAGCGGATTCGTCACTATCGACCCCCGTTTAGGGAATTAATGTGCACAGAAACGCCCACCCCTGTCCCGTTAGCCCTTCTTTGATGGTATCTTTCACCGCCACCTCGGGTATTGGAGACTCTAGACTCGTCATCACTTCAATGAGAGTCATGTCCATCTCCATCACTAGGCCAGTTAGATCAACCCCACTTTAATTAGAGTTACATCTACTTCTACCCGTGCTATTGCTAGTTTCCCCTCTTCCAGTAGTCCGATGGTTCAACAGAAGGAGAGCTCCTTATTCCCAGATGATACTGGATTGATTAATCCTTTGGTGTCCCAGCTATAAGTTGAAATTTATGTGGATATGGATACCGGGTTTGCTAATGGTGATGTAGTCGGGGATAGTCATACGGTTCAGGGTTCCATATCCCCACTTTCTGATATATATATAGTGCCCAGTGTAATGATATACGTAGGAGGTTGACTATTCCCTTGGCGTCATAGCTATGATATAACCCTATTGTGGATTTGAGTAATAGGCACTGATTGCATAGGCAATTGTAGATCCAAGTACCATGCACTCACGACAATCAGGGCCCCTTGATTCTAGAATACCATTTATTATCAAGCTCAATTGATCCATACTTTTTTGTTTTATTTGAAATATTTTAACATTGTTTTACCTTACCTACAACGTAGAAGACATTTTATTGGTATATGAATTAAGGTGCATAATAGCGTGAACTTAGTTTGAACTTTATTACAAATAGCCTGTATAACACTGAAACATAAACTGAAAACATATCTTCTTTATTTACTGGTGCCATCTTAAAGTTATCAAGAATTTACCCAGTCCCTTTCACCTCCTACACACGTGTCACCGTTGTTCTATGTCATTTGATTGTATGTGTTGCGTGCGGATATAACGTGCGTGAGTGTTGCTTAACTCCACATGAGCAATATTTAAGCTGAAATGTATCAGTTTTATCAGCAGCTACCATCTTAAGATTATCAAGCGTTTGCCCAGTCGCTTCCACATATTTAAGCTGAACACGTACCTTCTTTATCTGTAGCTGCAATCTTAAGGTTATCAAAAGTTTAATCAGCCGAACAGGTACACAGGTGCCGGCACTTCATTTGATCGTTGCATGCTCATATATAGTGAATAAATGATGTTAAACTCCGAGTGAGCAAGTTTCTACATAAACTGAAGTAAATTTTTCTTTATCTGTATCTGCCATCATAAAGTTATCAAGAGTTTAACCAGTCGTTTCCACCATTTACAAGCGTGTCACCGTAATTATATGTCATTTGATGGTAAGAGTTGCATGCGCATATAACGTGAGTGGGTGTTGTGTAACTCCAAGTGAGCAATATTTAAGCTGAAATGTATCAGTTTTATCTGTAGCTTCCATCTTAATGTTATCAAGAGTTTAACCAGTCGCTTCTACCTCTTACACACTTGTCACCGTTGTTCTATGTCATTTGATTGTAAGTGTTGCATGCGCATATAGCGCGAGTGGGTGTTGTTTAGCTCCAAAAGAGCAATATTTAACCTGTACACGTACCTTCTTTATCTGTAACTGCCATCTTAAGCCTATCAAAAGTTTAATTAGTCGTTCCGAATAGGTACAAAAGCGCCCCCACTTTATTTCATCGTTGCATGCTCAAATGCAGTGAGTAAATGATGTTAAACTCCGAGTGAGCAAGTTTCAACATCAACTGAAGTAAATTCTTCTTTATCTGTATCTGCCATCATCAAGTTATCAAGAGGTTAACTAGTCGTTTCAACCCTTAACAAGTGTGCCACCGTAGTTTTATGTCATTAGATTGCAAGTGTTGCATGCGCATATAACGTGAGTGGGTGTTGCCTAACTCCACATGAGCAATATTTAAGCTGAAATGTATCAGATTTATCTGCAGCTACCATCTTAAGATTATCAAGAGTTTTCCCAGTCGCTTCCACATCTTACACATGTGTCACCGTACTTATATGTCATTTGATTGCACGGGTTGAATGCATGAATAGCATGAGTGGGTGCTGTTTATCTCTAGCTAAGAATTATTTAAACTGAAAACGTACCTTCTTTATCTGTAGTTGCAATCTTAAGGTTATCAAGGGTTTGTCCAGTCGCTTCCACATCTTACAAACGTGTCACCGTAGTTCTATGTCATTTGATTGCAAGTGCTGCATGCGTATATAATGTGAGTGGGTGTTGTTTAACTCCAAATGAGCAATATTTAAGCTGAAATATATCCATGTTATACTGTAGTTGCGATCTTAAGGTTATCACGAGTTTAATCAGTCGTTCTGAACTCGTTCAAAAAGTGTCACCATGTCATTTGACCGTTGCATGACAGCATAAAGTGAGTAAATGATGTTAATCTCCGAGTGAGCTAGTTTCAACATCAACTGAAAACGTCTCTTCTTTATCTGTAGTTGCCATCTTAAGTTTAACAAGAGCTTACCCACTAGTCAGTGTTTCTGCACTGACATGGTTTATTAGATATATTTATTACTGAAATGTACAGTTCCTAAATAATGTGATTATTAATAAAACTAAGGTTCTCTTCATACATTGGTGACATTAGCTGATTCTGTCCAGATTAGGCCCTTTGCTTTTGTTGCTCCGAAAATTTAAATCATTTTGCCTTTCAATCTTTCAATTTTGCGCGTACCTGATGAAGGTTATTCCAGAAACACGTAGTGCGCACTACATAACATGAGCATATAAAGTGATCGGGTGTTGTTAGACGCCAAATGAACAATATTCTAGCAATTTCATGACGAGAACAAGTTAACTATATATCGATGAGAAGATGATTATGATCGCTTTGTACTATATCACCACGCTTAGATGGATTTGTACAGTGCTAGCTCACAAAAGGATACAGTTGGGAGGTTGACATATCACTCCACTCGGACAAATTGATTATCTCGATTCCAAGGCAACCAATGTTTTCTTTGTTCTTATACCATTATGGTGCGTGCTTAGCGAAGAAGGATTCTAACCTTTGAGCCACCAATGTGGTAGTGTGTATATAAACATTTCACATTTTTCTTACGATTCGTCATACTCAATCTTTAGTTTTCTGTTTCCTGTTTTGTAAATCATTGTTTTTCTTTTTGACTTTTGCCATTGTATTATATGTCCTTCTTCGATATTCGGCTTTCCGATTACCCCATTGGTGTGTTCAAACGTTTCATGTCACATAATGTAGTATGGATTACAACGGAACTAGAATGGAATCTACAACTTTTCCGTGGATTGACAATGACAACACAAGTATAACACCTTGTATCACTATAATGCAACACAAATATCTATATGTTATGGTTTACATGCATGCTTAGAATTAAGGAACAATTATATTATATTTGAAGTGTTGCAGTCGTAAATCGTCAGATTTACTGTCGTAAATTGAGTTACCAAACCTTTTCGATTAGATATCAAGCACTTTATAAAATAGTCAATGCTGTATTATGTAATCATAGTAGAAAATATCAACTCTAACATTTTATTTATCTTAAATGACAATTTTAAAAAGAAATTTAATGTATGTCATTAAAAATGAATATTTTGACACAGTTTCCAACAAGGTAAAACGTAAAATGTACTCTTACGCGTAAATGCAATTGACCAATGAAATTACTTGTTACATAATAAATTGCATTATAATTCTAAGATTAATTTGTTTTTTCAAGCTTTTGAATATGAGTGTACCAGATGGAAACCAGAAACGTGTATTGCATACTAAATTCGATATCTAAGTTTTTACTTAAACGCGAATTTGTTGGCAGTTTATGTGATTTTATAGTATCTGTAGTTGTGTGGTGAAGTTCGGGACGTTTTCCCCTTTAAAACGATGCTCGATTCGTCTTTACACACATCTGGTTTGTAGGGAGTTCATGTTTTATATATGTTAATTATATGTATTTACGCATACTGATGTCCAACACGACTTCCATATCAGATGATGTTCGTATCGTTTAACAGTAACACGACAGCTGTCGCGTGTGGAGCGGGAACTGCTAACCCTTCCGGAGCCCATGAATGCACCCCGTGTTGTTTGCGTGGTTCGTGTTCCTCGATTTTTAGTTTTATGCGTTGTGGATCGTTGTTTGTCCATTTGTTATTTTTCTTTTGACTTGCGGCTTCTGATATCCCTTTTGGTATCTTCGAAATTGAAATAACTTTGACGAAACCACGATTCGCTTTAATTCAGTTGTAAAGCAAATGATTTGTATTTATAAAATGGAAGAAAAAATCATGGTTTTAAACTGGTTCACAATGAAGTTTATTGACTGGTACATAACTGGTGAAATGTTGCAGAAACATTTAAGATTAATAGAGAAGTTCATGTATGTAGCATGTGATGCTAACTGGGGCGACTGAATCAGTTAGTGCGCTGATCACGAGGTGGGTGGCTTACATTTATTAATATTAAATAACAATTTATAAATATTTATCCAAAAACAATGTACTGTTTTTGTATATGAAATTCATTGTAATATTAATATATGATTGACTTAATGGCACAACGACTTGCACTAAGCTACCTTAAATTCCTCTATATTCATGTCAGTAATATATCATTTCAGAGCTTGTGGTTCCTATCAATATGTCCTTGATAAATGGTTGCGACAAACAGGAAAGCTACTGAACCAAGGGTTCCTAGTGATACAGTGTATATCGCCACCTTAAATTGATTAACAGTTATCGATATCTGTGTAAAACTGACCACATATCAGTTCTGTTTGTCGTAATCACATTCTTGTCCTGCTACGTTCCCTCCCTGGCCTTGCTATATTGCTTAATCGTAAATGGTGTACATATCCTCTTATAGGTCATTTGTTTGTATATTCGCCCCTTTATTTGTAGCCATTGCATTGTCCATACTTCGATTTACAGCTTCTGACTGCCACTGTGATATCATTAGACTTTTCTTAATTATGTTGTTGTGTAGGTATACTGTACAAAGACTTAATACACAATCCCTTGTGTGGGATAAAGGTTGTATTTTCTTGCCTTTTTTAGGTTTGGTTTAGGGTAGGGCGCTTAACTCCACTTTCAACAACATTTCAGTTATATTGTGGCGGTCTGCTTTATTGATGAAGAAAACTACCATCCTGTCGCCAGACACTGACAAACTTTATCACATAATGTTGTAAACCTCGCCCTGATCGAGATTTTGTCGCCAGTCACTGACAAACTTTATCAGATAATGCTGTAAACCTCGTCCTGATCGAGATTCGAACGCACAGCATCAGTGGTGATTGACACAGATTGCATAGGTAGTTGTAATACAACTACCATACGATCACGTCCTCGACGGCTCTTGGTGTTTTTTAAGTGGAGTATCTTATCACGAATTGCACTAGGAAAAATGCTATTTATAATTATGATTATATATATTTTGTCGGGATAACAGGTATTACGGTTGCCGTAATCAATATACAAAAATGGCCGCCTATCGAAAGTCACGGACAACATATATTAGATATTATGATTATATTGATTACACCTCATAATGAGTGGGATTCGTACTCCCAGTCTTATTGATAAATGTATGCATGTAGTGTTTGCATAGGTAAATATAAATTCCGCTGCAATACGATCACAAACACACCATCGTTTGATTCCGTCAATACTTGTGTAGAGCCAGTAACTCGGTTTTAAAATCAAGAGACAACTTTAAAACATATTACAGTTTAATAGACTATTTGCACATTTCCGATTTGTTTCCTAAAACTTATATATTTTTGACGTATTTTTAAAGTAGATATTTCCCATACAGAGAGAAATTGTTCCCGTTGCCCTCCAACGGAAAGGACAGATAATTTGAGCATAATTTCCTTAAAAGTTGTAGATATTTGTACCTTAATAAAGTTCAGGGAATAATTTTATAGAAAATAAAATATTCACAAGTTGTTACATTTAAATTGTATACAGAGAATGAAAAGATATATGGTAATGTCATTGCAATATACAATTGTGAAAGCATTGAAGCAAAAACGTGTAATTTTAGAAGCAATTCGGAAATGTGCAAACATTTTATTGTGACAGTAAAATGTATCATAAAAATAAGGTAGATACATGTATACATGTAATGCAAAATTCTAAACAAAATCGACCAAACAATATACTATAAAACCTTGCGATGTGAACACCTGTATTAAAAAGTCACCCTTTTCTTGTCCTGTAATAGAAATGTTCGTATGAATTGAACCTGTTTTAAGAGATCACCTGTCTTACAAGGCCACTTTTTTGTCCTAACAGTGACCTCTTAGTACAAGTTTTACTCTATTTAACAATATGAATTATTATTTTTTGCAGATATTTCTTTGTCTATATCTTCAACCCGCTTCATTAGTGTCCATTTCCGTGACGTATTACGTTTTAGTTTTTCTTCCTCCAATCCAAATAGTATATGTTGATAATACATAATAAAATTATTGACCAAAATGGTCACCGAAAATCCTATCATCAATAAACCAGACAATGCTGTCAATGAACCAATCACATAACCCCATTCAGTCACGGGGTACATGTCGCCATATCCTACGGCCGTCATGGTGATAAATGCCCACCAGAAACTATGTGGAATACTAGTAAACGTTTTTCGGTCTATGAAAAAATTAGCATTCCAATACAAAGAAACGTTATCATTAAAAACAGTTCTTGGGGACTCGCTTTCAATGTATAAATTAAAATCCACAATCCCGGAACAAGTCGCACCAATCGAAATATTCGTAGTATCCTAGTAACTTTCAAAATGGTGATGATTTTTGTTGAAGAACTGTTCACAAGTGTTGGGTCTATTGTTACCATGATAAAATGTATATAATCGGGCAAGAGTGCGGATAGGTCAATGAGTCCCATGATTGACCTCGTGTATCTTAATCTGTTATGTATAAATGCAATTCTCAAAATATATTCTAATGTAAAAAATACCATACAACACAGATCAATGAAGTTCAACACCGGATGAACAACTTGTATTCTTCGTTCCACGGTAGACGTTATTGTAGAATTTAATGTGACGTTAAACGATGATTTTACTTCATAAAATCTATATGTCTTCTTAAAACTTGGAAGGCTTTCAGCAAGAAATGAAAGAATTGATACTGCTACTACACAGATAGAAACAATCCCGTACACCTACAAAATTAAAGAAAAATATATTGATAACGCGGATAGTGGATCACACACTACAGGATATAAAGCGTATACCTGTATAAAAAGAAGAACAAATGGTATATATAAAAATTTACAGTGAAGCTATTGTTGTAAAGTCGATGGTAAGTCACGAACGTTGGAAAGAATATAACTTTTCTATTGAAAGTATCGTCTAACGATAAACCTTTCAGGGACACCAATGCAAGAAATGAAATCCTGACAGTAGCAAAAATAGAAATAGCTGAATAATATAGACTTCTTTACAGGAAGTAGTGCACGAACCCTTACAGCGGAAAGCACAGAAATGTCTTTACATTGAAAATGCGCATGCTCGAACACATTCATGATGAATCGATATATACCCTATGTTTCCAGTTTCACTGGATTGTCCAACTTGTGATTGCCCCTTATGTATGGAATTCTGGGAAATTTGGTTAAATGTCTGCAATATAAGTTTCGAAGATTAACATTTATTTACCTTTGCATAAGTGGATGTTTCTGGGTGGTTAACAATTAGGAAAATGTGTCTTCGAAATCTGTGCCATTTTGTCACATTTATTGTGTCATGTGACTCTTCCGGGAAGTCAAAGCTCCCATGACGATCTTTTTTTAACGGAATCAGTGCTTTTAATTTTGAATTGAACACATTGTAATGAGAGTAACAACACCGTTCTATACTAATATCCGGAATTCCACAAAATTCAAGCTCCACTTTTGCTGCAGGACCACACACGTAGCGTGGCATATGGAGCTCTCCTGTACGAAGGTAGCTCAGGATAACCTGTAATTACACAACGTATGTACAAAATGATTAACCGATCGTTGGCTAATGTGAAGTGGTTAATATTTTAGCTGTTTTCATAACTAGATCACGGTGGAAAAATACATATTGTTGGTGAAAAGTAGTACTGGGGGTTGGCCTATAGAAGGAAAGTTAGATTGCCACATAAAACGGGGCAAGGCTAAGGGCATCAATGATTAAACCTAACAGACTACTTTGCATAAGGGGTTGCTGTAATGTGCGACATTTTAGGAACAAGAAACTCCCTTAGTGCGTCCCGTTCTAGGGGAAAGTTGCTTCTGTTTCTACGGTTTTTCTATTGGATAAATTGACATCAAGTTTATACATTGGTTAGTTTATACATGTACACAGATAAGTTTATCTCAAACTTTTGGGTGGGTTTTAATAAATTCCTGTGATTGATTATAACTATGCATTTATACATTGTATCAACATATTAGTAAAAGTATCCCCTGGCAAATGCGTCGACGTTTGTATTGCAAAATTATATAATAATAGGCATATAATAAAAATCATTAATAATTTTTACCTCTAAAGTAAAATTATGATCACACACGTTTTATTGACAATATAATCGTGACTGATTATATTCTTGTAAAATTAAATGACTTTCCTAATTTCTATTTTAGGAATAGATAAAGTACAACAACCCATTTTCAATGTGTATGGTTCCGGTGCTGGTAAACGATTTCAAATACATATCATTAAAATATATATTTATTGTTTTAGAGCCCACATCATGAAGTATATGCTTTCTCTACACTTTGCATCAAGTCCCATGGACTGCTATTTTGCAACTAGCAGTACAAAAATGCAACAAAGCTGGAAAAACGGTCCCATATATGCAAAGTTCAGTGAATGTTGCATAAATTTATATCCGTCCAAAATTGTAGCAATTGGTGAGTGTGTTTTTTGTACAATGTTCATATATCTACAGGTTATGAGTAAATTATCAAAGTCGTTGTCTTTCCCATTTATCTTGCTAGACTGTGTACCATTTTTTGTCCGTCATAAAGGAAATGGGAAATAACTCGTATTAAAAAGATATAAAAATATATAATTTTAGAATACAATCTGGAATGTTGGTCTATTGTAGGGGAATGTGGGCCTATTGTACGGGAATGTGGGTCTATTGTACGGGAATGTCGGTCTATTGTACGGGAATGTGGGTCTATTGTACGGGAATGTGGGTCTATTGTATGGAAATGTGGGTGTATTGTTGCAAACACATAAGTTTTTGTTTGTTTGGTTTGCTTTGCCTTTTTGTTATTTTGCTTTTGGTTTTTTTTGTTTGCTTTTTTTTTTATTTTTTGCAATTATTTATTCTTTCTGTGCGATCAAAATGTACATATATATTGCAGCAAAATAGTGGCCCAACTAACACTAGCTACTTACTTTAAGCATATCGGGGTCCCTGTCAAAGAAGTAATCTCCCTGTTGTGGTCTGTGATACCTGCTTAAGAAGGAAGGATCCGCTAAAGAGTGTCCTGGCTGCTTAAGTAGCGCTGATCTAAAAGTTTCAAATTTTACTCCTCCTATATTAAAAATGACAGTTTCAGAAGATATTCCGACGTTAATTGAATTTTTTCGTTGTCAATGTTGGCCCCTGGCAGTAGCGCCATTAGCGGGCTGTGTTTGACATCTTTCTTTGTCTTTCCCATCTTGGTTCTAATATAGTGTACATGGAACGATAGGGATCGTGATCCGACTGGAAAAACATTTCTTTTTTAAATTTGACAAGAAGTAAGAATTTATTATCATAAGAAACGTAATCATACTATAATTTTGACTTGAAATTATTCATACATTACTACGCTACATAACTTTAAATACACACCTCATTATCTGATATTGTATACTAAAATAGTTAAATATACGTAATTAACTCATTAAAATGTGCTTAGGAAGATGACATTGTGTACACCTATAGTCAAGCGAGATTTACAAGCATTGGCTACAGGTATTTTATATATATATACAAGTTATTTGTGTCTAGCTGGTTGAATATAAAACAGGTTCACTTCATGAAATGTGTGTATTAAAATTTAAATTTAAAGTTCAAGTTCATTGTTAAATTCTGATTTAATGAAAAGAAGGTTAAGAGGAAATGTAGATTAAATGTACGTTCTGTTCACACATTTATATTGAAACCGTCAAGAAAATAAACCGGCAATGAAGGTGTGCCTTATGATGGCAATGCCTCTGAATTGGCCATTATTGATTACCCTTTCTCTAATATTTATTGAAAACAGTCCAGGGATATATAGCATGAAACAGTCAAGGGGCATGGTGTTTAACCCTAGGTGCAATAAATATTTCAGCTATATAGTGGCGGTCAGTTTTATTGGTGGAGGAAACCGGAGTACCCGGAGAAAACCACAGACCTGACATAAGTAACTGATAAACTTTATCACATAATGTTGTATCGACTAAATCTCGACATGAGCAGGATTCGAACTCACAATGTTATATGTGATAGGCGATAGACACTGATTGCACCGTCAGTTGTAAATACAACCACCATACGATCACTACCACGATTGTCCTTATGGTTAAATATAATCTGAACGAAAAATAAATACACAAAATACAACATATAGATAATATAAACCTCTTTGTATCTGAATACAAACTCAGCCTACCTCGATGGTTTAATGTCTATCCGCTGGTCTCGAGGGACAAAAACCATTAATTCGGTCAACTGTCGGGTCATACAAACAATAATACATAAATCTTATATATATATATATATATATATATATATTTACTTCAATGCTAGACCTTTATTTCGAGGACAACCATTATCGGGGCGTTTAATCGTTGCGTCCAGAAATACATCTTAAAATTGTATGCATACTTAGGTATTTAGGTAAAGACAAACAGAACAAAATAGAAGACGAGTATGAAATTGATATTTACATGAATATATATTTCATTATACGGCGAATAAAAAAGTTGCAGCAAAACTAAATAAACGTTAGAAAAAATGGAAACAGCAGGGTTCTGGAACAATGGCGCCTCCTCATAGTACCTCCCTAACCGGGATGAGCAGCGACGTCACACTCACGTGATCGGATGTCATCATAGTGACGTTCTGCAGAACGTGGCATGCCGGGAAGTGAATTTCATATTTTGAGGACCTTCCGAGGTGGCTGAGGGCATGAAGTGCAAACACAATTAAAGTTTTAGAAATGTAGTCATGTAGTATATCAAATGAAAGGTCTTGACGAGTAGGTTTCGGGTTTCATATTTTGGGGCCCTTCCAACATGTATGACTGCCCCTTTTGTCACAGTTCCTATGCATGACCCCATGATTTGACAAGACACATCAGAAGGAAGTATGACCCCGAATAGCAAGGCATGCATTCCTACATTTAAATTGTGGTGCGTAGTTACAAAGTAAAAATGGACATATTAAACAATTGTGATATGATCATGAATTTATCATGAAATCATATTTACCTCAATATATATTGATATACAGGAAATTAAATATGGTACCGAAGCTTTTCCCTCTTGAATTAAAACCATAGATGGGCGAAATTTCAATTTTGTTTCACACGATAGAAAAGAACATTTGCGTGGGAGAAAAACAACACCAGGTGCTTCACAATTCATGAGATGTAACTGTTACTCATTCTCAATATCTAGACAGTAATAAATATAAACGTAAATATTAAATTTAGAGCGCATTGCGCGTTTTGTCACAACCTTCATCAGGCACGTTCCAAATTCGAAAAAAATGGATAGCCAAATATTTTTACAATTTTTGGAAGATATAAAACCAAAGAGCATAAACAGGATAGCCAAAATCGGCCAAGGTCACATTAGCCCATAGACACGATGCATGTATATCAAAATAATTTATACTGACGACTCTCCCATTCTTTACAAACAATTTCTTTTGTCAAATGTTGTAACTCTTACAATAACTTCCGCATAGACAACAACAGAAGTAATTGATATATATGTATGTATGATCAACAAACAAAGATACATGCTATCTATTTTGTTTGATCAAATTCTTAATTGTGTATGAATATTCATTATCGTGTGACAAAATATCCAGATTTATCGTCGTTCATGTAAATGCTTTGTATGCTTTTAACTCAGGAAATATTTTTTTTTTCATTTAAAGAAAAAAATCTTATTATCTACATTATATATTCAATCTACGGGTAAAATTATCTAAATGCATTTTAAATTGGTATTTACGAAAGATGTTTTGTTCTTAAACATAAATGGTATTTGCAATAAAAAATAACCATGTGTATGTCTTAGATGAATTTCTTTATGAATACCTATATCTCCCCCTATATTAAAACATTTGGTGGAAATTAAATAGATATTACATATAAAAAAAATAATATTATAAGCAGCTAAAGGTAATTTTTCCGCCATCATATTTTGTTTTCCAACCACGTTGGTGGTGTAATGATTAGACCGCTCGCTTCGTGTGCGGTAGAATATGGGTTCGAGCTTCTGTCTGGTATGACTAAAGACTATGCAATTGGCATTTGTTGCCTCTCCGCTCAGCACCCAAATTTAAGAGGAAGAGCAACTACGTGTTGGCTCGGATTTAGAAGAATGTGTTCGAGTGGAACGACATGTCAACCCACAGACGGTTATGTCAGTGAGCTAACACTACACGAATCCAACTAAGCATGTTGGTCTAGTAAACACCGGACATCATCATCATCATCATCATCATCATCATCACATCACAATTTAGCTTGTTCTCGCCGTGATATAGCTGAAATGTCGTATCGAACGTTTCCCTCCTGTATATAACACATACAAACAACAACAAATATTAATTTAATTAAATGCTCCTAAATTCAACGTTGATATCATATCAACAAGATGGCTAGGTAAAAATAAAGCTAACGTGACAAACTATAATGGTTTTAAACAACCCGAAAATAAATCGTTCAAACTTTCACGTTTTCAGATCTTAAGATTGGTAGGTAGGTCTGAAACACAATATGATATGTATAAAAAAATATGTGTTTGCTTATCATACAAATACTGTATCACTTCCATACAATTCCCTTGAGTCAAACGTCACTTGACTGATCAGATTTGAGGTGAACTATTCACGAGTACGACGATATGTCCATCAAATGACCAACGGGTGATGCGTAGAGGGCTTAGGAGTGTGCCCAGTCGTGGGTTACCGACGATAGACAGTTTTTGATTCGTCAACATTCTACATCACACTATACACTCACTTTGTTGTTCATGTTGATACAAATTCAGAGATAGACCCAGTTCATGTTTTAAAAAGCTGTCTTGCTAGACTTGTCCAAAATGTAAATTAGCAAAGCTATTTAATGCTGCTTATAAAGCAGGCATTACGAGAAGAGTTTGTAGATATCAAAGGTGTAGTCAGAATTCGTATATTGAATAGGAACAGACAATACAATGGACAAATGAAAAAGTGCAACCGGACAAAACACGAGTGATACACGAACTTAAAACACAACTAGTTTATATTGTATGAATAGCGATTTTCATTTTGTTAATTCTTTTAAAGTTCTGCTTTTTGACTGCATTTGATCTTGGTAATCTGATAATGAAATCAATCTTTCATCTATTGTGTACTATCTTTGACATATAAACATACATAACGGAGGTTTAAAGTTATTGTTTAGCTTCAGTAAGCCTGTGCATCCATTATTGTACTATGACAACTTGCATGCACATTATTGTTTGGCAATGTTATGACGAGTCATGTACCGTGGGGAAAATAATTTGAAGTAATGTATACTCGTGAACAGGTACACTATGAAGAAGAACACATCATGGAATTTGTATTAGTCACATAATTTATGTCTGTCGATTTTATTGCTAAAAGGGGACCGTCGTGGTCGTATGGTAGCCGGATAAAAGACTACTTATGAAATCATTTCCTATCAACACTAACGTTGTGAGTTCGAATCCCGCTATCACGAGGGATACTCGAGACAACACTATGTGATAAAGTTTGTCGGTAACTTGCGACAGGTCAGTGATTTTCGCCGCGTACTCTACTGACCACCACGATATTACTGAACTATTGTTGAAAGTGGAGTTAAACAACAAAACCAATATAATAATATCACCATATCAAATTTAGCGCACAGAAACATAAAAAAAAAAACAGACAGATTTACCACAGGACACGAATGTAAAGTTCTCCAAACATAGGAGGGGACAGGCTAATATATTTAACAATAGAAACAAAAATAAAACCCCACCACAGCTGGAACAATTTCTAATTTCAATATAAACATATATTTATAAGTCTAACCAAAGTCACCTAAACAAACCCAACATTTTGGCCATTCATTCCCATCTGTGAAGGTGCCAATTTTACGTATCTAACTTTACAATAACTTCAAAAACCACACTTTGTATGCTAATGTGATGAGGTGTGCACTCTCATCCAGGACCATCTATAGTTAAGCATGACATATATGTCCATGCAATACTGCATATACAACAAAGGAATACAAACAGCAAAAGCATGCACTGTGAAATATGCAAATAAAAGTCACACATAATATGTGCGAAATTGTATATTGCTACATATTACATTATTATGCAGATTGGCTTTCCGGGAGATCAAAAATAAATCTGAGTAAATATATATGCTTTAAATTCCAGAGCGACAGTAATATCAGTCAGTGAAACATGCTTAGACGACTCGGTAAAGGAGGAGGCCAAGGAAGCATTGTATGGTCATATATCCAATTGTTCAATTCCATATTCTGATTTTATGCATTGTATAATGAATAATGAGGAACGTGTCCGTGTAGCTTCAATTATTCATTGAAACCTGTTTTATTCCACTGCGTAAATGATGCTGACGTTCGTCAGACATTCTACAATGTCAATAATTTATATGATTTATTTACAAATGTCGCAGGCGATACAAGTTTTAAATTTCAAAGAAATTTATTTCTATGCAAAACTGTAGTTAGAAAGCATACGTTCTTAATATATGGTTTTATCTGTTTAATGTTTCTTTTATGCTTACAAATAATCAGATTGTTTTATAGACAAGTATTTTATTTCTAAGGATCTTATATGTATCTAAGTTAAGATATACAATTTGTTCACGCCACGATATAGCTGAAATACTGCAAACCACATATCAATCAATCAATACCCAGGTTGTATATCCCCATATACTGGTGATAGAGACGATTGCATTATGGTCGTAGTGTATGGGGATTTTGTCAGAGCATGACTATATTGTGCTTCAGCGGTATCGTCACTATCGATCCCCGTTTAGGGAATGAATGTGCACAGACATGTCTGCCCCTGTCCCGTTATCCCTTCTTTGATGGTATCTTTCACCGCCACCTCGGGTATTGGAGACTCTAAACTCGTCATCACTTCAATGAGAGTCATGTCCACCTCCATCACTTGGACAGTTAGATCCACCCCACTTTAATTAGAGTTACATCTACTTCTACCGGTCCTATTGCTAGTTTCCCCTCTACCAGTAGTCCGATGGCTCAACAGGAGGAGAGCTCCCTATTCCCAGATGATACTGGATTGATTAATCCTTTGGTGTCCCAGCTATAAGTTGAAACTTATGTGAATATGGATACCGGGTTTGCTAATGGTCATGTAGTCGGGGATAGTCATACGGCTCAGGGTTCCATATCCCCACTTTCTGATATATATATAGTTCCCAATGTAATGATATACGTAGGAGGTTGACTATTCCCTTGGCGTCATAGCTATGAGAAGACCCTATTGTGGATTTGAGTAATAGGCACTGATTACATAGGTATTTGTAGATCCAAGTTCCATACACTCACGACAATCAGGGCCCCTTGATTCTAGAATACCATTTATTATCAAGCTCAATTGATGCATACTTTTTGTTTCATTTGAAATACTTTTACATTGTTTTCCCTTTCCTACAACGTAGAAGACATTTTATTGATGTATGCATTAAGGTACATAATAACGTGAACTTAGTTTGAACTTTATTACAAATAGCCTGTATAACACTGAAACATCACCTGAAAACATATCTTCTTTATTTACTGGTGCCATATTAAAGTTATCAAGAGTTTACTCAGTCGCTTCCACCTCCTACGCACGTGTCACCGATGTTCTATGTCATTTGATTGTAAGTGTTGCGTGTGGATATAACGTGCGTGGGTGTTGCTTATCTCCAAATGAGCAATTGTTAAGCTGAACACGCACCTTCTTTATATGTAGCTGCCATCTTAAGGTTATCAAAAGTTTAACCAGCTGAACAGGTACACAAGTGCCTGCACTTCATTTGATCGGTGCATTCTCATATATAGTGAATACATGATGCTAAACTCCGAGTGAGCAAGTTTCAACAGAAACTGAAATAATTTCTTATTTATCTGTATCTGCCATCATAAAGGTATCAATAGTTTAACTAGTCGTTTCAACCGTTTACAAACGTGTCACCGTAGTTCTATGTCATTTGATTGCAAGTGTTGTATGTGCATATAACGTGAGTTGGTGTTGTTTAACTCCAGTGAGCAATATTTAATCTGAAATGTATCAGTTGTATCTGTAGCTGCCACCTTAATGTTATCAAGAGTTTAACCAGTCGCTTCTACCTCTTACACACGTGTCACCGTTGTTCTATGTCATTTGATTGCAATTGTTGCATGCACATATAGCGTGAGTTGGTGTTGTTTAGCTCCAAAAGAGCAATATTTAACCTGAACACGTACCTTCTTTATCTTTATCTGCCATCTTAAGGCTATCAAAAGTTTAATTAGTCGTTCCGAACAGGCACAAAAGTGTCCCCACTTCATTTCATCGTTGCATGCTCATATGCAGTGAGTAAATGATGCTAAACTCCGAGTGAGCAAGTTTCAACATAAACTGATGTAAATTATTCTTTATCTGTATCTGTCACCATCAAGTTATCAAGAGCTTAACTAGTCGTTTCAACCCTTTACAAGCGTGCCACCGTAGTTCTATGTCATTAGATTACAAGTGTTGCATGCGCATATAACGTGAGTGGGTGTTGCTTAACTCCACATGAGCAATATTTAAGCTGAAATGTATCAGTTTTATCTGCAGCTACCATCTTAAGATTATCAAGAGTTTGCCTAGTCGCTTCCACATCTTACACACCTGTCACCGTACTTTTATGTCATTTGATTGCGCGGATTGAATGCATCCATAGAATGAGTGGGTGCTGTTTATCTCTAGCTAAGAAATATTTAAACTGAAAAAGTACCTTCTTTATCTGTAGTTGCAATCTTAAGGTTATCAATAGTTTGTCCAGTCGCTTCCACCTCTTATAAACGTGTCATCGTAGTTATATGTCATTTGATTGCAAGTGTTGCATGCGTATATAACGTGAATGGGTGTTGCTTTACTCCAAATGAGCAATATTTAAACTGAAATGTATCCATTTTATACTGTAGTTGCGATCTTAAGGTTATCACGAGTTTAATCAGTCGTTCTGAACTCGTTCAAAAGTGTCACCATGTCATTTGACCGTTGCATGCCAACATAAAGTGAGTAGATGATGTTAATCTCCGAGTGAGCAAGTTTTAACATCAACTGAAAATGTCTCTCCATTATCTGTAGTTGCCATCTTAAGGTTAACAAGAGCTTACCCACTAGTCAGTGTTTCTGCACTGACATGGTTTATTAGATATAGTTATTACCGAAATGTACAGTTCCTAAATGATGTGATTATTAATAAAACTAAGGTTCTCTTCATACATTGGTGACATTAGCTGATTCTGTCCAGATTAGGCCCTTTGCTTTTGTTGCTCCGAAAATTTAAATAATTTTGCCTTTCAATCTTTCAATTTTGCGCGTACCTGATGAAAGTTATTCCAGAAACACGTCGTGCGCACTAAATATTATGAGCATATAAAGTCAGCGGGTGTTGTTAGACGCCAAATGAATAATATTCTTGCAATTTCATGACGAGAACAAGTTAACTATATATCGATGAGAAGATGATTATGACCGACTTGTACTATATCAACACGCTTATATTGATTTGTACAGTGCTAGCTCACAAAAGGATACAGTTGGGAGGTTGACATGTCACTCAACTCGGATACATTGATTATCTCGATTCCTAGGCAACCAATTTTTCCTTTGTTCTGATACCTTTATGGTGCGTGCTTAGCGAAGAAGGATGATAACCTTTAGACCACCAATGTGGTAGTGTGTATATACACATTTCACATTTGTTTTACGATTCGTCATACTCAATCTTTAGTTTTCTATTTCCTGTTTTTCCTTGTGTATTTTGCCATTGTATTATATGTCCTTCTTCGATATTCGGCTTTCCAATTACCCCATTGGTGTGTTCAAACGTTTCATGTCACATAATGTTGCATGGATTACAACGGAACTAGAATGGAATCTACAACTTTTCCGTGGATAGACAATGACAACACAAGTAGAACACCTTGTACCACTATAATGCAGCACAAATATCTATATTTTATGGTTAGCATACATGCATAGAATTAGGGAACAATGGTATTATAATTGAAGTGTTGCTGTCGTAAATCGTCAGATTTACTGTCGTAAATAGAGTTACTAAACCTTTTCGATTTAGATATCAATCACTTTATAAAATGGTCAATGCTGTATTATGTAATCAAATTAGAACATATCGAATCTAACATTTTATTTATCTTAGATGACAATTTTAATTAGAAATTTAATGTGTGTCATTACAAATGAATATTCTGAAACAGTTTCCAACAAGGTAAAGCGTAAAATGTACTCTGACGCGTAAATGCAATTGACCAATGAAATTACTTGTTACATAATAAATTGCATTATAATTCTAAAATTAGTTTGGTTTTTCAAGCTTTTGAATGAGTGTACCAGATGGAGTCCAGAAACGTGTATTGCATACTAAATTCGATATATACTATTTTTACTTAAACACGAATTTGTTGGCAATTTATGTGATTTTATAGTATATGTTGGTGAAGTCCGGGACTTTTTCCGCTTTAAAACGATGCTCGATTCGTCTTAACACACATTTGTTTTGTAGGGAGTTCATGTTTTATATATGTTAATTGTATTTATTTACAAATACTGATGTCCAACAGGACTTCCATATCAGATGATGTTCGTGTCGTTTAACAGAAACACGACAGGTGTCACGTGTGGAGCGGGAACTGCTAACCCTTCCGGAGTCCATGAATGTACCCCGGGTTTTGTGCGGGGTTCGTGTTGCTCGATCTTTAGTTTTATGCGTTGTGGATAGTTGTTTGTCCTTTTGTTATTTTTCTTTTGGCCATTGTATTGTCTGTTCTATCAATATTTCCTTGATATAGGGCTGCTACAAACAGGGAAGCTACTGAACCAAGGGTTCCTTGTGATACAGTTTATATCGCCACCATAACTTGATTAACCGTTATAGATATATGTGTAAAACTGACCACGTATATGTTCTGTTTGTCGTAATCACATTTTGGTCCTGCTACGTTCACTCCCTGTTATATTTCTTAATGGTAAATTGTGTGCATATCCTCTTATAGGTCATTTGTTTGTATATCTGCCCCTTTATTTGTAGCCATTGCATTGTCTATCCTTCGATTTACAGCTTCTGACTGCCACTGTGATATCTTTAGACTTTTCTTAATTGTGTTGTTGTGTAGGTATACTGTAAAAAGACTTAATACACAATCACTTGTGAGGGAAAAAGGTTGTATTTTCTTGCCTTTTTTAGGTTTGGTTTAGGATACGGCGCTTAACGCCACTTTCAACAGCATTTCAGTTATAATGTGGCGGTCCGCTTTATTGGAAAAGAAAACTATCATCCTGTCGCCAGGCACTGACAAACTTTATCACATAATGCTGTAAACCTCGTCCTGATCGAGATTCTGTCGCCAGGCACTGACAAACTTTATCACATAATGCTGTAAGCCTCGCACTGATCGAGATTCGAACGCACAGCATCAGTGGTGATTGACACAGATTGCATAATTAGTTGTAATACAACTACTATACGATCACGTCTTCGACGGCTCTTGGTGGTTTTTAAGTGGAGTACCTTATCGCGATTGCACTAGGAAAAATGCTAGATATAATTATGATTATATATATTTTGTCGGGATGACAGGCATGGGTTAAGTTTGTCAGAATCATGCGACATGTCTTTGATTTTCACTAGGTATTACGCCAACTTTAAAAAATATTACTGTTTAATTGACTATTTGCACATTTCCGATTTGGTTCCTAAAACTATTTGACGCTTTTTTTAAAGTAGATATTTCCCATACAGAGAGAAATTGTTCCCGTTGCCCTCCAACGGAAAGGACAAATAATTTGAGCATGATTTCCTTAAATTTGTAGATATGTGTACCTTGATAAAGTTCAGGGAATAATTTTATAGAAAATAAAATATTTACAAGTTGTTACATTTAAATTGTATACAAAGAATGAGAAGATATATGGTAATGTCATTGCAATATACAATTGTGAAAGCATTGAAGGGAAGTAACTCTAGCAAAAACGTGTAATTTTAGAAGCAATTCGGAAATGTGCAAACATTCTATTGTGACAGTAAAATTTATCATAAAAATAAGGTAGATACGTGTATACATGTAATGCAAAATTCTACGCAATATCGACCAAACAATATGCTATAAAACCTTGCGATGTGGACACCTGTATTAAAAAGGCACCCTTTTCTTGTCCTGTCATAGAAATTTTCGTATGAATTGAACCTATTTTAAGAGGTCACCTGTCTAACAAGGCCTCTTATTTTGTCCCAACAGTGACCTCTTAGTACACGTTTTACTCTATATAACAATATGTATTATTATTTTTTGTAGATATTTCGTTGTCTATATCTTCAACCCGCGTCATTAGTGTCCATTTCCGTGACGTATTACGTTTTAGTTTTTCTTCCTCCAGTCCAAATTGTATATGTTGATAATACATAATAACATTATTGACCAAAATGGGCACCGAAAATCCTATCATCAATAAACCAGACAATGCTGTCAATGAACCAATCACGTAACCCCATTCAGTCAATGGGTACATGTCACCATATCCTACGGTCGTCATGGTGATAAGCGCCCACCAGAAGCTATGTGGAATACTAGTAAACGTTTTTCGGTCATCTTCATAGTAAATTAAAGATGAACAAATTAGCATTCCAACACAAAGAAACGCTATCATTAAACACAGTTCTTGGAGACTCCCTTTCAATGTATATATTAAAATCCACAATCCCGGAACACGTCGCACCAATCGAAATATTCGTAGTATCCTAGTAACTTTCAAAATGGTGATGATTTTTGTTGAAGAACTGTTCACAAGTGTTTGGTCAATTGTTACCATGATAAGATGTATATAATCGGGCAAGAGTGCGGATAGGTCAATGAGTCCCATGATTGACCTCGTGTATCTTAATTTTTTATAGATAAATGCAATTCTCAAAATATATTCTAATGTAAAAAATACCATACAACACAGATCAATGGTGTTCAACACGGGATGAACAACTTGCATTCTTCGTTCCACGGTGGACATTATTGTAGAATTTAATGTGACGTTAAACGATGATTTTACTTCATAAAGTATATATGTCTTCTTAAAACTTGGAAGGCTCTCAGCAAGAAATGAAAGAATTGATATTGCTACTACACAGAGAGATACAACCCCGTACACCTACACAACTAAAGACAACTATATTGATAACGCGGATCGTGGATCACACAATAAAGCATATAAAGCCGTATACCAGTATAAAAAGAAGAACAAATGGTATATATCAGAATTGACAGTGAAGCTATGGTTGTAAAGTCGATGGTAAGTCAAGAACTTTGGAAAGAATATAAGTTCTCTATTGAAAGTATCGTCTAACGAGACCTTTTAGAGACACCAATGCAGAAGTGAAATCCTGACAGTAGCAAAAATAGAAATAGCTGAAATAATATAGACTTCTTAACAGGAAGTAGTGCACAAACCCTTACAGCGGAAAGCACAGAAATGCCTTTACATTGAAAATACGCATGCTCGAACACATTCATGTAGAATCGATATATACCTTATGTTTACGGTTTCACTGGATTGTCCGATTTTTGATTGCCCCTTATGTATTGCATTCTGGGAAATTTGGGTAAATGTCTGCAAGATAAGTTTCGATGATCAACATTTATTTACATTGGTAGAAGTGGGTGATTCTGTGTAGATAAGAATAAGGGAAGTATGTCTTCGAAATCTGTGCCATTTTGTCACATTTCTTGTGTCATGTGACTCTTCCGGTAAGTCAAAGCTCCCATGACGATCTTTTTCTAACCGATTCAGTGCTTTTAATGTTGAATTGAACGCATTATAATGAGAGTAACAACACCGTTCTATAATAGTATCCGGAATTCCCCAATATTCAAGTTCCACTTTTGCTGCAGGACCACACACGTAGCGTGGCAAATGGAGCTCTCCTGTGCGAAGGAATCTCAGGGTAGCCTGTAATTACACAAAATATGTACAAAATGATTAACCGATCGTTGGTTAATGCGAAGTAGTTAATATTTTAGCTGTTTTCATAACTAGATCACGGTGAAAAAAATACATTTTGTTCGTGAAAAGGTAGTACTGGGGTTTGGTCTATAGGAGGAAAGTTAGTTTGCCACATAAAACGGAGGGGTGTCGAACAATTTTGCCTTACAAGGGTAAAAGGCATCAATGATCATATCTAACAGGTTACTTTTCATTAGGGGTTGCTGTAATGTGGAAGGAGTGTGACATTTTCGGAACAAGAAACTAGGGGCAAGTTGTTTAGTTCCTTCTGTTTCTACGGCATCAAGTTTATATATAGGAGAGTTTATACATGTACAAAGATAAGTTTATCTCAAACTTTTGAGTGGGTTTTCATAAATTATTGTGGTTGATTAAAACTATGCATGTATACATTGTATCAACATATTAGTAAAAGTAGCCCCTGGCAAATGCGTCGACGTTTTCATTGCAAAATGATATAATAATAGGCATATAATAAAAATCATTGATAATTTTTACCTCTAAAGGAAAATTATGATCACACACGTTTAATTGACAATATAGTCGTGACTGATTATATTCGTGTAAAAATACATGATTTTTTTTAATTTCTATTTTAGGAATAAACATAGTACAACAACCCATTTTCAATGTGTATGGTTCCGGTGCTGGTAAACGATTTCAAATACATATCATTAAAATTATATATTTTGCTTCAGAGGTCACATCATGAAGTATATGCTTTCTCATGGACTGCTATTTTGCAACTAGCAGTACAAAAACGCAACAAAGCGGGAAAAACGGTCACATTTATGCAAAGTTCAGTGCATGTTGCATAACTATATATCCGTCCAAAATTGTAGCAATTGGTGAGTTTTGATTTTGTACAATGTTCATATATCTACAGGTTATGAATACATTATACTCCAGGTCGTTGTCTTTCCCATTTATCTTGCTAGACTGTGTACCATTTTTTGCCCGTCATAAGGGAAATGGGAAATAACTCGTAATAAAAAAGTTATAAAAATATATAATTTTAGAATAACATCTGGAATGTGGGTCTATTGTAGGGGAATGTGGGTCTATTGTAAGTGAATGTGGGTCTATTGTAGGGAAATGCGGGTCTATTGTACTGGAATGTGGGTCTATTGTACAGGAATGTGGGTCTATTGTACGGGAATGTGGGTCTATTTTAGCATAAACATAGTTTTTTCTTTGTTTGGTTTGCTTTGCTTTTTTATTTTTTTGCTTTTGGTTTTGTTTTATTGTTTGCCTTTTTTTATTTTTGCAATTACCGGGTATTTATTCTTTCTGTACGAGCAAAATAAACATATACTAATGGAAAAAAGAAACTGTGCATTCTAAAAAATTATATATATTTTTTTATGACTGGGTATTTAATTTTGTATTAGTCATGACAAATATTGATTGTTATACTATCGACCAGTCGCGGGAAGCTTGCACGGACTTTGACACGCTCTATGAGTACACCTCATGTATTTGGCCTTCTTTTGTTTATCATTCTCGTTTAACGATTTGTGACTGTTTGAGGTTTACTAAGGTTTGTTTTTGCCCCTTTACATCAGAAAAACAGTTTTGTTTGAATGACATGAATTCCAGTGTTATGCCACGTCTCGACGAAAATCAGCGTCTTCGTGCTCTTGGTATGCTCCAAGCTGGACTAGCACAGAACGTTGTCGCTAGACATTTTGACTGTCATCGCAACATGATACTGTCATTATGGAGACGATTTAGACAATCTGGCAACACTAGAGACCGCTGACGTTCAGGTCGTCCACGTGTAATGTCATGTCGTCAAGATAACCACATAAGGCTGGTGCATCTGCGAAATCGATTCCAGACGTCAAGTATCACTGCAAGAAGCATCTCCGGATTACGACCGAACTGCTCTAGAGCAGTCCGCAATAGATTTCGTGAACATAACATCAGACCAAGACGTCCCGCAATCCGTCCAATTTTGCTGCCTAGACACCGTGCAGCTAGGCTGACGTGGTGTAGACGTTAATTAAGATTCAGAATACAAGATTGGGCCAACATCTTGTTTGCAGATGAATCCTGATTTCACCTAGACAGCAGTGATGGCCGTTCTCGTGTTTACCGCCGTGTAGGAGAACGATATGAAGACGCCTGCGTCATTCAACGTCAATCGTTTGGTGAGGGCAGTGTTATGGTGTGAGGAAGCATAACAGCACATGGCAGAACACCATTGGTTGTTATCGCCGGAAAGCTGACGGTATGCGCTATCGGGATGAAATTGTTCAGCCTTATGTAATTCCGTTCATCCAAGCTCAGGCCAACAACGTCACATTTCGGCAGGACAACGCTCGACCACATGTTGCGCGAGTAGTCCGTGACTATTTGACACAGCAACATGTTGATTTGTTACCATTGCCAGAAGTTTCACCCGATCTTTCACCCATTGAGCATGTTTGGAATGAAATGGAACGACGGTTACACCATCTCCCAAATCAGCCAGTGACGTCAGCGGAAATGGGTCCGACATTGATCCGCATTTGGAACAATATCCCACAAGCATTTTTCAACAACTTGGTTAGATCAATGTGTCGCCTTGCCAAGCATGCATTAATGCAAATGGTGGACACACACGCTACTGACTTTGTTAATGTCTAAAGAGCCTTGTGTTGTTTAAAACGTTTACCAAATGAATTCAAGTGACGTTAAATGTTATTGGTCTGATTGTTTGGTGAAAAAAGCATTATTCGACAATATAATATACACAATTAATGAATTTTATTTTGATATTGATCTTTAATTGATGTTTTAGTAATGCAGAGTTGCTTTTTTCCACTAGTATATATACTGCAGCAACATATTGGCCCAATTAATACTAGCCACTTACTTTAAGCATATCAGGGTCCCTGTCAATGAAGTAATCTCCCTGTTGTGGTCTGTGATACCTGCTTAAGAAGGAAAGGTCCGCTAAAGAGATTTCTGGCTGCTTAAGTAGCGTTGATCTAAACATTTCAAATTGTACTCCTCCTATATTAAAGATGACAGTTTCAGAAGATATTCCCACGTTAATTGATATTTTTCCTTGATCGTTGTCAATTTTGGCACCTGGCAGTAGCGCCATTAGCGGGTTTTGTTTGACATCTTTCTTTGTCTTTCCCATTGTGGCTCTAATATGGTGTTCATGGAACGATAAGGACCGTGATGCGACTGAAAAAAAACATTTCTTTTTTAAATATGACAAAAAAGTAAGAATTTACTATCATTAAAACGTAATCATACTATAATTTTGACTTGAAATTAGTCATACATTACCACGCTACATAACTTTTAATACAGACCTGATTATCTGATATTGTATACTAAAATAGTTAAAAAGACATAATTAACTCATTAAAATGTGATTAGGAAGATGACATTGTGTGCAACAATAGTTATTATATATATACAAGTTATTTGTGTCTACATGGTTGAATCTTAAACAGGTTCACTTTAAGAAATGTTTGTATTAAAATAAAAATTTAAAGTTAAAGTTTCTTGTTAAATTCTCATTGAATGAAAAGAAGGTGAAGAGGAGATGTAGATAAAATGTACGTTCTGTTCACACATGAACGTGTATATTGAAACAGTGACGGGAACAGCCAAGGCAAATTTATATTGAAACCGTAAAGAAAATAAACAGCAATGAAGGTGTGCCTAATGTTGGCAATGCCTCTGAATTGGCCATTATTGATTACCCCTTCTCTAACGTTTATTGAAAACAGTCCATGGATATATAACATGAAACAGGCAAGGGGTATGGTGTCTAACGCCAGGTGCAATAAATATTTCAGTTATAAAGAGACGGTCAGTTTTAATGATGGAGGAAACCGGAATACTCGGAGAAAACCACAGACCTGACGTAAGTAACTGATAAACTCCATCACATAATGTTGTATCGACAAAATCTCGCCATGAGCAGGATTCGAACTCACTATTTTATAGGTGATAGGCGATAGGCACTGATTGCACCGTCAGTTGTAAATACAACCACCATACGATCACGACCACGATTGTAAATACACAAAAGACAACATATAGATAATATAAACCTCTGTTTATCTGCATACAAACTCAGACTACCTGTCTGGTTTAATGTCTACCTGCTGGCCTCGAGGGACAAAGATCATTGATTCAGTCAACTGTCGGGTCATACAAAAAACATTAAATAAATCTTATATATATATATATATGTATTTACTTCAAAGCTAGACCTGTATTTCGGGGACAACCACTATCGGGGCATTTAGTCGTTGCATCCAGAAATGCATCTTAAAATTGTATGCATACTTAGCTATTTAGATAGAGACAAACAGAACAAAATAGAAGACGAGTACGAAATTGGTATTTACACAAAAATATATTTTAATATACGGCTGATGAAAAAGTTGCAGCAAAAATAAATAAGCGTTAGAAATAGTGGAAAAACCAGGGTTCTGGAACAATGGCATCTCCTCATAGTACTTCCCTAACCGGGAGGTGTAGCGACGTTACATTCACGTGTCGGGAAGTGAATTTGATATGTTGAGGCCCTTCCGAGGGTGTGGGGCAAAGGTCATCAAGTGCATAAAAATAAAGTTTTAGAAATGTAGTCATGTGGTATATCAAATGAAAGGTTTAGAAGAGTAGGTTTCGGATTTCATATTTTGGGGCCTTTCCAACATGCATAACTGCCAGTTTTGTCACAGTTCCTATGCATGACCTCATGATTTGACAAGACATATCAGAAGAAAGCATGACCCCGAACAGCAAAGAATGCATTCCTGCATTTAAATTGTGGTACGTAGTTACAAAGTAAAAATGGACAGATTAAACAATTGTGATATGATCATGCATTTAAAAAAAAACTCCCTAATATTCGTATTTACCATGTACTAATTGATTGGTTCTTGTTGTATTCTGAATAAACCGTTTATAGGTGAATCTCCTTTGTATAAGTTCAATAGTCAGAACAATAATATTTTTCTAAATTTTACCAAGTTGAACAATTTCCGGTTTATCTTGATATTTGAAAAAAATAAACATAAACTCACTGATCTTGTCAGTCGTCTTGTAAATAAGCTTAGCAAATTGTGTCTTATGGATGAATATGCTTGAATACACACACTGTGGGTGTAGGGACAAATTCGAGTTTAATATGATATATTTAAATGTGTGTTACCGTACCATAACGTTATTGCATTCGCCATGATAAAAGTAGATGTACATATAATGTAACACAATACAACAATTATTTCATATCTGTAATGCCTTTCAAACATGGATAATGGTTGTTTAAATCTTACATGTGATTCGAGCTTATATTTAGGCTTGTATAGCAAACAGCAGATCCATAGGCTTTGCAGAAAGAATCATCGATCAGTAAATTGAATTATACAGATTCTGATTACCCCTTTGGTATCATCAAACTCTTATATCTAACCCCATGCAGATTACCTAAATGTACTTAAAACTGAAAACAACTCATTCAACTATAATTATGAAATTGTTAAAGCACAAGGTTTATTCTCAGTTAAAAAACGGCAAAATATGGAAAAAAACAAAAAATACGAAAATGCCCAGATTTAACATTTATCGGCAACTGCAGGTTATTGTTGATTCATTTTCATTTGATTGTTATCCTCAATTTAAATTCCTAGTAAAACATAGTTATATAGTAATGTTTGTCCCGGGAAATATGCTATATACCAAGTGTTTCTCCTTCACCAGCGCTCATATCTAGCTTTCCCTCTTATTAGTTTCTACAAAGTACATGGTTAAGATTTATCAATAGCTTGCGGGTTTTTTTTGCATTTCACATATTTCTAAAAATGTAATACACGTGTATATTCGTTGAGATGTTTTATATTTATTAATCTAGAAGGTTTTAAATAAGTGTACAATAGCGCATTTAATAGATTTTAGCGCTTTTGATATGAAATGTGATATTTGTGCGCATTTGACATGCTTTACGCATAACATAAAAGATCAGTATCCCTAAAGTTTAAGGTTACCTTTCCAATTGTGGCTAAGTTAATAGGCAATGAGCGTAGCTATTGAAGATTGTTCCAGATACGTGAAAAGTTTGAAAATATCAAAGTGGTAATCATAAGCCGTAAATTGAAGGACAGACAACACAAAGACAAACAGAAGAAGGACAGACTGACAAATAATGCCCTACAAACCATTACACAGAATAATAAAAATCGAACAACACAAACCCTACTTAAAACCGGGATGCTCCGTAAGGGTAAGTAGTTCCTGCTCCACATGTGGCATCTGTCAATTTACTCTTGTTACAAACCCGGTGACAAGTCATGAATGAGCCAAACGACCGGATTGTAATTTCGACAAACGAAGCATATTCGTAGTCATTTGTGACACAGGTATTCCGTAACGGTCAAAATCTGTAATTAGCGCAAACGTGGGATGGGAAAATATATTTAGGTTAACATGTCAACAATGTTCACGAGTGATTAATACTTTCTTGTTTAAGTATTGAAATTTTAGTACCACTTCTTGAATGTTGATAGAGAATAATGAAAAATAACCCACGAAAGCCACTCAGCTAATGTCCAACGGTGATTTATATGAAACAAAATCAGCTTTTAATAACCAATAATTAACATGAGCGATGATGATGAATTACGTAGTTTCAATTAGAAAGAAATGAAATAGATGTAAATGAAAGTACAGACTGTTAATATTGACACATATACACTAATTAAAGTAAAGGAAGCACTTTAGTGCTGTGATTGGCAAATTATTAATAAAATAATCATTATGTTTTTCTTAACAGATGACACCACTTTTTGTTGTTGTATCTCGATAGTATATATAAAATGACATTTCACCTCGTTTTTTTAACATCTGTAGTTCAGCGATGGATTTAATCGAAATGTGATGGTAAGAAGAAAACAAACCCACTGTTTTTCATGATCTTCGTAATTCTTAAAAGTTGTGATTTATCAATTCCTGTCGCATGTATTAATTTTATAAATACGTAAAAAATATGGCTTGCTAAAAAAGCTGTTAATATACTATAAATTAATCAAAAGGATTAATAAATCCAACATAAAATAGCTCGTTCGCAATCAAAATAAAACATTCTTTCTCGCATTTGTCTTAAAAGTGTTCAACTATTTGACACAAAATAATGTTTACTGTAAGTTTATGTGAATAATTGTGACGTTTCGTATTTCATTTTAAATTAAATGATAACATGAGCATGTCTGTGGGGCGTGGAAAATGCCTCAAACTCTTAGAGAGACTTGCACCCCAGAACGCAGCTGCTATGATCTAATTTCAGTGAAGTCCAGTAACACGGTGTATATCCATAGCGACTCCTTTCCGATTAAATCGGCGTTCTTGCCTCCTTTCCGATTCAGGAAACGCAACCTTTCCGACTTTTGTTTGATTTTCACAAGTATGTTTTGTCAATTTATCTTTTAATTGCCATATTTAGTGACTGAAAACATAAATGACGGAACACAATATACATACAAGAAATCGAAATAAGATCCTATGTGATCTCACTGGGCGATAATGATTTTATTTTCAGCGGACACAAAATATGTGTTACATATCTACGCAATAGCAAGAAGGATCATTTAAAAAATGTGATGTTTCGCGAGTAACATGTCTATCAAAACCAATTACACAACAATTTTAAGACAATAACAGTTCCATTGAAATAGTTAATAGGTTTATATCAAAGTTTGCATATACATAAATTGCGATTATTGTAAAACAAGCATATAACGCCTCTTTTCAGAGCATGGAAACGATTCTTTTCAGATAACCATTCATTGTTCGACTTACATAATAAATGTACATACGATTTCATGGATTTATTTTACAACATTTCAGTGTGTGGATTTTTTTTTATTTTCTTTAATTTTGATCTTTGGTGTTTTAACGGCACTTTCAACAATATTTCAGCTATAGCATTGCGACCAGTTTTAGTGTTGGAGGAGACCGGAGTACCCGGAGAGAACCACCGACCATGGTCAAGCAACTGGTAAGCTTTATCACTTGCGACTGCGAGTCGAGTGCACCCTTTTTAGCTCACCTGGCTCAACTGCACTTCCCTTGACTTAGAAAATAACTGCTTCCGCCTTTTCCGTTTTCTAGCACTACTCCATGGGCTATTGTAAAATGAAAATCTAAAATGTTGGGGGGTCATAGGAGTTGTCGTTTGTGTATTTGTTGTTGAATCTCTTGATTCTGTTGATTCATTCTGGTCTTTTGACAATTTCACTGTTTTAGGAGGGTGTAACCAAAGTCTTTTTTTCTTTCGCTTCATGTTTAATCAGTGTCATTGGGCACGTCCGATGCTCTCATTTTCATATTAATATTTAGGTTTTCTTTGTGGGTCTGTCTCTAATTGTTCTGTGTTATTTGTGTGACTTTTTTTTCTTGACTTTGTCACGTTCTCTTACATGTTTTCACAATCATGATACTATTGTTCAAGCATCATCGATTCACCTTCTGAAAGGAATCGTTTCTTTGCACTCTCAAAGGAATCGTTTCCAGAATAGATGTTATATTCGGTTGATCGGAAAAGAGGCGTTTCTTTGATTTTTGTAAATCACAAATTTTTCCGATATTTACTGAAAAATTGAATCGACAGAATACGAATGCATAGGAAGGACGGTACCAGATTGCGAAATAAGGATGCTAATTTAATTGTCTGTCTCATATTTTGAACATTAAAGTGATTTATGTACGACACACTCACCTCACCGTTTACAGTGTCACCGATTTCGTCCAGAAGATAGGTCAACTAACCCTTTTCAAGCTGTTTTGAGTTACTATGATGATTGAAATGTTCCGTGAACTACTAAGAAAAGTCTTACATATCTTTTGTTTTCATATCAACCAGTTTGAAATGCATGTTGTCTGAACATAGCTCCGAAAGGTTGCGTTTCCTGAATCGGAGGGGAGACAAGAACGTCGATTTAATCGGAAAGGAGTCGCTATGAATATACACCGTGAGTAAAGGTATTGACGGTCAAAGAGAACAGCAACATTTACTTAAACGGCAATCGTTTCCTTGTGCGAGTGTCGTCCATATAAGATTTTATATTTCAGTTCGTGCACACACTAAACGCACTATTAGAACTAAAAAAGGGTCGTCGTGGTCATGATCTATGGTAGGTGGATTTACGACTACCTGTGTAATCAGTGCCTATAACCAATTTGTGCGTTCAAACCCCGTACATGGCGAGGTGCACTCGTTACAGCATTATGTGATATAGTTTGTCCAAAATGATTTCCACCCAATCAGCTTTTATTATTTTGCTTACATATCTAAGTGGCGTTAGACACCATAAACCGAACTTTTAAAACTAAGATAGTTTTGTAAACACTTTACCTGTTCCTCGCCTGGGAAAAACTTACACGTGAATGTCAGCTATCAAATTGGCATGATATTAGTATTTTCATCCCGAAAGGGACCGTGGGCTTTACCAATAATCTACTGCCCATGTTCCAATTCCCAGCATATTCTAGCTTCTACGATTTATTTCGATTCTAACATGTCTAATAGTAAAAATACTGTAGCACACTCTGAATGACTGCAATTTAATCTTACGAATGTGGGCAAGGACGCCAACAATTTATTATACACAGTTGGCTGTCCATTCCAATCACATTGGTTGGTCCTAAGGAAATTCGGTTCAAAAAGGTTTCGCTGTACATATGCATGCACAATAATGCAGTATGTAACAAGAGCATTAGAACCCGTAAAAATAGTTTAACCCCTCCACTTTTTTTTAAGTGCCTGTGCCAATTTTTTCACAGTCAGGCAAGTGAGCAGTCATGTATTTGTTTGTTAGGGGCATCTATTTTGCATCATTCTGTGATTTTTCTAATGTATTTTGGAACTGTCCTGTGGAATTTTGTGGGTTTCTTTTAAATCTATTTCTCTATAGGATTGAGGAGCTGTTCTGACAGTGTGGTATTTTGTGTTTTTTTCATTTCTCTATTGGATTGATGAACGGTTCTGACAATGTGATATTTGCAGTTTTTCATTTTATTATCAAATATAACACAACATTAAGCAATTAGAGGTTCATAGAACATGTTAGTTAATAAAGAATGTATACTTGTATTAGACAAATTAATATCATTGAAATGTTGAAGTTCATTACAATGGACAATGTACTTGTATTAGACAAATTAATAGCATGGACATTTTGAAATTCATTACATTGGACAGTGTACTTGTATTAGACAAATTAAAAGCATTGCAATTTTGCAATTCATTAGAATGGACAGATTAGATGTTTACATGTTTGAAATGGAAACACTATTCTAGTACGAAATATATCCACATGTTATTGCAAGCGCTGCAAAAATAGCTTTTAACATATTCGTTCTACACAATATCTATGCCAACTTCCTTTTCAATTTGTTTCGTGATAAACGGATAATGTATTTAACTGAACTTGAAGAAATACAATTTTAGAATTCCGAACATCATTGTCCTATCAAATCATCAGGATGATCCTCCTCAGTAATGGATGTCTCTTCATAACGAGCACCTGTGACAACAAGTATTAAATATTGTGAAATTCGATTTGTCTACCCGTTCGCTTAAACTTTAATCACGTTTTGATTAACAGTAGTGTCTGTGTAAAAGATGGACATTGGTATGTTATGTTATATTGTAGTTGCAGTCACTATTGTTTTCTTCATTTCTCGTTCATGAATGTTCACTGAATTAGACTTATAGATTTGTAACACGATAGGTGTTACTAGTTGAGGGTTAGTAGTTATGGTGTTTTACAATACGTTAAACAATATTTCAGTTATATCGTGGCGGTAAGTTTGATTGGTGTAGTAAATCGGTTTATCCGACGAATACCACTGACCTATCGCAGGTCACTGACAAACTATATCACATAATGATCTGATTAGTTGAGCAGTGGATGATTATCCGTCTGGAATACCCGAGTGCACCCCGTTGTTAGTAGTTTTCGTGTTTCTCGGCCTTTAGTTTTCTGTGTAGTCATTTGTAGACCATTGCTTGTCCCTTTGTCTTTTTTCATGTTGCCATTGTACCGTCTGTCCTTCTTCAACTTACGGCTTCTGATTACCTCTTTGTTTTTTTCAAACTTTTTAGTGAGGTTCGTATTGCTCGATCGTTTGTTTGATTTTCTGAGTATTTTGTAGTTTTGTAGATGATGGGTTGTCCTTTTTTTAATGTTTCCAGTATACTGGCTGTCCTTCTTCAATATACGTCTTATGATTACCCCTTTGATATTTTTTAACTTTTAAGTGTGTTTCGTATTGCTCAGTTTTTAGTTATCTGTGTAGTGTTGTCTTTTGCCCGCCTTTTACGATTATATTCTCTGTCCTTCTTCGATTGACGACATCTGATAACCCTTTGGATGCTTAAATGTTTCTCATATACAAAAATTAGCATAATGACATAAATTTGAGATACGTCGAAATGTCTTAGTTTCATAGGAAAGACACGTGCATTTGAGTGAGTGATTGAACTATTATTTTAAAACGCCAGATGAGTAATTTTACACATATGTCATGGCGAGAACACATTGCATTCGATGAGAAGATGATATCCACTAAATCAACACATGTAGTTAATATGTGATTAGTTTGATTTCTATAGTACTAGCTCTCTGAAACAAACGTCAGTCATGTCACTCCACTCGAACACATTATCCTGATTCTGAACCAACCAGTCATTGATCTTACACATTAATGATATATATTTTGTGAAGAAAGGGAAAATAGTAATTGCATAGTCGGTCCCACAATCTACCCACTTGCGGCGAGCACGCTAGCCATTATACCACTGATACGGTTACCTGATTGTGGCAGTAGATTTATACATAGATATCAAGGAAGGTTTCTAATGTTCGCTTTGGTAAAATTTCTAAAATGACCAAAACGTCCAAAATAGTTTCTGATGAACCGAAAAATCACAAGATAAAATAGATCAAATAGAAAATTACATGTTCTACTGATAGTTCTGATGCAAATTCCAATATGTGAGTTATTGTGTGTTTCATGGCAGAAAAAAGTTACAAAACATTTCCAACAAACGTATTGGCATAGTAGAAAGCGGTCATTGACAAACAAGGCTCAAATTTCCCTTTCAAATTGATCACATTCTAACCATCGAGGCAGTTGTGTTACGCACATGTTGTCTTTGTCAGAGATAAAGCTTACCAATGTTTGCAGAATCGTCCGACGATTTGTTGCCCCTTTCGTTCCAGTTTACGTTTATCTGCATCTATAATAAACATTAAACCTTTAAATCTTTCATTTTCTTAATTTGTTGTTGCTATGTTAGATGTGTGGCAGAAAGAAATAAAATTTAATTGTAAGAACTATTTGGAATATAATTTGACGACAGTTTGCTTACAAGTATTCAGTCAAACTTGACCATGTGATCACCTCTATTAAAATGTCATTTGTTTGGCTTATAGTAGAAAATGTCATATGAATTAAACCTCTTTTAAGAGGTCATCTGTCTTATAAGGCCACTTCCAAGGCGGCACCTAAAGGAGCGGCAGAACCCGATGGAGTATAAATAGTCAACGACGTCGCCACTTCTTTTTTGTCCCAAATGTGACCTTTTAATACAGGATTGACTGTATTTAGGTTTTCAAGGCTACACATAAAGGAGCGGCAGAACCTGTCTCGATGGAAAATAAATAGTCAACGTCATCTTCATTGTTGAAATGTCTCCTCTTATCATTTTTGTTAATATTTGCTGTTCAGGAAAATATTTAAAAAAAATGATTAAAACATTGATATCATACCTTAGAATAGCCAGAACAATAATGATGCATATTAAAGGATTAATAACGTAGCTTCCAACTCTTGTAAATACTGCAGTATAACTTGTATCTGATTGTGATGTTGCTGTAATACATGAACATAACATTAAAAGTATGAACTGCTTTCCCTTTCCGCACACCCGAGTTCACCCCGGTTGGCAGTGGGGATTGTATTGCTGAATAATTAGTTTAGTGCTTAAACAATAATTGTTTTTCCTTTTGTGTTTTTTTAATTTGGTTATTGTATTGTTTGTACTTCCTCGATTTACGGCTTCTGATTACGCCTTTGTTATTTTCAAACCTTTCAAAACAATATCAGTACGCTATATAACATCCGTTTTTTCATCACGTGTTATCGTCTAGTCCAATAATCATCGAAACGATAATTTATCTTTGCAGATTTTGTCTATACTGTTAAGGCCCTTTGTTTTTATTTCACCAAAACAGTTTAAACTTATTTTGCTTTCCAATCGTTCAAATCTTTTGATTTTGAGCGTACCTGATGAAGGTTATTCTAGACATGCGTCGTCCACACTAATTTTGATATCTACGTTTGTATTCATAGTAGTTAAGACATTTGTACAAAATGTTTCGCGTTCGACTAATGTCTATTGAACTTACACAACAGACACAGGTTAACAGAAGACTTTATGGCTGCAGTAAACGTATAAATCTTTAAACGTACACATCAGAGGTTTTAATTCACTGATTGATTGATGGTGTTTAACGCCAACTTTAGCAGTATTTCAGCTATTTCTTGGCGTCATATATATAGTTAGTGAATGTGCCGATTGCAATGTAAGTGTAACATAGATAATGAAATAATATTTTGTTGCATAATATTATTAACAAATAATAGTTTTTATTCCTATTGATCTTGTATTAGCCAATTAAAAACGTAAGAGAATACCAAAGACACAATCAAAAATGGAAAATCCAGAGAAACTGGTACACAAGACGAATACAAAAAAAGTAAGAAAACTAAAAGATGGGCAACACGAATCACACAAAAAAAGGAGTGACCCCAGGTGCTCGCGAAGTGTAAGCCCTTGATGCCTGCTATATGACACCCGCCATGCTACGCATATAGTCAAGACATAGTGGAAACCACTATACGCAAGCAAACACAAATAACGTAAATAAGACAGGAGCCCTCCTACAAACAACTACGCACACACGCACACCATTAGTTGATAATGATATATCTCCCAGGTTCACAAACATAGTGTCTTCCTATAGGTAGTATATGGTAGTTATTAGTAATAGAACTTATTGGCAACTGTGTGTTCCTCAAAGTTGAATACTGATAAAACATTATAATGTTAGAATACCTGACAATTGACAACTAATTATACAGTCTAATGTTAGAATACCTGGAAATTGACAACTATCTCCATTAAAGCCGTCAATACAACCATATGTACACTCTCCGTCCTTTCTGCCACACAGCTTGTTGACACATGTGTACATCTATATTCACAGTTGATACCATATGTTCCAGAAGTACATTCTGAAAAAAAATGTTGAAATTTTGTAAAATACGGACACTAATATCAACAAAGATATTGCATCATATGCGAAGTTTGAATTTTCTTTTAGATTTGAAAAAAAAACAGTCCACCAAATTTTTAATTATGAAGTGAAATTAGAGCTTGGCGTCTTGGCTTTAAACGACGAAATAACAACATTTCAAGCCAAGAAACGATGTCCAGACAATACCATTACCTTAACACCAGGTATTTTGATATCTATATATTTGGTTTGCAAATGTCTATGAGAGACTGAACTCAATTTTAATAATTTACATTCTTAAGAATTGTAATATATTTAATAAACCATATCAGGAGTGGATCATTGATTTCTGTGTTAGTAAAACATTTGCGAATTAATAGACCACTAACATATCTTTAGTTGTGTACTTATGGTTTACGACTAACCAGGAGTTATGTTGTTCGCTTTATTGTACCACCATATATAACCGCATTCCATGCCTTTTACGATATCTTATAAAATTGCTATTAGCCTGTCGAGATCTGTGTGTTGTAGATTAAAATACAAAAATATCCATAAAGCGAGTCTAAATGTGCATTAAAATATGACGGATCCGCCCGGTGTACTAACATTGTTATACCTGTTATATTACAACGGTCTCCATTAAAGCCACCAATACAACCATATGTACACTTTCCGTCAAATCTGTCACATATTCTGTTGACACATGTATCACAGCGAGCCTCACAGCTAACACCATATGTGCCAGTACTACAATCTGAAAATAAGTTTAAACTATGAAAGTTAACACTAGTATGTATACTGATAACAGTCAATCATACTGTACCAAGGGCTCGGTGGCTCAATGAGTTAGGTAGTTGGACTACCGAACAACGCATACAAGCATATCACCAATACGGCGTAGTTCTCTCCGGGTACTCCGGCTTTTCCACCACTAAAACTGGTAGCCATGATATAGCTGAAGTATTGCTGAAAGTGGCTTTAAACCTAATAAATCAAATCAAATCATACTGTACCGTCTACAAAACCGGAAACAATGGAGTACAACATTTCAATCTGGAAATCTAAAATTAAATTTTGTTTGCAGTTATCCCGCTTTATGCGTATGTTATAGCGTGTTTAATGGCCTATAAGCGTATTGTTTCACCAAGCTGAAAACAAAACAGTTTGGATATTTATAAACATAGCAAACGGTGGTTTGGTGGTGGAGCACGGACGCCACTGAAAACTAGGAGCTAACGGCAACAGTTCTCTAGTTGCTGTTATCCAATTCACACTAACTAATGCCTTCAACAATGAGCATGACTCATACTAGTATACCTCCTCATGATAATGCCTTCAACAATGAGTATAGCTCATCAGTATGCATCCTCCTGATAATGCCTTCAACATGCAGAAGACTAACGATATTAGGTTCGTCTTTATCTCCATTTGTTTGTAGGAGGGCTCATGAGTTATTTACGTTATTTGTCTTTGTTTGCGCATTGTGATGTCCAACAAATATTGTGTTGTGCTGTTGTTTTGGTTTTCCACGTCTTGTGTACTCTATGTTGGCAGTTTTTTTTCTGGATTGTCCATTTTTGATTGGCCTTTCGGTATTCTCTAATGTATATTTACAGACACATCTATTGCTTACATTCCCAAAGATATTTTTGAATTAACCGTCCAAACCTGAATTTGCTACGGTTTCTATTTCATTAGAGATATATACCATTTTAAATTTTGTAAAATTATGTTAAATAATCAATTGGTTAAATCAAATCAGTTATACATACCTGTACTGCAGATAACACCTATATATCCATGTTGATATCCACCAGGAGGACATGTACCAGCTATGGGGTCACATGATTTGTTTATACAATGGCAATATTGGGTGCATCTATCCCCAAATTTTCCTGATATACACGATGTAAACAACAATCGTGATAGCGAAGAGGCAATCACGAATTGGTATAGCAAAAAACATTGACAACATTTGGTACACAAGACACAGGGCGAAGACAAACACATACACAACACAGAAAATACAAGCAAAACGGAGGTGAACCCAGGTTTTCTCGAGATGTCAGCAATTCCTGTTTCTTATAAGACACTCGTGATGTTATTCAAGATGTGTTGGTCACCCCTATAAGCAAACATACATAAATAAGACATCAGACCCCCGTACTAACAGCTAGGGTTAATGAAGAACCGAACATAGTTCGTATGAGGGCTTGGTAGCGAGCAGCACAACACTAAGGAAGTACAGATATATGACAGGATACATTATTTTACACTTATGATAATAGAAATGAAAAAAATGGAATTTTGAAGGAATTATAATTTATAACAACACTGCTTTAATCTCATCATAAATTAACAAACGTCCATTACGATTGTTACACATATTTCATCGTAAGGATGGAGGCTTTATCCTGGGAACAGCTTAATAAATTACACATGCTTTTTTCTTGTATACTTCATAGAGTAAAAATATGTTATTTTTCACCTCGTCGGTCTGTATGCAAGCTTGAAATGTACTCCATCAACACTGGTGTTTTATTGTTAACGTTTTACAGTGAACAATTGCCACTAAAACAATCTACATTATGCATTGAATTTAAAACCCGTGTCTCTGAGCAGCAAAAAAAAACCAACAAACAAATTGATAGTAATAGTATTATTTGTCCACACGTGTTCATTTTAGAGCACGCTATGTGACAATGTGTACATGTATCTATTACTTTCTACAAAACAAGTCATGACAATACCTAAATCACACTTCTCTTGACCAGGTTGCCATCCAGGTTTACATCCAGAAGTATCTGTACAGACACCAAATTCCTTATCACAGGCATCTGATAAACACCCATGACATGATTCATTACAGTTGTGACCATAGTAGCCTAGACTACATTCTATAAAAAAGACAATAACCAAGACTACATTCTATGAATAAAACCACAGTGACATATAGTTCAATATATAATGTAGTCATAGTAATAATGACAACATTCAATCATGCAATAATAGTAATCGTAGCTTCATTTTGTGATGTAAGCATAATAACAAAACTACATTATAACCATGGTAAAATAATAAAATCAACAATACATGACAATATTTATTTAAAATGTGCTAAAATTATATAAAATATACCTTACATATTTGCAAGCAATTACATAATTGTTAGAACGAAGAAACAGGAAATATATATATATATATATATATATATATATATATATATATATATATATATATATATATATATATATATATATATATATATATACGTCTGAAAATTAAACCAAACAGTGTTAGAATTAGATTTTAGAGCTGTCCAATTATTGTTCTTCCCTCGACGGGATTTGAATCCACACCATTGTTGCACTGCAGCACCATTCGCTTAGCCTTACGTCCAGCGCCCTAGACCACTCGACTACATCCACTCCCTATAAAAGGAGCTTCAATAGTCGTAGTGTTACCTTGTCTCGTAAGGCAAATCTAGGGATAGGCGTAAGACATGTGTATAAGCGTGTGTAGATGGTACATATATATTTAATATTATAATTTGACAGCAATCTAACTCAGCAATATATATATATATATATATATATATATATTGAAATTTGTTTGAAAAATAAAGCTCTCATTGTCTTTGCATGTTATCTAGAGGATCAATATTTAACATGCTCCTTTTTAATTCTTATGCCAGTTTTATATGAATAAAATTACGAAAGCATTGGTTCTATTTGTCCTTTTTATTTAACATTGAAATTATTTTTTTAATATGTTTAGTTATAAAACTGATGTTTACTAATAATACAAACTCTACGTGTTCAAATTTAATTATCAAAATAAGTTTGGACAGCAATATTTAGCATGTCTACTAATATCAATATATGATGCTATGTCAAACACACATGGCTGTGTAAAATATGTAGACAATATATATATAATACTTGTGCACTGCCGAAGCATATAGGTAATATGTGTATGAGGGTTAGAAACGGGGGAAAAGGCAAGGCTTCGTCGAGCCTTTTCCCGCGTTTAGCGCCGAATACACATATTTACCTATATGCTTCGACAGAGCACATGTATTGTATTTATCTTGCAATTTCAAATCGTAAATAAACGTTTACTGGACGATGATACAAGTATTGGAAATAATTTTGTGTATGTAAATGAAAACAATATCCCCCGATGTGCCCCGATGAGTTTGCTATATGTTCTATTTATAACTGAATAATATAAAAAAAAATATTAGGCAAATGCTGTCAAAATGATACAAAATATATGGAAAATACATACATACACAATAATACAACAATATATTCACAGAAATCTATCAATTAAATTAAATATAAAGTTGCATGTGAATGTGTTATCTTGTAGTTTACTCTTATTTTGAAGCATAGTGTTATGTTATTTATAATGTGATTGTGTTATCTTGTAGTTTATTAATTTTGTGTAGCAAAGTTGTATGTAAGTGATGCATAATGTGATATTGTAATCCTTAACGTGGTATGCCGACTCGTGGATACCGTACAATAGATGTATCAATGTATATATGAAAATATACATATGCAATGGTAGTATATCAGTGAACATAAAAGTTATTTCATGTATGGGGATAAATCATTTTCATGGAAAAACAAGTCGATATTCTTAATGTATTTGCGATACATTTGATAACCCTTCCAAACCAAGTACACATATACTCACCAAAGCAATCAGTAAGATTGTTAGGTTGTAAGTTATACAGGTATTCTCCACCATAGTCATTACAAGTTACAGATAAAAATGAAAACTGCTGGTTTCTTTTAAGCCATCTCCAGAATGGCATGCTATCACAGCCACCGCAATACATATGGAAATCACTGGAAATAAGAAAAATCTCTGTTTATGATTAATTGATATGGAATTGATGAAATGAGTGATCCCTGTGTGGCAGCTATGTAGTAAAGATTACACAAAACTATTATACTATGTAGATGTGCAAACGATACTAATAAGACACAAATACATGACCGCTTAATATCAAGACTTGGTATAGGAATTGCAATACAATATGGCGGTTTGGAAAGGGATCACAACAATTACGTATGTGAAGCAATAAGAAATGTATATTTTGGAGAAAAAGAATGAATCAAGATAATAGTGCAGAATCATCGACGCGGTATAGGTAAAATGATTGCGAACAAATAATTATGTCAGAGCCAGTGTAACGCTGATGTAGATATCACAACGAGAATTGATCAAGCGCATATCATGCTGCTAACAATGAAGCTACTGAATCAAGAGTTGAAGTCATCACTTCGATAGTTTTACGGTTGTCACAATGACTTCGTTGATCGCTATGGAATATCTGTGTCACAAACAACCATGGATATGCTTCACCTGTCGTAAACACTTTCCGGTCCTTTCCTCATCCATGATTTATCACCGGGTTTGTAACTAAATTAACACGACGAGTGCCACTAGTGGAGCACGAGCTGCCTACCCTTCTGGAGCACCTGAGTTCACCACCATTTTTTAGTAGGGTTCGTGTATCTCGTTTGTTAGTTTTATGTGTACTGTTTTGTAGATCGGTGTTTGTCCTTTTTCTTTTGTCCATTGTGTTCTCTGTCCTTCTTCGATTTACGGATTCGGATTACCCTTTGGTATCTTCAAACTCTTCTTATGTTGATGGGACCACATAACCGCTGGTGTCATCATCAAGGTAAGCAAATAGTATTCGATAGTCATTACTACAATTCTACGTACAATACAACTTACATTGTTGCCACCTGTGGTATATTCTCCAATGCATTTTCACTAACACGTGATATAGGGTTGTTGTACATGGTTCTGAAATAGAGCTTCACATTATAAAGCGGTATTATAATCGATATTCCCGGATTGTCAACAATTCAACATATGTAACGGTTTTCTGCTATAATACACTCGTTGATACATACATTCCCAGCGTGGTCACAATACCAGTGTATGTGATATCATGTTATAAGCCAGATTAACTGTAACATATACGACGATTTTACTTCGAAAAATCAGGCTATTTGATTTATCTGGGACACTGTAGCAAATGTACATTTCGAGCTATCTTAGGTATCAGTAACAATGTGCCCTAGCACACAGGAACAAGATAGTGCATGACAAGTGTGATTGGTTGATTGACTACTGTTTAACACCAACTCTAGCAGTATTTCGGTTTATATCAAAATAAAATTATCAACTGCAAGGCTCTTAGATATAAAACATATTAGTGTATGAAACATTGGTTATATGTACAAATAAAAGGAAAACAAAAGATACAAAATTAAAAACATATTATGTAGAGATTCTGTTATCTATTTGATAATAATATAAATTAAAGCAGTTCCTGAAATAGTCCACTGTATTAATTTTGTATTTTGCTTTGTGTGTTCCACATGCTTAGAAATGAAATACCTTTTTAATTATCACGTGGGTAGCTATATTTCACAATTTATTCACCGAGCTTGCAGTCTATATTCAGATTTTTTAACGTCATCGTATTTTGAGCATTAAGTTATTATGTAACGAATACTATCATCTCATCTTTCGGAAGATATCAACACCCTGTTCAAAGGTATGCTGGCACTTGCTTATTAATGAGGATGGTATTGGTAATTAGATGTTGGTACAAAGTTCACCTTTATTCCCCTCTTATATCTATGATGGTCTTGTGTATTCCTTTACGCTTAATTGATGCTACAGGCTATCGGGTCTCATTATAGACGTTAAACCTAAATCCACACAATTAGCACAACTATTTATTTATTCTTTATAAAACATTAACTATAACGTGCATTGATATAATGAGGTCATACATTTGTACAAATCATCATACTAAAAGGTACTTACAGAGATCTTAAGTTTGGTAGATTGTTGAAAGTGTTTTCCTCTATCACTGTTATGGCATTGTACTCTAACCGTCTATAAACAGTAAACAAGTGTCTTTAGTTTATGCTTTATGAAATCTGTGTTTTTTTGTGCTGTCGTATTAAACAGTGCATACAATAAAATGTTGCGTAATCATGAGTTATTTTACGAAAATGTATTATATTCTAGAATCGTAAAGAGTTGGTAATGAGGCCCTTCTTCTGTATATAATGGTATCACGAACTACCCCGTTTAGAGTTGATAATGAAGCCCTTCTTCTCTATATGATGTTATCACGAACTGATCCTTAAAGCGATGGTAATGAAGCCCTTCTTCTTTATATGATGTTATCATGAACTGCCCCGTAAAGAGATGGTAATGAGGCCCTTCTTCTCTATATGATGTTATCACGAACTGCCCCGTAAAGAGTTGGTAATGAAGCTCTTCTTTATACGATGTTATCACGAACCGCCCCATAAAGAGTTGGTAATGAAGCCCTTCTTCTATATATGATGTTATCACGAACTGTCCCGTAAAGAGTTGGTAATGAAGCCCTTCTTCTATATATGATGTTATCACGAACTGTCCCGTAAAAAAGTTGATAATGAAGCCCTTCTTCTCTATATGATCTTACAACGAACTACCCGGTAAAGAGTTGGTAATGATGCCCTTCTTATTTATATGATGTTATCACGAACTGCCCAGTAAAGAGTTGGCAATGCAGCCCTTCTTCTTTATATGATGTTATCACGAACTGCCCCGTAAAGAGTTGGTAATGAAGACCTTCTTCTATATATGATGTTATCACGAACTGTCCCGTAAAGAGTTGATAATGAAGCCCTTCTTCTCTATATTGTCTTATCACGAACTACCCGTTAAATAGTTGTTAATGATGCCCTTCTTCTTTATATGATGTTATCACGAAATGCCCCGTAAAGAGATGGTAATGAAGCCCGTCTTCTTTATATGATGTTATCACGAACTGCCCTGTAAAGAGTTGATAATGCAGCCCTTCTTCTTTATATGATGTTATCACGAACTGCCCAGTAAAGAGTTGGTAATGCAGCCCTTCTTCTATATATGATGTTATCGCGAACTGTCCCGTAAAGAGTTGATAATGAAGCCCTTCTTCTCTATATTGTCTTATCACGAACTACCCGGTAAAGAGTTGGTAATGATGCCCTTCTTCTTTATATGATGTTATCACGAACTGCCCTGTAAAGAGTTGGTAATGAAGCCCTTCTTCTCTATATGATGTTATCATGAACTGCCCAGTAAAGAGTTGGTAATGCAGCCCTTCCTCTATATATGATGTTATCAAGAACTGTCCCGTAAAAAGTTGATAATGAAGCCCTTGTTCTCTATATTGTCTTATAACGAACTACCCGTAAAGAGTTGGTTATGATGCCCTTCTTCTTTATATGATGTTATCAGAAACATCCCCGTATATAGATGGTAATGAAGCCCGTCTTCTTTATATGATGTTATCACGAACTGCTCTGCAAAGAGTTGATAATGAAGCCCCTCTTCTCTATATTGTCTTATCACGAACTACCCGGTAAAGAGTTGGTAATGATGCCCTTCTTCTTTATATGATGTTATCACGAAATGCCCCGTAAAGAGATGGTAATGAAGCCCGTCTTCTTTATATGATGGTATCACGAACTGCCCTGTAAAGAGTTGATAATGCAGCCCTTCTTCTTTATATCATGTTATCACGAACTGCCCCGTAAAGAGTTGGTAATGAAGCCCTTCTTCTATATATGATGTTATCACGAACTGTCCCGTAAAAAGTTGATAATGAAGCCCTTCATCTCTATATGATCTTATAACGAACTACCCGGTAAAGAGTTGGTTATGATGCCCTTCTTCTTTATATGATATTATCACGACCATCCCCGTAAATAGATGGTAATGAAGCCCGTCTTCTTCATATGATGTTATCACGAACTGCCCCGTAAAGAGTTGGTAATGCAGCCCTTCTTCTTTATATGATGTTATCACGAACTACCCTGCAAAGAGTTGATAATGGAGCCCTTGTTCTCTATATTGTCTTATCACGAACTACCCGATAAAGAGTTGGTTATGATGCTCTTCTTCTTTATATGATGTTATCACGAACATCCCCGTAAAGAGATGGTAATGAAGCCCGTCTTCTTTATATGATGTTATCACGAACTGCCCTGCAAAGAGTTGGTAATGAAGCCCTTCTTCTATATATGATGTTATCACAAACTGTCCAGTAAAAAGGTGACAATGAAGCCCTTCTTCTCTATATTGTCTTATCACGAACTACCCGGTAAAGAGTTGGTAATGATGCCCTTCTTCTTTATATGATGTTATCACGAAATGCCCTGTAAAGAGATGGTAATGAAGCCCGTCTTCTTTATATGATGTTATCACGAACTGCCCTGTAAAGAGGTGGTAATGAAGCCCTACTTCTGTATATGTTGGTAATGAAGCCTTTCTTCTCTATATGATGTTATCACTGGCTGCACCGTAAAAAGTTGGTAATGAAGCCAGTCTTCTCTATAAAATGTTATCACGAACGGCCCCGTAAAGAGTTGGTAATGAAGCCCTTCTTCTCTATATGATGTTATCATCAACTGCCATGTAAAGATATGGTAATAAAGCCCTTCTTCTTTGTATGATGTTGTCACGAACTACACTGTAAAGAGTTGGTAATGAAACCCTTCTTATTAATATGATGTTATCACGAACTGCCCCGTAAAGAGTTGGTAATGAAACCCTTCTTCTTTATAAGATGTTATAACTGGATGCCCCGTAAAGAGTTGGTAATGAATCCCTTCTTCTCTATATGATGTTATCATGAATTGCCCCACAAAGAGATGGGAATGAAACCCTTCTTCTCTATATGATGTTATCACGAACTGTCCCGTAAAAAGTTGATAATGAAGCCCTTCTTCTCTATATTGTCTTATCACGAACTACCCGGTAAAGAGTTGGTAATGATGCCCTTTTTCTTTATATTATGTTATCACGAAATGTCCTGTAAAGAGATGGTAATGAAGCCCGTCTTCTTTATATGATGTTATCACGAACTGCCCTGTAAAGAGGTGGTAATGAAGCCCTACTTCTGTATATGTTGGTAATGAAGCCTTTCTTCTCTATATGATGTTATCACGGACTGCACCGTAAAAAGTTGGTAATGAAGCCAGTCTTCTCTATATAATGTTATCACGAACGGCCCCGTAAAGAGTTGGTAATGAAGCCCTTCTTCTCTATATGATGTTATCATCAAATGCCGTGTAAAGATATGGTAATAAAGCCCTTCTTCTTTGTATGATGTTGTCACGAACTACCCTGTAAAGAGTTGGTAATGAAACCCTTCTTATTAATATGATGTTATCACGAACTGCCCGGTAAAGAGTTGGTAATGAAACCCTTCTTCTTTATAAGATGTTATAACGGACTGCCCCGTAAAGAGTTGGTAATGAATCCCTTCTTCTCTATATGATGTTATCACGAATTGCCCCACACAGAGATGGGAATGAAACCCTTCTTCTCTATATGATGTTATCGCGATCTGCTCCGTAAAGAGATTGGAATGAAGCCCTTCTTCTCTATATGATGTCATCACGAACTGCCCCGTAAAGAGTTGATAATAAAGCCCTTCCTCTCTATGTGATGTTATCACGGACTGCCCCGTAAAGAGAGGGTAATGAAGACCTTCTTCTTTATGTGATGTTATCAGAAACTGCCCAGTAAAGAGATGGTAATGAAGCCCTTCTTCTTTATATGATGTTATCACGAACTGCCCGGTAAAGAGACGGTAATAAAGCCCTTCTTCTTTATGTGATGTTATCATAAACTGCCCCGTAAAGATATCGTAATGAAGCCCTTCTTCTGTATATGATGTTACCACGACCGACCCCATAAATATATGGTATTGGAATGTTGTTGGCATGCCTGAACTTGATTCTTTGTGCGAGTTGATTAAACTGTTTCAACCGAACTGTATGTGGAAGTGTAACAATAATGAACAAAATCGAAAAATTGTATGCATTTGGTTTGTTATTAGGAATTATATGGAACAGGTTTAGTGACATTACATGTATTATTTTATTATAAATTAATTTTAAAGTCACATGTCATTTTATACGTGTTTTGATTGGATTAACAAGTTTGGTTATTTGTCAATGAACGGAATCTAAGAATATACGTCGTTCTCAAGGCGTTGCGTCAGGTGATTTTCTTTAAATGAGGCACGCTGGGGTTATTTAAATTGTTTAGTCAAATAGGTTTGTTCTCAGACAACGCTAACAATTTATCCGGATGTAGTTCAAGATATTACGCAGAACTAGCGGTATAGTTGGCATGTTTTGGTTTACACCATCTATTTACTCACAAATTATCGTTCTCAAACGACCCTTACTGTCAAAGGATACAGCCATGGCAAGCTACATTTCGTTTTTCTAAGAGGTAGCTGTACAATACCTTCCCTCAGCCGACGAAGAGCGGAGCACAGTATGCATCCATTGTCATATAGTTTAGCAAATGTGTGCATCTATTAAACAACTATGTTGCCAGTCAAAATCTTAAGCATTTTGATGAAGTCAGTTTCAGATAATTATTTGTTAGAATCAAAGTATATTTCAAAATAAATATAGTATAACTAATCGTAGATTTTGAATATCAATATAAGACCGCCAGTCACCGAAATACGCATAAGGATTAAACGAGTGGGCGGAACTTGATATTCGAAATGTATGATTTAGATATACTTTTTATTATATAGACTTCCAAAATTTCTTATGTGTTTTTTTTTATTTGCATATTCCATTCCACGCGTATGAATCTACGAACAATGATAGTGTACAATGTTATTTCTGCAATTCGTTACTAAGGGGTTCAGCTGGAAGAATCTGTCATCTTGAAAATGTGAAATCCTACATGTCATATTAACAGCAATACACAAAAATAATTAAAATACCTACCTTGAAAATTTATTTTAGTTAAAATTGAAGCGTACACGAAGCCAAATAACGTCTAATCTGTACGTTTCAAGCTATAAGTCTTCATATGACGTACATGGCGTCATGATGTTTATGTGCCAAAGTCATTAATAACATTTCGCGGAATTGTTTCAGTTTACAATCATGTGTATTCACCGTAGCACAAGAAGGGACGTAACCACCTCATTTATAGTTGTGTAAAAGTAGTTACGGCGGGAAAAACTGATATCTCGCATGTGAGATACCGGAATTTATTTCACGGGTAAATACCCATAAATCACACCTATCTATATAATACAAACAATATATTTGTATCCAGGTTGCCCTATCTTTTTTAATAAAACCCTTGAACATACTGTATTCTAGCGGTTTGTGGTATGCTATATTCAAATTTGATTGAAAATCGCTGAATATAAGAACCACCCGTCTTGGCCTTCAGGAAACCCAAAAGTTTGAAAGACATCTTGGTGAGAGCTGACATATCCCATCGATCTGCCTACAATGGTCAGTGTCAAAAATGTGATTCGAGACGATGTATGACGTGCAAAAACATCCAATGCACACACAAATTCAGCAGCACACATACAGGAGAAAAATTCATCATATACTGTAATGCCAACTGCAAGACAGAAAATATTATCTACCTCCTGGAATGTGCAATTTGTGGTCTTCAATACATCGGAGAAACTAAACAACAACTTAGTAAACGCTTGAATGGCCACAGAAGCGATGCAGATTGCAAACCTGACCTTCCACTCAGCAGACATCTCAGATCGACGGGCCACCATGATTCTTTCGGCAAACTGAAGGTCACCATAATTGACCATAACCCCAAGTGGAATGATAAAAGCAGACAGGAAAGGGCAAGCTTCTGGATTAGAAAACTTAAGACCTTATCACCGAATGGAATCAATGAGAAAAAGTAATATCCTCTCTTGACTCCTATTCGTGTTGATCTCCTCCAGTCGTATTAGGACATAGAGTTTGTTCTATTGGCCCAAAGTATATATTCCACACTGTGGCGGGCCGTTTTTTTTAATTAGTTTGGGCATCATATCGTTTTCAACAATATTTTGACAGTGCTATTTGATACATTTACCAATAATATCTCATTTCTATATTGTTTTTTATTTCTAGTTTAACATTTATTTAAATGTGTAGCCCTATTGTATATTTATATTATTGTTATTGTACTTTTATTAATTTATATGTAGGATTTCCATTCTTTTATGCATGTAGTTTCATATGTGCATCTTCTGGTTCTTTTGTGCCGTACATGGACCGTCAACATTTTTTTTTTGAAATTTGAAAAATCGCCATATTGTTTCGAGATTTTATTTAATTAGACCTTGATAAATTTCCTCGGTGGGACGAAAATTTTGTCATTCTACGACGTGTTTAATTCTTTATCACTTTGTTTTGTGTACTGGTGTTGTTTTATAAACCATTTTAGACGTTTATAATGGTTTTACTTGTATAGTATCGTTATACCGTAACGATCCAACACCCCGTGAGATTGATCGTTGACTGGTTTTTCAGACGTTGTATATATATATATATATATATATATATATATATATATATATATAAATCATTGAACATACATATTAATGCTTTGTAAGCTACAACATGTGGCTATGTATTTCTACAAACCATACTAAATGATACTCACATATATTCCAGGTTTGGTAGATTGTTGAAAGCGTTGTCCTCTATCACTGATATGTTATTGTAGTCCAACAGTCTATAGAAAATCAACAAATATCTTTAGTTTATAATGTATTTATTGTGTAGCTGTCTGTTCTGTTTTAAATAGTTCAACAAAATATTGCATACCTTTGAGTAGTTTCAAGGTGTGAAAACTATATAATGGCATAATTGAAGTCGTCTCGTGTCCTAAATACATATTAGACAATAAGGAAGCGGTTATCAACAATGGACAATTTAGAGAAACTGGCAAAATTAGGTACACACAATATGTGTTGGACACCTATATGCGCAAGCAAACACAACTGACATGAATTAAACATGAGCTCTCCTACAAACACCTGGAAGTAAAGACGAACCAAACATCGTATGCATGTAGAAATGGTAACGGTCATAACAACACAGTACTCGGAACGTACAGACAAAAACTAAATAAGATGAGCAACACGGACCCCACCAATAACCGGGTGTGAACTCAAGTGCTCGCGAAAGTCCTGTTTCTCATAAGATACCCGCCCTGCTACTCATATATACATACAAGTCTGATAAAGGTATTTGCAGTGATAGAGGAGAGAAAAAATCTACGTAAAAAGATATAGATCTATTGTCATTTGAGATATTTCGTAACGGTCAACCAGATTGTGATCAATAGCTTCAAAAGTATATTGTTATGTAAAAGTTAGATTGCTTCTAACAGGGCTACATTTCACAGTTCTTATATATTTTTTTACAGGATATTTAATAAGTTAATTACTTTATTTTTGATAAAACAATGCCTATAACATGCATTGACATGGTGTGGTTATGTATCTGTGCAAATCATACTCAATGATACTCACAGATTGTGTAAACTTGGCAGATTGTTGAATGCTTTAGCCTGTATAACTGATATGGCATTGTACTGTAACTGTCTATAAATAGTCAACGCATATCTTAAGTTTATAATGAATTTAATATGTAGCTGTTTGTTTTATTAAACAATACATACAACAACAGTTGCATAATTTGAGTTCTTTCAACAACATGTATTAATTTTCATAATTTTGAGTTGTTTCAACAAATGTATTAATATTCATAATTTTGAGTTGGTTCAACAAAATGTATTAATATTCATGATTTTGAGTTGTTTCAACAAAATGTATTAATATTCATAATTTTGAGTTGTGTCAACAAAATGTATTAATATTCATAATTTTGAGTTGCTTCAACAAAATATATTAATTTTCATTATTTTGAGTTGTTTCAACAAAATGTATTAATATTCATAATCTTGAGTTGTTTCAACAACATGTATTTATAATCTTGTCAGGAAGAAATAATCAACAGTTTGAGTTTATGCATCTATTTAAAAAAAACATGTGCTTCATTTAATGGATATCCTTAGTCTAATTAATGTAGTTATTTGCACATTTGGATTTTTAAATCGAGTTCAATTAATGCATGCCCACAATCTTTACCTGTTCAACTGTACTTGTATGTATGATTAAAATTAAAAATCGCTCTTTAGATTTGTTGTGGAATTTGAATATATTGAGCAAATTGGTCTTTAATTTTATAAATTGTACATACACATGAATTGTAAGTTACATAGAATGGAATAAAAAAGAGGAATACTTACAATACGAGAAGATTCGTCAAGTTGTTGAACGTGTTTGATTTGATTGATGTGATGTTATTGTAATGCAAATAGCTGCAAGATAAAATGCACAAATTCCATACAGGTAAATTTAAATCTCTGCTACTGTGTGCAGTTGTATTTCAATGTCATAAAGTATAATAAAGTATAATACGTGCATAGTAATAAGTATTCTAACGTTCCCGGTATAATGGATGAAATAAGAGCAAAAACTTCAAATAGTACACCCTTCGATCATGATCAGCTCCAGTATATAATAGATACTGGTAAAAAATAGGTGCAAAATAGATATTCCTAATACACATGTACACGGACTCTCAATATAATATTGACCATGTTAAGGTGGCTGCAAAAAGACGCACTATTCTATTATAGGTAAATATAAAGTTGAACATCACTGCTATCATAGTTAGAAATGCAATAAGTATACACATATTTGTATCATATAAATAACTATTTATTGTCATTAACTGGACAATAGTAATAGTTTCCAGTGATTATTCCACAGAGCCGCCCGCCCAACACTTCTCCATGTGAAAGAGTGGGGCACTCTCCCGATCGAAAACTGTCAGGTGAATATACAGAAGGTATAATATTTTACGTTATAGAACTCGTTCTCGTCCTTAATATGTATTACTTAATTGCCACGAAGACGCTAAACTATTAAAATTCAATCAATCAATCAACATTGGATAATGTTTGATTAGTAATTCCAATTGGAAGAACACAAATAGTTGAACACAAGCATCAATGTGCTTGAAACATATTTCATTTTGACAACTAAAGCCCAATATCTATATTACTTTTACATTATTATAATCTACATGCTTTGATAATACATTTATACAAGTCATACTAAGTGATACTCACAGACGGTACAAACGTGGTAGATTGTTGAAAGCATTGTCCTCTATCACTGATATTTTATTATTCTGTAAATACCTATAAATAGTCACAAATGTCTATATTAAAGAACAATTCCAGTCAGTTGAACAATTGTAATAATTCAATGCATTACAACTTTTTATTCGCCAACAGCTAATGGTTAAAAAAACCCACCTTTATTAACATTAATATATCCCAATTAAATATAAACATAGTTGGAATTTCCTGTCGCAATTGTAAGTGGCCAATACACCTTTACATGCGACATCAATAAGTCGGTTTGATGTTAGTTGAATAAATAATCTATCTGACCCTTCCCAACCAAGAGCCCTTTTGGTTATGTTTTAATATCAGATCAACTACAATACAATGTTTGCAATTTGTATATCGTCCTAAATTTTTCTTGATATTCACATCTCATGATGCATTTCCATAACACATGCGAGTTTATTTAGTTTTTTTGTTTTTGTTTTAGGGTGAGGGTTTAATTTCATGTTATACATGATTGGCCGTATGTTGAATAACTGTCACGTTTAACTCGTTTTATGCGTGCACGTGCTTTTTTTTGTCTCCAATGATGTCGTACTTTCCCGCGTTGAGAAAGGTAGGATCGATAATAACAAAACAAAAATTCTTCTCACACTTTCCTTTTCCGTTAGTGCAATACAATGCTTGACATGAAGTTATATTGATTTTGTAAATTTCCAAAGATAAATATACGACGTTATTTTACGATTTACATACTTTTAATGATAAAATTGCAACTGATGCTGATATGTGATATCGACATTGGGACGTCACGCCTGTTCCAAAGAGCTTTAATTGCAGGTATAATCCGAGAATGGATTATGCCTTTTGTCTCCTCATATTGAGGAGTTCAACACCCTATCTATTACACCACCGATGCGGTTGCTCAAATATGTAATAGGTAGAAAAGGGTGGAAAATAGATACACACACACTATTTTATTTTAAGTAAACATAAATTTGAGCCTCACGGCTATCTTAGTAAGAACAGATTGAAGATATCACAATATCATTATACAAATATATTCCGAGAATGGATTATGCCTTTTAGCTCCTCATATTCACGAGTTTTAAACAATGGCGATCCCCATTATTTGGTGCTACATGCAACTTCAATCCCCAAAGTCTGCCTTGTGGAATACTATTTTTAGCTTTCATTAACACAACTGTCGTTTATTTACTGCAATCTATATTGTCACGGTAACTTGGTATGACCATGGTGCTTTCCTTTAAACTATCGCCTACTAATATGTTTTGAGCGATATATATTTGTTACTCGAAATAATATTAAATGGAGCTTGCCTTCTTGTCTTTGCCAAATTCTGGTGAATAATCCGTTCACTAATGTATTATTTTTATCTTGAATAAATACAGATCGGCGATACTTGTTCAGCTACTTTGATTATTAAGCCAGGTTCAATGTACTTAATACAGACAGTTGACCATTCTGGAAATTAAGCTTGGACTTTGTCCCGATTGAAATGTTTATAGTAATGTCTCTGCTTTTAAATTGGAATTAAAACATCTAATAACTTAATTGAAAATAAAAAGGTGTTCTACTCATTACAACCCTTTCATATTTCATACACCAATTATTGAAAGGGCTGATATAGGTAACGATTTATGTTGATCGTTGCTTGTCATTTTTACTGTACTTTTTCGATTTTTAGATTCTGATAATCTCTTTGGTATCTTCAAACTCTTCCTACATAACAAGCGTAAGGATATCCTTGCTCAGCCATTGGTGATCTTAGCCAGGTTTGACTACCCTGACTTGGCATTGTAGTTTTCTGGATCCCAAGGTTTTCAAAAGTAAAGGTTATTACAACAACGCTTATATAGTTTGTCTTTTTGTGTGATTGTTCGTTTTGTTGATATTGAAGAAATTGTTGGCCACAGCTTAAAATTTCTATTCATTATCACCTCTCACCTAAAATGGCTGAACATATACACTCCGACAAAAGTTAAGCACCACCCTATATTTTTATCGATGTATTTTTTTTTTACATCAATACTGTTCAAACAATAAAATAGATATCACCAGTTTTCTTACACTTCTTAAAAGACTACACCAAGGGCTCTAAAATTACCAATCTACGAAGTATTGATCATCCTGAAAGACGTGACTAGGACGTGGCAAAAATGGGGTTCAAAACAGGTGCTGGAAAAACGTAAAACCAGTTTGTCTTGATTTCAATGCAGAGTCTTCAGATTTTAAGAACGTTTAAATGCTTCTATTGTGCGCATGTATAGGGCATAGCAATCAATAACGAGTATATCCACCGCGTGTATTGTGAAGTTCTGTAACACGCCTTGTTATGCTTCGCACTAGACGCCTAAGCCGTTCCTGTGGAAAATGGTGCCACTCCTGTAATATAGCAGTTCTTAATTCGTCAATATTTTGACATTTAGGATTGCGTTGGTTAATTTTCGGCCAATACAGTCTCATACATGCTCTATAGGGTTCATGTCTGGCGACATCGCAGGCCATGGAATTGTCTGGACAGCCTCTTGCTGTAAACAATGTTGTACAATTCGGGCTCTATGTGGCCTAGCGTTGTCGTCCATGAACATTGGCCTGTCAGCCAACTCATGATTGTCGAAATGGGGGACAACGCGTGGAGCGAGCACATTGTCACGGTATTTTTGGCCTGTCAGATTACCATCAAGAACGTATAAGTCCATCGTACATTCAAAAGAAAAACAACCCCAGACAGTTACACCACCACCCCCAACCGCAGTTGTGCCTAAAATGTGGTTGTTCTGAAATGAAATGTTTCGTTGGCGCCAAACCCTTGCGCGACCGTCGGCAGGGCGTAACAAAAAACGACTTTCATCAGACCAGTGGACCCATCTCCATCTGCGAATAGTCCACCCCAAATGATCATATGACCATTCAAATCGAGCATGGCGATGACGTAATGTCAACTGTGGACGTTCTATGGGTCGTCGCACTCGCATTCCCTGATGGTGGAGGCGTCTGATTACAGTGCGTGTGCTAATGTGGCCTCCAAACGATAAGCTACCACGAAGTGCACCAGCTGTACTGAACAGCCGTTGCCGCGCTCGTCTGGATATGAGCCGGTCCTCTCTCGGCGTCGTTTTGTGAGGTCTACCTGCTCGTGGACGGTCAGTAACATTTCCCGTTTGATGAAAACGCTGCATCAGTCGTACAATGATGGAATGGTTATACCTGAAGTGGTCTGCCACCCTTCTATGGCTAATACAACCGCTATGCATGTCAACCGCTTGCCACCTTGCTGGTATGGTTAATTTTCGCCGCGCCATACCAAACCAATAGAAAATTAAACTTAAAATCTACACAAAAAAAATCGGCTTTCGTTCGCAAACACAAATTTTGAAAACTACACGTGGCACTTTACACACTCTGCCATATACACATAAATAAAAATCGATCAATAACCTGTTTCACAGGTACGTAAGTATGTGTATACAGGTAACGAAAAGAGCAAACCGATTTGAAATAAGTTCATTATTAGAAAAAATATTATTGAAACAATTCAGGTGGTACTTAACTTTTGTCGGACTGTATATATAAGCAAATCATTGAACATATATATTAATGTGTTGTAAGCTACAACATGGAATGCAGTAGAGAACTTGATACTTACAGATAAAACAGCTTAGGCAAGTCGTTGAATGTTCCTGATTGGATTGATGTAATCTTATTGGAATACAAATAGCTACAGCATATAAAATACATACTAAATACTATGAAAATATGAGATCAGATTAGCATAAGGACAGTCCGAAGAGAAATATTCGGGAACCATCTCTTTAGTCAAATAATTTTGTTCTCAAACGACCCTGACTATCAATTTGTCTAGATGCAGTTCAAGGTATGACGCGGAGCTAGCTGTATGTGTGGTATCTTTTAGTGCAAGCCCAGGGACAAATATGGGATTAAAATATTTTCTAAGCCATGAATTATTTAGTGAAACGAAACCAAATATACAGTTGAGAACCAAATTTAAGGACCGGGCTAACTGCATTTCATTTTGGTTGAGAGCCACCTGTAAACAATCTTCCTTAACAAGCGAAAACAGGTGCACAGTATGTACCAATAGTAATACATTTTAGCAAACTCGTGCACCAATTAAAACACACATGTTGTTACTCAGCAGAATGCAGTTTCATTTGAACTTTTTGTTTATGCGTAGCTTATGACCACAACGTGCAACAAATACATACTAAAATTACAGTAGTTGCTAGTTCCGAACGATGGTGGTTCACCATGTACATATGGTTCATCTGAGCTGCACCCATGCAGTCACATTTAGTATGCAAGGCATAAACTATAACATGTATTGAGATTATGTGGCAATACCATTGTACAAATCATACCAAATGATACTCACAGACGGTACAAACTTGGTAGATTCTTGAAAGCGTTGTCCTCTATCACTGATATGTCATTATCCTGTAGCTGTCTATGAATAGGCAATGCATGTATTTATTAAACGATTGTAATAGTATTAGTCGGTATCGTAGCCTACTGCTATAAGCAACACTCGGGAACCAGTGGCTTCGGATTCCGGAACTGACGTACATGTATGTCTGTATATATTTACCAATTAAGTCATCAACGAATGTGGATTTCCCTACGTCGACTCCGTCCTGACTTTCAACAATTGTTAGCTCAAGCTTGGATATTGATATAACTTTCAGGTATATCCGTTATAAAGGTTATATTGTATTACACTATTGGCCTACTAATATGTTTTCAACGATAAATATTTGATAATATTGAATTATTTGTGGTATGTTTGCGTCTTTGACAAATACTGTGAATAGTTGATTCATTGATCTTTTTATTTTTAGTGTGAATAATATTAGAACTGAGATACTTGTTTAGTTGCTTTGTATTAAGCTAGATGTAATATACTTAATATAGACATTTCATCATTGTAGATATTAAGCTTGGCCTTTGTCCGGATTGGAATGCTTAAAATAATGTAGCTGCTTTTAAATTGGAATTAAAGAACCTAATAACTTAATTGAAAATAAAAAAGGTGTTCTACTCATTCGAACCCTTTCATATTGTCATACACCAATTACTGAAAGGGCTGATATAGGTGACAATTTGTATTGATCTTTGTCTGTCCTTTTTTGATTTACGGATTCTGACAACCTCTTTGGTATCTTCATACTCTTCCTACATATCAAATATAAGGATCTCCTCGCTCAGGCATAGATGACCTTAGCCAGGGTTTGAATACCGTGACTTGACATAGGTGACCATAGCCAGAGTTTGAATACTGTGACTTGACATAGGTGACCATAGCCAGGATTGACTGCCCTGACTAGGTACTTTGGTTTTCGTGATCCCAATGATCTGAAAAGTGAAGGTTATTACACAAAACGCTTAGATATTGTGTTTTTTTGTGTGCTTGTTCGTTTTGTTGATATTGAATGAATTCTTGGCCACAGTTTCAATTTTCTTTTGATGATCACCTCTCACCTAAAATCGCTGAATATATATATATATATATATATATATATATATATATATAATCATTGAACATGCATATTAATGTGTTGTAAGCAACGACATGGAATTAAGTAGGGAATTTGATACTTACAAACTAGAAAGGCTAGGCAAGTTGTTGAATGTGCATGATTGGATTGATGTAATCTTATTGGAATACAAATAACTACAACATATGAAATACAAACTAAATACTATGAAAATATGAGATCAAATAAGTATAAATATTTCAGAACCATCTCTTTAGTCAAATAGTTTCGTTCTCAAGCTACCCTGACTGCCAATTTCTCTGGATGTAGTTAAAGGTATAACGTGGAGCTAGCTGTATTTATGGTATCTTTTCGTTGAAGTTTAGGGACAAATATGGGATTAAAATATTCTTTAAGCCATGAATTATTTAGTGAAAAGAAACAGATTATAGTTTGAGACCCAAATTCAAGGATCGGGCTAGCTACATTTCCTTTTGATTGTGAGCCACTTGCACATACTCTGGTTTAACAAACGAAAAGAGGTGCACAGTATGTACCCATAGCAATATATATTAGCAAACTCGTGCACCAATTATAATAAATATGTTGTTACTCAGCAGATTGTTGTTTCACTTAAGCTTTCTGTGTATTTGTAGCTGATCACCACAACGTGCAACAAATAAAAACTAAAATTACAGTGTTTGTTAGTTCCGAGCGATTCTGATTCGCCATGCACATATGGTTCATCTGGGCTGCACCAAGATTGTCACACTTGTTATGCAAGACATAGACTATAACATGCATTGACATAATGTGGTAATACCTTTGTACACATCATACCAAATGATACTCACAGAGAGAACAAACTAGGTAGATTGTTGAAAGCTTTGTCCTCTATCACTGATATGTCATTATCCTGTAGCTGTCTATTAATAGTCAACACATGTATTTATTAAACTATTGTAATAAGAATAGTCGATAACATAACCTAATGTAATAAGCAACACTCGGGAACCAGTGGTTAAGGATTCCTGAACTGACGTAGCCATATATCTATATATATTTACTAGTTAACAGATAGTCATCAAATAATGTGGATTTCCCTACGACGACTCCGTCCCGACTTACAACAATTGTTATCTCAAGCATGAATATTGATAGAACTTTCAGGTGTAGCCGTTATAAAGGTTATATACTGTATTACATTATTGGCCTACTAATATGTCTTAAGCGATAAATATTTGATAATATTGAATTATTTGTGATATGTTTGCGTCTTTGACAAATACTGTGAATAAATTGTCCATTGATATATTATATTTAGCTTGAATTATGACAGAACGGTGACAATTGCTTAGGTGCTTTGAATATCAAGACAGATCTAATATACTTAATAGAGACAGTTCATCATTGTAGAGATTAAGCTTGAACTTTGTCCCAATTTGAATGTTTAAAATAATTTATCTGCTTTTATATTGGAAATAAAGCATCTAATAATTTAATTTAAAATAAAAAAGGTGTTCTACTCATTTGAACCCTTTCATATTGTCATACACCAATTACTGAAAGGGCTGATATAGGTGACGATTTATGTTGATCGTTTGTAATTAGATGTCTGTCCTTTTTCGATTTATGGATTCTGACCACCTCTTTGGTAACTTCAAACTCTTCTTTCATATCAAACGTAAGGATCTCCTCGCTCAGAGATAGGTGACCTTAGCCAGGGTTGACTACCCTGACTTGACACGTTGGTTTTCTTGATCCCAAGGATTTCAAAAGTGAAGATTATTACATAAACGCCTATATATTGTGTCTTTTTGTGTGATTCTTCGCTTTGTTGATATTGAAGGAATTGGTGGCCACAGTTTAAAATTTCTATTCATTATTACCTCTCACCTAATATCACTGAATGTATATTAAATAAAATCATTGAACATACATGGTAATCTGTTGTAATCTACGACATGCAATGTAGTAGGGAACGTGATACTTACAGATGATAAAGCCTAGGCATGTCGTTGAATGTGCCTGATTGGATTGATGTAATCGTATTGGAATACAAATTACTACAACATATGAAATACATTCTAAATACTATGAAAATATGATATCAAATAAGTATATGGACAGTCCGAAGACAAATATTGGGGAACCATCTCTTTAAGTCAAATAGTTTCGTTCTCAAACGACCCTGACTGTCAATTCCTCTGGATGTAGTTCAAGGTATGAAGCGGAGCTAGCTGTAGTTGTTGTATCTTTTAGTTCAAGATCAGGGACAAATATGGGATTAACATATTCTCTAAGCCTTGAATCATTTAGTGAAAAGAAACCGTATATACAGTTGAGAACCAAATGGAAGGACCGGGCTAGCTACATTTCGTTTTGATTGAGAGCCACCTGTACAAAATATACTTTAGCAAACGAAAAAAGGTGCAAAGTATGCACCCATAGTCATATATTTTAGCAAACTCGTGCACCAATTAAAAGAAATATGTTGTTACTCAGCATAATGTAGTTTCACTTAAACTTTCAGTTTATTTGTAGCTTATTACCACAACGTGCAACAAATAAATACTAAGATTAAAGTATGTATACGATGTTGATTCGCCATGCACATATAGTTCATCTGGGCTGCACCCAGGCAGTCAAATATCTTATGCAAGACATAAACTATAACATGTATTGACATAATGTGGTAATACCTTTGTATAAATCATACAACATGGTACTCACAGAGGGGTCACACTTGGTTGATTGTTGAAAGCGTTGTCCTCTATCACTGATATGTCATTATCCTGTAGCTGTCTAAGAATAGTCAATAAATGTATTTATTAAACTATTGTAATAATATTAGTCGGTAGCATATCCTATTGTTATAAACAACACTCGTGAACCGGTGGTTAGGATTCCGGAACTGACGTACCTATGTATCTATATATATTTACCAGTTAACAGATAGTCATCAACGAATGTGGATTTCCCTACGACGACTCCGTCCTGACTTCAACAATTGTTAGCTCAAGCTTGGAAAATGATATAACTTTCAGGTGTATCCGTTATAAAGATTATATTGTATTACACCATTGGCCTACTAATATGTCTTAAACGATACATATTTGATAATATTGAATTATTTGTGATATGTTTGCGTCTTTGACAAATACTGTAAATAACTGGTTCATTGATATTTTATTTTAATACTGTAAATATTAAAATTCATTTATTGTATGAAAATAAGCATAATTTGCGTGCCAATATTTTATAGAGCGCCTAATTGTACTTTTGTGAATGTTGGTCAATTTAAACCTAAATTTTACAGAAAACATTTTCAGATAGGCCTACTCGATAACATTTATGCACAAATTGCCCGTGCAGAGTTTCACTTAAAAGGCCAAGACAATCGGTCGTATTCCGCACTTGCCAGTTTATTACTACGGAGGACACTTTAAAAGTTCAGTTGAATACCAGTGGGAAACTTTATAATCCAGGATATTGCTGCTCTAATAAACAATAAGTAAATTTGACTGTATTCTATAAGCTTCATTATATGCCTAACTTCAACTGAAATATAATTTTTACAATTCATTACATGGTATATTTTGGAAGTTCTTTATCTCCATTCAAATAGTCGTTTGTTTAAACTTGTAAATATCTTACGGGTGGCATTTTACATTTTGAATCTGGTAAAGGAAACTGTTTTTAAATCTATAAAAATGCATATTTTTAAATAAGACATAATTTAATATTGTTACTATATATCATGTGCAAAAATATTAATTAATTGTTACTTTGTATATGTTCTTAGTCAAATTGTATATAAACTTTCCATACGACAGTTAACATTTCTAGTATGTATGTTTAGTGTTAAAAATCCACGAAACAAAGATAACAAATATATCAGATGATTAAATTAATATATTAATATATCGGATAATCATCTATCTCTGCAGGTGAATTTGTATTCGACTGTAATTTTTTTCAGGAATTCCAATTGTATCACACATATTCAAATTACTGTTAATAATGACGCATTGGAATTTAATGTAGTTTTGTCCTAGTAATTTCTGAATATGCCCTTCAACTGTATGATATTATAGCTTAAATACATACAATTCAATATATATATCCCTAGATTTGCCTTACGAGACAAGGTAACACTACGACTATTGAAGCTCCTTTTTTCAGGGAGTGGATGTAGTCGAGTGGTCTAGGGCGCTGGACGTAAGGCTAAGCGAATGGTGCTGCAGTGTAACAATGGTGTGGGTTCAAATCCCGTCGAGGGAAGAACAAAAATTTGACAGCTCTAAAATCTAATTCTAACACTGTTTGGTTTAATTTTCAGACGTATATAATATTTAGTATTAACCTAGTATCCTTTAAAGTAACTTTGAGATCCAGTGGGACAGATATATTGTATGGTTGTCACTTGCTTCTAGACGTTTGTATAATATACTTTATTTCCTGTGACTGTATAATGAATAATTCTTCATTATCCTATCCAATATATTAAAAATTGCTGAGTTAGATTGCTGTCAAATTATAATATTAAGTATATATGTACCATCTACACACGCTTATACACATGTCTTACGCCTATCCCTAGATTTGCCTTACGAGACAAGGTAACACTACGACTATTGAAGCTCCTTTTTTTAGGGAGTGGATATAGTCGAGTGGTCTAGGGCGCTGGACGTAAGGCTAAGCGAATGGTGCTGCAGTGTAACAATGGTGTGGGTTCAAATCCCGTCGGCGGAAGAACAAACATTTGACAGCTCTAAAATCTAATTCTAACACTGTTTGGTTTAATTTTTAGACGTATATATATATAGAAGTAGAGGTGTTAGAAGAGGTAGCGCCATGGGCGTGTGGTAAGAGGTGGAGTTGTTGAACATGAACCATTAAATAGACCAGTTGACATGCGTAGACGACGAGGAGTTGATGAGGATGCAGATCTACAGCAAATAAAACCACATGCACAGCCACCACCTAAGCAGATGAAATCATCGGGTGTTTAAGCAGATATATATATAGTGAGGATCGTAGCGTAAGCAATGTATATAATACAGATCATATGTTGCTTAAATGCAACAATGAAACTGATATATTTATATCAAAGTCCACTAAAGACAAATTTAGAAAATTAGAATATACTGATTTGTCATTACTTTTACCACCAAATTTCAAGTGCCAAAGTGAAAAACAGGATTTATTATCACTTGTAGATGATAAATTAATAATGCAACACACGAATAATCCCCTCGCATTTAAGCAAATTGATTCAATTTCAATTTGGACAGATGCCTTTATTAATTATGCTAAGGTTATGATTGCTAGACACCCTTTATTAGCTGGTGATTTATTATCGTACATGTCTATAATTAGGGGAGCTGTAGTTGATGCTCCCTTTTACAGAGTTTATCAATACGACCATCAATGTCAACTTCGAATTGCATATAATCAAACCAGGACATGGTCTCAAATTGATGGCAATGTATGCTTACAATTTATCGCAAAAGGGGCGCTAAGTAATCAAAGCTCGACATCATGTAGGTTTCGAGTTTCTACTCAAAAGCCATGCTATGATTTTAATTTAAAAAAAAAGATGTTCCAAAACCAATTGTGTTCATAGACATTCTTGCATGACGTGCGGGGGTATGAATACATCAGCAATGTGCAACAAATTTGAACAAAGTAATAGTATTAACACTTCATGCAAGGCCTCACCTTTTAATAAATATTCACCATATGTTCGCACTCCATTATTGAATAAACCAGGACATTTTAACAAGAAAGCTATTGCCTTCAATTGCAGATCGAAGTTTGAATATATATGATATATGGAAACTGGGATACAGTCCTATTAATTTAAATGAATTATATATTGCTTTAGAAAAATATCCAAGTAAGGATATTGCAAAATTACTGAGAGATGTATTTACATCTGGTGTTAAGATAAATTACACCGGTTCAAGATTACCATTAGATAAAAACAATTTAAAATCTGCTTTGCAGTATCCTGTAGTGGCATTTGAAAAGGTTGAAAATAGAATTTCTCTTGGCAGAATAGGGGACCTTTTAAGTTCCGTCCAATTTCAAATTTGAGATGTTTCCCATTGGATTAGTACCTACAAAGACCTCTGGTTGGCGCCTAATAACACATTTGTCTTATCCAACTGGGAATAGTGTTCATGATTTCATTGATGAAAAACTAACAACTGTACAGTATTCTAAATTTGATAATGTCATTTCTATTATTCAAACTTGAGGTGAACATGTTAAACTAGGAAACATCGATATTAAGTCATCATTTCGAATTTTACCCTGCTATCCTGGAGATTTTGATTTATTTGGTTTTAAAATAGGAGGCATGAATTATATTGACAAATGTATGCCCATGGGATGTTCGATGTCATGTTCTACTTTTGAACATTTTTCTACATTTTTGCAATGGTTTGTTCAGGAAGTACATGGGTTAACAAATTTAGATTATTATTTAGATGATTTCTTTTTTGCTGAGATGTCGCATAGTGTATGTTCAAATAGCATGTTTAAATTCAAAAATATTTGTAAAAGATTAGGAGTTCCAATTGCTGATGAAAAAAGAGAAGGTCCTGTGACAAGTATGGAATACTTAGGGTTGACAATAGATACTGAATCTATGTCTGTTAAAATACCGGAAGATCAAATTAAAGAATGTCTTAAACATTTAAAAGAAGTTGAATTTTCTAAAAACGTAACCTTGAAACAATTGCAATCATTATGTGGTAGTTTTGCTTTTTGCACCCGTGCATTGCCAGCAGACCGTGCATTCAGCAGACGTCTATATTTTGCTACTGCTAAAGCTAAAAATCCACATCATTTAATTAGGGTTACCAAAGAAATGTATGAAGATTTGTTAATGTGGAAATACTTTGTGGGACAATCTAATGGCAATTCATTTATATTAGATGAATGGATATCTAACTGTGATTTGGAACCTTATACTGATAGTGCTGGTGGGGGTTCCAAAGGATGTGGTGCCTATTGTAAAAGTAAGTAGGCTTACTTGCAGTGGCCTGCTGAATGGGGAAGTACTGATCTTCTTAAAGATATTACATTTTTACAAATTATTCCAATCGCATTATCAATATTTCTCTGGCATAGATTATTTTACAAGAAGAAAATTGTTTATTACATTGACAATATGGCTGTAGTTTCTATTTTGAATTCAAAAACATCAAAATCAACAAGGGTCAGGGTTCTACTTAGATTCATTGTTTATTGGTCACTCGTAGGCCAATTTCCTTTCAAAGCTATACATATATCCTCCGTTGATAATGCCATAGCTGATTCATTGTTTCGTGGACAATTTCCGAGGTTCAGAGAGCTAGCTCCTTCTGCAGAACTGAAGCCAATGAAGATATCCTGAGAATGTTGGAGCCTTTTAAAACAGAGTTCGACAGTTTAATTTATAAGTCCATTTAAAAAAATTCTTGAAAATTGTACCAAAATGCTAAAAATGCACTTTAAGATTTTAGACAAAAAATTAAACTTGACCAAATATGGCCTCCTTCTATTAGTCATATAATTAATTTTATACTCCATATTTATTCTGCTGCCACAATGAGGTCATATATTTCAGGTCTTAATTTTAGTAATACAATGCATGCATATATTGAATATACTCAACCATGTATTGTTCAAAAATTATTAGCTGGTGTATCAAAAACTAACAAAAGAAATGATATTAGAAAACCAATAACGATGTCCATGTTAAAGCAAATTATAGGGACATTACCAAATATGCTTAGTTCATACTTTGAAGCTATTTTATTTGCTAGTATTTGTTCATTAGCATTCTTTGTTTTTTTGAGAATAGGAGAAGTATTTCAATCTGGAATAGCAGATCATACTATAGAAGTTGACGCAATTTGTATAGATTATATGCAAAACATAATTAATGTAACAATCAATTCATCAAAAACTCATCAGTATTGCAAAAAGGAAACTTTGCAAATTTCAAAGAATATTGAAAAAAAACATTTGTCCATTTCAAAACATTGAATTATTTTTGAGGGTGCGCCCTAAAATTAAGGAACCATTATGTATTCATTTAAACCACAGATATGTAACTCGCTTTCAAGTGTGTTCCATCCTAATATCGGCAATACGCTTTTCTAGATATAATCCGGATCAATACAACGCACATTCTTTAAGAATTGGAGCAACAACTACTGCTGTCATGTTGGGTAAAACTGATGATCAAATAAAACAAATGGGTAGGTGGAAATAAAACACCTTTCAAAAATACATGAGGTTAGATTTTTAAATATCAACAACATTTTCAGGCTCTCAAAATATATGAATTATTGGGTCATCAATAATCAGCAATGCAGAGGAACACACTACAAATAGGCCTACTGGAAGAACTATGGGATTTGAGAGACATGAATTAAATGTGCTCTGGGCAGGAATGCCTGGTATTCGATTGTCATATATTGTACATATGGCAATGGAAGATATTCGTAACGCAGGCATGATAAATCTGTCCACCAATTAAAAATCCGTTAAAAATACCGTGTTTTTACTTTTTGGTTCAATACACGCGTAAATGCATTAATTTTACTCATTTAAACCTTAAACAAATAAAATTATGTATAATCTACTCAAAATGAAAAAAAAATAATAGTAGGAATCAATCACAGAGGTCACGTGATCACATTAAAGAGAAAGTAGCATCGTGATCACTAAAACCGAACAGCACAACGGCATACCGATGCTCAATACAAGTAATGAAGGAACCGGCGGATTCGGGATATCCTATTCTTCAAGAAAAATGCGTGGCAAAGTGTTGAATTTCATTTAATTAACTGTGCGAATAGATTGAAAGGCCAAATATGCAAGAAACCCTCTTGTTTCCGAGTTATATGGGATTGTTCTTGCTCCGTTCAATCCATGTATTCTTTGCCATAGGAAAATATCGTATCTAATAATAAAGTATGTTGACTGTTAACATTTTTCCAAGATCAATCTTCGGGATGCCGTTTTTCTATTGCATTTTTTTAAAACTTAATAAACAAATGCTAAAAAACGATTATTGTAAAACACTTTAAGGACGTAAGGTTTTTGTAATATCGATTGCGGACGCGTAAATATTCCGGATACGTTACGTCACAATAAGCGTCATGCATGATGTAATGCAATCGTCGTTTTCATTTTCATTTAATTTTACCAATCAGCGTAGTAACAATTTTCCTTAAATACATGTTTTGCAGATGTGCTTTAAAAGAGCTCATCCTACTTCACAAATTAATTTGTATTGTTTATCTGCTGATATATATCTGATCACAAAGTTACCGTATAATCTTAAATGTGTAAGCCCTCTCTACTGCCTTTTAGATAATAACAATAGAAGACACATTTAAGATGGTAGTACCACACGATTGTATTATTGTATAGTCATCTCTGGAATTTTTTTTTTTACATATTTTACACCAAAAGATGCGGAATTGTCTATATTTTGTTTGTTTATTTGCTCATTATGTTGTTATGAGTGATTTTTATTTGTACATAATTTAAACACAACAGATAAAAATTGACTTTGATTTTCCAAAATATTTCAACTCAAAATAAATCCTAAAAATAAAACATCATGGAAAAATGGTATGCAAAAAAAACCACTCATATAAACATAATGAGCAAATAACCAAGCAAAACATCGACAATTCCCAATGTGTTGGTGTAAAATATGTTAAAATTTATCCAGAAATGCCTTCACAATAATGTTTTGAAAAAATATGGTTTTGGTTGATTATATACGGATTGTTTTTACATTTCCAAATACTTTTGACAGATGAATGAATGATATACTTGATGTAATGTATTACTACCACGTGTTCCCAATCGGGTCACAGGGACTTGCTCCCAGACACTAAATTTGCACCAGTGTAGAATAGTTTCTTACTGTCGATTTGTTACCCACTGAAAATATGGGTAACACATGCATTGATACATGATCATGAACTGAGGTAGAATAGCCGTGATTATGGCGTAAGGGTTATTTCATTTAAAACGTACACGTAACGTTGCTGCATTTATGTAGGATATTGGTATACAATAGAAGGTCAATTTATAATAAAACAAAATACTTACAACATTAATAATGTAAAACTTCTGAGTACTCGAGTCTTGACGTAACATTTGTCATGCATGCTTTTGCACAGGTGTTGTCAAATGCAAGCGCGAAATGATCGCGACTAATCGAAAAGTAACATAAACCCCGCCTCTTGCAAACAGATTGACAGTCCACCAAATATCAAGATGCTTGAAAATTGTTACGTTTGTTTCTATGATTTCATAAATGGCATTATTTCGTATTTACTATTCTTTCATAACGAACATATAAGTATTTAATATTCAGTACGACAGAGTAGAGATTTATCAAAGTCGTACAACAATGCTATTAAAAAAACAGACGTCTGCGTCATGAACATATTACAAATATCAATTGTTTTAAATTTATGTTGCAAAAAAGTGGACAGCCTTAACATGACTGTGAAGCGATTAAATAGAGGAATAAGATCCTATTTATTACAACATAATGGGTGTTACATCCTTTATGATGATTTGGACGATTGTCATGATGATCTGTATGCACATAATGGCGTTAATCTGTATTTTTTAGGACAGGACATGTTTTATTAACGCAGTGCAGGGAGCTATTGAACAAATCATTTTAACTCCCAATTAAAGGCAATATACAAGTGTTTAACTTATGTTGATTATAATTATTAGTAATGTAAAAAAAAAATTGGACTATTTTTTGCCGTTACCTTAAATTTTCTTTGGCGGATTAGGATGATAATTGCATTATAATGCTAATTTATCGTAATTTATCGTAATTTATATTTGCTGCCATGGAGTACCCAGCAGCCGGTAGGTGATAATCGTCTGGATTTCCCTTTCAGTTCTATTTCTTTAACACGTTGTGATTGCTGACATATTTATTTTGTTGATACATTTACTATTAAATTGCTATGACAAAAAAGCAGCCAAAGCGAATTTAGATTTTGTTGCTTATACATGCATGAATATATGCAGTTGATATTGCATTTGATTACACATATTCAACGATAATTAAATTTAAGCACCATTTACTCCATTTAATTAATGGTAGCAGTTGCTTTGTTGTACACACACTTGTAAATAAACTTCAACACAAATATTACATTAATATGGATACACAATAAAACAGCAAATTTGATATTCATTGGTTTTCTAATATTTTATATACAATAAATTATATTTAGTTTGAATTATGACATAACTGTGACAATTGTTTAGTTGCTTTGAATATCAAGACAGATCTAATATACATAATACAGACCGTTCGTCATTGTAGAGATTAAGCTTGGACTTTGTCCCGATTGGAATGTTTAAAACAATTTCTCTGCTTTTAAATTGGAATTAAAACATCTAATAACTTAATTGAAAATAAAAAAAAAGTATTCTACTCATTTGAACCATTTCATATTGTCGTACACCAATTACTGAAAGGGCTGATATAGGTGACGATTTCTGTTGATCCGTGTTTGTCATTTTGTAATTAGTTTCCTGCCCCTTTTTCGATTTATGGATTCCGATCACCTCTTTGGTATCTTCAAACTTTTCCTTCATATCACACGTACGGTTCTCTTCACTCAGGTATATGTGACCTTAGCCAAGTTTGACTACCCTGACTATGCACTTTGGGTTTTCTGCTCCAATGGATGTCAAAAGTGAGGGTTATTACAACAACGCTTATATATTGTGTCTTGTTGTGTGATTTTTCGTTTTGTTGATATTGAAGAAATTGTTGGCACAGTTTAACATTTCTATTCATTATCACCTCTCACCTAAACTCGCAGAATATATATTAAAAAAATCATCGAACATACATATTAATGTGTTGTAAGCTACAACATGTAGTGAAGTAGGGAACTTCATACTTACAGTCTATAACGCCTAGGCAAGTCGTTGAATGTGCCTGGTTGGATTGGTGTAATCTTATTGGAATACAAATAACTACAACATATAAAATACATACTAAATAATATGAAAATATGAGATCAAATAAGGACAGTCCGAAGACAAATATTGGGGAACCATCTCTTTAGTCAAATAGATTCGTTCTTAAACGACCATGACTGTCAATTTCTATGGATGTAGTTCAAGGTATGAAACGGAGCCAGCTGTATTTGTGGTATCTTTTAATTCAAGCTCAGGGACAAATATGGTATCAAAATATTCTGTAAACCATGAATTATTTAGTGAAAAGAAACCATATATACAGTTGAGAACCAAATTCAAGGACCCGGCTAGCTACATATCCCTTTGGCTGAGAGCCACCTGTACACAATTTGCTTTAACAAACGAAAAGAGGTGCACAGTATGTATCCATAGTAATATATTTTAGCAAACACGTGCACCAATTATAACAAATATGTTGTTACTCGGCAGAATGTAGTTTCATTTAAACTTTCTATTTATTTGTAGTTTATCACAGCAATGTGCAACAAATAAATACTTAAATTACAATATTTGTTAGTTCCTAACGATTTCGATTCGCCATGCGCATATGGTTCATCTGGGCTCCACCCAGCAGTCACATTTGCAATATAAGATATAAACTATAACATGTAATGACATAATGTTGTAATACCTTTGTACAAATCATACCAAATGATACTCACAGACGGTAGAAACTTGGTAGATTGTTGAAAGCGTTGTCCTCTATCGCCGATATGTCATTGTCCTGTAGCTGTCTATAAATAGTCAATAAATGTATTTATTAAACTATTGTAATAATAGTAGTCGGTAACATAACCTACTGTTATAAACAACACCTGTGGATTAGGATTCCGAAACTGACGTTCCTATATATCTATATATATCTACCTGTTAACAGATTGTCATCAACGAATATGGAAGTGACTACGACGAATCCGTCCTGACTTTCAACAATTGTTAGTTCAAGCTAGGATATTGATATAACTTTCAGGTATATTCGTTATAAAGGTTAGATTGTATTACACTATTGGCCTACACATATATCTTAAATGATCAATATTTTATAATATTGAATTATTTGTGATATTTTTGAGTCCATGACAAATACCGTGAATAATTGACTCACTGATATATCATAATTAGCTTGAATTATGACAGAACTGTGACAATTGTTTAGTTGCTTTGAATATCAGCCAGATATAACGTACTTAATGCAGACAGTTCATCATTGTGGAGATTAAGCTTGGACTTTGTCCCGATTGGAATGCTTAAACTAATTTATCTGCTTTTAAATTGGAATTTAAACATCTACTAACTTAATTGTAAATAAGAAAGGTGTTCTACTCATTTGAAACCTTTCATATTGTCATACACCAATTGCTGAAAGGGCTGATATTGGTGTCGATTTTTGATGATCGTTGCCGGGTATTTTATAATTAGTTGTCTGTCCATTTTTTTATTGATGGATTCTGACCACCTCTTTGGTATCTTCAAACTCTTCCCACATATCAAACGTAAGGATCTCCCCGCTCAGGAATAGGTGACCTCAGCCAAGTTTGACTACCCTGACTATGGACTTTGGTTTTCTTACTCCCAAGGATTTCAAAAGTGAAGGTTATTACAAAAACGCTTATATATTGTGTCTTTTTGTGTGATTGTTCGTTTTGTTGATATTGAAGAAATTGTTGGCACCAGCTTAAAATTTCTATTCATTATCACCTCTCACCTAAAATCGCTGAATATATATTTATATATATATAATCATTGAACATGCATATTAACGTGTAAGCTACAAAATGGAATGAAGAAGGGTCCTTGATACTTACAGAGTAGAAAGGCTAGGCAAGTCGTTGAATGTGCCTTCTTGGATTGATGTAATCTTATTGGAATATAAATAACTACAACATATAAAATACATACTAAATACTATGAAAATATGAGATCAAATAAGCATAAGGAAAGTCCGACGACAAATATTGGGGAACCATCTCTTTAGTCAAATAATTTCGTTCTCAAGCGACCCTGACTGTCAATTTCTCTGGATGCAGTTCAAGGTATGAAGTGAAGCGCTAGTTGTATTTGTGGTATCTTTTAGTTCAAGCTGAGGGACAAATATGAGATTACACTATTCTCTAAGTCATGCATTATTCAGTGAAAAGAAACCGTATATACAGTTGAGAACCAAATTCAAGGACTGGGCTAGCTACATTTCGTTTTGGTTGAGAGCCACCTGTACAAAATTTGCTTTTACAAACGAAAAGAGGTGCACAGTATGTACCCATAGTATATATTTTAGCAAACTCGTGCACCAATAAAAACAAATAAGTTGTTACTCAACAGAATGTAGTTTCATTTAAACTTTCTGTTTTATTGTTGTAAATCACCACAACGTGCAACACATACATACTAAAATTACAGTAGTTGCTAGTTCCTAACGATTTTGATTCGTCATGCACATATGGTTCATCTGGGATGCACCCAGGCAGCCACATTTATTATGCAAGACATAAACTATTACATAATGTTGTAATAACTTTGCACAAATCATACCAACGTATACTCACAGAAGGAACAAACTTGGTAGATTGTTGAAAGCGTTGTCCTCTATCACTGATATGTCATTGTCCTGTAACTGTCTATAAATAGTCAATAAATGTATTTATTAAAATATTGTAATAATATTTGTCAGTAACGTAACCTACTTTTATAAACGACACCCGTGCACGAATTATAACAAATATGTTTTTAAGCAAAATTTTAGTCATTTCAATGATGTCAGAGACATATTTTTTAGAGTTAGAGTGTGTTTTTTTTTGTAAATAAGACATGTCTCTCCTTAAAGGATATTTGTATCCAAGTTGGCCTTTCTTTTTAATAAAACCCTCAAACATACAGTATTCTAGCGATTTTTATTTTGTTCATTTCGTAATTGATTGAATGTCTAAAAACAAATATGAGACAAATATGATCTCGAAATGTTCTTGTGAACCACCCGTTATTTCCAACATATGCCAGCACCTGCGTTCATCCCGTTTTTTCTATGGTGTCCGTGCTCATCTTTCAGTTTTCCCTGTTGTTTTTTATCTTCACTTGCTTGTCTTTGTACTATGTTATATCCCAGTGTTTCCCTTTTCTCTGAATTGCCCATTCTTGCTAATGGTTACTTACAAATACATATTTAAAGTTATGCCATATAATTACCTAGGACATATATTCTCATGATTGAGTTATACATTTGTACACATAATATTAAATGATACTTACAGATATTTTAACTTTGATAGATTGTTGAAAGTGCTGTCCTCGATCACTGTTATGTTATTGTGGTCTAACCGTCTATAAATAGATAACAAATTTATTTAGTTTATATTTTTATTAAAACATTGGCCTTCTAATATTTCTTAAGCAAGGTTAATAATACATTGGGTATTGGTGAGTGTTGACTGAACTCAAATCACATAACTAGCACGCCCGTACACACAGGGACTCGCGGAGGTAAGCAGTTCCTGCTTCTTATGAGCCATCCTCCGTCATATATAGTCAAGTCCAGTAAAGGTATTGGCAGTGATTCAGGAAATAAAGCATC